>CM059805.1:5608943-6812514 GCA_030435695.1 Brachymystax lenok tsinlingensis
GTGTGTGTGTGTGTGTGTGTGTGTGTGAGAGAGAGAAATGGAGCTGCTGTAGTGCTTCCCCATCATTTCATGTTCATGTGTGTGCATTTATTTGGTCAGCTCTCAGCCCCTTAGACAGCACAGGTATCACGGCAATCTACTGTAATATACTCTCTCTACAGGAGAGCACATACTGTACATGGCATATAATCCAGGGAGAGGGAAAAGCAGCAGTAGGTACTGTAGCTTGGCCTTATTTTCTTGTGCTTTAATGGATAGTTTGTTCTCTATGGAGCTTTGTGTCATTGCTATACATTTCCATTGGGCCTTTCCTATTCCTGTGAGTCTCTGCATGGCCTGGTTAAAGCAGAAGCCTTTCAAGATCACAACAGCTGTTTCCTGCATGTCTGACTCACATGGCTTTTTACAGCTCAACATCCTCAATAGTCTAGTAACAGACATGTCCACTGTTGACGTGACCATTCAAAGACAGAACAACCAGCTCTGTTGTGTTCACACCAACCATAGGTAGAGAGATAGGGAGATATGTCTCGGTTCAGGCACATAGATGGTAAGTAGTCTAGGAAGAGAGGGAGATCTGTGGCAAATAACAGCCAAGCAAAATGGTAGGATGCAGCATCTTCTGTCTGACTGGATGGCTGTCTGTCTGTCTATCTGGCTGGCTGTATATCTGTCTGGCTGTCAGTAGCCTACGACTGAAGCATTTGATCTCCAAGGATAAAGAACCCAGCTGCGGAGAATTCAGCAAATACACACCAGCCATCCAGCAAGAATACAAATTATACCCCTTCTACCAAAGCAGGGGAGAGAACAAAAGCAGGAGGCGTGCTGCTCAGTGAAAACACAGGGAGAGAGCGTGCAGAGAGGCGTGTTGTGTCTGGTTCAGCAGTGTGCAGAGAGGCGTGTTGTGTCTGGTTCAGCAGTGTGCAGAGAGGCGTGTTGTGTCTGGTTCAGCAGTGTGCAGAGAGGCGTGTTGTGTCTGGTTTAGCAGCGTGCAGAGAGGCGTGTTGTGTCTGGTTCAGCAGTGTGCAGAGAGGCGTGTTGTGTCTGGTTTAGCAGCGTGCAGAGAGGCGTGTTGTGTCTGGTTCAGCAGCGTGCAGAGAGGCGTGTTGTGTCTGGTTCAGCAGCGTGCAGAGAGGCATGTGGTGTCTGGTTCAGCAGCTTCCAGAGAGGCATGTGGTGTCTGGTTCAGCAGCGTGCAGAGAGGCGTGTGGTGTCTGGTTCAGCAGCGTGCAGAGAGGCGTGTGGTGTCTGGTTCAGCAGCGTGCAGAGAGGCGTGTGGTGTCTGGTTCAGCAGCGTGCAGAGAGGCGTGTGATGTCTGGTTCAGCAGCGTGCAGAGAGGCGTGTGGTGTCTGGTTCAGCAGCGTGCAGAGAGGCGTGTGGTGTCTGGTTCAGCAGTGTGCAGAGAGGCGTGTGGTGTCTGGTTCAGCAGCGTGCAGAGAGGCGTGCTGTGTCTGGTTCAGCAGCGTGCAGAGAGGCGTGTGGTGTCTGGTTCAGCAGCATGCAGAGAGGCGTGTTGTGTCTGGTTCAGCAGCGTGCAGAGAGGCGTGTTGTGTCTGGTTCAGCAGCGTGCAGAGAGGTGATGGTGCTGAAATTTCCGGTTGAAACAAACCTTGTTGGTGTGTGAATTGGGGGGCTGCTGGAGATTTTAATCCTATCTGGATTAAGATAATGAAACGGTTGTCGTTCAACAGATATCTTATCTTCCTCTAAACTGCTGCATCGCTGTGTTAAGTGGCCATGTCGGGTTGGGAGTGGGCCGCGCTGGTCGGTGCTTTTGTCCTGACGGAGGTGTTGAGAGAGGGGCTCAGGAACACAGGTAGGGTGGTTTCCTTACAGATGCTGCATGGCTTCAGGTGGAATTCACGTGTGTGTGTATGTCACACATGCTCAGTAGTCTCATTGATCTAAGCTTCATGGACTTGGTGATTGCATATGAATACTGAAATGGGAGATATGTGGAAAATATGAATACTAACAATATCACTTCCAGAATGAGGGGGATGTAGTATGGCTTTGATACATAAATCTAGCTTCAATGCTTCTAGCTCTGAATTGGCCACAATTTGACCTTGAGGTCAACCATTGCCGACACTATGAAAATGCAGCCAGTCACCTTATTCCAAATGTTGACCTGAACCATTGTAATGAGAAGAGGGAAACGACCGTTTTCTGTCCAGTCTGTGCTCCACCCAAACAGGTCGCTGAAGGGTGGTCTAATTGGCTGGGCAGTAGTGACTGAGGGGCAGAACAGTGACACCACGCCATCTGTGCCTCCAACTAGCCGTTAGATTATCCAGCCGGGCTTCCTGGACAACTGACGTCTGCCTGCCTCCCTGTCAACAGCTTGCAGAGAGAGCTATTACAAAATAACATACTACTACATACAGCTGCTTAAATCATTTGGAGACCCAGTCTGTGTACAGTACGTGATGAATCACACACATACATTATTCAACATGCTTCAAATGGTAGCAAGGCAAACTCAGAATTTGGACAACAAGCTCTACAACTCGTTTTATGTTAATTTTATGCAGTACATGATCTACTAGAGAGATGTGCAAAGCTAAATGTCTTCACAGCCCTGTGTAGAAGGATGATTAAATGTCTTCACAGCCCTGTGTAGAAGGATGATTGCTGTATGCCTTGTAGAAGGATAGTTTTAATCTTCTCTCGATAATGGCTGCTCATGGAAAAGACTGAGCCCCCCTTTACAAGGCTATATTGATCACAGGCAGGTCAATATCAAGTATGCCTACCATTACGCCCACAATAACAGCACTCTGCAGGAGTTTCAACACAGACACGGGCAGTGAGAGGGCGGCTTGTTCGGCAAAGCCATTAGCTTTGCAAACTTCTGGGTGGTTAATCAGTTATCACTTAATGCTCCCTGCTCCGCATGTGTTCCGAATTCAGCATCATTGCAGACAACATCACATTTGGTAGCTATGACCTGTTGAACAGGCTGAAGCCATTTGAGCTGAACCAAATCAACCAGTAACCTGGTTAACATTAACTACATCTACTCTCACAACAACTCTTTTGTACAACTAAATGGACCACTGGAGGCCCTGCATTTTGATATGGCCCAATCCAATGAATCACATAAGATGCGGGACTAAAATAAGTTAATCTAACAAAAGGTAAATGTTTACCAGTGAAGGATTATATTTAAAAGAGCCAATGTAAGATGAAATTGTTGTAACTAAACATGTAGCCGTCATAAACTGAGACAAAGACCTGATTCACAACAGCTTCTGACAACGTGCCCTCTGTGTGAGTCTTGCTGGGCAGACTAGTGCCAACAGCTGCCCAAAAATGTACTACACACACACACACACACACAGCTAGCTAGGATGTGACTGGCCTGCCCCAACATCCTGCCGACCAACAAGCACAGCTGAACTACAGTTCATAAAAAATGAACTGTTCTTGAGCTGAGAATCAACAATTCCAAATATGAGGCTTTGACTTGTTATAATGGCAATTGTAAACTAGCCCTACCAGTATGACGACTGGGGTAATGGAAATGAATACAGCACCAAATTTGCTGAAACAGACCCGAGTAGGGTTTGCAAGGTCCTTGGCAACCCAGTAAGACTAGAGAGCCTAGGACAGTGTTGCCAAGGCAGCATTAGGCCAGATAGTAGTAGTAGGCCTACCTGGAAACTGAGATAATTGGCACAGCAGAGCTTAGACCCGTTAATAGAATGCGTGATAAATAACAAGCTTACAGTGAGCAAGGAGAGAGTGCTCGACAATAACACAAAGGAAATTCATGTGTTGTCTGCCTTCTGATTTTGAAGTCAAAGGGTGATAATGTCCATAATAATAAATAACAGTCAGATGAGGCACTGGTTAATTGGATTAGGGGTGTCATTGTTATTCTACTCATACAGGATTAATACGCCAAAATTGACACACTGTATCATGCAAACCTAGCCCAGACAAAAGCATGGGTGGAAACCGGCTTCTTTTGTATCGTGCGTGTCAGTGGTCATGGTAGAGATTGACGGATTCCTCATTTTGAATCCTCCTCAAGGGGTCGGCTGGGTGATTGAGGCAGAATAGCCGCTCTCCGTACAATTGTAGCAGGCAAGAAGAGCACGCGCCATGGAGTCTTCCAGTAGGCTGCAGATGACACTTCACGTTCTGACATTTTTTTGTGACTGACCGCTCGAGTGGAAGATAAACTGCTGCCGACTCGAGCCATCAACACAGAACTCGAGGTGGTGGAACTGACTGCATAAAAATACCTACAATTCACGCTGATTTCATTCTGATTACACCTATTCTTTGCATCGTTGGCTGACATATTTCACTAATAATGTGTCATTCTAAGGAATTAATAAAAACATTGTTTGAATTTAAGTCCTGAATTTGTGTCAATAATCATTTGTGTGTGCATGGGTGTTTGCGTGCACTGTAACCTACAGTGCAGGGCGAACGTTGACCAATGGATCAGAGAAGCATGCGTGGCCATTCATTAATTGATCCATGTAGAGAGAGAGAACCCATAAAAGACAAACAGGTTACTACTTACATCTCAAGCATGATCTCGTTTAAATAAATGCCATCCACTAATTCAATGTATTCCGATAGCTTGGTGCCATCGTTTCCAGATGAATGCCCAGCCGCCTTAACCTGAAAAATAGGACAATACGCCAAATCTGTCAGCAAAACCAAATCACTTTTTAACATAGCATTTATTTTGTATACCCAGCTTAATTAGGAGACTCAAATTCCCTGAGAATAGTTAACTAGGGTGCCTTACCCAGGCGACCAAAGGCGTGAGCAGAAATTGCTCCAGCAACGGCGTAAAAACCTCGCTTCCCATTTCCTTGTGGTGGACAGCGACAATTCCAGAGAATATGAATTAAAGTGTATTTCTACTTGTCGGGGAATTTTCTCAACGTCGCCTTTCACCCCTCTGAACACGACCTTAATTTAGACGCCGTTCATGTGCTTGATTTAATTAAACATACACCCATTTCGCCGATGAAGAGCAAATGTCCATTGACGTCTGGTTTTGCTGAAAAATGTAATTAATCCACAATTCTCCGACCAGCAGCTACCCTAGATTGTCTTGCTACCTACTTAAAGGACAAGGAATCCATCAAAAAACATTAAACCATTGAATCCCATCTAGTCTGTGCCTGTAAAGGCAGTTGACCCACCTACAGCTAAATAATGTGCTAAACTAAGACATTAGACCTGTACTGGTAGGCTAATAATATAGAAAATGGTCCATGTAACAAAAATCTAACGTTGAAGGATGACGAAGCACAGAGCTATAAACATTAACTGGTTTCCTCCAATGGACGTCGAGTTAGAATATTCTGTAAAAAAAATATTATATATATATGCTTTCCCCATCACGTTCTTTTTAGTCTTGAAGGTTGCATTTTTCCCCGCATAAAGCCAACGATTGTTCCAATTATATATATGGCAGAGACGTCTTTCTCCTATCACTTAGGCACTTGGCTGGAAAAGGGGAATAGCGGCTGTATAACCTAGTACTGAGTGATTTGAGTCTACTGATGGAGCTCTGCTCTAGACGAAGTATCGCCCCCCTCGACTCCGTTTCCATTCTAGACTCCTCGTTCACCCGTAGAGGACGTGTCTTCTTCCGCCAAAATCAAATGCGCTCAAGAAAATAGGGCGCCAGCACATTTTCACAGATAGAACAATGAGCTAGTTAGTTCTTTGATGTTGTCATAGACATTTCCCCATCCACATGAAATGCACTATGTTGTATGTAGACACAGAGACTAGATTATCAGGGCATAACCTCAAATGTATTATGTTAGGTTGATTCATATTTTATGTGTCAGCTTTGTAAATTATTATAGGTAAAGTGAGTGTGTCACTTGGCCTATGCATTGTGTGCAGCCTATGTAGGTTATGGGTTGTACTCATATAATAAATGATATCAAACAAGACTAGAAAAATTATTAGTATTAACACATATAGACCAATAAGAATATCCAGACAAAGAATGAAAGAAAAAAGAAATAGCTGCCAAGCAGTGACTGATTATTCATTGAACTGACAATGGTTGAAGGCATTTCAGTGACACCTTGTGGATATCATACAAAATGTGCACGAGGAGGAGGATAAATTTAAGGTTTGTTCCCGTACATAGCCTGCAACAAGTAAGAATACATGCAATTTCCTGCTGCAACTTCAATAACAACATCTAGGGACACCACAGCAGCACACCATATGCAACTTCATAAACATATTAAATCTCTCCCTATCCCAGTCTGCTGTCCCCACTTGCTTTAATATGTCCACCATTGTTCCTGTACCCAAGAAAGCAAAGGTAACTGAACTAAATGACTATCGCCCCGTAGCACTCACTTCTGTCACATTAAGTGCTTTGAGAGGCTAGTTAAGGATCATATAGCCTCTACCTTACATGACATCCTAGACCCACTTCAATTTGCTTACCACCCCAATAGATCCACAGATGATGCAATCGCCATCACACTGCTCTATCCCATCTGGACAAGAGGAATACCTATGTAAGAATCATTAAGCTTGGGGCCCTGGGTCTGAACCCTGCCCTGTGCAACTGGGTCCTGAACTTCTTGACGGGCCGCCCCCAGGTGGTGAAGGTAGGAACCAACACCTCCACTTCGCTGATCCTCAACACATGGGGCCCCACAAGGGTGCGTGCTCTGCTGTACTCCCTGTTCACCCATGACTGCGTGGCCACGCACGCCTCCAACTCAATCCTCAAGTTTGCAGACGACACAACAGTAGTAGGCCTGATTACCAACAATGACGAGACAGCCTACAGGGAGGAGGTGAGGGCCCTGGCTGAGTGGTGCCAGGAAAATAACCTCTCCCTCAATGTCAACAAAACGAAGGAGATGATCGTGGACTTCAGTAAAGAGCTGCAAAATCTGCATCCCTACAAATCAGCTGGGCTAGACAATCTGGATCCTCTCTTTCTAAAATTATCAGCTGAAATTGTTGCAGCCCCTATTACTAGCCTGTTTAACCTCTCGTTCGTATCGTCTGAGATCCCCAAAGATTGGAAAGCTGCCGCGGTCATCCCCCTCTTCAAAGGGGGAGACACTCTAGACCCAAACTATTATAGACCTATATCCATCCTGCCCTGCCTTTCTAAAATCTTCAAAAGCCAAGTTAACAAACAGATCACCGACCATTTCGAATCCCACCGTACCTTCTCCGCTACGCAATCTGGTTTCCGAGCTGGTCATGGGTGCACCACAGCCACGCTCAAGGTCCTAAACGATATCATAACCGCCATCGATAAAAGACAGTACTGTGCAGAAGTCTTCATCGACCTGGCCAAGGCTTTCAACTCTGTCAATCCCTGCATTCTTATTGGCAGACTCAATAGCCTTGGGTTCTCAAATGACTGCCTCGCCTGGTTCACCAACTACTTCTCAGATAGAGTTCAGTGTGTCAAATCGGAGGGCCTGTTGTCCGGACCTCTGGCAGTCTCTGTGGGGGTGCTACAGTGTTCAATTCTCAGGCCGACTCTTTTCTCTGTATATATCAATGATGTCACTCTGCTGGTGGTGATTCTCTGATCCACCTCTATGCATATGACACCATTCTGCATATATCTGGCCCTTCTTTGGACACTGTGTTAACAAATCTCCAAACGAGCTTCAATGCCATACAGCACTCCTTCCGTGGCCTCCGACTGCTTTTAAATGCTAGTAAAACTAAATGCATGCTCTTCAACCGACTGCTGCCCGCACCCGCCCGCCCGACTAGCATCACCACTCTGGACAGTTCTGACTTAGAATATGTGGACAACTACAAATACCTAGGTGTCTGGTTAGACTGTAAACTCTCCTTCCAGACTCAAATTAAGCATCTCCAATCCAAAATTAAATCTAGAATTGGCTTCCTATTTCGCAACAAAGAATCCTTCGCTCATGCTGCCAAACATACCCTCGTAAAACCGATCCTTGACTTCGGCGATGTCATTTACAAAATAGCCTCCAACACTCTACTCAGCAAACTGGATGTAGTCTATCACAGTGCCATCCGATTTGTCACCAAAGCCCCATATACTACACACCACTGCGACCTGTATGCTCTCGTTGGCTGGCCCTCACTACATATTCGTTGCCAAACACACTGGCTTCAGGTCATCTATAACTCTTTGCTAGGTAAAGCCCCACCTTATCTCAGCTCACTGGTCACCATAGCAACACCCACCCGTAGCACGCGCTCCAGCAGATATATTTCACTGGTCATCCCCAAAGCCAACACTTACTTTGGCCGCCTTTCCTCCCAGTTCTCTGCTGCCAATGGAACGAATTGCAAAAATCACTGAAGCTGGAGTCTTATATCTACCTCACTAACTTTAAGCATCAGCTGTCAGAGCAGCTTACCGATCACTGTACCTATACACAGCCAATTTGTAAATAGCACACCCAACTACCTCATCCCCATATTGTTATTTATCCTCTTGCTCTTTTGCACCCCAGTATCTCTACTTGAACATCATCTTCTGCACATCTATCACTCCAGTGTTAATGCCAAATTGTAATTATTTCGCCTCTATCGCCTATTTATTGCCTTACCTCCCTACTCTTCTACATTTGCACACACGTACATAGATGTTTCCACGAAGAGCAAGATATATGAATGCCCTGACTTCTGCAGTGGCCGTATTGACGTAAATACTGTACGGCCAATGCAGACCCCGGATTGACCATGCAGAGTCTTTTAATCTAACCATGATTGTGTTCTGACCCCAGTGCAGCTCAGTGTAAACAAGCGTAGCGGTAGGGTCGGAATCTGCTGGCTACCCATCAACCATCATGACCAATTGACCATATCTCAGTTGCACTTGGGGGAAACTACCATACCTACAGTATGCCTGAGATAGACATGGTCTGCCTTGACCTTGAAACAATGAATAAAACTGATAGCAACACAGTCAAACTAGAATAGCTACATTCTAATCAGATAGTCCTTTAATTATATATCTATATGTCATTGATCAAAAACATAAAATACAGTTTTCTTCCATTTGTGCCATGCCAGTGTGCATATCGTTTATTCTCAAACACACACAACCCTTTGATTAACCTTTTTGTAATGCACTGATTTGTAAGTCCCGGAAATTGATATTGGATTTTTATTTACACTGTTATCAACCTGTAATTACAAACCTAATTGTATGAACTGTGTCTGCAGTTAGGAGGCATACTTTGAGTCCAGCCCAAAGTCATTAGCCCCAAGAGATAAGCCTCCATCAACCTAACTGATTAATTAGTCTGTCTGAATAAATCAAGAGAGGGCAATGCCACCAAAAAGGCAATTTAAACACAATCATTGACATGGAAATTGTTACGTCTGATGGCTTAGCTAAAATCAATGTATAGAAGCACACCACTTTCCCTGAAATAATTACTTGAGGAAATTCATCAGTCTGCTGAGATTACAAAGGAGAGCTTCTGAACTCATTTAAATAACTGTCACGGTGACTTCCTGTGAACACTATCTCATTCCCCTGGATGTAGGCCTATGTTTATGCTTAAAAAGAGGACATTGGGTAGATATTCCATGTGTTCTCTGGTTTGGGCAGGACTTTGGACTAAGACAGATGTTGTCATACCATTTTTGTAGGAGGGGATTCCGATTCAAATACGCAGCAGGCCAACCCACAGGCCAGACTGAACACATAGATTCTGAAACACTTACAGCTAATTCATACTCATTAAGTCCTCATGGCTCATGTAATGCACACCTACCACAATCTGAATACAATTAGGTTTGTCATGGAGGTTCTTAGTGGAGCTCCATCTTAGTTGTTTTTGAAGGGAAAGCAGTGTGTGTTTAGCGTAGCAGAGGTGTTGGTGCAGCCATAGAGCGACAGCAGCATTCCTTATGCAGCTTAAACACAGGGAGGGAAAACAACTCAACAAATTCTTTCAACTTGGCTGGCAACTTTCTTAAAAACGCAGACCGCCCCTTTGGCTAAGAAAACGTAAACTCTCCAATGCCAGTGTGCTCAAACAGAGCAGCAGCAGAGGTGCATGGGAAAAAAATTCACATTCAAAATCTTGCTAATTTAGCTAAAAGCAAAGATTCCTATGACCAAGCAATGCCGCAATACCAAAACGCCATGTTTTCTCTGAACACCATGGGCCTTTCAACAGCAGAGAGTGAGAGGCATTTATCCAGGACTCCCTGACCTTGTGTCTCCCTTACTGAAACTACAGGCCTCTCCCTCTTTTATTCCGTTTTTTTTCTCTCTCTTTCTCTCCAGAAGGAATGACTGTTGTTTCCTGTTAGTTATTTATGCTTCACCACAAACCTTTTAGACTCTTTAGCCAATATGGGAATGTGTACTGAAATACATCACTATAGATGTTACTCTAACACAACATCAAATGATTTACATATGATTTTGGAATGACTGGCCTATTTAGAACATCCTGTGGGGCTGATATGGGAAATCAAACCTAATGCATCAAATCCATCTTCTGGTGAGATAAAGCCCCTGTGGCAAAGGTCAGCCTGATTACAACAAAAATACCAATACATTCCCTGCTGCTTTCCAACAAGACTACAACAGCCCAATGTCAAAATAAATATGTCATGTTAGAGTTTCCTAAGAACTTTCAATGATACCTACTGCTCTGGGACATTGCCATGCACTTCAAGCCTCAGTAATCAAAATGACTGACTGTGCCCAGGAGCTAATGTCTTTTTGACAGGTGAGAAATGAGCAGGACCAAGTATAATGACCACCACACGTTGTCTGGTAAACTGGGGCAGAGATGAAATGATGAAAATGAAATCTAATTCCATTATCGCTCAGCAAAATTGATATTGTACCCTTTGAATCTCAAGCTATTGTAGACAGGCTATGGCCAATGTAAAAGCATTTTGTATTCTATTACCTCACTCTTTCAAAAATATTTGTGCCTCAGACTTCTTGTTGTAAACATATTTGCACAGTATTTTCACAGCATGGTCTAATGTGTAATCCCTAAAACGCAGTAATGATTTCCTGTCAAACCCCCTTAAACCCAAATTTTCACTCCACTGGTGAAAATCTCATTGGAGTTACCAAAAATGAATCACTGTGGTACTTATACAGCCTTTCGTCAGTGCCTAGCTCCACCACAGTATGAGCTCTAGCAATGGGTTCTCTCTCTTTAACCACCGGAGTCCTGGAGTGACCTACCCCCACGCAAATTTGGGGGAGTAGTCTAGGCTACAGCAGAGCATTCTACACTACACAAATGCTTTCCCAATGCTTGAGCATGCCTTTCCCAGCACAACTACGATTTGATTTCAGATATGAGGAAAGACACTTTCCAGTCCCTATAGCGAGTTGTGATCCAAAAGGTCACAGTAAAGAAGGTTCAATATCAAATAGATGTTAAATAGACTATTAATGTCATGTTTATTTACTTGTATTCTGAACAAAGCACACACATAATTTAGAATTGCATTTCCAAGACTATCTGCTATAAGAAACAAACCATGAAACAATTATTATCTAAGTGCAATCTGACGGCAACATTCAGTGATTGGTCCATTAGACACTAATGGTCCTTGCGTCTGGAAACTGTAAGGACAGAAGATCTCAACCTGTCCAAATCCATGGCAACTGGATAAACCTAATAGAATCTCTGGGGGGAAAAAACTGCACTAATCTGTTGCCATACCAACCACAGCCTGCCACCCAATCCTCAGCATGGCTGCTCACACTAATCTCCTTTTTATTATACGCAGGATGCCCTCCTGAGGTACAGCAAGGGGATCTTTTTGACACGAGGCATGGCATGTTACAGTGTGAAATTTGAACCCCCAAAATGTATTTTTACAAACTACACCAAAATGTCCAGTAGCAAGCAGTAGCCTAGATAGAAGATATCCATATCTACTGAATTAGTCCCCCAAAGAAGTGAATAATTCAATTGTATACAGTATGTCAATAATTGTATATTTTTTAGTCAATTAGGTTTTTTCAACAATTATTAATTCTACCAATGTATACAACGTACTTCAAATTTCTAAAGTGAAAGAAAAATCTGGAGCCCTTAGTTTTTCCTGATCTGGTAACTTAACCAGCTAAAAATCTGGACCTTATACATCATTAATCTGTTGTAAAAAGGTTTATCAGGTCACATGGTTTAAAAAAAACTCCTGGATGAAACCCCTGTCAAACTGCAACAACCTTGTATTTGTTCATATGAATTATGTGTTAAAGAAGAACTATACACAGACACAGAGAAAGAAACATGATTGGACAATAAAACTCACAGGGCTGAGCTTGCTTTATGCAGGTTTGCATTGTGTAGGCTTGCCCTATGCAACTGTAGGCTGAATAAAACATTTACTCACAGTCTGTGTCAGCTATTGTGTTTATGGACTAATTGCAGATAATAATTTTGGATTAAAAAAGTCTAGCCTTGTCAACCCAAATTTGAATATAAACGAAATTTGATCCAATTCACATTTTATCACAAACAAACAAGCTGTAAATACACAACACTGCCGGTTAATTTACCCTGGCCAGAGGGACAGGGCACATAGTAGGTTCAACTATGCAGCTGCTGTTGTTAGTAGACTACAGTCGATCAGACAGAAAAATAGTATTGTTTCCATGCAATACAGCATCCCAGCAAACAGTGGACGTCCTGAGGACGCAGTAATGATTTCCTGTGATGTTCCCATTATGTCCCTTATTTAGGGGTTTTGGAGCAAAGTTATTCCACTGACGTTCTGAGAACATTGCGTGATGGTCCCAAGGGAACGTTTCCTGGGGGATCTTTGTCAAGTTCCCTGTAAGTTCCCAGGACGTCACTGAGAACCATGTCAGGACCTTTTTAGGTTCTCTAGATTTTAACTTAACTAGTCCTTAGGACGTTGCGTGAGGGTCGCAAGGGAGCATTCTCTGGGGGACCTTTTTATAGTTCCTGGTTTGTCCCGTTTTTAGGACATTCTTGGGATGATGTGTTATGGTCCCATGGAGGTTTTGTCTAGTTTCCAGTTTGTCCCGGGGATGTCCCTGAGGATGTTTTTAGGACATTCTTAGGACCTTGTGTCATGGTCCCCTGTACGTTCTAGAGACGGTGTCATGGAGGTTTTTTCTAGTTCCCGGTTTGTCCTGGGAATGGTCCCCTGGAGGATCAAATCAAATCGTATTTGTCACATGCGGGTAGAAGCTGTTAAGGAGCCTTTTGGTCCTAGACTTGGCGCTTCAGCACCACTGCCGTGCGGTAGCAGAGACATCAGTCTATGACTTGGGTGACTGGAGTCTTTAAAAAAAAAATTGTTTACAACCGTCCTCTGACACCGCCTAGTAAATAGGTCCTGGATGTCAGGAAGCTTGGCCCCAGTGATGTACTGCGCCGTACGCACTACCCTCTGTAGCGCCTTACGGTCAGATGCCGAGCAGTTGTCATACCAAGTGGTGATGCAACCGGTTAGGATGCTCTCAATGGTGCAGCTGTACAACTGAGAATCTGGGGACCAATGCCAAATCGTTTCAGTCTCCTGAGGGGGAAAAGGTGTTTTAGTGCCCTTTTCACGACTCTCTTGGTGTGTTTGGACCATGATAGTTCGTTAGTGATGTGGACACCAAAAAACGTAAAACACTCGACCCGCTCCACTTTAGCCCCGTCGATGTTAATGGGGGCCTGTTCAGCTTTTCCGTTTTCCTAAAGTCCACGATCGGCTCCTTTGTCTTGCCCACATTGAGGGAGAGGTTGTTGTCCTGGCACCACACTGCCAGTTCTCTGACCTCCTCCCTATAGGCTGTCTCATCGTTGTCGGTGATCAGGCCTACCACTGTTGTGTCATCAGCAAACTTAATGATGGTCTTGGATTAGTGCTAGGCCACGCAGTCGTGGGTGAACAAGGAGTACAGGAGAGGACTAAGTACGCAGCCCTGAGGAGTCCCAGTGTTGAGGATCAGCGTGGCAGATGTGTTGTTGCCTACCCTTACCACCTGGGGGTGTCCCGTCAGGAAGTCCAGGATCCAATTGCAGAGGGAGGTGTTTAGTCCCAGGGTCCTTAGCTTAGTCTTGAGCTTTGTGGGTGCTATGGTTTTGAACGCTGAGCTGTAGTCAATGAATAGCATTATCACATAATTTTACATACACCTTTGCCAAATACATTTAAACTCAGTTTTCAACAAATCCTGACATTTAATCGTCAGAAAAATTCCCTGTCTTAGGTCAGTTAGGATCACCACTTTATTTTAAGAATGTGAAATGTCAGAATAATAGTAGAGAGAATGATTCATTTCAGCTTTTATTTCTTTCTTCACATTCCCAGTGGGTCAGAAGTTTACATACACTCAATTAGTATTTGGTAGCATTGCCTTTAAATTGTTTAACATGGGTCAAACATTTCGGGTAGCCTTCCACAAGCTTCCCACAATATGTTGGGTGAATTTTGGCCCATTCCTCCTGACAGAGCGGGTGTAACTGAGTCAGGTTAGTAGGCCTCCTTGCTTGCACACACTTGTTCAGTTCAGCCCACAAATGTTCTATAGGATTGAGGTCAGGGCTTTGTTATGGCCACTCCAATACCTTGACTTTGTTGTCCTTAAGCCATTTTGCCACAACTTTGGAAGTATGCTTGGGGTCATTGTCCATTTGGAAGACCCTTTTGCGACCAAGCATTAACTTCCTGACTGATGTCCTGAGATGTTGCTTCAATATATCCACGTAATGTTCCATCCTCATGATGCCATCTATTTTGTGAAGTGCCCCAGTCCCTCCTGCAGCAAAGTACCCCCATAACATGATGCTGCCACTGCCGTGCTTCACAGTTGGGATGGTGTTCTTCGGCTTGCAAGCCTCCCCCTTTTTCCTCCAAACATAACGATGGTCATTATGGCCAAACAATTCTATTTTTGTTTCATCAGACCAGAGGACATTTCTCCAAAAAGTACGATCTTTGTCCCCATGTGCAGTTGCAAACCGTAGTCTGGCTTTTTTATGGCGGTTTTGGAGCAGCGGCTTCTTCCTTGCTTAGCGGCCTTTCAGGTTATGTGATATAGGACTCGTTTTACTGTGGATATAGATACTTTTGTACCTGTTTCCTCCAGCATCTTCACAAGGTCCTTTAATGTTGTTTTGGGATTGATTTGCACTTTTCGCACCAAAGTACATTCATCTCTAGGAGACAGAACGCGTCTCCTTCCTGAGCGGTATGACGGCTGCTTGGTCCCATGGGGTTTATACATGCGTACTATTGTTTGTACAGATGAACGTGGTACCTTCAGGTGTTTGGAAATTGCTCCCAAGGATGAACCAGACTTGTGGAGGTCTACAATTTCTTGGCTGATTTCTTTTGATTTTCCCATGATGTCAAGCAAAAAAGCACTGAGTTTGAAGGTAGGCATTGAAATACATCCAAATGTACACCTCCAATAGACTCAAATGATGTCAATTAGCCTATCAGAAGCTTCTAAATCATTTTCTGGAATTTTCCAAGCTGTTTAAAGGCACAGTCAACTTACAGTATTTAAACTTCTGACCCACTGGAATTGTGATACAGTGAATGATAAGTGAAATAATCTGTCTGAAAACAATTGTTGAAAAATGAAAAAATACTTGTTTTATGCACAAAGTAGATTTAGACTTAGAAGTAAACTTGCCAAAACTATAGTTTGTTAACAAGAAATTTGTGGAGTGGTTGAAAAATGAGTTTCAATGACTTCAACCTAAGTGTATGTAAACTTCCGACCTCAACTGTACCTACGGTCACTGTGGGGACAACGTCGTCAATGCACTTATTGATGAAGCCGGTGACTGAGGTGGTATACTCCTCAATACCACTGGATGAATCCCATAACATATTCCAGTCTGTGCTAGCAAAACAGTCCTGTAGTGTAGCATGCGCGTCATCTGACCACTTCCGTATTGAGTGAGTCACTGGTACTTCCTGCTTTCATTTTTGCTTGTAAGCAGGAATCAGGAGGATAGTTATGGTCAGATTTGCCAAATGGAGGGCGAGAGAGCTTTGTTTTGTCTAGTTCCCTGTTTGTCCTGGGGATGTCCCCGAGGATGTTTTTAGGACGTTCTTGGGACATTGTGTTATGGCCCACTGAAGGTTCCCTGAATGTTCTTGGGATGTTGTGTCATGGTCCCCTGGAGTCTTTTGTCACATGATGGTTCCAGGTGTCCCAAACCATTATAAGTAAAGTAATGAAATGGCATGGTGGTTAAGGTAAGCGGTACACCATTCAGCTAAAATAGTGTACAAATCTTTAATCAACGATAATATGATTACTTTTGACATGATCACTTAGTACTGACTTTTCAATATGATCCCACCTGGGATTTAAACTCACAACCTCTGAATTTGGGGTATTCTGAATTTCTGCTGCATCACAAATTCTGAATTTCAGAAGTCCTCTACAATCATTACCTATAATACATCTCTGCACTTAGCAAAAGAGTGCAATCTGCATTGCATTTTTAGTTATCAGTTATTCTGACTATTCTCTCATTGATTTAATTGACTTATTTCAGCAATTTGAGTTTGGGTTTTCAGTACAGTTGTCTAATGTTGGTGGGGCATATTAATCGGTTTTAATGTTACTCTTGAATATATAATTGTTTTTCTTCAGTGTATTTTTAACAGCTGAGATTGACTTTGAAGTGCAAAGTGTAGGAATAGGCCTACAGGTGAAATAAGTCATTGATACTGACATGGTGGCATAGCAGGAAGTTTGGAATGTAGTGAACCAAGAGGTTGTGAGTTCAAATCCCAGGTGAGGACATGTTAAATAATATTTACTGAATGAATAAAACATACAATGTAATCATGTATATCAAAGTGTGTCAAATATGTAAGTTAAAAGCACTGTGGGTGTCCCTAGCATTTCCAAAGGGCAAAGAGCTGTGACTGGATCAGTTGTTCATCCATCATGTGTAATGAAACTAGTGTGCCTTTTGGGGGTGGACGGACGTTTCTTTGCGACCGTCAGGAGACGTCCCCGGGACAAACCGGGAACTAGACAAAAGACTCCTGGGGACCATGACACAACGTCCCAAGAATGTTCAGGGGACCATCATACCGGAGGAAAGTGTAGAGCGTGCCTTCAGCTTTGTGTGTTGTACCCGGGCCTGCACCACCTGCGATTTCCTTGAATCGGATTGGTCAAGACATGCACAGAGCCTGCAGCAGCACTCCAATGTGAAGGACAGAGAAATTGTTTGCGAGCAAATAATTTTTTTAAAGATGCACTTTGCCCTTCTCTCTTTGCATCAATGTATTATATTAAACTAAATCAAAAGTGGTGTGGCGGTGTCACACCAGATAGAAAAGTGCTAAGGCAAATGTCGCCTCACCACAGCCCTGCCATAGTTAAGTTTTCTGGCAGCCCTGCCATAGTTAATACTTGGTGGAAGCCACAGGAGGTTGGTGGCACCTTAATTGGGGAGAACGGGCTTGTGTTAATGACTAGAGCAGAATATGTGGAATTACATCAAATACATGAAATACATGATTTCAAGGTGTTTGATGCCATTACATTTGCTCCGTTCCGGCCATTATTATGAGCTGTTCTCCCCTAAGCAGGCTCTTGTGATGGAAGCACCATTGGCAGTCATTACAGGTGTGAATCACTTTGAATAAGATGATGATTGTGGTGGCAGCATAATGCTATGGGTATGCTTGTTACCGGCAGGGGCTGGGTAGTTGGTTAGAATCAAAATAAATATGAAAGGAGAAACAGGTAAAAAGTTAGAGGAAAACCTGCCACAGTCTTCTGAAAACCTAACTCTGCGATAGCTTAATTTTTCAGCAGAACAATTACACAAATTCTAATGCCAAAGACACATCAGACTGGCTTTGTTGAGTGTTCCTGAATGGTCTAGTAGTCACAGTCCTGACCTAAATCTGCTTGAAAATCAGTGACAAGCATTAAATATTGTCGTCCATCAATGATCCCCAACCAAATGTACTGAACTTTAGTAATTTTCCCCCCCCAAAAAACATGTATATGTTGCCCTAAGAGTTGTGCAGTTAGTAGAATCTTATTCAAAATGATTCACAACTGTAATGGCCACCATGAAGGTCATTATCATATAATTTGTTTATATAAAAATAATATTATTGATATCAGAAATTCGAATTATTGATGGACCCTCACCACCATTCACCACTGAAAGTAAATAAATAATAATGATCTGTTGAATACTGAAAAACAGTGGTTGTCTAATTTTATTTTAAATCCAGGGAATTAAAATAGGTTTTCAAAGTGCAATAAAAAACAGACATAACCTTAGAACAAAATAGGGTATAGCCTAAATGCCTGGGTAGTATAACTGACTAATAACTGACTATAAAGCAGGTAAATATACAGTGTAAGGGACAACCATTATTTCATGATGAGGAAGCTAATAGTACTGTGTTGACCAAAAATGCATTGTCTTATCTTACAAGTCCTTCAACATATACTCACATTGCGATTTAGGCTATTACAGTACAATTACAGCATGGCTGTACAACCACAGACTTCTGGTTTATCATATCTCATTATCCCTGAGTGCTTCCCAATTATATATCCTTTCTTCTGCAGTGTGCACTCGTTTACCACTTCCCAAAATGTAAAAGCATTGGATTGGTGGAGGTATGGGCTAGTGGGAGTTTCCACAATATTTCTTATACCAGTCATTTCCTTTCAAACCGGTGAAGGGGAGTGCACAATTTGGGAGGAAGAGATCATTGGGACATGACCCGGTGGGTATCATGTTAATTGTGACAACATGCGCCCTCTTGTGTTCACATTTTTAAACAGCACTGTACCAGAGATGGTTTATAATAATATAGGCTATGTACCACTCAACAATCCACATTAAAGCGTACTATCTATCAATAGCTAGGTTTCCATCCAATTGTTTGACAGATTTTCTTGTGTATATGCTAAAATAACATGCGAATTTTCCCACCAGGAGATGTTTCCATCAAACTTACTTTATTTGCTGATAAAGGAACTGTACGTGATGACGTGCACATATAAATTACGTTTACTGTTAAATTCCCATGTACCGAATGACATGTTTGTGTTAAATGGGTTTCTATCGCATTTTCAACTCTACTGGTGGGTTTGTCACAAAAACTGTTGCGCTATATAGCCAATGAGCCCACATGCGCTCTAACAAACAGCTCGCAGATACAGTGCGTGTAGGATTAAGAGCGATATTAGCTGTATTGGTCAAATGGCAGCCAAGCATTAATCATCATGTCACCAGAATAACACCTTCGATATTTATTGGAAAGGGGCATCAAGCTCATCACCTTGCACATTCACCAGCCTGTGAAGTTCATGTTACTTCATCTGTTCCTAATAAACTTCATGCTTTCCCGAGTCTTAGTGTGAGGACCACTCAACATATCACCGCGTAATTCCAAGTTGACTTCGACATTTTATTTTAACTAGGCAAGTCAGTTAAGAACAAATTATTATTTACAATGACGGCCAACCAAACGGCCTCCTGCCGGGACGGGGGCTGCGATTAAAAATAAAAATGTATTGGACAAAAACACACATCACGACAAGAAAGACACCACAACACTACATTAAGAGACCTAAGACACCAACACAGCATGGGTTGCAACGCCACATGACAACAACATAGTACAAACAATATTGGGCACAGACAATAGCACAAAGGCAATAAGGTAGAGACAACAATACATAATGCGAAACTGCCACAAATGTCAGTAAGTGTCCATGATGTGATAGTTATTCTATACATATTTGCACATAAGGACGTTTCCACCGCAATTTCTCACATAATTCATTTTACCGACACAAAAAGATCCTACCATGTCGAAGGAACAAATTATCTGTCGGCGTTTATAAAATTGTACAGGCATTTCATGTTTCCATCAGCCCGGTCGTGACTTTTTTCATGCTTCACATAATGAATTAATGAGCATGAAATGTTTGGATGGAAACGTGGTTTATGCTAGATGCATTTACTTGATGGTTATGGTCATTGTGTGGGATACAAACAATCACATTAGGAAAGTCAACAAAACTAAGTTCAAACATCACCCTTCAATCATAGTTTTTGAGAAAAAAGTTTGGCATTTAGTAAATTTGACATACTGTAAATAATATGAACAAGAATTGGTCACACTGGCAAGTTGAAGTGACGCAAATCCTATTATTTTGCATATCCGATTCGAATGATATTTCTACTGCATTCTGAACAACAAAGCACATGAAATCAGATATTTCAAGCCACATTTGTGGGTGGTTTTAAGTATTGTTAGGGTTGCGAAATTCAAATCTGGTGTCCGGACAAAAGGTGACACAGAGTCACCAAGTAAGTTCTAATTATTTTTATTCACTCAAGCAATAAATGGTAAATGCAATCTTCGTATATACGGGTTCCATGTAGTACCACGCAGGGTTAACATAGAACTGCACTTTCTGCTAAATGCATTGGTTTAAGTAAGTTCTGACAGAGTTAGTTCCCACCTCCGGATGGGCCTATCAGAACAGTGGCTGGGCGTGGTTTAGACTTGCTTAGCCAATAGTAGGCGCACAGGCCGCACAGGCTGCCAGCCTCTTGGCGCTTGTTGTCCGGGGTTACTGAGGCCACAGGCTTGGTCCTGTTTGCGTCTCCACATCGGTCTATTCATGTGTTCCTAGCTCAACATACTGTTATCTCCCAAGTTTATACTGCCCCTTAGCCAGACACCCGGTGTCTGCACAATCCACTGTATTGTTCCACAATTTATCAGCCTGAGCTCAAACACATTCATGTGTAGCAAACAAAACATTTTCTCATACCCCACAATTAGCAAAGAAACATATTCTTAAACCTAACAATTAGCAAAGAAACATATTCTCAAACCCAACAGTATACAAATCTGATTCGTGGCCATGGGATTTGTGTCTGAATGGCCTAATCTGATCATTTTGCCCTCAACTGGTTTTTAGACTGCCATATCTTGTTGCTTGCTAGCTAACCGGTTGCCAGTTTGACAAGAACGTGTGGTAGCTAACTAGTTTGTTAATTGTTTTATTACAAACAAATGAGTGAATGTGCTAAAAAGCTAGCTAGTTGACTGCTGTGGCAAGCCAAAAAGGTCTCATTTTGAAAGTTGGATCATCTTATCTTTTGAGGCTTTAAAAGTGTTCTTACACTATGATTTAGAACATTCAAAGCAACTGGGAGACTTCCATGGCAGGTATTATTGTCACCTAAGCATGCTACACAACAACTTCTGGGTGAGAAGCACTAGCACCAAACATCCTACTGCGCACACACACACGACAACTAGCGTAGCCATGTTTTATTTTATTTATTTCACCTTTATTTAACCAGGTAGGCTAGTTGAGAACAAGTTCTCATTTACAACTACGACCTGACCACTAAAATGCTGCATTGCAACGCCTTCTTCGATGTTTAACGGCGGTCGGCATCCAATAAATGTTGCATTACCGCCACCTACTAGACTGGAGTAGAACTCCCTTATACTTTGCTTTAAAGATTTTTTTAAAATTTTAAATACAACAAATACCCTCATATCTAACACTACAATCACAAACATTTTTAAATAAATGCCATTGTCCACTATATAAATCTATTTAGTCCTACTTCAGGCCAACGGCCTGAAAGGATGAGACACCACCACTTAACACACTCTGTAACTCTTCTGATGTCAAGTCTCGCACACCCAAATACCTCTGCAGCTGTCACCACAACCTCTATTTTCTGCGACTTAAGTTCCATCCCTGCAGTACAGTTGATAATCATTGCTATAAAAGCCCAAAATCCAATCTTAAGGAAACATATCACTTGTTGGTTTATCCCTCTGTATTGGGTACTCACACCACTCCTCTCAGGATCCCTCCCCCTTGACCCATCCTCCTCTACTTTCTTCACTGCCTCAGCATATCACAACTTCTGCTCTACTCTAACAATGAGTTAGAGTAACCTGCCGCTCTCACACTGGACATTTCTGAACCCCAGCCCCATGGGCACCTCTACAATTAACACATACCACTACTTTACCAAATGCTACACATTCCTGTGTCTCATGCCCTTCTGCACACCTAGGAACCTCCCTCCTTCCCACTGCTGCCACATGCCCATAAGCTTGACACCTTTAACAATGTATTGTATTGGCACAAAAGCCTGTACAGGATAACATATATCCTGTTGGGTTTGAGAATATGTTTCTTTGCTAATTGTTAGGTTTGAGAATATGTTTCTTTGCTAATTGTGGGGTATGAGAAAATGTTTCGTTTGCTACACATGAATGTGTTTGAGCTCAGGCTGATAAATTGTGGAACAATACAGTGGATTGTGCAGACACCGGGTGTCTGGCTAAGGGGCAGTATAACCTTGGGAGATAACAGTATGTTGAGCTAGGAACACATGAAAAGAAAGATGTGGAGACGCAATTAGGACCAAGCCTGTGGCCTCAGTAACCCTGGACAACAAGCGCCAAGAGGCTGGGACCAGCCTGTGCGCCTACTATTGGCTAAGCAAGTTTAAACCACGCCCAGCCACTGTTCTGATAGGCCCATCCCGAGGTGGGAACTAACTCTGTCAGAACTTACTTAAACCAATGCATTTAGCAGAAAGGGAGTTCTCTGTTAACCCTGCGTGGTATTACATTGAACCCGTATATACGAAGATTGCATTTACCATTTATTGCTTGAGTGAATAAAATAATTAGAACTTACTTGGTGACTCTGTGTCACCTTTTGTCCGAACACCATATTTGAATTTCGCAACCCTAACAATTGGTGACCCGACGTGATGTGGTGACGGACGTCGCTGGAGATTGACGTACCAGCCAATTGGACAGGACTGTCGTCGGACGGTGTGTCTCACAAATCCTGACCGGTCTACTAAAAACAGGTAAGCAGATACCTATTGTATATAACTGAAATTCTGCATATTGGGCATTATCTAAATTCATTTTGTGAGACACCTGTCTGATGTAAGTTGACAAATTATATACTAAGTTATCGATTAGGTATTATTAGAAGTATTCATTGACATATGAGTGGTGGTAAATGCAATTTTAACTGATCAGGCCTGTCAACATTATAACAACGAATGCAATGTACTAGATGAGTGTGAGGTGAGTTGATGAACTTACTGGTATGAATGGGAGAATAACGGCAATATGACAGTGAATGTGATAACGGCAATATAGTATGGTCTAGATTTGATCGATCTGAGCATTGTATTGGAAATAAGAGAAGTTATCGTGTGTGTATGATTGATAACGGCAATATAGTATGGTTTAGATTTGATCGATCTGAGCACTGTATTGGAAATAAGAGAAGTTATCGTGTGTATGATTGATAACGGCAATATAGTATGGTTTAGATTTGATCGATCTGAGCACTGTATTGGAAATAAGAGAAGTTATCGTGTGTATGATTGATAACGGCAATATAGTATGGTTTAGATTTGATCGATCTGAGCACTGTATTGGAAATAAGAGAAGTTATCGGGTGTGTATGATATATTATGTGAAGTCATATTGGAAATAAGAGAAGTTATTGTGCGACTGTAGTACATTGGATGTTCCGTCGGCGCATTTAGAACATCAGTTTGAACGACCCATAAGGTAAACAAGAGGACAGGATCCTGGGTTAGCGACCCCGTGAGGTTATATTGTCGACAGTCTATTTGTTGTTTGTTGTGGGATTACGTAGGAATTACTTCACTTGTTATATTGATTGTGTAAATTGGAGATAATGGCCGAACATGATGTGGAGACGGTGTTGAAAACATTAAAATCGAGTCTAAAAACAAATGGTGGGAAGGATTGGAAAAGAAAAGGGGGGAGAGAAACTATACAAAGAATGGATTGAAGAGGGCAGTATTATTTCACCCTCCGGACTCCCTGGTGAAGGAGAGCCGGGAAGAATACTGGACTCACTGAAGAGGAGAACATATAAAGCCGTCTTTGAATGGAAGCAAGGAGGGGAACAGACGAAGGGAAAAAGCAAAAGACGCGATGGAGAAGGCTAAGTTGAAGGAACGCATAGGTTTGGCTATGCTGGAGAAACTCAAAAAAAAAAAAAAAATCTCAAAAGGGAGAACAGATCGCACCCGCCAGGCTGTATCCATCCCTGCCACGGGCTCCGCCACCATATGACAGTACCCAGGTCATGGCTCCGGTCATGGATCTCACAGCCACGGTGAACTACAAAAACGAGCAGAAGCACAAGAGGGAGGAACCTGGGTCCGTAATGAAGACTTCCAGGATAGAAGTGAGAGTGTGCAACTTTTGCTAGAAGCAGCAAAAATGATGCAACAGAATGTAGAACAATTCAGTAGAATATCAGCGGGAACCAAAAGTGATATGTGTATGACGGATGTGCAGAACAGAGGGGGACTTGTAAGTGAAAGTGAGAGCGTGTCTGGACGAAGTTACCAAGACATGGAGGAAAAATGTGTGGAGAATGAGAGAAGGCTGAAGAGTCTGGAAAGACAGATAAGGAAAAGGGAAGAAGAGAGAAGCAGCTCAAAAGAGGAAGTAAAAAAAGGGGGGCCAATGTTGAACTGGTCTGAGCCCGAAACAGAGAATCAAAGGGGGTCAGCAGTGGACGAGGAAGAAAAATACATCAGTGGTATGTTTAAGGGGAACATTTGTGATGATGGGCCTGCATATGGGACTAGGAGCAGGGGCGCGTGGCTCCATTGAGGGACACTCCTGGGGAACAACGATATATAAGCCATGGGGACATCGGGACCTGCAGACATTGATTGATTCATTACCACTGCCAGAAGAATCAGGATGCAGATGGGTGAAAGCTTGACAGCAGGAGACCAATTGACTGTGGGGATATGACCGCGGTAATGAACCGGTGCATGGGTGATCAAGAGTGTAAGGATATCATGACAAGTGGGGGACTGAGAGGAAGAATGTCTGCGGGAACTACATGGGACCCATACAGGAATGGGGTATGGGCAGCCATAAGAGGGCAGCATCATCATACCAACGGTCTCCCAGTCGACGGGGAGCCCGGTAGAATATTAAAGACGCTGAAACAAAAAACAGATAGAACTTTCACCGAGTGGAAACAGGGGGGACAACAGCGCAGGGGTAAGATGATTTAGAAAATTTGAATCAACTAGTTCATTAGTGGATATTAAGTTTAAAATGGATATTAACGTTGTATTTCGCCACATTCGAAACATCGCTAAACATTTAGATTTGACGTTCAATGTTGATCAAATATTATGCTATGAAATCTACTGTATAATAGCTATCAAATTGGTCTATTGGAAATTGGGATAACAGGGTTTGTAAATGATTATGGCAGTGAGAGACCAACCATATAATATTGTGTGTGTGTGTGTGTGTGTGTGGTGAATGAGTAGGAACGTCTGAGTGGAGCATGGAAGTGTTTGGACGTTTCTGTTTTGATTTCAACATATGGGTTAAGACGCGCCCCCAGGTACACACAGACAGTCAATGTGATTTGTATAGAACTGTTTTGAAAGTCCCTGAATAGTTGAACAATTCCTGGTGAGAACTGATCAATCTCACTAGGAATTGGGAAACAACGGGAGAATTTCATTGAAATACATTTTTTTGTGAGACACTATTTTCTATCCAAATTGTACTAATACTTTGGGAGATTATTATTATCTCATTGGGAAATTATATGGATATTGTTTGGGAAATATATAGAGAGTTTTGGGACAGAGACAGGCTCCCCCGCCTTATGAGTAGAAAGAGGAGGGGGGAGGCCATGAGGAGTATATGGGGAGTTTTGGGCTGAACACACGGGTAGGCGCCCATCACCAGACAGTGTAGATGAGGAGAATAAGATAGATACTGAATTACTAGGTATTTGAGTTAGCTACAGTAGACTTGGCTCTAGCATGGGAACAGAAAACCATTTTTAACATTGTTCTGACTCATGAGGCTACAGGGGGGGAGCAATGGTACCGGTGATAATTTCCTAGTTGTGTTCCGTTAACCTATTGGGAAGAGATGTGATGACACTTTTGAATAGAGTTGTATCACCCACTGAAAGGGCATGAAGGCCCACATAGTTAAGAACATGGTCATCTGTGGGGACAGCGAACTTTGTTGCTAGTATAGTCAGGACTTAGTTAGAACGGTGGGAGAGTATGGGTTATTGGGTATCAAAGGGAAAGAAGATTAATGACTGGGTATCCGTGGAGGGAGGGGTTGTGCACAGCCCATCCGCAGAAAGAAGATTAGGAAGTTTTGTTTGGCATTTTCTAGATATGACTGTTCGTTTACTCAGACTGTGGACTGTAGGGAGGGGGTCATGACATCAGCTTTGACCTAGAAGAAGGATAAGACAGGGGCCTGTTGCTCCTCTCTTTGAATACAGTGGAGTCTTTTGTGTCTTAAATGACTAATAGGTACTGATGGGAGCCCACGTTTGTTGTAGCTTGATTTGACCGATTTGCCATTAACAGATGGAGAAATTACTATGTTTATAGATGAGTCTTTAAGGTAGAACTTGGATGTTTCAAATACAACTGGGTATGATGTTGTTACTCTTACTAAAAACTTAGAGGCTGAATCACAACCTAGTCACTATTCTGTGCAGCAGGCAGAAATTGATTGTTAGATATTTGTTATGATAGAGCCATTTTTAAATATGGTAGTGTTTTGATACAGGGGCAGAGCCCTGTATCAACAGGAGGGATATGGTAGAGATGATTGTTAGATATGGTAGAGATTGTTGGACAACACAAATTACTTAATAAAATCTTTTGTTAATACAATATTATAGAATGCATGAATTCTAGGATTAAAAGTAGGTTAATATAGACACACCTGAGTACAGGATGAAATTGGTGTTAGGAAGATACAGTAGCAAATCACATGAGAAGTTGTTTGCTAACCACATCTGTATGTCAGAGATTTTATGCCCAACAGGAGAACTACAGAAGGTGGTGACGATCCAGCCTGGTGACTGGGTGTGGGTCCAGTCTCTGGAAGAAAAGGACTGGGAGCAGCCCCCGTTGGGAAGGTCCCTACCAGGTTATGTTGGTCACAGCCTTTGCCATTAGAATATCAGAAAGAGCAACCTGGGTCAACGTTACCCACTGCAGAAAGGTAGGAACACATACAAACACCGTGGAGCACACGCAGAGTTAAAGAGCAGAACTGGACCAATAGGGTCTGGGGGTCACCTCTGTTAACGAAGATTTCCTACCCCGACCTATCATCACTGTAGTGTGTTCACTAGAGGTGTGAGTATGGGGTGGTACCTAGCAGACTGGCTAAGGGCAGGAGAGGGTTGGCGGTTTTTGGGATATGGGGTACCTTGAGCTGCATCATAGTTTTGATGATCTTTTTTTATAAATCCTGATTCAACACCTCTAGTATAAATTCTATGTCGCTGACAAGTTTAAGAAGTAAAAGACAAGTTATATAATACCCGACCCCTCATGAATAGGAAGGATATAAAGAAGGAGTCCAAATAGGTGATAATGTAAGATTTAAGGTAAATATTAAACATTTCCCTAATATAGCAGGGATATGGGTGCATAATAAATTGTATAAGATTATTCAGAACTGTGTGATACCTTTATATTTCTGTTTGGGACCCACTTCATCTTGTTCCTGGCCTAGGTAATTAAAACCCTCCAAAGAGTCACAGGAACAGACACGTAATGAAGGTATTGGGCTTACACTGATGATTGTGGACTCGATTTTTCCTGTTCATTAATCCAGTCGGTGGAGACCAACTTCACGAAAGACCCAGGTCTTGTAATGGATCTCAATAGATGTCTGTTAATGTGACTGATTTGGGTTTGGAAGTATAGGAGAAAATTCTCAACCTTACAGCTCCTATAACTGATGTGTGGTGGGGTTGTACCAATAAAGGAGGCCTACGACAGGCATTACCTAAAGGGTGAAGGGGCACTTGTGTTCTGGTATTATTGGTCCAACCAGTTAGGATTAGACATCAGAGACCAGTTCTGGACGGGATAACTAGAAAAAGGAGAAATATAGGTTCTAATGTAGGCAGTTCTATTTGGATGGATGTCATAGGTATCGCCGGAGAAGTTCCAGACGAATATAAAGCTATGACTCAGATTGGGGAGGGTTTTATCACTACGCTCTTCTGGTGGGTAATGATAACTAAAAATGTTGATTGGATCAATTATATGTATTATAATCAACAGGGATTTGTGAATAAGACTAGAGATGCAGTGATGGGAATCTCTGAACAATTATCCGCCACCTCCCTCATGACCTGGCAAAATAGGTTGGCTCTAGATTGGCTGAAAGGGTGGCGTCTGCAGAATGATGGGGGAATAATGTGCTGTACCTTCTTTCCCAGCTCTGATGAGTTGGTTTGACAATATGTTTGGGCAATGGGAGAATGTAATGATTACTGTGTTTCACCTGTATGACTGTGTTTGGTGTGGTTTGATTCCATGTGTGTGAGATTTTGTGTCTAGGTCTCTGGAAAAGGCGGTGATGATTCTCCAGGGCCCTGCCAGACTCAAACCATGTGATGACAGATACATGCCTTCTAGATGGACAGAGAATGCTGTTGGTTTTAATCCAGAGAAACCTGAATCAGATTAAACCATTATTACTGTTTAGTAATGTTGTCTATTTGATAAAGTTTATAATGAAACTCCTAACTATAAATGTTATGATTCGATATATGCCTAGAACAGTAATTGTTGTGGTTCAGATGTAAATACTTGTATTGGTTTTGTATAATCGTTTTATGTGACAAATGATAATTAATCAAAATAGATGTGGTGTTATTTCTTTCTAGTATGTTTCTATCTCGTGTAGTGTAGTTATTAATTCTAATCAATATAGATGGGTGATTGTGTGTAAACATTTAGTCAATATGGTTATGACTAAATGTTTGTACATCTAAGAACATCCCATTCTGAAAAGGTATGAGATAGGGTTATAAGACAAAATGGTAGTCCAATTAATATGTGTGTGTGTGTCTAGATATTAACTTGGTGTGCAGGAGTATGACTTCATTTAGGGGTGTCTGGGAGAACAAAGGACTATTTGATTCTACCAGACACATGCGAGAGGCCCGTCCTTGAGAAGAACCTCCCAACACCTCCCGACTTTGACCTATGTTGCAAAGATTGTGATAAGGAATGAACGGGTACTGTGGGAAAACTCTATTTCTTGGCTGGGGTGGAGGGAACGGACTGTTCTCCTGGTTGGGTGAGTGGTTTGGCCAGTACACAGCTTTGAGTTGTTCTGCTTGTATCATCCCTTGTCTGAGGATGTCTGTTACAGATGTTGTGCATGCTGCTGGCATGATGCCTTTACTGGAGGCTCAAGAAGGAGATGCTGACACTGAGTATAACTTTCGGAGGAAAATGGGTTTGATTAAGGATGACCCTTGGTTTGCTGTGGGGGGTGGTTGTGGAGTGATCTTTTACTTACTATTACCAATCAGGTGTTTGCTAATGTACCTATAGTAGGTGAGTGACACCCTTGCGGGTGTCAAAAGGGGGAATCTCAAAATACAATTATATCTTAATCAGCCGCTTATTATTCCTGATTCTTATTCAATGCAGGGTTGTTGTTTCATAGATCCAGAAGGTTTTAAGTTCCTGGGTGGCTGGTAGCCAACCCAGTACAAGTGAGGTGTAGCAGGAAGGACTACAGGGTTTTTACCACTTTTTAATAAAATTCCAGTGTAATGTTGGTTTCTGTTTTCTTCTGTTTTATGTTTTTGTATTTAGTGAGTGACACCCTAGTGGGTGTCAAAAGGGGGACTCAAAAACACGTTAACTTCTAATTGTCTATCTACAGATATTTACTTTTCATATAAACATTTCTTACTTTTATGCTGGTAGTATATTCACCATTGTTGCATTTATGAGTTATTGCTGCATTTATATTCACACCCTATTGGGTGTGAAAAGGGGGGGATTGTTGGGTTTGAGAATATGTTTCTTTGCTAATTGTTAGGTTTGAGAATATGTTTCTTTGCTAATTGTGGGGTATGAGAAAATGTTTCGTTTGCTACACATGAATGTGTTTGAGCTCAGGCTGATAAATTGTGGAACAATACAGTGGATTGTGCAGACACCGGGTGTCTGGCTAAGGGGGCAGTATAACCTTGGGAGATAACAGTATGTTGAGCTAGGAACACATGAAAAGAAAGATGTGGAGACGCAATTAGGACCAAGCCTGTGGCCTCAGTAACCCTGGACAACAAGCGCCAAGAGGCTGGGACCAGCCTGTGCGCCTACTATTGGCTAAGCAAGTTTAAACCACGCCCAGCCACTGTTCTGATAGGCCCATCCCGAGGTGGGAACTAACTCTGTCAGAACTTACTTAAACCAATGCATTTAGCAGAAAGGGAGTTCTCTGTTAACCCTGCGTGGTATTACATTGAACCCGTATATACGAAGATTGCATTTACCATTTATTGCTTGAGTGAATAAAATAATTAGAACTTACTTGGTGACTCTGTGTCACCTTTTGTCCGAACACCATATTTGAATTTCGCAACCCTAACAATCCTAACATCACTTTGTCAGGCAATGACTCAACATCAAAACTCAAAAGAACAGACAATCACTATTCTGTTTCTCCACTCACTCCACCCTGTCTGCGTCACACCAAATGACAAGCATCACAAACACCGGGGGAATCTTCCCCTTCAGTTGGTCAACTTTCACATTTACCGCTACCCCAGTAATCACTCCTTTCAATGGTGCCCTTTTCTTGAGAGCAAAACAATTCACACCGCTCGCCCCCATTCGTTTAACAAGGAGCACCTGCTCCCTCTGACCAGCAGAAACGCATACAATTATCACAAGACCACTTCTGGTTACCCTCACCGATTCCACAGCACCCAACTCTTTTCACCCACCATGAAACCACAAATGGATCAGCCAAAAGACAAGGGTCCACTTTTTCCAAAAACGTCACTCCTGTCACAGACTCATTTTTATCCTGATCCTCAGTGCAAGCCTCAGGTTCCAAGAAGTTCACCATACCTACCACCTCTGATACTTTGCCCTCATTCACTTCCATTTCTCCTCCTGTCTTCAACTCACTCTGCTTACACCTTCTACCATTCTTCTTTAACAAACCATCTTACTTTAACAAACCACACCATTTTTAACCGACTCAAGCTCACCCTCTTCCTCCCTCTCTTTCTTAGACCTCCTCTGTCTCTCGTTTTCCCCTTCATTCCTCCTTCATATTCCAAGTTTGGCTCTCGTTATGATAATACTGCACATCTCCTGACATACATCTTGTTCTTGTCTTGTCAAGGGACGCCATTTAACCGGCTGTCACGATCTCCGTACAATCAGCACAAACCCCTCGGGATGTAGCGCTCAACAGTGCATCCCACTTGTAAATCAGCTGCTTCATCATGATGTTCTTCTTCATCAATAGCTACCGCGACGCTTTTCCATTTCAAACAAGCGCGCTCTTTTTCTCAGATTCGCTTGCTCAGACCCTATGCCCCCTTGTCATGCGCTCTATCTGCAAGTCCCGGACTGTCCTCCCAGTTGCAACAATTTGTTTTGGAGATGCACAAATAATGTCCAATCAGATATGGTGGAACGTCTTTGGGCCAATCACAGGACACTATTTATTTGTGACGTACTTCCGTGCATGTGATGAACTGTCATGGCAGCAAAATTCTGTAAAGGCTTCATGTTCAATTGAAAAGTATATCTCATGTTAGCTTGTACTTGAATATGAGACATTTACTGAGGCTTGGGCCCACGCTGGCCAGACTAAATGTTCGGTTGTGCCACCAAAGTGTCTGGAACAGCCATGGAACGATACGAAAAGTGGGTGTGAACTTGGGTGAGAAGTAAGTATACGTCTGACTTAGCTAGCTAGCTAACGTTACTAACATAATGTTACACAGTGACAGGCGGTCAAGCCTGTGGGCCAAGGTTTCAAGTTCATTATTCAACGCAGTGGTGTGCATAGTCTGAGTCAGATATTTATAAGACGGAATATGCATAGAATATTTGTCCGAGTCCTCCTAAATCTGCGTTGCAGTTATGAGTGGTTGATTGACTCCCATCAATTCACTCTAACTTCAGATGTGTTCTGATTTCCCCTCTTTTGAAGAAAACTTGAGATCTCAACAGGGAAACTTGCCAGATTTGCAGATGGGTCGGCTGTTGTGCAGGTATAAATCGTAATATTTTTTAGGGAGTTTGTAAGTGAATATGCACAAGATGCTCAGACCAGTTACTCGGATGAATTCCACCTCTTTTTTTCAGCTTGGGGATACAACTGTGATGGTGACAGCTGTCAGCAAAACGAAACCGTCCCCCTCCCAATTTATGCCACTAGTGGTAAGTTAATGCTTCATTTTTATTGTAAGTGGGGTCATATAATTTTTTTCAATGCACTTCAAACATGTTTAAAAGCTGCTTTTTGTCTTCCATGTGGGACGGTTCATTGTGTGTGATAATCTCTTTAGTGTTGTAAGCTATAACATAGTGGTTCTAGGTCCCTTGGAGTGATTCAGGTCCCTTGGCTAGAACGGTGTGTTTTTGATTGACAGGTGGACTACAGACAGAAAGCAGCTGCTGCTGGTAGAATCCCCACTAACCACTTGCGGCGGGAGTTGGGCACCACTGAAAATGAGATTCTGACTAGTAGGCTAATAGGTGAGAAGAACTCCTATGCCTTAACTCTTACTCCAGTTCTGTATTAGATTTAGTGCAAATACCATTAGTAGACTTAACTGTATATCTTTTTTATTGTCTCACCTCAGACAGGGCAATCAGACCCCTTTTTCCTGCTGGTTATTTCTATGACACTCAGGTGAGTCAGTATTTGTAGTTATTGTTGTACTTATGTAGGTTCATTCTGGATATGTTTAGACTGTTATTGTTTAGACTGTTGATTTTAGACTGTTATTGATTTTAGTCCTGCGGTGTATATTTTCAGGTCCTGTGTAACCTGTTGGCAGTTGATGGTGTTAATGATCCAGATGTACTGGCTATCAATGGAGGTGAGAAGAGATACATTTTCTTATAGAAACATTCACATGATCTTTGTTTGACATATAGTGATAACATGACTATTTAACTTCCCTACAGCCTCTGCTGCCCTTACCCTTTCTGACATTCCCTGGAATGGGCCCATTGGTTAGTATCTCATACAGACCTTTGTCCTTTTGTTTTTCTTCGCCAGTATGTGGCTTTTACCATATGGTCTGTGTTTCGTGGATGTTTTAGGTGCAGTGCGCATTGGCCTGGTGGATGGAGAGTTCCTGGTGAACCCAACACGAAAGCAAATGGCTTCCAGCACTATCAATCTGATAGTGGCTGGAGCACCTCTCAGCCAAGTGGGTTAGTACTGTAGTCCAGCTATATCACACATTTCCTACAGGACCCCACAAAATTAAACATATTTTTTCTCTTAGTGATGATCGAGGCATCTGCTGAGAATGTGTTGCAGCAGGACTTCTGTCATGCAATCAAGGTTGGCGTGAAGCACACACAGCAGATCATATTGGCTATTCAGCAAATGGCCAGAGAAGCGAAAGTGACCAAGCGCACCCCTCCCAAAATATTTTCTGCGCCCGAGGAAATGATTGAGCACACACGACAGTAAGACATATTTCTTTCTGACTTGATATTTCTCATATTTCTTATGTTTAAAAAAAAATAGAATTATGGTTACATGACTGCACACGGTTTTGCTTTCAGATTGGCCTCTGAAAAGGTCTATGCTGTTTTCACAGACTTCACTCATGACAAGGTAAGTATTTATGTCTGTGTGTTTTTGCTATTGTGTTTTGGTGGTACTTTTTCATTCAATAAAATCTGTAACTTAATGTGTTTCAGATTTCCAGAGATGACGCCATTAACAAAGTGCGACTAGAAACAGAGGAACAAATAAAAGGTATGTATCATTGCTATATACAGATGTAGGATCTTAATTTGAGCTAGTTTGCTACAACAGGACAATAATCCTGCAGCAACAGGAAATGTGAATTATGTAGAATTATAACTAATGGACATTTTTGTAGGGGTTGATACATTTTTCGTAAAGGAAAGTCATGTCCGATTTCAAAGTGGAAATTACAAACTTCAGAAGCATTTTTAAACCTCATACACTGTTTTACATTTCCTGAATTGCAGGAAAGTTATCCTGCAACAGGGTGACACAGGGTGTTACAAGATCTTTGCATCATCCAAGGTCTTGTTGTGTTCGTTTACTGTCTAACCGCCTACATACAGTATGTCTGTTTTCTGTAGAGAAACATCCTCATGCAGAACCTTATGAGGTGATGGAGTCCTTCAACACAGTGTCCAAAGAAGTCTTCCGCAATCTGGTTTTGAATGAATATAGGAGGTAAAAATAATGCATGTCTCAGTAGTATTTAGAAAAGTGTCATTAATGTCATTAATAATTTCCTTATTTTAAAGGTGTGATGGAAGAAACCTGACTTCATTAAGAAATATTTCCTGTGAGGCAGACATCTTTAAGCCCCTTCATGGTTCTGCACTTTTCCAGAGGGGACAGACACAGGTAGGGATCTGGCGTTGATAAAGAAATGCTCAGTGTAGGCGTGCTATTTTGGGGACATTGGAAAGTTGAAGAGAGGAGAAATGTATTTGCAGAGTCTGATTTGTTTTGGGTTGTTTTTCATTGTATCTAGCCTAGTTAGTAAAGCCTTTTCTCTCTAGGTGCTGTGCTCTGTGACATTTGACTCCTTGGAGTCCAGTATTAAAACAGACATCATTACTACAGCATTAAGGTAAATGTATACATTATTAATTAGTCCTCTTGAATGCAAGTTTCGAGCAAGTGTTAAATGTAATGTGTGTCTGTGTATATATAGGTTAGCTGAAACGAGTTGCTCTCTTTTAACAGTGGAGTCAAAGACAAGAATTTCATGCTTCACTATGAGGTGAGTATCACTTATGTAAATAAGAAGGATTCCAGTAGGATTTGCTTATTGGTTTGGTATTGAAGAACAAAACATCTGCATGGGCTGAAATTAACTTTTTCTGTTTCAGTTTCCGCCTTACGCAACCAATGAGATTGGAAAGATGAGTGGAATGAACAGAAGAGAGCTTGGTCATGGTTAGTATGTCAGTATGGATTAAAATATGCCCATGGGTAGTGTGTGGGTGGCATGCCTAAGTTTATGTGACTATTTAAATAATATTCTGTTTCTATGTTGACAGGGGCACTGGCGGAGAAGTCTTTGAGACCTGTCATCCCAAAAGACTTCCCCTTCACTATTAGAGTCACCTCTGAGGTTTTGGAGTCTAATGGTGAGTTCTGTGGATGACTTCCATTTTGCTTCTACATTTTTTTTTATAGACCATTTCTTATTATAAGCTTAGTTGCCAAATCTTAGTCATTTCAATGACTGTATGATGAGCGCACTCTCATTCTCTCAGGTTCCTCATCGATGGCGTCAGCATGTGGAGGCAGTCTGGCATTGATGGATGCTGGTACAGTATTTAATGCTTTTACATTTTTGTTGATGATCCTTTCATTTACAGTGAAACATAGCACTTCTGTGTTCCAGGTGTGCCCATTACATCAGCTGTGGCAGGTGTTGCTATTGGACTCATCTCAAAGGCAAACCCAGAGAAGCCATCGGGAAATCCAGGACTACCGAATACTGACTGATATTCTGGTACCCAATATTAATAGTATTTTTCTCACCATTCCTAAAGCGAACTATATTTTCTATGGAATATCACGTGTACTATAATCATGAGATCCCCTTTCTGTAGAACTGTTTTATTTGTGTTTTCTGTCACAACAGGGTATCGAGGATTACCTAGGAGACATGGACTTCAAACTGGCAGGAACAAATAAGGGTATCAATGCCTTACAGGTACTGTAGCTGAACATCCATTGGTTTCTCTCTGCTGTCGTATTTTGTTGACTGTTTATTTTTGCTACAATGTATGCTTCCTCCTAGGCTGATGTGAAGATTCCAGGGTTACCTCTGAAACTTGTAATGGAGGCTATTCAGCAAGCCACAGGTGACATGAAAGACATGCCCCATAAATAGCTATCTATTCATTCTCTAGAGGAATAAATATCGAAGTCATCAAGCCTCATTTCATTCTCATATCCTTACAGTTGCCAAGAGGGAGATTTTGGGCATCATGAACAATACCATTGCCAAGCCCAGGGCTAACAGAAAGGAGAATGGGCCAGTTGTAGGTAAGACTCTTGGTTGCTAGTCCTTTTTGATTCCCGTTATTTATGTATTGCTTTCAAGGTATGTTTCCTGTCTGTTGTAGAAAATGTCAGAGTCCCAGTCTCCAGACGAGCACGCTTTGTTGGGCCAGGGGGCTATAACCTCCGCAGACTACAAGCTCAAACAGGTAACATTTACCCCAACACATTAGCTCTCTTCATCGCTGCATAGTGTATGGCTGGGTTCCCTGTTCCAAAGTGTGTGGGGTGCATAGTGTATGGGGGGAATCTGTTCCAAAGTATTCCCACACATTTTATCTATATATATATATATACACACACACACACACACACACGCGCACACACAGTGAGGGGAAAAATGTATTTGATCCCCTGCTGATTTTATACGTTTGCCCAATGACAAAGAAATGATCAGTCTATAATTTTAATGGTAGGTTTATTTGAACAGTGAGAGACAGAATAACAACAAAAGAATCCAGAAAAACGCATGTGAAAAATGTTATAAATTGATTTGCATTTTAATGAGGGAAATAAGTATTTGACCCCTCTGCAAAACATGACTTAGTACTTGGTAGAAAAACCCTTGTTGGCAATCAGAGGTCAGATGTTTCTTGTAGTTGGCCACCAGGTTTGCACACATCTCAGGAGGGATTTTGTCCCACTCCTCTTTGCAGATCTTCTCCAAGTCATTAAGGTTTCGAGGCTGACGTTTGGCAACTCGAACCTTCAGCTCCCTCCACAGATTTTCTATGGGATTAAGGTCTGGAGACTGGCTAGGCCACTCCAGGACCTTAATGTGCTTCTTCTTGAGCCACTCCTTTGTTGCCTTGGCCGTGTGTTTTGGGTCATTGTCATGCTGGAATACCCATCCACGACCCATTTTCAATGCCCTGGCTGAGGGAAGGAGGTTCTCACCCAAGATTTGACGGTACATGGCCCGTCCATCGTCCCTTTGATGCGGTGAAGTTGTCCTGTCCCCTTAGCAGAAAAACACCTCCAAAGAATAATGTTTCCACCTCCATGTTCTTGGGGTCATAGGCAGCATTCCTCCTCCTAACACGGCGAGTTGAGTTGATGCCAAAGAGCTCCATTTTGGTCTCATCTGACCACAACACTTTCACCCAGATGTCCTTTGAATCATTCAGATGTTCATTGGCAAACTTCAGACGGGCATGTATATGTGCTTTCTTGAGCAGGGGGACCTTGCGGGCACTGCAGGATTTCAGTTCTTCACAGCTGCCTTTAGATCATTGACAAGATCCTCCCGTGTAGTTCTGGGCTGATTCCTCACCGTTCTCATGATCATTGCAACTCCACGATGTGAAATCTTTCATGGAGCCCCATGCCGAGGGAGATTGACAGTTCTTTTGTGTTTCTTCCATTTGCGAATAATTGCACAAACTGTTGTCACTTTCTCACCAAGCTGCTTGGCGATGGTCTTGTAGCCCATTCCAGCCTTGTGTAGGTCTACAATCTTGTCCCTGACATCCTTGGAGAGCTCTTTGGACTTGGCCATGGTGGAGAGTTTGGAATCTAATTGCTTCTGTGGACAGGTGTCTTTTATACAGGTAACAAACTGAGATTAGGAGCACTCCCTTTAAGAGTGTGCTCCTAATCTCAGCTCGTTACCTGTATAAAAGACACCTGGGAGCCAGAAATCTTTCTGATTTGAAAGGGGGTCAAATACTTATTTCCCTCATTAAAATGCAATTCCATTTATAACATTTTTCACATGCGTTTATCTGGATTTCTTTGTTGTTATTCTGTCTCTCACTGTTCAAATAAACCTACCATTAAAATTATAGACGGATCATTTCTTTGTCAGTGGGCAAACCAACAAAATCAGCAGGGGATCAAATACTTTTTTCCCTCACTGTATATATAATATATATATATCACACAGAGTACCAGTCAAAAGATTGGACACACATACTCATTCAAGTGTTTCTATTTTATTTTTACTATTTTCTACATTGTAGAATAATAGTGAAGCCATCAAAACTATGAAATACAACATATGGAATCATGTAGTAACCAAAAAAGTGTTCAACAAACCAAATACATATATTTGAGATTCTTCAAAGTAGCCACCCTTTGCCTTGATGACAGCTTTGTGCACTTTTGGCATTCTCTCAACCAGCTTCATGAGGTAGTCACCTGGAATGCATTTCAATTAACAGGTCTGCCTTGTTAAAAGTTAATTTGGGGAATTTCTTTCCTTCATGCGTTTGAGCCAATCAGTTGTGTTGGCGCCAAAAAAGATGGCTGCCATTTTACGATCTGTAACAAATTGTGCTATTGTGTATGTTTTTTCGCGTTATTTGTAAATTATTTTGTACATAATGTTACTTCCATCGGGTCTTATGACCGAAAAGAGCTTTTTGATATCTGGGCAGTGATTACTCACCCCGTACTGGAGGAATTCTTCTTCAACATGTCGAACGGGAAGGATTTACTTCGGATGCCCGACAGGGCCCTCATCCCCGTCATTCGCAGGAGGAAAAGACGGAGATGTCATGGACGACAGTCCGGGTGCCTTGTAAGGATCCGTCGCCGAGAGGGTAATCTACCTTTACCATCGGTCCTATTAGCCAATGTACAATCAATCAATAATAAAATAGATTAACTACGAGCACATATATCCTACCAACGGGACAGTAATATCTTATGTTTCACCGAGTCGTGGCTGAATGACGACATGATTAACATACAGCTGGCACGTCTTAAGCTTTTTTGTCAGGATAGAACTGCGTCCTCTGGTAAGCAACCTATGTATATTTGTAAACAACAGCTGGCGCACAATCTAAGGAAGTATTGAGGTTTTGCTCGCCTGAGGTAGTGTTTCTCATGATAAGCTGTAGACCACACTATTTACCAAGAGTTTACATCTATATTTTTCATAGCTGTCTATATACCACTGCAGACCGATGCTGGCACTAAGACCGCACTCAATGAGCTGTATACGGCCATAAGCAAATAGGAAAACGCTCATCCAAAGGCAGCACTCCTTGTGGCCGGAGACTTTAATGCAGGAAAACTCAAATCGTTCTACCTAATCTCTACCAGCATGTTAAATGTGTAACCAGAGGGAAAAAAACTCTAGACCACCTTTACTCCACACACAGATGTGTAAAAAGCTCTCCCTCGCCCTCCATTTGGCAAATCTGACCATAATTCTATCCTCCTGATTCCTGCTTAAAAGCAAAAATTAAAGCAGGAAGCACCAGTGACTTGGTCAATAAGAAAGTGGTCAGATGAAGCAGATGCTAAGCTACAGAACTGTTTTGCTAGCACAGACTGGAATATGTTCCGGGATTCTTCCAATTGCATTGAGGAGTACGCCACGTCAGTCATTGGCTTCATCAATAAGTGCATCGATGACGTCGTCCCCACAGTGACCGTACATACATACCCCAACCAGAAGCCATGGATTAAAGGCAACATTCGCACTGAGCTAAAGGGTAGAGCTGCCGCTTTCAAGGAGCGGGACTCTAAACCAGAAGCTTATAAGAAATCGTGCTATGCCCTCCGACGAACCATCAAACAGGCAAAGCGTCAATACAGGACGAAGATTGAATCGTACTACACCGGCTCCGATGCTTGTCGGATGTGGCAGGGCTTGCAAACTGTTAGACTACAAAGGGAATGACACAGCCGCGAGCTGCCCAGTGACACAAACCTACCAGACGAGCTAAATTACTTCTATGCTCGCTTCGAGGCAAGTAACACTGAAACATGCATGAGAGCACCAGCTGTTCTGGACGACTGTGTGATCACGCTCTCCGTAGTAAGACCTTTTAAAAAGGTCAACATTTACAAAGCTGCAGGGCCAGACGGATTAGCAGGACGTGTACTCCGAGCATGCGCTGACCAACTGGCAAGCGTCTTCACTGACATTTTCAACCAGTCCCTGATTGAGTCTGTGTAATACCAACATGTTTCTAGCAGACCACCATAGTCCCTGTGCCCAAGGACACTTAAGGTAACCAGCCTAAATGACTATAGACCCGTAGCACTCACGTTTGTAGCCATGAAGTGCTTTGAAAGGCTTGTCATGGCTCACATCAACACCATTATCCCAGAAACCCTAGACCCACTCCAATTTGCATACCGCCCTAACAGATCCAAAGATGATGCCATCTCTATTGCACTCAACATTGCCCTTTCCCACTTGGGCAAAAGGAACACCTATGTGAGAATGCTATTCATTCACTACAGCTCAGCGTTCAACGCTACAGTGCCCTCAAAGCTCATCACTAAACTAAGGATCCTGGGACTAAACAAAAGACCAAGTCCATATTATGGGAAGAACAGCTCAAATAAGCAAAGAGAAATGACAGTCCATCATTACTTTACGACATGAAGGTCAGTCAATCCAGAAAATGTCAAGAACTTTGAAAGTTTCTTCAAGTGCAGTTGCAAAAATCATCAATCGCTATGATGAAACTGGCTCTTATGAGGACCGCTACAGGAAAGGAAGACCCAGAGTTACCTCTGCTGCAGAGGATACATTCATTAGGCTTACCAGTCTCAGATTGCAGCCCAAATAAATGTTTCACAGGGTTCAAGTAACAAACACGTCTCAACATCAACTGTTCACAGGCGACTGCGTGAATCAGGTCTTCATGGTCGAATTGCTGCAAAGAAACCACTACTAAAGGACACAAATCTGTCCTTTGGTCGGATGAGTCCAAATTTGAGTATTTAGAATTCAAGCTATACTTAAACCATCCCATCATGATTCCACTTAGTCACACTATCATTTGTTTTTCAACTGGACAATTACCCAACACACCTCCAGGCTGTGGTAGGGCTATTTGACCAAGCAGAGTGATGGATTTCTGCATCAGATGACCTGGCCTCCACAATCACCTGACCTCAACCCAATTTGAGATGGTTTGGCATGAGTTGGACTGCAGAGTGAAGGAAAAGCAGCCAACAAGTACAGAGCATGTGGGAACTCCTTTAAGACTTGGAAAAGTATTCCAGATGAAGCTGGTTGCGAGAATGCCAAACTGTCATCAAGGGAAAGGGTGGCTACTTTAAAGAATCTCAAATATATTTTGATTTGTTTGAGACTTTTTTTGGTTACAACATGATTTCATATGTGTTATTTCATAGTTTTGATGTCTTCACTATTATTCTACAATGTTGAAAATAGTCAAAATAAAGAACTCGTGAATGTGTATGTGTGTCCAAACTTGACTGGTTATGTGTGTGCGTTTTTATATATTAAAAAGAAACGTCACTTTTTCAGGACCCTGTCTTCCAAAGATAATTTGTAAAAATCCAAATAACTTCACAGATCTTCATTGTAAAGGGTTTAAACACTGTTTCCCATGCTTGTTCAATGAACCATAAACAATTAATGACCATGCACCTGTGGAACGGTCGTTAAGACACTAACAGCTTACAGACGGTAGGCAATTAAGGTCACAGTTATGAAAACGTAGGACACTAAAGAGGCCTTTCCACAGACTCTGAAAAACATCAAAAGAAACATGTCCTTGGTCCCTGCTCATCTGCGTGAACGTGCCTTAGGCATGCTGCAAGGAGGCATGAGGACTGCAGATGTGGCCAGGGCAATAAATTGCAATGTCCGTACTGTGAGACGCCTAAGACAGCGCCACAGGGAGACAGGACGGACAGCCGATCTTCCTCGCAGTGGCAGACCACGTGTAACAACACCTGCACAGGATCGGATCATCCGAACATCACACCTGCGGGACAGGTACAGGATGGCAACAACAACTGCCCGAGTTACACCAGGAATGCACAATCCCTCCATCAGTGCTCAGACTGTCCGCAATAGGCTGAGAGAGGCTCTACTGAGGGCTTGTAGGCCTGTTGTAAGGCAGGTCCTCACCAGACATCACCGGCAACAACGCCGCCTATGGGCACAAACCCACCGTCACTGGACCAGACAGGACTGGCAAAAAATGCTCTTCACTGACGAGTCACGGTTTTGTCTCACCAGGGGTGATGGTCGGATTCATGTTTGTCTTTGAAGGAATGAGCATTACGCCGAGGCCTGTTCTCTGGAGCGGGATCGATTTGGATGTGGAGGGTCCGTCATGGTCTGGGGCGGTGTGTCACAGCATCATCGGACTGAGCTTGTTGTCATTGCAGGCAATCTCAGCGCTGTGCGTTACAGGGAAGACATCCTCCTCCCTCCCTGACGTGACCCTCCAGCATGACAATGCCACCAGCCATACTGCTCGTTCTGTGCGTGATTTGCTGCAAGACCGGAATGTCAGTGTTCTGCCATGCCCACGAAGAGCATGGATCTCAATCCCATTGAGCACGTCTAGGACCTGTTGGATCGGAGGGTGAGGGCTAGGGCCATTCCCCCCAGAAATGTCAGGGAACTTGCAGCTGCCTTGGTGGAAGAGTAGGGTAACATCTCACAGCAAGAACTGGCAAATCTGGTGCAGTCCATGAGGAGGATATGCACTGCAGTACTTAATGCAGCTGGTGGCCACACCAGATACTGACTGTTACTTTTGATTTTGACCCCCTTTGTTCAGGGACACATTCTGTGAAACTTGTTCAGTTTGTCTCAGTTGTTGAAACTTGTTATGGTCATACAAATATTTACACAGGTAAAGTTTGCTGAAAATAAACTCAGTGAGGACGTTTCTTTTTTTGCTGAGTTTATATACTACCGTTCAAAAGTTTGGGGTCACTTAGAAAAGTCCTTGTTTTTTAAAGAAAAGCACATTTTGTGAAAAAGCATGCAATTGTATATACAAATGTAAGCAAGGTTTGAAATGATTGTTTTAGTCAAATTTTATGTCTGTTTCGACTTCTTGTGGTCAATTTACTAATTTTTTGTAATTATGTTCCGGCCCCCTGACCATCCGCTCAAGAAAAACATCTGCCTGCGGCTGAATCTAGTTCATGATCCCTGGTGTATGGGGAAATTACAGGTGGTTGTGTGTGTGTGGTTGTTTTGTGTCATTGGATAGGTGTGACAATAAGCCAGGTGGATGAGGAGACCTTCTCTGTGTTTGCACCTACTCCTGGTGCCATGAATGAAGCCCAGGAGTTCATCACAGAAATCTGCAAGGATGACGTGAGTCCAACCTAGTCTAAATCCACTGTATTGCCTAATTTCTTACAATTCCTCATTTTTATTTACTCATTAAACATCATTGTACTATATCCTCCAAAAATGCAGTACTTACAGTACTGATATGAATCTGAGGATGTCTTTTTTTTCCTTTCAGCAAGAGCAGCAGCTGGAGTTTGGTGCTGTTTACACTGCCACCATCATGGAAATAAGGTACACATTGCTGCATTATTGGAGGCTGCTGTTTCATCTGTGATGCCGCTGCAGTCTAGTTTTTAAACATTTTGTTCCATTGATTTAAATATTGGATTGCTAAACAGGTAGCTTCATGACTTTGCTGAACTTCTGTCTCCTTTCCTTCACAGGGACATTGGTGTCATGGTGAAGCTGTATCCCAATATGAGTGCTGTTCTGCTCCATAACTCTCAGCTGGACCACAAACGGGTAAGAGTCTAGTCCTAGAATACCATGCAGGGATTACAGGAACTTCAACATAGATTGTTTTACACATGTTACCAGTTTGGAAAGGGCTGCATGTGTTGGCTTGTTTTCTGTTTTATTTACAATAAGTTGTAATTTGTGTGATTTAAAAAAAATAATCCATTAAGAAAACAATGTTTCGGCTAAAATTGTTGGCAGAGTGAAATAATTGTACACTGAATTTGTCCAGATAAAACACCCAAGTGCGATTGGATTAGAGGTTGGACAGCAGATTCAGGTATGTAATTGCAGTCTTCTGACCTTTACTTCTTAATTCACTTGACTTCTTGACTAATGTTCTTTCTTTGATGGAACGCTATCAACAGGTTAAATACTTTGGGCGAGACCCAACAGATGGAAGAATGAGGCTTTCGAGGAAGGTGTTACAATCTCCAGCAGCAACAGTTGTTAAGACACTGAGTGAGAAACAGAGCATCACCATGGGCACAGGGAATGGCCAAGCAACCAGCAACTCGTCTTGAGTCCTCTTGTCCTCCTAGACCGCGACCAACTGTCCAGTCTCCATCCACAGTCTATCCACCCTGACTTCTCGGAACTACCATTTTGTCATTTACTCACCAACATCCTCCAAGCACTAGATACTGTACTCTCATTCTGATGATTTCAGCAATGCTATCAGCTTGGTGGCCATAGGATTTTGAGTTGTCAAATAACAATATTTTATACCATGTGTAATAAATATGTAAACTAAACATTTCATTGTTTTACATTGACTTGACTTGAACCTGTGACCGCTAATGCCATATTCCAACATTCTACATACTAATTGTTAGTGCTACAATATTTAGTTGGCTGTTTTAATTGAAATCAACACCATTCGTTTTCCTATATTGTAAGCAAAGCAGAGACTAACAAGTCTGTATCCTACCAATGCTGTAATAGTTTCGATATTAACGTCAGAACACGGGTTTCCGTAGCCCCTCAGAGGAGACCCCGCGGCGGTAACTGTTTGATTGACGTAGTGGAAGAAAAAGATCGGATTACAAGATGGCGGTCTGTGGACGATAGTGAAGAGGCCGTCGTAGTTGTTGTTTTCAACGGTGAATTTTACAGTTCGATAGATATCCTGCTTTCTGCGGGTAGTAAAAAAGATAATCAACCGCGTAATATGTTCATTAATTAGCACATACTTGTAAATCATACTCAGATGTATGTCTGGGACATGCGGGTAGAAACACGTTTGAAGCTCGGGGATAAGAACATAGCTAGGCAACTATTTTAAAGATAGGGTGAACTAACGTTAGTGTTGGCTTGCTAACGCGTTAGTTTTTCCTCAAGGTAACTATGTCGGATACTCGGCGGCGTGTGAAAGTATACACGCTGAATGAAGACCGACAGTGGGACGACAGGGGCACAGGACATGTCTCGTCTACCTTTGTTGAAAGACTGAAGGGAATATCATTATTAGTTCGGGCCGAATCCGACGGTGAGTTGCTAACTAGCATATCTTATTAGTAGACGATGGCTCATCACTTACGTTTGTTTTGTTCGTAGTTAGCCAGCTAGCTGTTAGCTAGCACAGGCCTCCCATTCAATAATTCCACATCGCTAGCTAGTTTACGAACGATCACCTAACTAACCAACTAGTTAGCTAGATCAGTTGGCAATCAATCGTTATTAGCTCACTAGCTACAAACGTAACTGCTGATGTCGCAGTGTATGAGTTATTCTAGCCAACTACTGTACCTAGCTAAATCACTATATTGCTAATACTATATGTCTAATTAGCGTTAGGTAGCTTATGTTTCACGTTTACTTGTAAACGTATGGGTGATTGGACTTGAAGATAACTGATTTATGTTTTAATGATCGATGTAACGCTAGCATAACGTTAGCTAGCAAGTGCTTGCAATATAAATGTGGTTGAACTGACTTCCTTTGTGATCCTCTTTCTGTTTCAATACTTTTAAGGTTATATAAGTAAGTAACTAACTAGTTATCTAGTTAATGAACATTGGTATATTAAAAGTAGTGTATCCAACTAACGTTAGCTAGATAACGAGCTAGCCAGCCAACTAGCAACCTGGTCAAATAACTGTTGCACAGCTTGCTAGTTTGTACTTTAGCTAGGTAACGTTACTAGTAAACTCACTTGGCTAACTCAGTAGTAAATAAAGGGATAGTTGTTGGCCAGCCCATAACAAATTGTCATCTAATTTATGGTAAAATGTATTTGTTTACATGTACAGTTTGTCAGTAAAAGTGTTAGTGTTCAGGTTTCGGCAGTATCGTCAATTACAACAGCCATCTTGTTGTTGATATTGAAGGATTATTTGACGAACATTCTTTCACACCATGTTAATGAATTATGACGTTGTTTATTATATAGTTGGGAACATTTTAAACAGTAAATAATTATTTATGTATTGTAGTGGTTAGCTAACTAAATGTCCTCATGTCTTTTAGGCTCACTTCTTCTGGAGTCTAAAATCAGCCCAAATACTGCATATCAAAAACAACAAGTAAGTATTCTGCCTCTATCGAGGCCTGCTGTGTATCTTCAGTGTACATTCCGTGTTTTATTTGCTCTGGGGAAGGTCCATTTTATAAAAGTAGCCTATGTATCTAAATAATTGTGAATGTGTGCAGTTGCAGTTAATACAAATACTTTAAAATAGAATTGTCTGAACTTGATCATGAGAACTGTCTTTCCCTGCTCAGGATACCCTGATCGTGTGGTCGGAAGCAGAGAACTATGATCTGGCTCTGAGTTTTCAGGAAAAAGCTGGCTGTGATGAAATCTGGGAAAAGATTTGTCAGGTATTGTACGGTGTTTACTCTATATGGTTGTGTAAGGTTTGAGTACTACTATGCTATTTATAGTCATTTTATGGCACCAGAAAGCATACTTTTTAACTGCAGGAACTACATTTTATAGAACATTTGGTGACATGTACACACACGTAAAAACATGCCTTGTCTGGAAGCAATTGATTGTACCATATTTGCTTGTTATTTGAAGCTCCAGTCCCCAATACTATGAATAACCATGTATGTGCATAGGTCACTGCTGCTTCTTTAGGGGCCAGTAAACATTTTCTTTGTACGCCCATATAAGACTAAGCCAGTAGTATTTAATATAGAACATCATGTTATAGAAGTTTGTTCTTTGCAATGGGGGACTAGAGACCTTCTCTGTTGTTCTTACCTGTGACCTGTTTCTAATTTCCACCCCAGGTGCAGGGGAAAGACCCTGCACTGGAGATCACCCAGGACCCCATCGATGAGTCTGAGGAGGAGCGCTTCGAGGAGATGCCAGAGACCAGCCATCTGGTGGAGCTGCCTCCCTGCGAGCTGGCCCGGCTGGAGGAGATCGCTGACCTTGTGACTTCTGTCCTGTCCTCGCCCATCCGCCGTGAGAAACTGGCCCTGGCCCTTATGAGCGAAGGCTACATGAAGAAGCTGCTGCAGCTCTTCCAGGTGTGTGAAGACCTGGACAACCGGGAGGGCCTACATCATCTGTATGAGATTGTGCGTGGTGTGCTCTTTCTCAACAAGGCGGCTCTATTCGAGGTCATGTTCTCAGACGACTGCATCATGGACGTGGTGGGCTGCCTGGAGTACGACCCGGCGCTGGTGCAGCCCAAAAGGCACCGCGAGTTCCTCACCAAGACGGCCAAGTTCAAGGAGGTGATCCCCATCACGGACTCAGAGCTGCGGCAGAAGATCCACCAGACGTACCGAGTGCAGTACATCCAGGACATCATCCTTCCCACTCCTTCCGTCTTCGAGGAGAACTTCCTTTCCACCCTCACATCCTTCATTTTCTTCAACAAGGTGGAGATAGTCAGCATGCTGCAGGTGAGTCACTGCAAACCAACAGTGCCAAACAAGACTTTGCCATTCTTAACTACAAATGTGTAAGTCTATTTATTTATTTATTTATTTATTTTGCACATCTTGTTTGAGTGTCCAAAAAAAACAACCAAAAACATACTTAGTAACAAGAATAATATGGCAACTGTCTAATAAATGAAATAATAATAATACATTTTAAGAAGTACACTAACAGCATAGAAACATTGTTGTACAACTACTACTGCTACAACTAATAAAAATACTAATACAACTAATAAACTACTGCAACAACTACGAAGTCAACTAATACAACTAATAAACTAAGTATCTCTAATATATACATACATATTTACAAATATCTTCACATGGTGATGTTTCTATTAGTTAAAAACACAAACGGGCTGTCCTTAACATTTGAAAAGTGGCTTTAAATGTACAGATTTTAATGCCCTGTTTTCTATACGTAAATTATTCCAATTAGTTGGGTCTTTGTATCTGAAAGATCTTACAACAACCATGATGTAGTGCAAGTCTTGTTAAGTTAGGTGTTCCTTATATACACAGTACCAGTCAAAAGTTTGGACACCTACTTTTTCAAGGGTTTTTCTTTATTTTTACTATTTTCTACATTGTAGAACATTTGTGAAGACATAACTATGAAATAACACATGGAATCATGTAGTAACCCCAAAAAAGTGTTAAACAAATCAAAATATATTTGAGATTCTTCAAAGTAGCCACCCTTTGCCTTGATGACAGCTTTGCACGCTCTTGGCATTTTCTCAACCAGCTTCATGAGGAATGCTTTCCCAATAGTTTTAAAGGAGTTCCCACATGCTGAGTACTTGTTGGCTGCTTTTCCTTCACTCTGCGGTCCAACTCATCCCAAACAATCTCAATTGGGTTGAGGTCGGGTGATTGTGGAGGTCAGGTCATCTGAAGCAGCACTCCATCACTCTCCTTGGTCAAATAGCCCTTACACAGCCTGGAGGTGTGTTGGGTCATTGTCCTTTTGAAAAACAAATGATTGTCCCACTAAGTGGAATCATGATGGGATGGCGTAACGCTGCAGAATGCTGTGGTAGCCTGCTGGTTAAGTGTGCCTTGAATTCTAGTGTCACCAGCAAAGCACCATCACACCACCAACTCCATGATTCACGGTGGGAACCACACATGCAGAGATCATCCGTTCACCTACTCTGCATATCAAAGACACGGCGGTTGGAACCGGTCTAATGTCCATTGTTTGTGTTTCTTGTCCCAAGCAAGTCTATTCTTCTTATTGGTGTCCTTTACTAGTGGTTTCATTGCAGCAATTCGACCATGAAGGCCTGATTCACGGGGCGGCAGGTAGCCCAGTGGTTAGAGCGTTGGACTAGTAACCGAAAGGTTGCAAGATTGAATCCCAGAGCTGGTAAAAATCTGTAGTTCTGCCCCTGAACAAGGCAGTTAACCCACTGTTCCTAGGCTGTCATTGAAAATAAGAATTTCTTCTTAACTGACTTGCCTAGTTAAATAAATATCCTCTGAACAGGTGATGTTGAGATGTCTGTTTCTTGAACTCTGTGAAGCATCTATTTGGGCTGCCTTTTCTGAGGTTGGTAACTCTAATGAACTTATCCTCAGCAGCAGAGGTAACTCTGGGTCTTCCTTTTCTGTGGCGGTCCTCAAGAGAGCCAGTTTCATCATAGTGCTTGATGTTTTTACGACTGGACTTGAAGAAACTTTCGAAGTTCTTGAAATGTTTTGCATTGACTGGCCTTCATGTCTTAAAGTAATGATGGACTTTCGTTTCTCTTTGCTTATTTGAGCTGTTCTTGCCATAATATGGACTTGGTCTTTTACCAAATAGGGCTGTCTTCTGTATACCACCCCTACCTTGTCACAACTGATTGGCTCAAACGCAGTAAGAAGGAAAGAAATTCCATATAATGTAACTTTTAACAAGGCACATCTGTTAATTTAAATGCATTCCAGGTGACTATCTCATGAAGTTGGTTGAGAGAATGCCAAGAGTGTGCAAAGGGTGGCTACTTTGAAGAACCTATTTTGATTTGTTTAACACTTTTTTGGTTAATACATGATTCCATGTGTGTGGTTTGATAGTTTGGTCTTCACTATTATTCTACAATGTAAAAAAAATAAGAAACCATTGAATCAGTAGGTGTCCAAACTTTTGATTGGTACTGTATATACAGGGAATTTAAGTTGCTGTATTTAACACTGCATAGGTACCAATTTCTTGTTATCTTAACGAATGCCTCTTCAGCTCTGATGTTCTCAGTTTAACAGTTGTGACATTTTGGTGTATGAAATAAAGCACAAGCACTAAATTTAACTGGCTACATATAACAAACTTCCACACCATTGTCAATGTACATAATGTTGTGACTGAGTTTCTCTATTGGTGTTTTTATTTAGAAAATTGAAATTTGGTGACATGTACACACACGTAAAAACATGCGCACACACACGTAAAAACAATTTGTAGATCTGAAGATAAATTGTAATCTGTACAAGTATGTGATATTCTGCTGTTGTAAACAACCTGGACTGGATCAACTTTATGAATAGGGATGCACCGCTAGGACATTTTTGGCCGATATCCAATATTTTCCTTGACAAAAAAAATCGATGCCGATATTTATTAAACATTTTTAGCGCCCTTTTAAGCATTCTAGTACAGTTAAATAGTTGAAACGCACGCACACTGACCATAAAGTTATTTTGTTGGCATTTACGTATGTCCCCATTACCAGTAAAACATAATCAAAACCAATTTCTTTCACTTACTTGCTGTGCTGTTTCATTGTTCATTTGTTTAGTCTCAACCATTTCATCATACATGTCAAGCAGTGAAGTTTCAGCTCTGTCTGTCCGTGGCCTATCTTCCTCAGTCGCATTGTCACTGTTTCCGTCTTGTCCAGCTGTGTCTAACATTTCACGTAAACCCTGTTTCTTGTCTGCATCGAAGTAGAGGTCCTTGTACCTAGCACCGAGCATGGTGGCGACACAGTAGAGGCTCAGAGAGAATGCCACCGAATTTCTTGTTCACAGCCTCAGAGTACTTTTCCAAGTTAACCACACGGTCTGTGTTTTTGTTGTGCAGGTGTTTCAATGCCATGACAGGGTATCATGTCTGCTGCAGACACAGTTGAGCTTATTTCTCAAGTCAGTTGCTCGAAGGGAGCTAGGAGTGCTCATGTTTCCAACATGTTCTCAAATGCCATTGAAATGGCAGCAGCGGAATGAGAACCAGCACATTCTTGAGCATGCAATACGGCTTTCCTCAGTACGAAATCCTCGTCGACCCACTGTGCTGTCTGACGCCGCAATGCTCATTGGGCTGACATCGCTGGTCCAAATGTCAGTCGTGAAGCTAATAGCAGTGACACCCATAGCAAGCTGCTCATGGATGTGAGTTTCAACAATACTGTGTAACTCCGGTAGGGCAAAATCAGACAAATAGCGCCGGTGCTCGACCAGTCGGCGAAAGCTATCATCACCCACGACAGAGAACGGTTGAGAACGGTTGAAATTAATTCCATTATCTTGGATTTCGCCTTAGAGTTGTCTCACTGAAATGTTCTTACTCTTTCAAATGACTGCTTGACTTGTTAACTGCTCGATCCACACAGCAGACATTGTGGGCTAGGTTAGGAATGCTGTGTTGCACATGTAGTGCTATATTTGTCGTGGCATCATTACGTCATCTACCTAGGTTATATAGGTCTGCAAGTCAGCTTTGATATCGGTTTTGCACATTGGCGTTAAACTAAGACATCAGGCCAATGTTGGCATTCTTAGCTGATATCGACCGGTTCCGATATGTTTACTGTTTTTTATATGTATCTCGTGCATCCCTACTTATGAATGTATTTTATTTTACATAAATAGAATGTCATATAAAATACTCATGCCACTTTGTCTTCAGTATTGTAAATCGATGCTTGATACTTCTCTAAGAATTAGTTCTAGGTCAAACTGTTTGTCTTTGGCTCTGATGTTAGTGAACAGGTTTGTAGTTGATGGGTAATCTTCAATTTAAGAAGGGAATCTGTGAAGCCAACATACCAGTAGGCCCTGAAGTATGTTTTGGATCTCACATTGGTACAACGATAAGGTTGTGGCATGATCTTGTTTTTTTTAACTTCCCTTGGCAGTATAATTATACACGTTTAGAAGCTCAAGAGGGAAATGGCCCTGTCTATTGACCCCTGTAATAAATGTGGGTTCAGGCCTAGTGCTTTTTAACATGACCTCTCACCACACAAAACCTCTATAGACCAGAGATCTGAGATGCAGTTGAGTATGTTAACTTTATATCCCTGCCTTACACTACAGGAGGATGAGAAGTTCCTCACTGAAGTCTTTGCACAGCTAACGGATGAAGCCACAGAGGACGGTAAAAGGAGGGAACTAGTAAGTTTAATGATTAACACACTTTATTAAAAGCATACAAATACTCAGCTTTTATGTCATGAATGTTTCAGTACTGTCCTGTGTTTTCCTTCCTCTTCACAGGTGAACTTCTTCAAAGAATTTTGTGCTTTTTCACAAACCTTGCAACCGCAAAATAGAGATGCTTTCTTCAAGACTCTGGCGAATCTAGGCATTCTTCCTGCTCTTGAAATAGTCATGGTATGAATGGTTACTATATACATTTTAAATGTCGTCTTTTTGCATATTTACCCTAGACATTTGGTTATGTGTTTGATATGGCAACATTCTCTCAATCACTTGAACGTGAAGTGTCATCTCAACTTCAATGGCTGCATCTTACCAGCACACGTCAAAATAAGTGGAATGAATTTAAGTGTACCAGAGTATGTCTCTTAAAAGGATGCTTCAGGATTTGGGTATGAAGCCCTTTATCTGACTTTGTGGAAGTAGATACATTTGTGGCTACCATTTTTGTCTCTCCCCGTACAGTTTGAAGGGAGTTGCTAACTAGCGTTGGCGCTATGATTGGAAGTCTATGATAACCGCTAGCATGCTAGTAGATTCCATAGACTTTCAGTCATTGCACTACAACTAGTTGGCATTGGCTCGCAAAACTAACTCTAACATCCTTCATACTGGATGCATACAACAAGAATTGTATCCATGAGTTTATCTCTATCCCCAGTCAGATGAAGGGATTCATTGCCTAAATCCTGAAGAATCCCTTTAATCCTGAACTTATAAAGGCCTAAAAAGTCAGTTAGTCTAGATTGCACCAAGGCTCCTGAGCCCCTGAAGAAACACGTGGATGGAGCTGAATGCACTATTAGTTTGGGCTCACTGTGTGTACCCAGTGTGTGACTAGTGTGTCTCCCCGTCTCCACAGGGGATGGACGACCTGCAAGTGAGGGCTGCAGCCACAGACATATTCTCATACCTGGTGGAGTTCAGCCCCTCCATGGTCCGAGAGTTTGTTATGCAGGAGCCACAGCAGACTGATGATGTAAGTATATCATATAGCTAGCCCTACGTCATACTTGTGGGCCAATTTCTCTGACACATGTAGGTGCCATATGGAGCTGTGATTATGTAAATGAAAAGGCATGATTATTTAACCAGTTTAATTTATAAAATTCACATTGAACTGTTTCTTATAGTAGGTGTTTACTGTTAACCCAAGCATACCTTTTCTGAGCATTTAGATGAGTCTGAATTCTCTAAGATGTTCTAGGTTTCCTGTACTTGACGCTACTCACAGTTGCCCTCTGTGTGTTCATTAGGATGTGCTGCTGATCAACGTGGTGATAAAGCAGATGATCTGTGACTCCGACCCTGAGCTGGGGGGTGCTGTGCAGCTGATGGGGCTCCTACGCACACTGATTGACCCAGAGAACATGCTGACGCCCACCAATGTAAGACCATGTCCAAATACACACGCTCGCACTCTGTCACATCACTGGGAGTAATGATTATTATGCAAGAAAACAGAACAGCTAGCTATACCTCATGAGTTTTATGATACTTTCATTACATTAAAGATGAATGAAAGTTTTTACTTTGAATCCCGTCAGAAAACGGAGAAGACTGAGTTCCTCAGCTTCTTCTACAAGTACTGCATGCAGGTCCTAACAGCCCCTCTATTGGCCAACACTGTAGACGAGAAGAAGTCTAAAGGTGAGGAGGGGGACCCTTTTTTGTATTTTAACTCACGTGATTATAGATCTAAATGGATTTATGCATGGTCCGTGCTATCCGGTATCCTTGGGATGTCCCTACCTCATTGAAGTTTACATTTTAAATGGTTATGGCAAGGGTTGTCCCAAGGATCCCGGATAGCACTGATAATATATGCATTGTGTGTATGGACTCTGGTCTTTTGTAGGATTTGGTGTGTTTCGGTCCACCTCTGTGTGGATATGCATATCTTTTTGGTGGGCAGGCCAAGATGTCTTGGTTTGGATCTGTTTACATGCACCTTTTCTCTTTGTATGACTGATATTCATTGTTTTTGTCTCTCAGCTCTGCAAGAGGGGTCCACCAAGATCAACCCAGTGTGTCCTGGTATTTAACCATACATTATCACAATCATCATTCTCATTTGACTAAGTGCCTCTCTCCCTATTGTAAATGCATGCCACTGTCTTCCAGATAATTTCCAGACAGCTCAACTCCTGGCTTTGATTCTGGAGCTGCTGACATTCTGTGTTGAGCACCACACGTACCACATAAAGACATACATCATGAATAAGGACCTGCTACGACGAATCCTGGTGCTAATGAACTGTAAACACACCTTCCTGGCGCTGTGTGAGTCACCGGGGAAACACTACAGAGGGACATGGGTTCTAGAATACGGGGAGCACCAAGCGTTGACATGAAAACATTCTGTGCCAGTAGAGTGAATTTGTTTTTTCATGATTTGATTAATGAAGCACGTCAAGCTAGAACCCAGACCTTTGGACCCTTGGCTCCTGGGTATAATCCATTGATAAATCCACAACCTAAAATGTACTGCAAGTAATTGCCGATATGGAGTTTCCTCAGCCACTTTTCAGATTGGTGATTGTACTGATTTTGTCTTCAACAGGTGCTCTGCGCTTCATGAGGAGGATAATCGGGCAGAAAGATGAGTACTACAACCGCTACATTATCAAAGGGAACCTGTTTGAGCCAGTCATCAACACTCTGCTGGACAATGGCACTAGATACAACCTCCTAAACTCAGCCATCATCGAACTCTTTGAGTTCATCAAAGTTGTAAGCCCATATTCACCCTTTAACATGTCTGGTTACCATTTTACCACATGCACACACCCTCATGACATCTATCTCTACAGGAGGATGTCAAGTCCCTGATAGCACACATCATAGACAACTACTACAAAGCACTTGAATCCATTGAATACGTCCAGACGTTCAAGGGCCTGAAGGGCAGATATGAGCAGGAGAAGGACAGACAGACCCTGAGACTCAACAGGTCAGTGTTTCCTCATCTCCGACATGGACAACTGGAATGCCGTTGAAGTGGAACATTTGATTTGTTTGGTTCAGCCAAAGAGGATAACTTAGCATATCATTTAATAGCAGTTGGTTTGTGTTGAGCAAAGTAACGTAAGCAGTGTTTTAAATGCAATGCTTTTAAAGCAATGTTGCATTGTTATTTTTGTTATTTATATAAAGCCTGTTAAAAGTAGTCTTTACTCTATCCAAGAAGATATCGTAGGGATGCCCGAACGCTGGACGAGGATGAGGAAATGTGGTTCCATGAAGATGAGGATGATGACGAAGGAGAGGCTGTTGAGAAAAGCAGGCCAGAGGAAGAGTTCCCAGAGAGCTACGGAAAGTATATGGAAGCAAAAAAAGGTAAGTGCCGCCACCCTGCTCAGTGTGTTCAACCCCACAACTTGTGGAATGGTATGTTCACAATATGTATTTCCATCTCTTTGCAGTTAAAGAGAGTGACAACAAAGAGAACTTCCCAAAGCAGACCCCAACTGGCAGCTTTAAGTTTACCTTCTCTCATTCTGCAGGGGCTGCCAACGGTGCCAACGGCAAGCCAGCTGCCTCGCACGCCGGCGCAGCCAGTCCCAACGGCTCCCCAGCCAAGTCGGACGTGCCACCCGGCACCCTGGTAGTCAAGGTGAGCTTTCCCTGTCAACTGCCATTCTAATTGCCAAGGTGAGCCATATCCTCTTTCTACCTGTCAATCTGTAGTAAAAAGCCCAATTTGCCTGCCATCCCAGTAGTAAAAATTATCAAACCCAGGGTTGAGTCACTTGAGTTCTAATGTGACCTGTGTTCTCGTTGACAGACTGCGATGGTCGGCCTTGTAGACTACCCTGACGACGAAGATGAGGAGGAAGAAGACGAAGAGCAGTCGCCACGGAAACGTCCCCGTCTGGGCTCCTAAGCCAGTGAAGTCGTCTGGTCTTGGTCAGCTGTGCCACAGTCACAGTCCACTGGACAGAGACCACTCCCACCTTCCTACACTCCCAGCCTGCCCCCCTGCTCCTACGTCCCCATATCTGGCCTGTGGACCAGAGAGGTTGAACAGTGCCAAGGTTTCCCTGTTGGTCCGGCAGGGACGCAGCACTTCACCCAAACCTCAGCCGCTCTACAGAAGGGGGAGCAGGTGCTAATGGGAGAGCCAGTCAGGCTAGCAGGACTAGCTGCTTAGTAATGGAAGCTTGATTGGCTGACCCTACAGAACTGTTCCTTTGGGTTGGGTGGAGGGAACTAGGCAAAAAGAGGGGGTAAGTAACAAAAAAAACGAACCTACAGAAAACAAAAGTTTCTTAGTTCTGAGGAGCAGGACTCAACCGTCGAAGCTGGGGCTGCATTGCCGAGGCTCACACAACTAGCCAGGAATCCTGTATTCATGAGTTTAAAAGTACTGTACAGTTTTTTTTTTTTTTTTTTTTTTAATCATATGCCCCTTAAGTGATTTTAAAAAGGGGAGAGCTATACCTGCCAGTGTATATTTTCTTTTGCTGCACAAATGGTGGGACCACTGTTCACCCTTTTTAATTAAATTCATTGTAGAAAGCAAGAGTTGCAATGTTGGTATTAAACTGCAGTAAAGTCATTTTTGCAGCCCACTGAGAATGCCTGAAGTTTGTGTATTCCGTGGCTTTGACTCGCTGTGGCTCCCTTTCAGAGGTACCAGATGTCTTTGTTCAGAGAAGTCTATTTTCCAGCAGGTATGTGTATCTTGTTTTAGAAGAACACAAGCCCTTCTGTGGTACAGACTACCGGTGATCCAGTTCAGTACTCCTGATGGGTTGAGTTCATTATGTTGCTAGCACACTTCTTGTGGGTCAGAGCATATTTCAATCCTAAATTGCAGCAGTGGTGGCTAGACCAGCTACTGCCATTTTATATAGACCAGGATGCCCCCTCACCCCCATGTTGTTGTTGAACAGTGTGGGTCTCAATTTACTATCGAGTTAGAATAGTAGAATACACTAGGTGCAATTTTGAAACTTGGTTGCATCAGTAGTTTCTCTGACAGTCACTCAATTAGTCCATGTTGGCAATTGGTAAATTAGTCTAGGCCAGCTATCTAAACTTGTGGTCATGGTTGAATTACCTACCGGGTGCCCCCATTGATCATCAGATATATTAGCTGCAAATGCATCCACCCTTTGACAAAATGTGTAGAATAGCATGAAATTAAAACTTCAAATTCGCTGTCAAGATGGGGGTTGCTAAATTGTTTTGCTCTCAAGGTGTGTGGGGGGTGCAACAATTTTGCCTCGGCACCCAAAAGGCTAGGGCCTGCTCTGACTGCATCTGGATGTGTGTAAGCAGATCTGCGAGCCGTTGCGGCCCCTCCTGTGTTCAGATTTTTGGTGGCCCCTACCCCCATCTATTGCCTATCCCTGATAGACATTCCTATTGACAGATGTAGTTTGAGATGTCAGGAAGAGGTGGAAAGCATTTGTCGGAGTACAGCAGCTGTGAATGCCCAAATGTAACCATTTCAAATGTCTAGAGGTTTGTTTTCTCCCTGAAAAATGTGTACAAAGTGCATTTACTACCACTATCTCCATTCTAAACTTTTGTATACAGTTGATACGTTTTCAGATTAAATGTGACCCTGGCATTAAAGTTGTGGATCTAGCTTTATTGTACTCTGGATACTAGTTGAATTTAACCTACAATACATGTGACCTGCTTATCTTTCTGAATTGTTAATGCTACAACCATTACATTTTGTTATTCAGCACTCAAACCAAATGAGAGTTTACTGTATGTATATATATATATATTTCCAAATGCCTATTCCCTCTTATCCAGTAGGTTTCCCTGAGGTACCCATGCTTGTAGATTTAAAACAGGATGTACAAGTTAATTGCGTATTTCCATGCTAACCATCTGTCGCAGACCAGTAGGTTTATCACAACACAAGAACTCTGGCAGAAAGTGTATAAAATAATAGGATTTATTAACAGTATACATGATCTTACATAGTTAATTAATGCACCACTGATTCTATATCAAGATCCATTTTAATACACCTTTCCATTCGCCCCTTAAGCACAGTCCCGCTCAGTTTCCTGGTCCATTTAAACTCTGGGGGGGATAAATTGCAGTTTACTTCTTGATGACTTCCTCTTTCAGTTTTTCAGCCAGGTGTTTTCTTTTCTGTAACTTCTTTTTATCTTCGACAGAGATCTCCTTTTGAAGGGAAAACCAAGAAAGTGTATCAAATGTTGAACGGTAGCACCACTAAAGCTTAAGTCATATCTGCCTCAGCAAGGGCTTTATTCAATCCGTATCGCCGAAGTTCAGCCTGATTTAGAAGCGATGCTAGTGGAGACTGCATTCACGGTAGACGCTGCATATGCCGGCTCAATTGGAAATTGCTCAATATGAAAAGGTAATCTAAAGCTTCAGCGATCTAGACTGAATAGAGCCCTAAGAGTAGAAGCACACGGCAGCAGCACTACAAAGTGGAGACAGTCATCACTCCAACCCAGATCACCTTGGGTTTATGTCCCCCAACGGGAGAGCTTGCAGGCTGCGAGGCATTGACACCCTCTTCCTGTACACTACTAGCACCACCCCTGTTCATTTTGGGAACATAGTCCTTTGATTGGCAAGGCAGCAAAAGAAGAGGGGAATAAAGAGCAGGAACAAATCAATACTTTTTTAAAGGGAAGAATGTGAACAGACATCAGATGAAACCAAGAGAGAAGATTGCATTTGAAACTCACTAAAAACATGACACAGGCAGACCAGGGTTGACCCCAGGTTCTTTGCCAGCAGAGTTCTACTTGAATTTGCAGTCATCAGCCAAGGTGTGGTGCATTGTTATCTGCCACTAATGAAAGCTGTAACCTGGGACAGTGTCTTATGGAGGAGTGTTACCGGTGTGCTGGGAGTGGGTGCAGGGTGGGCTGGGGGTTCCTCTGGTTTGGGTCTCTGCTCTCTTTTCATGGCCTGAAGCTTGTCCCTCTGCTGCCTCAGGTACAGCGCCCTCTGCTGGAGTTGCACCTGCTGCTCTGCTGACAACTCCTGAACACAGAGAAACACAATCCATCTGTCTCAAGCGAAACTGGTCATGTTGCCTTTGATTCGTTACCTGGGTGTCGTTTATTCAGTGCATGACATATGGCCCTGTGTTATGGTTAATGTCACATGACCTGGATTTTAACCTTTAAGCTTTTTCATCAAACCCCTTTTTTTTATGTCCTGATGCTTCAGCACCATCCTCAGACAAATGTAAAAATAAATGGGCTAATACTCATTTCTGGGAAAGCCTTAAATGTTAAAATCTAGGTCATGTGACATGATTAACCAAAACACAAAGCCCTATGCATGGCGTATGCAGTATGAGAGACTCACTGTGAACGGCTTGGAAATGCCAGCCTCTTTACGTGCCTCCTCTATCCAGCCCTCTACTGCCTGGCTGCTGCCCTTCTCCCTGGAGACAGCCGGAAGCTCTGTGCCCTTCACTGGAACCCTCACAGCAGGAAGGACCCGTGGCTCTGCACTTCCCCGCTCTGCATCAACGCATAACCCTTCATTAGTCACACAACCTCTGAAGTACACTACCTGACTAAAAGTATGTGGACACCTGCTCGTCAAACATCTCATTCCAAAATCATGGGCATTAATATGGAGTTGGTCCCCACTTTGCTGCTATAACAGACTCCACTCTTCTGGGAAGGCTTTCCACTAGATGTTGGAATTTGATTCCATTCAGCCACGAGCATTAGTGAGGTCAGGCACTGGTGTTGGGCAATTAGGCCTGGCTTGCAGTCAGCGTTACAATTCATCCCAAAGGTGTCAGGGCTTTGTGCAGGCCAGTCAAGTTCTTCCACACCAATCTCAACAAACCATTTCTATATGGACCGCACTTTGTGCACGGGGGTAAAGTCATGCTGAAACAGGAAAGGGCCTTCATCAAACTGTTGCCACAAAGTTGGAAGCACAGAATTGTCTAGAATGTCATTGTATGCTGTAGCGTTAAGATTTCTCTTCACTGGAACTAAAGGGCCTAGCCCGAAACATGAACAGCCCCAGACCATTATTCCTCCACCAAACTTTACAGTTGGCACTATGCATTCTCCTGGCATCCGTCAAACCCAGATTTGTCCATCGGACTGCCAGATGGTGAAGCGTGATTCATCACTCCAGAAAACGCGTTTCCACTGCTCCAGAGTCAAATGGCGGCGAGCTTTACACCACTCCAGCCCACGCTTGGCTTAGCGCATGGTGATCTTAGGCTTGTGTGCGGCTGCTCTGCCATGGAATCCCATTTCATGAAGCTCCTGACGAACAGTTCTTGTGCTGATGTTGCTTCCAGAGGCCGTTTGGAACTCTGTAGTGAGTGTTGCAACCGAAGACAGATGATTTTTACACGCTACGCGGTCCTGTTCTGTGAGCTTGTGTGGCCTACCACTTTGTGGTTGAGCTGTTGTTGCTCCTAGATTTCCACTTCACAATAACAGCACTTAGTTGACCGGGGCAGCTCTAACAGGGCAGAAATTTGACAAACTGACCTGTTGGAAAGGTGGCATCCTATGACGGTGCCATGTTGAAAGTCACTGAGCTCTTCAGTAAGGCCATTCTACTGCCAATGTTTGTCTATGGAGTTTGCATGGCTGTGCGCTCGATTTTTATATACCCATCAGCAACAGGTGTGGCTGAAATGGCCGAATCCACTAATTTGAAGGGGTGTCCACAGAGATGGCAGCCTCGCTTCACGTTCTCAGGAAACCATGCAGTATTTTGTTTTTTTTTATGTATTACTTCTTACATTGTTACCCCGGAAAATATTAAGTTTTATTACATACAACCGGGAGGAACTATTGGATATAAGAGCAACGTCAACTTACCAACATTACGACCAGGAATACGACTTTCCCAAAGAGGATTCTCCTTTCGTTAACCCAAACACAACAACAGACTGGATAGCACGTGGCTACTCAAAACAACGGCGGCGCCGGAGAAGAGGGAAACGCGCCGGTCTTTTGGTCAAGCTACGTCGACGGGCACATCGTGCACCTCTCCCGAGTATTTTAATCGCCAATGTACAGTCTCTTGACAACAAAGTAGACGAAATCCGATCGAGGGTTGCCTTTCAGAGAGACATTCGAGACTGCAACGTTCTTTGCTTCACGGAAACATGGCTCACTCAGGACACGTTATCAGAGTCGGTACAGCCACCTGGTTTCTCCACGCATCGCGCCGACAGAAACAAACATCTCTCTGGTAAGAAGAAGGGCGGGGGTGTGTGTCTTATGATTAACGAGACGTGGTGTGATCATAACAACATACAGGAACTCAAGTCCTTTTGTTCACCTGACATAGAATTCCTTACAATCAAATGCAGACCGCATTATCTACCAAGAGAATTCTCTTCGATTATAATCACAGCCGTGTACATCCCCCCTCAAGCTGATACATCGACGGCACTGAAAGAAATTCATCGGACTCTATGTAAACTGGAAACCACATATCCTGAGGCTGCATTTATTGTGGCTGGGGATTTTAATAAGGCTAATTTAAGAACAAGGCTCCCGAAATTTTACCAGCATATCGAATGTGCCACCGGGCTGGTAAAATCCTGGACCACTGTTATTCCAACTTCCGTGATGCATACAAGGCTATTCTCCGCCCTCCTTTCGCAAGTCTGACCATGACTCCATTTTGTTGCTCCCAGCCTACAAACAGAAACTAAAACAGGAAACGCCCGTTCTCAGGTCTGTTCAACGCTGGTCCGACCAATCTGATTCCATGCTGCAAGATTGCTTGAGCACGTGGACTGGGATATGTTCCGGATAGCATCTGACAACAACATTGATGTATACGCTGATTCGGTGAGCGAGTTTATTAGCAAATGCATTGGTGATGTTGTACCCATAGCAAATATCAAAACCTTCCCCAACCAGAAACCATGGATTGATGGCAGCATTCGCGCAAAACTGAAAGCGAACCACTGCTTTTAACCAGGTAAAGGCTACCGGAAACATGACTGAATACAAACAGTGCAGCTACTCCCTCCGCAAGGCAATCAAACAAGCTAAGCGTCAATATAGAGACAAAGTAGAGTCACAATTCAATGGCTCAGACACAAGAGGAATGTGGCAGGGTCTACAGTCAATCACGGACTACAAAAAGAAAACCAGCCCGTCGCGGACCATGACGTCCTGCTCCCAGACAAACTAAACAACTTCTTTGCTCGCTTTGAGGACAATACAGTGCCACCGACACGGCCCGCTACCAAAACCTGCGGGCTCACCTTCACCGCAGCCAATGTGAGAAAACATTTAAATGTGTTAACCCTCGCAAGGCTGCCGCCCAGATGGCATCCCTGGCCGTGTCCTCAGAGCATGCGCAGACCAGCTGGCTGGTGTGTTTACGGACATATTCAATCAGTCCCTATCCCAGTCTGCTGTTCCCACATGCTTCAAGAGGGCCACCATTGTTCCTGTTCCCAAGAAAGCTAAGGTGACTGAGCTAAATGACTATCGCCCGTAGCACTCACTTCCGTCATCATGAAGTGCTTTGAGAGATTAGTCAAGGATCATATCACCTCCATCCTGCCAGACACCCTGGACCCACTCCAATTTGCTTACCGTCCCAATAGGTCCACAGACGACGCAATCGCAATCACACTGCATACTGCCCTAACCCATCTGGACAAGAGGAATACTTATGTAAGAATGCTGTTCATCGACTACAGCTCAGCATTTAACACCATAGTTCCCTCCAAGCTCGTCATTAAGCTCGAGACCCTGGGTCTCGACCCAGCCCTGTGCAACTGGGTCCTGGACTTCCTGGACGGGCCGGTCCCAGGTGGTGAGGGTAGGAAACAACATCTCCACCCCGCTGATCCTCAACACTGGGGCCCCACAAGGGTGCGTTCTCAGCCCTCTCCTGTACTCCCTGTTTACCCATGACTGCGTGGCCAAGCACGCATCCAACTCAATCATCAAGTTTGCTGACGACACTACAGTGGTAGGCTTGATTACCAACAACGACGAGACGGCCTACAGAGAGGAGGTGAGGGCCCTCGGAGTGTGGTGTCAGGAAAATAACCTCTCACTCAATGTCAACAAAACAAAGGAGATGATCGTGGACTTCAGGAAACAGGAGAGGGAGCACCCTATCCACATCGAGGGGACAGTAGTGGAGAAGGTGGAAAGTTTTAAGTTCCTCGGCGTACACATCACGGACAAACTGAATTGGTCCACCCACACAGACAGCGTGGTAAAGAAGGCGCAACAGCGCCTCTTCAACCTCAGGAGGCTGAAGAAATTTGGCTTGTCACCAAAATCACTCACAAACTTTTACAGATGCACAATCGAGAGCATCCTGTCGGGCTGTATCACCGCCTGGTACGGCAACTGCTCCGCCCACAACCGTAAGGCTCTCCAGAGGGTAGTGAGGACTGCACAACGCATCACCGGGTTAAACTACCTGCCCTCCAGGACACCTACACCACCCGATGTCACAGAAAGGCCAAAAGATCATCAAGGACAACAACCACCCGAGCCACTGCCTGTTCACCCCGCTATCATCCAGAAGGCGAGGTCAGTACAGGTGCATCAAAGCTGGGACCGAGAGACTGAAAAACAGCTTCTACCTCAAGGCCATCAGACTGTTAAACAGCCATCACTAACATTGAGTGGCTGCTGCCAACATACTGACTTAAATCTCTAGCCACTTTATACATAGGAATTGGATGTAACAAATGTATCACTAGCCACTTTAAACAATTTTGTATATAATGTTTACGATCCGACATACTCATATCAAATGTATACACTGTACTCTAAACCATCTACTGTATCTTGCCTATGCCGTTCGGTCATCGACCCAAATCTCTAGCCACTTTAATAATTATAATTGGATGAAATAATGTATCACTAGCCACTTTAAACAATGCCATTTATATAATGTTTACATATCCTACATTACTCATCTCATATATATGTGTATATACTGTACTCCATACCATCTACTGCATCTTGCCTATGCCGGTCAGCCATCGCTCATCCATATATTTATATGTACATACTCGTATTCATTCCTTTACTCTTGTGTGTATAAGGTAGTTGTTGTGAATTTGTTAGATTACTTGTTAGATACTACTGCATGGTCGGAACTAGAAGCACAAGCATTTCGCTACACTCGCATTAACATCTGCTAACCATGTGTATGTGACAAATAAAATTTGATTTGATTTGATTTGATTTGACATACTTTTGGACATGTAGTGTATATGAACCTTTTAGCATTCATGTGCTATATCTACACTACAGGAAAGGCTTCAAGGGGAACAGACTAGTGTATACTATAAACTGAGGGCACAGAGTATATCTAGTCAACAGTAGGGAGGGCAGAAGAAGGGAGGGTACTGAGACATCACTACAGACTAGTAATAGAGCAGATGTACTGAGAACATGAAACAGAGAAGGCCGTTTCAAGCACCAAAGTATATGGAGGGGAAACAGTCAGCTAACAGTATTGGAGACTGAATGTAACAGTTATTACCTGATGCCAACTTAGAAGGGGCAGGTGTGCTGGTATTGGCTGGACTCATCTGCCCACTACCTCCAGCAGCCTTCAGCTCCCCTCTCTGAGGAGATGTACTGTTCACCTACAGGTAAGACACAGGGTAGCCATGTCATTTCATCTAGTGGTTCCAGTTATAATGCCACACTGATGTTCACAAAGTTCAGGTTGTACAGCTAACATTTATGGGCGACCACAACAAACTACAGGTCTAACACAGTCTGCTATTGCACTACTAGGAGAGTTACCGTTGACTAGAGGGACAGAGGGCTGGTGGCTACCACTGCCCCACACCTTCGCTTCAGCCTTGGGCTTAGCATGTGCAACATACAAGAGAGTTGTCACATACCCCACTTTAGGTTAATATACAGGCTAAAAACCCATATATTGTAACGATAATGCGGCAAAAACAGTGTTACAAGTCAAACCTTTAGTTAATAATCTGAGTCCATGTCCTAGAACAGGGCTGGATATCTGCCAGATCATGTACTGCTCTGCATTAGTTGATTGATTGAAGACTAGTAATGTGATATGTATGTAGGGACTGTAAGCTGCTGCACTCATCACTTCCCCTTCTTTCGTGTTGCTGCTTAACTACATTCAGAAGAATACTATGGCTCTGAATACATGACATAGGAACCATTTATCACATTCTACAGACAGACAAAGAGTCTTATGTTCAGTATTTTTGTATTACAACACTGATGGGTCAGTATTAGGTTCATAACTCACCTTGTTGGTCTGTTGAATGGAGGCGGGTCTCTGGATGCTGACTGCCTCTAGAACTGGCCTATCAGAGCAGCTTCTGGACGTGGAGCCGATCTCCTCCTCTGACTGCAGTCGCCGAGCCATCTCTAGGTCATAATCCTCCTTTGACCTCCTGTATAAACACACATCGGGGAGATATGTTTACTATCAGTAGATAGTTGTTTAACTCGGATGATAAGAGTGAGGTTACTTTACATCAAACACCACCATGGTTTTATAGGGTTGTACTAGTGTGTTTCAATGTGTTACTTGAAGTTGAATACAAATAACACAGCCAGTATTGGCACCATTGAGGAAAAAAAATACTAAAATAAATAAATACTGAGCTGTATTATATGCAAAATTATACTAATACAATTTCTCAGAGAAAAGATTGTTTAAAAAGTAATACTTTTTTTCTCTCACAAAAGATGGGGTTCAAGATTATTGGCACCTGTTTCAATACTTCACCTTGTGAGGATAACGGCACTGAGCCTTTTTTATTTAACATTTTATGAGATTGGAGAACACATTGGGAGGGATCTTAGACCATTCCTCCATAAAGAATTTTTTCCAAATCCTTGATATCCTTCGTATGCGCTTATGGACTGCCCTCTTCAATTCAAACCACAAGTTTTTTAACGGGGTTCAAGTTATCGGCGGCAGGTAGCCTTAGTGGTTAGAGCGTTGGACTTGTAACCGAAAGGTTGCAAGATTGAATCCCAGAGCTGACAAGGTAAAAATCTGTCATTCTGCCCCTGAACAAGGCAGTTAACCCACTGTTCTTAACTGACTTGCCTGGTAAAATAAATAAAACAATTGTCTTGCTGGAAGGTCTACTTGCGGCCAAGTTTCAGCCTCCTGGCAGAGGCAACCAGGTTTTTGGCAAAGATTTCCTGCTACTGGGTAAAGTTCATGCCGTTGACCTTAACAAGGGGCCCCAGGACCAGTGGAAGCAAAATTGCCCCATAAAATCAAAGATCCACCAACATATTTTACAGTAGTTATGGGTTTATTTTCTGATTATGCATCCTAAAATGGCGCCGGAAGAAATGGCAGCAGTTTTAAGGGCGTCTAACCAATTGTGCTATTATGTGTTTTTTTTGCATTATTTGTAACTTATTTTGTAAATAATGTTTCTGCCACCGTATCTTACGGCAAAAAAGAGCTTCTGGATATCAGGACAACGATCACTCACCTCGGATTATACAAAGATTTTTTTCTTCAACAAGCAGGACCCACAGGATGTACTGCTAACACCCGACAAGGCCAACATCCCCATTATTGGCAAGAGAAAGAGACGCAGGTACAGTGGACACAGAGCAGGGTGCCCCGCAAGGATCCGTAGAAGGCGAGTGGGAAAGCTGCCGTTACCGTCAATATTACTCGCCAACGTACAATTATCGGACAATAAATTAGACGAGGTGCGATCACGAATATACCACCAACGGGACATCAAAAACTGTAACATCTTATGTTTCATGGGATTGTGGCTAAATGATGACATGGATATTCAGCTAGCAGGATATACACGTTGCACCGGCTAGATAGACCAGCACACTCCAGTAAGACGAGAGAGAAAGAGACGCAGGTACAGTGAACACAGAGCAGGGTGCCCTGCAAGGATCCGCAGAAGGCGAGTGGGAAAGGGCCGGGTGCATATTTGTAAACAACAGCTGGTGCACGAAATCTAAGGAAGTCTCTAGATTTTGCTCGCCTGAAGTAGAGTATCTGTGGACTGTGGACCACACTATTGGACCACACTATTTGTGTGGACCACACACTGTGGACCACACTATTTGCCAAGAGAGTTTTCATCTATACTTTTCGTGGCTGTTTATTTACCACCACAGACAGATGCTGGCACTGTATAAGGAAATAAGCAAACAGGAAACCGATCACCCAGAGGCGGCACTCCTAGTGGCCGGAGACTTGAATGCAGGGAAACTCAAATCCGTTTAACCTAATCTCTATCAACATGTTAAATGTGCAACCAGAGGGAAAAAAATGTGATCACCTGTACTCCACACACAGAGATGCGTACAAAACTCTCCCTCACCCTCCATTTGGTAAATCTGACCACAATCCTTTCCTTCTGATTCCTGCTTACAAGCTAAAATTAAAACAGGAAACACCAGTGACTCGGTCTATAAAAAAAGTGGTCAGATGAGGCAGATGCTAAACTACAGGACTGTTTTGCTATCACAGACTGGAACATGTTCTGGGATTCTTCTGCTTGCATTGAGGAGTACACCACATCAGTCACTGGCTTTATCAATAAGTGTATTGAGGACGTCGTCCCCACAGTGACTGTACGTACATACCCCAACCAGAAGCCATGGATTACAGGCAACATTCACACTGAGCTAAAGGGCAGAGCTGCCGCTTTCAAGGTGAGGGACTCTAACCCGGAAGCTTATAAGAAATCCTGCTATGCCCTCCGACGAACCATCAAACAGGCAAAGTGCCAATACAGGGCTAAGATTGAATCGGTTCCGACGCGTGTTTTATGTGGCAGGGCTTTCAAACTATTACAGACTACAAAGGGAAGCACAGCCGTGAGCTGCCCAGTGACACAAGCCTACCAGACGAGCTAAATCACTTCTATGTTCGCTTCGAGGCAAGTAACACTGAAACATGTATGAGAGCATCAGCTGTTCTGGACGACTGTGTGATCACGCTCTCCGTAGCCAACGTGAGTAAGACCTTTAAACAGGTCAACATTCACAAGGCCGTGGGCCCAGACGGATTACCAGGACGTGTGCTCCGGGCATGTGCTGACCAACTGGCAGGTGTCTTCACTGACATTTTCAACATGTCCCTGATTGAGTCTGTAATACCAACATGTTTCAAGCAGACCACTATAGTCCCTGTGCCCAAGAACACAACCTGCCCAAATGAATACAGACCAGTAGCATTCACGTCCGTAGCCATGAAGTGCTTTGAAAGGCTGGTAGTGGCTCATAACACAATTAATCCAGAAACCCTAGACCCACAAATTTGCATACCGCCAAAACAGATCCACAGATGATGCAATCTCTATTGCACTCCACACTGCCCTTTCCCACCTGGGCAAAAGGAACACCTATGTGAGAATGCTATTCATTGACTACAGCTCAGCGTTCAACACCATAGTACCCTTAAAGCTCATCACTAAGCTAAAGATCCTGGGACTAAACACCTCCCTCTGCAATTGGATCCTGGACTTCCTGACGGGTCGCCCCCAGGTGGTGAGGGTAGGTAGCAACATCTGCCACGCTGATCCTCAACACTGGAGCCCCTCAGGGGTGAGTGCCCAGTCCCCTCCTGTACTCCCTGTTCACCCACGACTGCGTGGCCAGGCACGACTCCAACACCATTATTAAGTTTGCAGACGACAACCATGGTAGGCCTGATCACCGACAACGACGAGACAGCCTATAGGGAGGAGGTCAGAGACCTGGCCGGGTGGTGCCAGAATAACAACCTATCCCTCAACGTGAGCAAGACTAAGGAGATGATTGTGGACTACAGGAAAAGGAGGACGAGCACACCCCCATTGACAGGGCTGTAGTGGAGCAGGTTGAGAGCTTCAAGTTCCTTGGTGTCCACATCAGTAATAAACTAGAATGGTCCAAACACACCAAGACAGTTGTGAAGAGGGCACGACAAAGCCTATTCCCCCTCAGGAAACTAAAAATATTTGGCATGGGTCCTCATGGGTTCTACAGCTACACCATCGAGAGCATCCTGACTGGTTGCATCACTGCCTGGTACGGCAACTGATCGGCCTCCAACCGCAAGGCACTACAGAGGGGAGTGCGTACGGCCCAGTATATCACTGGGGCTAAGCTGCCTGCCATCCAGGACCTCTACACCAGGCGGTGTCAGAGGAAGGCCCTAAAAATTGTCAAGGACCCCAGCCACCCCAGTCATAGACTGTTCTCTCTACTACCGCATGGCAAGCGGTACCGGAGCGCCAAGTCTAGGACCAAAAGGCTCCTCAACAGCTTTTACCCCGAAGCCATAAGACTCCTGAACAGGTAATCAAATGGCTACCCGGACTATTTGCATTGTGTCCACCCCCCAACCCCTCTTTTACGCTGCTGCTACTCTCTGTTATCATTTATGCAGTCACTTAACCATACATACATGTACATACTACCTCAATTAGCCCGACTAACCGGTGCCTGTATATAGCCTCACTACTGTTATAGCCTCACTACTGTATATAGCCTCACTACTGTTATTTTTCATTGTCTTTTTACTGGTGTTTTTTATTTCTTTACTTATCTATTGTTCACCTAATACCTATTTTTTACTTTTTAAATTGCTCTGTTGGTTAGGGCCTGTAAGTAAGCATTTCACTGTAAGGTATACACCTGTTGTATTCGGCGCACGTGACAAATAAAATTTGATTTTATTTATTTTTACACCAAACCTAACACTGGTGGTATTGAAAAAAAGGTGTGGCAATCATTTTGACCTCTCTCTTTGAGAGCAAGAAATATGACTTGTTAAACAAAATCTATATTTGAGCCATTGTATTAGCATACAATATAGCTCAGTATTTGTATTATTTATTTTATACAGTCTTTCTTGCTCATATTTATCAAGGGTGCCAATAATTCTGGACCTGACAGTACATTAACCTACAGCACATTCGGAAAGTATTCAGACCCCTTGACTTTTTCCACATTTTGTTACGTTACAGCCTTATTCTAAAATGTATTAAAAAAAAAATCCCCCTCAATCTGCACACAATACCCCATAATGACAAAGCAAAAACAGGTTTTTAGAAATGTTCGCAAATTTATTAAAAATAAAAAACGGAAAATGTCAATGGTCTTAATACTTTCCAAATTCACTGTACGTAGTACTGTATTATGAGTGGTATAAAGACACTAGAAGGCCCAGAGCTGGCATGAGTCCAAGTAGAAGTCTGCGCGGGACTGATTTATTCATCACGCTCCTGCCCGCACCTGCAGCTTTTCATACTGCACCCTCTGGCTTTCTGTCCAACTCCCACCCGCAAGAACTGTTCCCGAAGCCAACCGTAGTCCCGCAATGTTATTTTAGGCGTATGTGACGCAGGTCACTTGCCAGGCATGGACCCAGCAATTTTACGCCATATAGGCAATGTCAAAATGCACAAAAATAACCTACTAAATATTTAATGACCAGACATTCTCACGTGGCCAATTATATTATAATTTTGGGGGGGGGCCCGCGCTACAGACAGGCGGTTATATTGGTCCTCTAATACAGGACTAGTAAAGGCCCAGTGCACTACATTTGTGAAGAAATAGCATTTTTTCCCCTATTAATATACTCTGCTGCAGAAACCTCAGCACCCCTACTTCCCCGCAACCTGCTGCCACTCACCATGATAATCTATTCATTTAATTTATTAGCAACTTAATTTAACTAGGATGAAACTTTCCATCACACAGGATTTGAAGAGCACACAAATGATGCAACATGATCAATGATCATAGCTGAGAACATTACATAACATGAGAGCAACGTAGGCTAAGTGGTCTCCATGCACTGTGCTATAAAATAGACCTAACTCTGCATGAACTAGTGATCTTATATCTTATTCATCCCTTACATTTGTGTGTATAAGGTAGTTGTTGTGAATTTGTTAGATTACTTGTTAGCTATTACTGCATTATCGGAACTAGAAGCACAAGCATTTCGCTACACTCGCATTAACATCTGCCAACCATGTGTATGTGACCAATAACATTTGATTTGATCTAATGCCCCAACCACTTACAGCGAACAAAGCCTGAAGATGCTTTACATAGATATATAACAAGTCCCTCTGACACATCAAATAGACTTCAACTAGACAATCAAGACCAAAGAATGGTGGGTGGGGCCAGCGCTAAGACAAAAGGATGAATTAAAATGTTCTCCATTGCCAGGGAGTGTAAACCCCTCAATATTAGTGTAACACTAAGGAGCTTAGTTCCCATGGACACACAGCCTTTAGTGCTGCACTTGGCTTAGCTTCAAATGCAGAAATCCCAATAGAGCTAGAGCGACTACTAGGATGATTTGTCACTCACTGACTTACTACACAGCCATCTACCACCAAGCATGCCAACACAGCACAAAAATAGTGAGTATACACTAACAGCTTCTACCCCCAAGCCATAAGACTGCTGAACAATTAATCAAACGGGCACCCAAACTATTTGCATTGACCCTGCCCCCGCCTTTGTTTTTACACTGCTGCTACTCACTGTTTATTATCTATGCATAGTCACTTTACCCCTACCTACATGTAAAAAATTACCTCGACTAACCTGTACCCCCGCACATTGATTTGATACAGGGGGTACCAGTACCGAGTCAAACTTTATTTGACACATGCGCCGAATACAACAAGTGTAGACCTTACCGTTAAATGCTTACTTACAAGCCCTTAACCAACAGTGCAGTTCAAGAAGAGTTAAGAAAATAATTACCAAATAAACTAAAAGTAAAAAATTATAAAAAGTAGCACAATAACAAGGCTATATACAGGGGGTACCGGTACAGAGTCAGTGTGCGGGGGGTTGAGGTAAGAGGTAATTTGTGCATGTAGGTAGGGGTGAAGTGACTAGGCATAGATAATAAACAGTGAGTAGCAGCAGTGTGAAAACAAATGGAAGGGGGGGGTCAATGTAATAGTCCGATGGCCATTTGATGAATTGTTCAGCAGTCTTGTGGCTTGGGGGAAGAAGCTGTTAAGGAGCCTTTTGGTCCTAGACTTGGAGCTCCGGTACCGCTTGCCGTGCGGTAGCAGAGAAAACAGTCTATGACTTGGGTGACTGGAGTCTCTGACAATTTTATGGGCTTTACTCTGACACCGGTCCTGGATTGCAGGAAGCTTGGCCCCAGTGATGTACTGAGCCGTACGCACTATATCTGTAGCGCCTTACGGTCAGATGCTGAGCAGTTGCCATACTAGGCAGTGATGCAACCGGTCAGGATGATCTTGATGGTGCAGCTGTAGAACTTTTTGAGGATCTGGGGACCCGTGCCAAATCTTTTCAGTCTCTTGAGGGGGAAAAAGGTTTTGGCGTGCCCTCTTCATGTGTTTGGACCATGATAGATCGTTGGTGATGTGGACACCAAGGAACTTGAAACTCTCGAAACCGACCACTACAGCCCCGTTGATGTTAATGGAGGCATGTTCGACTCACCTTTTCCTGTAGTCCACGATCAGCTCCTTTGTCTTGCTCACATTGAGGGAAAGGATGTTGTCCTGGCACCACATTGCCAGTTCTCTGACCTCCTCCCTATAGGCTGTCTCATCGTTGTCGGTGATCAGGCCTACCACTGTTGTGTCGTCAGCAAACTTAATGACAATGTTGGAGTCGTGCTTGGCCACGCAGTCATGGGTGAACAGGGAGTACAGGAGGGGACTAAGTACACACCCCTAAGGGGTCCCAGTGTTGAAGATCAGCGTGGCAGACGTTGTTGCCTACCCTTACCACCTGGGGGCGGCCCGTCAGGAAGTCCAAGATCCAGTTGCAGAGGGAGGTGTTTAATCCCAGGGTCCTTAGCTCAAATCAAATCAAATTTTATTTGTCACATACACATGGTTAGCAGATGTTAATGCGAGTGTAGCGAAATGCTTGTGCTTCTAGTTCCGACCATGCAGTAGTATCTAACAAGTAATCTAACAAATTCACAACAACTACCTTATACACACAAGAGTAAAGGAATGAATACGAGTATGTACATATAAATATATGGATGAGCGATGGCTGACCGGCATAGGCAAGATGCCTTATAGAGTTGGTGGAGTGCGGTCTTAGTGTCAGCATCGGTCTGTGGTGGTAAATAGACTGCTTATCGGGAGCTGGAGTTTTTCCTGGTCTAATAATGTGATCAGGCAAAACTATAGGCCCTACGTGTGCGCCGATGACTATAGGAAACTACACAACAAAGCCTACATCATTGATGAGAACCTGATGAAAACCCTATTCTTATAAAAGGACAGTGCATGTATGAGAGCTGGTGTAATGGCCCCAGTTCTATGAGTCTCTTACTTCAGAACCTCCTGTATAATCTTCATCTCCTGCTGCTCCAGTTCACTCATCACGTCTGCTCCATCTGTGAGACACTCAGGCAGGGCGCCTATGCACACAAGAGGGGAGCATTAGAACAAACAGTTTTGGACCGGTGTAGGCTCATCGGTGCCATTGTGCCAAGTGTGTGTGTGGGGGTGGGCACACCCGCATGATGGAGTAGTGTGTAAGCTGGTACGGTAGGCAAGCATTAGGATTGCAAAAAAATCCAGTAACTTTCCCAAATTGTTCTACAGAAATCCTGCTTGGAAGATTCCCAGAATCAGGCGGGAATACGCAAGAAATTCGGAATCCTCCAATCAAGACTTCTGGAAAATCTGAATATGTTGGGAAAGTTACCAGATTTGTTCAACCCTAATTAGGAGTTGTGTGACAACAGTGAAAAGGTGTACCATTTCTCTCTTTAATGACCTGCAGCGCCTGGAGCTGGAGCTCCATGTTCTTCTGCACCATGAGGGACCTGAACATCTGGAAGTCGTCTGTGGCCAGGACGGGCTGGAATACTGTCTGTACAAAAGGTACAGTTAATAATAAGCATGAATACTGTTCAACATCTGCTAACCATCTTGCCTAGTCAAATGAATTATTCATGTTTGTACTTGTTTCTTTGGGTTCTTCTGCCTCTGGGTTGTGCAACCTTGGCAGTTGGCACTGTAATTGAAACTGGGTCAGCTCTGAATTCTCTTCCTCTCTCTGTCTCTGTCCTGAGGCCTACATTATGTGCCTCCTGGTAACTTAATCACAACCAAGGTCTTTTTCTGGCCCAGGTATGTCCCAGAGGGCACCGCTGGCTCTGAGACTAGGTAACACTCTCCATCAGGAATAGCTCCATCGAGCTGTTCCTGTATCTCACTAACCCGATTTAGGCCTGGCCCACTAATCTAGTCATAGATCAGGTCTATCTGAGCTCCGGTATGTTTAACGGTCTCAGGTTCACAACACCAGCAGATGGAGAAACAGAATGCATCATTGTGTACCTGAACTATTTCCTATTATGCATTTTTATGCAGGGCCATGAATTCTTTGGCCATGGAGTTGAACATGATGGGACATGCTCCTCAGTCCATGACGGGAGGACGCATTTCAAGAAGATCTAGGATGCAAGTTATCTTTAATGTTTTTTCATGAGAGCACACCCAATCCTATCACATTTCCCAACTCTGACAGTTCATATTCCCTACCATTAGCAGGAAGGTAAAGGGTCGGGAAAGGTGTGGATTAGGCTCAATGGTGATAAGGTCCTCAGATTCAAACCTCAGGGAAATGCTTCAGCAAGGTAATTAAGTAGTATCACAACCCCCGCCCTGGTGGGATGCGAGCTGTCAAAACAGTCGGCATGGAGACAGCAGGTAACAGCATGAGCAGAACTGAAAGGAGCTTGCCTTCAAGTCATATGTAGCCTACCTTTCTTCACAGGTAGTTCAATCTGTACCTTTCTTGTTCTTGGTTGCTTTCCATGCAACCGAAGTGGCCTGGTCAAGCATACTGACTGCTGTGGCCTGGTCAAGCAGACTGACTGCTGCGCTCAGCTTGTTGCACCAGGCTACAACCGAAGGCCCATTTCATAAAATCAGTAAACACGTCTCCAGGATAAGTGATTATTCTTGCACAAAAATAAACACTAAACATTGTTTGTTTTTCTACACACATCACATGTGCATAACCTAGGCCTACTTGTAGTGCAAGAAGAATAGTTTGGGATTTATCCCAGAAACCTGGTAATTGAGTTTGATTGGGTAGGGCCCAAAGTAACATTTTAACAATATCACAGGGAGTCCCTGTAGAAACCCATCCCATAGTAAGCTACCTCATTGGAGTTGTTAAACTCTGGCACTGTCCACTTCTCCTTCCTGACCTGCACAATAATTATTCCAAATGGAGGCTATTGAATTCTGCCCGGATACGGAATATATCGTTCAGAATGGCCAGAGTCCAAAGAAAGAGACCAATAGCTGGCAAGTTTCCAGCAACCGTTAGACGTCATCATCATAATACAAACCCCCTAGATATGTCATCACATCAGGCATGATGAAGCAAGTGACAGATCAGAGTGGCATTAACATGCTGTTATTTTTAGGGGGAGCCTTAATGCTGTATCCAGAGAGAGCTCTTGCCCTGGCCCAAACATAGACCTAGGTATTTTCAGAGCAATGGTTTACATTTTCCTTCCACTGACTTGTGTAAAGCACTGAAGGATATGTCAGAAAATATCTATAGAGGTTCTGTTATCTCAACCCATTTGCATTGTAAAGCTGCACACTCATCCATCTACATCTACGAAGCTGGCATAATTTGTGGCAGCATATAGGAAAGATGATCAAGCTTACCTGTAAGGTTTTGGACTTGGCAAAAGGAGAGGAGCATGCCTCCAAAAACTGCTGCTCATCGATGCCAACCTCTTGCATGTAGGTTTCTAACAACTTCTCCACCTGAAAGTATATGTAGCTACTTGCATCACTGTTTTCCAGAGACAAAACATTTGATGTTAAGACTAAGACACCGACAAACTATTCATGACTAACTCAGCCATTCCACATCTTGATTCAGGTCTAATTTATGGAATTGTAGATCCTTCCAGAATATGTCTGTCTATCTAAGATACATGTGTCATGTTAAATAGTCATAATAAGAAACCCAATGCATAATAATGTTGCAAGCCATTCCAAAGACTGTAGCTAGCTACTCACCAAATGCTTGTACTGCTGATGGATTTCTGTATAAGTCAATTTATTTTCATCTTCGTCATCAAAAACTGAAAGAAAATGCAAAATTGGTGAACTATGGAAACTTGCATGCACAATATCTGCATTTAACAAGTAGGGTGACACTGCTTATTGACATACATTCCTAATTTACATTTTAGTCATTTAGCAGACGCTCTTACCCAAAGCGACTTACAAGAGCAAATAGGGTTAAATGCCTTGCTTATGGGATAGAGAGATGTTTCTCCTAGTCGGCTTGAGGATTTGAACCAGCAACCTTTTGGTTAGTGGCCCTTAACCGCTAGGCTACCTGATTTGCAGCTGTGCATTTTTCTAATCATAAACAATAGCAACAAAAATAACTACATTTTTCATGTGTATCTAGCTAGCTAACAAATTACAATAGTTATAGTAGCCAGCTTCTGTCTTCCATAATATCTGGCATGCAGTGATCACCTGGCACTGGGATGTTTGGCTACTCAGGTGGTGATTATTTTGGTCAAGCACTGTTGCACGTACTAGTGGCCTAAATAAAGGAAGGTAACAAGCGCGAGCCAGATGGATTAGCTACCAACTGGGCACACACTGGTTGAATAAACATTGTTTCAATGTAATTTGTCAACTTATTGTGACGTGGAATCTGCATGGAAAATACATTGGATTTGAAAAAGTCAACCACCAGTACTGTTTTCATCTAAATTCAACCAGGGTTGTAAACATTGAAATTACGGTAAAACTTCAACTTAAATACATTGACTTAAAGATACAGTCTGGGATCTTAAGCACAACAAATTCATAACATATCATACAAATTGCAACAATGTAAAATGGATAACGTAGTACACATAAAAACGGGGACACATTTTGACTTGAGAGCACCACTTTCAAAACTACTGTCTGAAATTGTACAAAGGTTCTGGAGTATGCCTTTAACCTGACTAACATGTTACATCAATCTAATTTCAACATAATCATCAGAAATATGTACAGTACCAGTCAAATAGCAATTACAATAGCATAATAGTGAAGACATCAAAACGATGAAATAACACGTAGTAACCAAAAAAAGTGTTAAACAAATCAAAATATATTTTATATTTGGAGAGTCTTCAAAGTAGCCACCCTTTGCCTTGATGACATCTTTGCACACGCTTTGGCATTCTCTCAACCAGCTTCACCTGGAATGTTTTTCCAACAATCTTGAAGCAGTTCCCACATATACTGAGCACTTGTTGGCTGCTTTTCCTTCACTCTGCGGTCCAACTCATCCCAAACCATCTCAATTGTGTTGAGGTCAGGTGATTGTGGAGGCCAGGTCATCTGATGCAGCACTCCATCACTCTCCTTCTTGGTCAAATAGCCCTTACACAGCCTGGAGGTGTGTTGGGTCATTGTCCTGTTGAAAAACAAATGATAGTCCCACTAAGCGCAAACCAGATGGGGTGGCGTATCACTGCAGAATGCTGTGGTAGCCATGCTGGTTAAGTGTGCCTTGAATTCTAAATAAAATCACAGACAGTGTCCCCAGCAAAACAACCCCACACCATCACACCTCCTCCTCCATGCTTCACGGTGGGAACCACACATGCGGAGATCATCCTTTCACCTACTCGGAGTCTCACAAAGACACGGCGGTTGGAACCAAAAATCTCAAATTTGGACTCATCAGACCAAAGGACACATTTCCACCGGTCTAATGTCCATTGCTCGTGTTTCTTGGCCCAAGCAAGTCTTCTTATTATTGGTGTCCATTACTAGTGGTTTCTATGCAGCAATTCGACCATGAAGGCCTGATTCACGCAGTCTCCTCTGAAAAGTTGATGTTGATGTCTGTTACTTGAACTCTGTGAAGCATTTTTTGGGGCTACAATTTCTGAGGCTGGTAACTCTAATGAACTTATCCTCTGCAGCAGAGGTAACTCTGGGTCTTCCTTTCCTGTGGCGGTCCTCATGAGAGCCAGTTTCAACATAGCACTTGATGGTTTTTGCGACTGCACCTTCAAAGTTCTTGACATTTTCTGGATTGACGGACCTTCATGTCTTAAAGTAATGATGGATTGTCGTTTCTCTTTGCTTATTTGAGCTGTTCTTGACATAAAATCTGGCATGCAGTGAAAACACGCCCCCCTCAGAGAGAGACACTGCTAAATGGGAGCTCTCACATCTTTCAACATGTTTTTTACAAAAGGATAGATTTGGAGTTAGATTAACTTTTTTCGGCAGGTACATATGCAGGATGCTTCTCTCCACAGCATGGCCTTCACTCCAGATCAAAACTCCAAACCTACAACCTAATTTTGAACAAAATTAACCAGAGAGATTACTGCTTACAAGGTTATTTTTCCAAGCTATACAGAGGGTGCTCTAGCAAACAAACAGCAGGAGGAAACCATTCCAACCTGGAACTGAGCTCCCAGGCTTGAAAGGACAGACCAGATACAAATTAAATTAGCACTGTGTGAAGTAAAAGGTATTTTGGCCCAACAAGTGTCAGGAGTCTTTGAAGCGTCCTCTGAAGGCCCCTCTTGCTGTTCAAAGACTATTGACTGGCATTTTCTACAAGAAATCTGACTCTAGAAATAAAAATTTCTTCCAAGTGGGTGACACCTACTCCCATTGCCTGCTGCACTGCTGCTTGGATTCCACCTGGCGATCTGTTCACCGTCTTCCCTGGCCTGTCTCGCCCTGGCTGGTACAGGTACCTCCACCACACTCACCCCTCTCCCCCGAGCTTTTGCTCGCCTCCAGCACACACGCACTGTTGGGGCGAGTGACTCTGAACTTACAATGGTTAGCCCGAAGTCGTTATCTATTTTATTTGCTTCTTGTGCATCTTGCCATTTGCCTCATGACTCCTGCATACTTTGTTGACTACAAACTGTCTTTACCCAACCGTGGGACAGACTATGTTTGTTCCCACACTCGGGACTCTGACTCTCTATTGGTTACACAGACTTTTGGCCTCCCATCCTATTCTAACCACCTCTCGCCGGCTTTGTAATCATGTTACCTGATGAAATTGCTGTACAATATGATCTTGTTGCCATCTGATGCACATTCAGATGTAATAAATCAGCACTGCAGAGCTCTCCCTGTCCTGTGCCGTGCCTTGATTGTATTACTGTTGATGATATCTGGAAATGTGCATGTACACCCTGGCCCACCTACTGTTGCTAGCCCCAAGTCTGATATCTTCTTCACTGATATCTGCTTCACTGATTTCTGCTCTCGTAAAAGCCGTTAACACTAGAAGCTTATTACCTAAAATGGATCAATTGAAAGTGTGGGTTCACAGCTCCAGTCCAGATGTGTTGGTCATTACTGAAACGTGGTTAAGGAAGAGTGTTTTGAATTCTGATGTAAACCTTTCTGGTTATAACCTTTTTCGGCAAGACAGATCTTCCAAAGGTGGGGGAGTGGCAATCTTTACCAAGGATCACCTTCAGTGCTCTGTTGCATCTACCAAGTCTGTCCCCAAACAATTTGATTTGCTGGTTTTAAGCATTAAACTTTCAAATAGCTCTTCATTGACTGTTGCTGGGTGCTATTGTCCTCCATCAGCACCGGCCTGTACCCTACCTGCCCTAAGCTCTCTCCTGGCCCCTTACACTAAGTTAGGAATTGTCCTGCAAGGTGACCTAAACTGGGACATGCTTAAACCACCTGACCAAGTCCTAAAGCAATGGGACTCCTAACCTATGGGACTCCTAACCTAAATCTTTCTCAGATTATCACCAATCCCACAAGGTATGACTCCAAACACCCAGAAAAGGCTACTCTTCTTGATGTTATCCTCACAAATAATCCTGATAGGTATCAGTCTGGTGTTTTCTGTAATGACCTTAGTGATCACGGTTTTACAGCATGTGTTCGTAATGGCTGCTCAGTGAAACGACCGGTCCTGATTTGTCAGACGCTTGCTAAAAAACTTTAATGAGCAAACCTTCCTTCATGAACTGGCCTCTGTAAAATGGGATAGAATCAGCTTGATACCCTCTGTCGATGAGACGCTTGGACCTTCTTTTTTAATATTTTCAGTGATATTGTTAAACACGCCCCGATGAAGAAAATGATCATTAAAAACTGGTTCAGCCTCTGGTTCGACCGTGATCTTGCAGAGTTACTCCACCTAAAGAACTGCATTTGGCGAAAGGCTCGGCACACGCATACTCAAGCTGACTGGCTATCGTTCAGGCAAATGAGAAATACGTGCACTCAGGCTATCCGGAAGTCCAAAGTTAGTTACTTTTAAGGAGCAGTTCTCTCTCTGTGGGTCTAACCCCGAGAAGTTCTGGAGAACGGTCAAAGACCTGGAGAATAAACACTCCTCCTCACAGCTGCCCATCTCTCAATGTTGATGTTGTGGTTGTTACTGACAAGAAGCACATGACTGAGCTCTTTAAATCACCACTTCATTAAGTCAGGATTCCTATTTGACTCAGCCATGCCTCCTTGCCCATCCAACATTTCCTCATCTCCCACCCCTTCTAATGCGACTACCCCTGATGCTTCTCCCTCTTTTTCCCCTGCTTTGCTACAATGTTTCTCCCTGCAGCCAGTCACTGAGTCCGAGGTGGTAAAGGAGCTCCTTAAACTTGACCCCAAAAAACATCTGGGTCAGATGGTTTAGACCCTTTCTTCTTTAAGGTTGCTGCCCCTATCGTCGCAAAGCCTGTCTCTCCTTTCTGTTCCCATTGCTTGGAAGGCAGCCACAGTTTGACCTTTATTTAAAGGAGGAGATCAAGCTGATCCTAAATGTTATAGGACTGGCTTTCTTGATGTCTATTGTATTTTCTCGGGTATGCAATCTGGTTTCCGCTCAGGTTATGGATGTGTCACTGCAACCTTAAAAAGGTCCTCAATTATGTCACCATTGCACTTGATTCTAAGCAATATTGTGCTGCTATTGTTTTGACCTGTTTACAAAACAGTACGGCAAGCGATGCGTGTTAACTTTCAGACCGAGCGTCAGGGCTTCTAACAAAAAGGCCCCATAAAGAAGATACTATCATCAATAGGGCTAAAGCAGCTAGCGTCTATGACTGGGGTACCATTACATTATCCCTATAAATAAGATGCCAAATTCATGATATTAACAATACTTTTACATTTAAGTCAATGTATTTAAGTTTAACCCTAATTTCAATGTTTACAACGCTTGTTGTCACAACACGTCGACCAATTAAGTCGATTCAACCAGTATCTGTACGTCCAGAAAGCTCCGATTCACCACTGTAAGCGTTATGTTTTGTTTTTTGTTTTTTTAAGCGTTATAATGTAAATTCGTTGATCACCAAATATGGAGTTTCGCTGAGAAACTATCTAGATTTACTCCCGGTATGTACTTCCAAAAAAGGTCAGAATAAAAATCACAAATTACTGCCACGATCAGGTCGGAAGAATACAACAGCTCAATCCTAGCACACTGGATGTTTTTCGGTTGCTTGTACATTTTTTATTTAGACCTTTTTTGGAAGTACATACCGGAAGTAAATGCAGATTGTTGATCACCAAATATTGAGTTTCGCTGATCAACTAACGTATTAGGACATTCTAATGCAGTGCTGGTGAATTTGAATCGGAACTTTCTGGGCGTTCGAGAGGTCTATAACGCACATATTTATACATATTTACACCCAGTGGGTAACTTAACTAGCTAGTGTATTTGCTTCAAGTATTAACTAAGCTATAATAAAACATGTTGGATGAATGTCGCTCAAACATGTGAAGCATGCCAAACAACGTAAACAACAGATGGAAAATCACTGCTCCCCTTCGCCAACAAAAACATTACGCGCTTGAAGTTAGCTAGCTCCAGTAAAAGTTTTAGCTAGCTAATGCCACCTAGAATTTAATAGCTAATGTTAGCTAGCTGGCTGTTATTTAGCTTGCTAGTTAGCTCACCCAAGCAGGGGTGCCAAGGATGATTCCAGCATTGGTAATCCTGGTCCTGAAAACAGTTTATATTTTTTTTTATCGTAAAACGTTAAAAACAAATGGCCTTTCTTACCTGTACATTTGTTTTCCAAGAAGTCAGTGTATGGAATGACCCATTCAGGACTTCCCAAATATCCAGCGATGCTCTCCACAACCCACTCGCTGTCCTCAGCCATGTTGGCTAAAACACACTATGGTGTTCTTCAGGCGAGGAAGATTAGTCTTGAAATTGTACAAAATGCACAACTGAAGTCTAAGTATGCATACATTTGTTGAGATCTAGCTAACAAGCTAGTCCATTGATTGTTATTATCCCTCTCCGTAGCATGCGTTGGTAGCTGCAGAAAATCTGAAAATGCGCACTCATGAATTTTGAAGTGGTCGAATGGGTTGAACACCTAATCGGTCCCTATGGTAACCGATTACGTCAAGGTTTAGCTTCCTACAAATTGAACAGCCGGTCAGGTGTGTGGCAGAGTGGTAACCTAAAGCCTGTAAGTGTTTTATTCTTTGAATGCATAATAATAATAATCTTTGATATTTCTCTGTAAACTACCTACATTACCTGAATAGTGATGTAGCCTTGATTTAGGCTATAATGCCCGTCTATTGGCGCTGTGTAGGGCGAAGTTTCCGTGTGCTAGTTGTTTATATAGCCAAGAGACTGGCAATCTAGTTTCAGGATTGAGAGCCCTCACACCCTTGTCAATCCGGGCGCTGTGATAAATCAAACCCCACTCTTGAGATAGGATTAATTAGTTCACAGGTTAAACCACCACAGTTTAAATCACACGTAATCTGAAATGGATAGTCACTAAAGAGCGAAACCTACCTGAATTTAGATAGTTACTGAGGTTGGACTGGACAGTGACGTGTACAGTAGGCTCTGAATAAAACCACGATACATACATATCAGACATTTTTTTATTAAGAGGAAACAAATGTATCAATTCGATATAGGCATCAAGGTTATACAATAAATATACACTGCTTTTGTATTTAGATTTTTTGTTTGTTAAAATAAGGCTGTCTATTGTACTTTAGTCCTACAGTTCATAAAGGCAGGGCATGCAACAGTGGGCATGCCAAAATAAAGCAAAAAGTATATTGTATTATGCATAAAAACATATTTGTAAGGCATAACTTATTCTGCTTATTTGTAAACAGAGATGGTGTAATGTACACTGAACAAAAATATAAAAGCAACATGTAAAGTGTTGGTCCCATGTTTCATGAGCTGAAGTTTTCCATACACACAAAAAGCTTATTTCTCTCAATGTTGGGCACAAATTTGTTTGCATCCCTGTAAGTGAGTATTTCTCATTTGTCAAGATAATCCATCCACCTGACAGGTGTGGCATATCAAGAAGCTGATTAAACTTAATGATCATTATAGGTGCACATTGTGCTGAGGACAATAAAAGACCACTCTAAAATGTGCAGTTTTGTCACACAACACCATGCCAGAAATGTGTCAAGTTTTGAGGGAACGTGCAATTGGGATGCTGACTTCAGGAATGTCCACCAGAGCTGTTGCCAGATAATTGAATGTAAATTTTTCTACCATAAGCTGCCCTCCAATGTCGTTTTATAGAATTTGGCAGTACGTCCAACATGCCTCACATCCGCAGACCACGTGTATGGCATCATGTTGGTGAGCGGTTTGCTGATGTCAACGTTGTGAACAGATGCCCCATGGTGGCGGTGGGGTTATGGTATGAGTAGGCATAAGCTATGGCCAACGAACACAATTGCATTTTATCGATGGCAATTTGAATGCACAGAGATACCGTGACGAGATCCTGAGGCCCATTGTCGTGCCATTCATCCACCGCCATTACCTCATATTTCAGCATGATATTGCACTGCCCCATGTCACAAGAATCTGTAAACAATTCCTGGAAGCTGAAAATGTCCTAGTTCTTCCATGGCCTGAATACTCGCTAGACATGTCACCCATTGAGCATGTTTGGGATGCTCTGGATCGACGTGTACGACAGCGTGTTCCAGTTCCCGCCAATATCCAGCAACTTCGCACAGCCATTAGAGGGTGGGACAATTTAATTTTCCACAGGCCACAATCAACAGCCTGATCAACTCTATGCGATGGTATTGGTCACACCAGATACTGACTGATTTTTAGATCCTACCTTTTTTTTTAAGGTATCTGTGATCAACAGATGCATATCTGTATTCCCAGTCATGTGAAATCCATAGATTAGGGCCTAATGAATTTATTTAAATTTACTTATTTCTGTATACGAACTGTAACTCAGTAAAATTACATGTTGCGTTTTGTATTTTTGTTAAGTATATAATTAACTGGTGGGACATATTGTCCTCCAGAGGGCAGTCATTGTACTGTAATACTATCGAAATTAATGGTTATGTTCAAGAGCATCAAAACCATGATGTATTATGGGTCAATTGTGATCTACAAATAATCAGCCGTTATTTACGATGCAAGGTGATTTGTAGAACAGTCAGTCGGCAGTCGGCTGCAATGTCGAACCAGCCCAATCAATGTCTTCAACACAGGAGGTTGGTGGCACCTTAATTGGGGAGGACGCGCTCGTGGTAATGGCTGGAGTGGAATGGTATCAAATAAATCAAACACATGGTTTAATGCTTTCCATTTGCTCCGTTCTAGCCATTATTATGATCCATCGTCCCCTCAGCAGCCTCTACTGGTCTTTCATGTGTTGTGATGCAATGTGCTTTTTAATTAACTGTAAATCACCTTTACCACAGTGGTATCCTTCAAGCTATTCAAATATTACAATCATACCTTTTAAATGAACTAATCTACTATTCAGTAGTAGCGTATGACATGTTTGCCTACTGTGGATGTACAAATCTAATGTAACATTTTAAAAAACTACACAGGATACTATTCTAATCAAAACTAGGCTATCTGTCTAATGCACAAGTGATGATGAGGACCAAGACTATTCATTCATCTTTACTTTGTATTTCAGACATCTTTTGTGCCTGTTTGCAGGTGAGAGAAAGTCTTTCCTCAAACTAACTCTAGGTGGCAACAGTTAATCAGGGACAGTTTATACCGTAGGTTGTATCTGGAACACCCCCCAAATTTGATTTGCTCTGATCTGGTATGAATGTGTTCGATGTATAGTTTAGGAAATGTTAATCCCAGAATTGCTACATCAAGAGCAATACAGTGACTGAAGCCAGCAATTGAAGAAGAAAACATGTTTTGTGTACAGTGACAAAGTGCATTCCTAAACAGATCATTGACAGTCAATATTGATGCATTCGTAAAACAATATATAAAATAGCCTACTCTTTACTGTTGCACCGACAGCAGTCCGATGCCTTTGACTACCTCTTTTTGACATGAGGACATACAAGTAACTGCCAAAATAAAAGGAAACACTTGAGTAAATAAGGGTTGCAAAGTATATACAGTTGAAGTCGGAAGTTTACATACATCTTAGCCAAATACATTTAAACTCAGTTTTTTACAATTCCCGACATTTAATCCTAGTAAAATTCCCTGTCTTAAGTCAGTTAAGATCACCACTTTATTTTAAGAATGTGAAATGTCAGAATAATATTAGAGAGAATGATTTATTTAAGCTTTAATTTTTTTCATCACGTTCACAGTAGGTCAGAGGTTTACATACGCTCAATTAGCATTTGGTAGCATTGCCTTTAAATTGTTTAACTTAGGTCAAATGTTTCGGGTAGCCTTCCACAAGCTTCCTACAATAAGTTGGGTGAATTTTCGCCCATTCCTCCTGACAGAGATGGTGTAACGGAATCAGGTTTGTAAGCCTCCTTGCTCGCACACCCTTTTTCAGTTCTGCCCACAAGCTTTCTATAGGATTGAGGTCAGGGCTTTGTGATGGCCACTCCAATACCTTGACTTTGTTGTCCTTAAGCCATTTTGCCACAACTTTGGAAGTATGCTTGGGGTCATTGTCCATTTGGACACCCCTTTTGCTTTTGCGACCAAGCTTTAACTTCTTGACTGATGTCTTGAGATGTTGCTTCAATATATCCACGTAATTTTCCTACCTCATGATGCCATCTATTTTGTGAAGTGCACCAGTCCCTCCTGCAGCAAAGCACCCCCACAACATGATGCTGCCACCCCCCGTGCTTCACGGTTGGGATGGTATTCTTCGGCTTGCAATCCTCCCCCCTTTTTCCTCCAAAAATGACGATGGTCATTATGGCCAAACAGTTCTATTTTTGTTTCATCAGACCAGAGGACATTTCTCCAAAAAGTAAGATCTTTGTCCCCATGTGCAGTTGCAAACCGTAGTCTGGCTTTTTTATGGCGGTTTTGGAGCAGTGGCTTCTACCTTGCTGAGCGGCCTTTCAGGTTATGTCGATATAGGACTCGTTTTACTGTGGACATTGATACTTTTGTACCTGTTTCCTCCAGCATCTTCACAAGGTCCTTTACTGTTGTTCTGGGATTGATTTGCACTTTTCGCACCAAAGTACGTTCATCTCCAGGAGACAGAGCGCGTCTCCTTCCTGAGCGGTATGACGGCTGCGTGGTCCCATGGTGTTTATACTTGCGTACTTTTGTTTGTACAGATGAACGTGGTACCTTCAGGCGTTTGGAAATTGCTACCAAGGATGAACTAGACTTGTGGAGGGCTACAAGGTTTTTTCTGAGGTCTTGGCTGATTTCTTTTGATTTTCCCAAGATGTCTAGCAAAGAGGCACTGAGTTTGATGGTAGGCCTTGAAATACATCCACAGGTAAACCTCCAATTGACTCAAATTATGTCAATTAGCCTATCAGAAGCTTCTAAAGCCATGACATCATTTTCTGGAATTTTCCAAGCTGTTTAAAGGCACAGTCAACTTAGTGTATGTAAACTTCTGACCCACCGGAATTGTGATACAGTGAATTATAAGTGAAATAATCTGTCTGTAAACAATTGTTGGAAAAATTACTTGTGTCATGCACAAAGTAGATGTCCTAACCGACTTGCCAAAACTATAGTTTGTTAACAAGAAATTTGTGGAGTGGTTGAAAAACGAGTTTTAACGATTCCAACCTAAATGTATGTAAACCTTCAACTGTATATTGAAAGCAGGTGCTTCCACACAGGTGTGGTTTATGGGTTAATTAAGCAATTAAAACATCCCATTATGCTTAAGGTCACATATACAAAAGCCCAGTTGCCCATTACTTTGGCTACCATGGCTAGAAGAGATCTGTGACTTTAAAGGAGGGGTCACAAAGGAGCATATGGACAGCATTTTCCACCACCATCAACAAAAAAACAAATTATGGAATTTCTCATGGAGGAATGGTGTTGCATCCCTCCAATAGTTGCAGACACATGTCGAATCGATGCCAAGGCTCATTGATGCTGTTCTGGAGGCTTGTGGTGGCCCAACACCCTACTAAGACACTCTGTTGATGTTTCCTTTATTTTGGCAGTTACCTATAGTTAAAGGGTAAGTTGTTGTACAGATATTTACTGTCAGATTAAGAACATTGTCTGGCATAAGATTATGTACTGGTTAACGCTGACAAGCTTATGAATATTTTCAGGAAGTATGTGCATTGTTATTTTTTCAATTTACTATTAATATTTTTCTTGTATCAAAATATGATAGAGCAGAACCACAATTATAAAATAATGTGTGAAGAGACCACCTGTAAACATGGAGAAAGTATTCTCCCATTATATTACTGTAAAAAGACGATGAAAATACAGATGAAACGGAATTAATAGAAGTGTTATGCCAATTAAACACCACAGATAGGCCTATTACGTACATTATTTAGTCATTGGGGTGACATGTTCATTAAAAGGTGTTGACAACTCCTGTAGTTGATCATCTTTGATGATCAGGTGCAAGGTTTATCATGCGGGTGGTGTAAAGAGTTGCTGTGGTTACGTTCTCTGCCGGTGTTAAGTCCAATGCATGAGGTCTTATTTCAAAACATGTCCTTGGGGGAACCGCCCTCAATTGTTTTTTCAATATCTGTTCAATAAGTCAACATCTGTTTTTAAAGAGAGCTACAGTTGTCCCACTGGTTAAACACCCTTTTCCAGTTATACCAAATCTATGGTATAACTGGAAATCTATGACCAATATTCCATTAGGTCAAATCATTGTCTTGTAACTTTACCAAACAAATACCTTACACCAGGGATGGGCAACTTTGATGGGGGTGGGGGCCACAACAAATCTGAACTCATAGGGGGCCGCAGTGGCTCACGGGTCTATGTACCCACATCCATACCCACACATGCAATCAGAGCCCTAGCCTTTTGGGGGGCCATAAGTGGAAGTTATACATTTCAGAGTTAATTTCCTGCAATTCTATACACATTTGCCATGGGGCGGAGAAGATTTCTCAATTTTATAACTCATTTCATGCAATTCTACTCATTTTGTCATGTGGTGGAGAGAAAGGTTTGCAGTTTTTAATATGATATGACAGAGTGACTAACAAAATCAATGGAGGCCCCCCAATCGGTAATTCAACCATGATTACTAAAAGTTTAGATAGCTGGCCGCAAGACTAACTTACAATTACAGTTGTTTTTGCTGACATGGGCTAATTGAGTGACTGTCAGTGACTAACATAATGAGAGAAACTGCTGATGCACAACCAAATTTCAAAATGTCACCCTGTGTATTCTAACTCAACAGTAAATTTTGGAAATTGATCCGCGGGCCTACAAAAGTTGCCCATCCCTGCCTTAGACCTTAAAGGGCAGCTCAGCACCTTCCAATGTTAGTATGCTATTGACCTCTGCAGTTGGTTTTCGGTTTAACCTATGCATAAGATGGGTATGATAGCATATGCATTACAAACTAAGTATTGTCCAGGGACGTGGTGGTTTCAACACTTTCCAGGAAGCAAGAGTACAGGTACATTTGACAAATAATTAATAATATATAAATTATTTGATCAAGTTAAAAACATAACAGCCCTAAAGCTCTATCACAAGTTAAATATCTAGTTCTACCCTATTGAGTGTTTCCAACAAAGAAAATATACAGAATAGAAGATTATGCAACTTTTACTTAAAATTGGATGCTGGAAATTGAGTCAAGATTCTGAGATCAACCTCGGTCAGTATACATTCTGGTTTAGACCAAAACAGGATTTTAGACATGGTACCAAAATAGATGGATGCCAATGAGGCATAATTGTCTGTACTCTGCAACAATAAACATCAAATAGATGTCTTTAGCTTAGGAGTCAGATGAGGTCAAGACATGTTTCTGGCATTCTTATTTTCCCATTCACTTCATTTGATCAGCTGTGGTCCAACAGACATATGGCCCCCGTTCATTTGGTCGAGGCTGGAGGTATGCTGCACTTTGAAAATTAATATTGAAGAGACACCAGGTAAACACCTTTTGGAGTAAAGATTTGTATAGGATATCTCCACACTACTGTCCATGCAGCTCCAACCTGTTTTGGCCAGAGAGGGTTTTAAAGGGTTGTGATGATTGATGCCATTATTGGCAAAATGGATGAAACGATGAACTATATTTACTGAGGTTCAGCATTCAATAGAAAATCAATTTATTTGATCAGTTCCCTTCCTACGAATGTCTTCTGTAAGAAACAGTCAGAATGAAATAAGCAGAAGGTTCAATAGATGAACAAATGCCCTCCAAGTCCTATATATTACGTCTACAGTGTCCGATTTCAGCATTAAACTGTTATTTTTCTCTTAAAGCCTGCATGAATCAGTCTTGTAACGCACCACGTCTTCGGATTCACAGGGAGCCATTGGGACTCTCCTTACTCCCATTGCTCTCTGTTGGTTGAGCGATTTTGAGATGAGCCAGTTGGTTGAGCTGGTGCTTGTTGCAGACTGGGATCTTGTTAGTCTGCAGGCTCTTGGTGTGGCGTGAATACCAGTCCCGCTGGAACACAGCCCTCACCTGTTCCACCAACGTTGAGTTCTTCTCCTTCACCCCCTCCGCCTGACTGATCACCATGCCTGCTCCAGCATTGAATGTAAACTCATTCCCCACCCAGTCAAAGTTGCCTGTGGGACAACAGACACCCGTTAATCAGAAATATAGATTCAAAAGGTACTAGCCAAAGAGTCAACCCACCTCACAAGCAAACTAATCAATCTACCAACCAGTAGCTAGACCAATAATTGAAAAAAAAATAATAATTCAACCATTCGCAAAATAGTTACTACTCATCTGAAATTAATGCAAGTGAACTCACCTATGTACACAGCACTGTCTGTCACCATGAATCTGTTATGGTTGATTCCTTGTAGCGTGCCATCTCTCTGCTCCCTGGGGCTGAAGAACTTCTGCACAAAACACACAAGGACTGGCTTAGCAGTAGTGATTAATGCATACATTTTACATGATGTACAGTAGGTTTGCAGGTACAGTAGAGATGAATACATTTTACATGACGTACAGTAGGTTTGCAGGTACAGTAGAGATGAATACATTTTACATGACCTACAGTAAGTTGCAGGTACAGTAGAGAAACATTTTAAATGACGTACAGTAGGTTTGCAGGTACAGTAGAGATGAATACATTTTACATGACGTACAGTAGGTTTGCAGGTACAGTAGAGATGAATACATTTTACATGACGTACAGTAGGTTTGCAGGTACAGTAGAGACGAATACATTTTACATGACGTACAGTAGGTTTGCAGGTACAGTAGAGAAACATTTTACATGACGTACAGTAGGTTTGCAGGTACAGTAGAGACGAATACATTTTACATGACGTACAGTAGGTTTGCAGGTACAGTAGAGAAACATTTTACATGACGTACAGTAGGTTTGCAGGTACAGTAGAGAAACATTTTACATGACGTACAGTAGGTTTGCAGGTACAGTAGAAACATTTTACATGACGTACAGTAGGTTTGCAGGTACAGTAGAGGAATACATTTCACATGACGTACAGTAGGTTTGCAGGTACAGTAGAGATGAATACATTTCACATGACGTACAGTAGGTTTGCAGGTACAGTTGAGAAACATTTTACATGACGTACATTAGGTTTGCAGGTACAGTAGAGAGGAATACATTTTACATGTACAATAGGTTTGCAGGTACAGTAGAGATGAATACATTTTACATGTACAGTAGAGATGAATACATTTTGCATTACATACAGTAGAGATTATAATATACAGTGCGCTGCAAAAGTATTGGGAGAGTGACACATTTTTTTCTTTTTTGACTCTGTACTCCAGCACGTTTTGATTATTTTGTGGCCGATTGAAAGGAATGGTAAATAAAGTATTGTGTCATTTTGGAGTCACTTTTATTGTAAATAAGAATATGTTTCTGAGCACGTCTACATTAATGATGCTACCATGACACCTAGTCATTAAAGGGTTTTTCTTTATCTGGACTATTTTCTACATTGTAAAATAATAGTGAAGACATCAACACTATGAAATAACACATGGAATCATGTAGTAACCAAAAAAGTGTTAAACAAATCAAAATATATTTTAGATTCTTCAAAGTACCCACCCTTTGCCTTGATGACATCTTTGCACACTCTTGGCATTCTCTCAACCAGCTTCACCTGGAATGTTTTTCCAACAGTCTTGAAGGACTTCCCACATATGCTGAGCACTTGTTGGCTGCTTTTCCTTCACTCTGCGGTCCAACTCATCCCAAACCATCTCAATTGGGTTGAGGCCAGGTCATCTGATGCAGCACTCCATCACTCTCCTTCTTGGTCAAATAGCATAGCCCTTACACAGCCTGGAGGTGTGTTGGGTCATTGTCCTTTTGAAAAACAAATGATAGTCTCACTAAGTGGAATCATGATGGGATGGCGTAACGCTGCAGAATGCTGTGGTAGCCATGCTGGTTAAGTGTGTCTTAAATTCTAAATAAAATCACAGACAGTGTCACCAGCAAAGCACCATCACACCTCCTCTACTTCACGTTGGGAACCACACATACAGAGATCATCCGTTTACCTACTCTGTGTCTTACAAAGACACAGCGGTTGGATTCATCAGACCAAAGGACAGATTCCCACCGGTCTAATGTCTATTGCTCGTGTTTCTTGGCCCAAGCAAGTGTCCTTTACTAGTGGTTTCTTTGCAGCAATTCGACCACGATTCACGCAGTCTCCTCTGAACAGTTGATGATGTGTCTGTTACTTTAACTCTGAAGCATTTATTTGGGCTGCAATTTCTGAGGCTGGTAACTCTAATGAACTTATCCTCTGCAGCAGAGGTAACTCTGGGTCTTCCTTTCCTGTGGCGGTCCTCATGAGTCAGTTTCATCATAGTTCTTGATGGTTTTTGAGAGTGCACTTGAAGAAACTTTCAAAGGTCTTGACATTTTACACCCTGACGGACCTTCATGTCTTAAAGTAATGATGGACTGTCATTTCTCTTTGCTTATTTGAGCTGTTCTTACCATAATATGAAATCAATTTTTATTTTTCACATGCGCAGAATACAACAGGTATAGACCTTACAGTGAAATGCTTACTTACAAGCTCTTAACCAACATTGCAGTTTTAAGAAAAAAATAAAAATAAATAACAACAAAGTAACAAATAATTAAAGAGCAACAATAAAATAACAATATGGACTTACCAAATAGGGTTATCTTCTGTATACCGCCCCTACCTTCCACAAATTAACTTAACAAGGCACACCTGTTAATTGAAATGCCTTCCAGGGTACTACCTCATGAAGCTGGTTGAGAGAATGCCAAGAGTGTGCAAAGCTGTCATCAAGGCAAAGGGTGGCTACTTTGAAGAATCTCAAATATAAAATATATTTTGATTTGTTTAACACTTTTTTGTCCCTCCCACTTCTAAAACCAAAGTTGCTCCCCTGGTTTAGAAACATATTATATTCTTATTTACAATTAAATTGACTCCAAAATGATACAATACATGACTTACCATTCATTTCTATTGGGCACAAAATAATCTGAAACACAACCAAAACAAACAGCAAATGCCTCCAACAAGTTTGTAGAGTCACAAGCTTGATGTAATCATTGCAAGCTAGGAATATGGTACCAAATACTAAACTTTTGACTACTTTAATACACATAAGTGAATTTGGGGGGACTATGTACAAAACGTGCAGTAATTTCTAAACGGTTAACCCGATATGGATGAAAATACCTTCTAATTGAAGCTGCCAGTCTGCACTTTACCTCAGTCATTGTATCATTTCAAATCCAAAGTGGTGGAGTATAGAGCCAAAACAACAACACAATTTATAACTGTCCAAATACTTTTGTAGCTCACTGTAGGTATAATGAGCCTGGTAAAGTAGCTATGATGATTCTGTATAACATCAGTTTGTATCCAGGTAATGAGGATGTAGGCGTGTGGTGTCCACACTCACAGCCTCCATTGAACAGTTGGCCAGCTCCATGCACAGGGTCTTCAGGGACCACACAAAGTTAAAGGTCAGGGGATGTGTCTGCTCCCAGCAGCTTACTAACAGACGCACTTCGATGTTCCTCAGGATCAAGGCCTCTCGAAGCATCCCGTCTATACGTGACCAGTATCTGCCAAGGTAACAAAGAGTTACACACTAATCTGTTTGGTAATTACAGGTAATTATACACAGTTACACAGTTTTATCCTATCGGTTTCATTCTATCAGTTGTCATTGTATTGTATAAATGGGCAAACAATACAACACTAACAAAAAGGTGATCAGGTGCTGTCAGTGTCAACAATAAGGTGATCAGGTGCTGTCGGTGTCAACAATAAGGTGATCAGGTGCTGTCGGTGTCAACAATAAGGTGATCAGGTGCTGTCGGTGTCAACAATAAGGTGATCAGGTGCTGTCGGTGTCAACAATAAGGTGATCAAGTGCTGTCAGTGTCAACAAATTGCTCACCTGTGAGCATTCCGGTTAGTGAGAGGCAGGTAGTCTGTAATGGATATGTAGATGAACCGCTTGGCCTTTTGGATCACGTAGGATATGGCGTCAAGGTCTCTGGTCCTGTCTTTAGGGCAGAAGACATCTGGAGAGCTCTGCCACAAGATAAGACTGTTTAATCAGTGGAGAGTAGAGAACGGAGGCCCTCATGTCAATGCCAAGGCTATACAGATGCAATGAATCATTGTCGTTGTTGTCCTCATTATTGTAATCAAATCGTCGTCATCACCACCACCACTTGGAACATATCTTTGTCCATTAGTATTCCAACAGCATCGTTACCTTCTCTCTACTTGTCTCGAACTGATCCTGCCTCTGTTCTTTATTTCTTGATATATAATAATAATATTCATTTAATTGGTAAACGCTCTTTTCTCACACCCAAGGTGCAATAAAATAAAAACAATAAACAAAACAAAAAAAAGACCATAGAACACAGACAACAATCAAAGCTATTTACAGGTCTGGAGGATTTGAGAACAGAATTAACAGTGGTCCTTGAAAGCTTTTCTGAACAGCACAGTCTTGAGCTGTGCCTTAAAGGAGGCCAGAGACTCTGCAGCTCTAATAGTGTCTGGAAGTGTGTTCCTCAGCCGCAGAGCCGCGCAACCTAAAGTCCTGTCACCCATAGAATGTGTGTGATGAGAAAAATGACAGATCACAGTTCCATGCTATCAATACTTCTGATGATTAACGTTCCCTCTGTTTTTCAGAAATGTTCATCGACTGGCCTAATTTACAACCAGCCAAACGTATGTTTCCTGTTGGAAGCTATGCAATTTTTTATCCAGTCAGCATACTTAATTAAAACACCAGCTGATTAGTCATATCGAGTTCTTACTGTTCTTACTGTGGGAGGACATTGCAAATGTTTACATCATTTATATATCAGGACTAATGAAAAGGCTTTAACCAAGAAAAGATTTCAAATAGTATCCATAAATATTGGCATTTTATTATTGCTAGCAAGAAAAAAAACAAAGAATTCATCATCTCTGTAAAGTATTCATTAATCCAGTATAAAATGAGCCGGTCTCAGAATGATACAAATTACTACTGATACAGAAAGAAAAAAAATACTTTTTCCAGGTCTGTAACCAGATCTGGAAAAACTCAAGGCCCTTGTTAAAAGGTCACATCGTCCGGACAAACTCCTGTCCTTATGCATGAAGCCATGTGAGAGAATGATTAGTTGTCACTCACAGAGACAAAGACTTCAGCCTTGGTGTTGTTGAAGAGAAGCGGAAGGTTCTCATCTTTGTTCCACAGGGCGCTCAGCCTCTTGGACCACATGGACGGTATAAAGTCCTTATACTGCAACTGCCAGTAGAGGTTGAATACCCTGTGCAGGTCCAGTGCCAGGCAACTACAGTTGTAGACGATGATGCCCAGTTCTTTCATCTGAGAGACAACAAAGCAACAGCACAGATGTTGAACGATGTTAGCATGTGCCCCCAGGGACTCCACCCATACCAAATCTTTACTCCACCCATCTCTTCTCATCCTTATACCCCCTTCTCCTCTCCTTCCATTCCCCCTTTTCCATTCCCTCTCCTCCCATCTCCTACTCCCCACACTTCAATTTTCCCTTCTCCCTCCTGTCCTCATTTTTGTTTCCTCTCCACAGCCCAGTGCTCCTCTCCCTTCCAGCCATGAATCCTCCCCATCTTCTTCTGCCCTCCTCTGGCCCTGGACGAGGCAGGTAGTCCTCCAGGCACTTCCAATCACCAAGCCTCTCCCATCCCTTCTCACAGCAGGGTTTCAAGTGATGCACTTCTCAAGCAAATGTTTATTTCAGTGAAATGATAAAGATAGACGGGCTAGGTACAGCGAATGGGGTCACACTTTAAATCAACCTTTTGTACTTTTCCAGCACCACGTTCCCTTTTTGTCCCCACTCAATTAATTCAGTATTGTCCTTTCTCGTACGCACGTTAAAAAGGTGACATTTTCTGCCAACTATAAAGTTGCATCTCTTTTATATTCAGGATGTTTGTGCAACCTGAGCCAATTAATGGATGCTGTTCTCCTAGTGTAACTAGCAGTGTTTGAATAAATATTGATTGCAGAGTCATTGGACAAATCCCCAGAGAAGATGGTTGTACACAGTACCCTCAAAATGCCTGCAATATCAGATCTCAAAATCAAAAAACAGGTTTTGTGTACACAGTAGGTTGATAAGTGTTTGCGTAATCAAGGTATGGAACATATTAGTCAGTATGAGGAGTACTCATAGGTGGACTGGTCTCATTGAATTGATAATAAATGTTACAGAAATATACACAGGTGGCCTCCAGTATGGTGCAGTGGTCTGAGGCACTGCATCGCAGTGCTAGCTGTGCCACTAGAGATTCTGGGTTTGAGTCCAGGCTCTGTCGCGACCGGGCGGCGCACAATTGGTCCAGCGTCATCCGGGTTAGGGGAGGGTTTGACCGGCAGGGATGTCCTTGTCCCATCGCGCTCCATCGACTCCTGTGGCGGGCCGGGCGCAGTGCATTCTGACACGGTCGCCAGGTGTACGGTGTTTCCTCCGACACATTGGTGCGGCTGGCTTCCGGGTTAAGTAGGCATTGTGTCAAGAAGCAGTGTGGCTTGGTTGTGTTTCGGAGGACGCGTGGCTCTCGACTGTCGCCTCTCCCGAGTCCATACAGGAGTTGCAGCAATGAGACAAGACTGTAACTACCAATTGGATACCACGAAATTGGGGAGAAAAAGGGGTAAAAAAAAGAAAGAAATATACACAGGTAGGTAATATAATGGAGTGAATATACTAAGATACCGTGGACAGTGATCGCCAGTCCATGGTGGCGCTGCCGATGTAGATGTGCTGCCTGTCCACCACCCAGAAAGAAGAGTGCAGAAAGCCTTTGGTCAGGGCTGTCATGTTAATGTAGTGTACCTCACCTACACAGGCAGGAAAAGACAGATCAACAGAGATAGAACTGTCAACATTTGATTGTACAGTGCTGTGGAAAAGTATTTGCACCCTTTCTGATTCTCTATTTTTGCATATTTTTGATACAGAATGTTATTGCAACGCCAGGGTTGTGGGTTCGATTCCCACGGGGGACCAGTATGAAAAAAGTATGAAAATGTATGAACTCACTACCGTAAGTAGCTCTGGATAAGAGCATCTGCTAAATGACGTAAATGTAATCAGATCTTCAACCTAATATTAGATAAAGGGAACCTGAGTTTACAAATAACCCCAAAAATGTATACTTATTTTATTTATTTAATTAACAATGTTATGCAACACCCAATTCCGCTGTGTGAAAAAGTAATTTCTCCCTTACACTCAATAACTGGTTGTGCCAAATTTATCTGCAATGACTGCAACCAAATGCTTCCTGTAGTTGTTGATCAGTCTCGAACATCGCTGTGGAGTAATTCTGGCCCACTCTTCCATGCAGAATTGCTTCATCTCAGCGACATTTGTGGGTTGCTCGTTTCAAGTCCTGCCACAACATCTCAATTGGGAGTAGGTCTGGACATTGATCAGGCCATTCCAAGAACTGATAATATTTAGTATCAAAATATCCAAAAGTAGAGAGCACTGTATGTTAATATTGCATGTAAGATTAGTCATGATGTAATATCCCTCATTGAGATAAATGTCGAGATACCATTTTGTAGATACTTTAGTGAACGGTGGGGCAGGGAAGCGAACCTGGGTATCTAGCGTGAACGGGAAGTTAAGTTCCTGTGCTTTGACTACTCAGACCCCTGACACTTCCGGGCCGTGCGTTCCTCACAGCCGCCATCCCACTTCTGACACCATTGTAGCGAACGGCAACGGAGGGAAGAAAACCCGGGTCACTGGCGTGAAATGCAAACACTCTACGCATCCCGCCAACAGGCATCACAGCAATGGGGTTAACCCTATTGGTGCATTGCGTAAGGGTGTTTGCCTTTGAAGTCGCTTCCCTGACACACCGTTCACTACCCAGTATTTTCTATAAAGTGCAATATACTGTATACAGAATGTAAATGTCGCTGTAGCTCTGGTGTTGTGGTTGACAACATGACTCACTGTGATGAGACAGGCTCTTCAGCTCTGAAGAGTTGATCATTCCACTGGCTATCTTCAAATTGATTCCCTTCTTCTTCAGCCCCTGCAGTCTTTGCAGCAAAGCCTGACCCTGTAACCAAGAACACAATCAATTGGATCACCAGAGGTCAGGGGTAGGCAACTAGATTCAGCCGCTGGCTGATTTGTCAAAGTGGGTGGTCGGGGGCCCGAAACGTAATTATAATAATTTGTACACTGCAAAATGACCACAAATAAGCCCAAAAATATATTGTATTTGAAACTAACAATAATTTCATACCTAGATTACATTGAGACACAATCATACACTACCTGACCAAAAGTAAATGGACACCTGCTCGTCGAACATCTCATTCCAAAATCAAGTGCCTTAATATGGAGTTGGTCTCCCCCTTTACTGCTATAACAGCATCCACTCTTCTGGGACGGCTTTCCACTAGATGTTGGAACATTGCTGAAGGGACTTGCTTCCATTTAGCCACAAGAGCATTAGTGAGGTCGGGCACTGATGTTGGGCAATTAGGCCTGGCTCGCAGTCGGCGTTCCAATTCATCCCAAAAGTGTTCAATGGGGTCAGGGCTCTGTGCAGGCCATTCAAGTTCTTCCACACAGATCTCGACAAACCATTTCTGTATGGACCTCGCTTTGTGCACGGGGGCATTGTCATGCTGAAACAGGAAAGGGCCTTCCAACTTTGGCAACAGTTTTGGTAAGCACAGAATCGTCTAGAATGTCATTGTATGCTGTAGCGTTAAGATTTCACTTCACTGGAACTAAGGGGCCTAGCCCGAACCATGAACAACAGCCCCAGACCATTTTTCCTCTTCCACCAAACTTGGCACTATGCATTGGGGCAGGTAGGTAGCATTCTCCTGGCATCAGTGGACATGGCGTCCGTCGGACTGCCAGATGGTGAAGCGTGATTCATCACTACAGAGAACGCGTTTCCACTGCTCCAGAGTCTAATGGCGGCGAGCTTTACGCCACTCCACTCCAACCATTGCGCATGGTGATCTTAGACTTGTATGCGGTTGCTCGGTTATGGAAGTTCCAGAAGAGGTTTTGAACTTGGTAGTGAGTGTTGCAACAGAGGAGTTTTTTACGTGCTACGCACTTCAGCACTAGGCAGTCCTGTTCTATGAGCTTGTGTGACCTACCACTTCACGACTGAGGCGTTGTTGCTCCTAGACATTTCCACTTCACAATAACAGCACTTAGAGTTGACCGGGACAGCTTTAACAGGGCAGAAATGTGACAAACTGACTTGTCACGTTGAAAGTCACTGAGCTCTTCAGTAAGGCCATTTTACTGCCAATGTTTGTCAGATTTCATAAATATTATATTTATTTTTGCTGAATTGTGATTTTAACAAAAATGCATTTTATTTTAAAGTAATTTTTAACGTTGGGCCAGGCTCCAGCAATTAGAATTGTGTAGCCCAGAGGGCCCCCAAGTGCAATTTCTCTCCAGTTAAACTGCCAAGGGGTGCCATTAGGCCTAACAAACTAAACGGCAGTGGGTAGATACAGGGGTTGTCCAAACCTCAACGCTGCCATTATAGCCAAACCTGCTGGGGGTCTGCTGGTGTGCCAACACAATAGATGGGCTTGGCTTTGGCTGCAACCTACTAATGGAACATTCTATAAAGACAATGTGTGAGAGATGGACAAGACTGGACTTAAGGCTGATCTTTGAAGCAACAAGAAGTCAAAGCAGCTGGAATAAGGTGAACAAGACATGTATACATACTCCCTGGATATAGCTGTCTCTTATTTATTTTCTTTATTATATACTTTTTAAAAAAAATTATTAGTTATACTATTTTATTGATAAGTGCACTGTTGGGTAGAGCTCACAAGTTAAGCATTTCACTGTGCTTGTGACAATAAAACTTGAACTATTTGTATTCTTGGTGGAAGAATAGTAATGAGCATCTTATACAATAAAACTGGTTTTGTTGACAAGAAAAAGACCATTAGTAAAACTACAACGTAAAGTAAGCGTTATGGCTAGGTGTGATAAACAGTAATGCCTTATTTGGCCTGGGGGGCTACCTGGTTGGTTGTTGTGCTTACCTGCCTAGAAGATTGTAGGAATCTGGATTCATAGTAGGAAGAGTTCAGGTTCCATTGAGGTGACACAATCTCCACAGAGTGACCAGCCACGGCCAGGTCCAACAGGCTGTGCAGCCCAGCAGAGAGAGGGAGGTGGGCCGTACCATTCTCAGAGAAGGTGACATCTTCTGGAATATTCTCCACAAGCACTACCCTGAGATTGAAAATGAGTGAAGAACATTCTAATTGAATGATGACAAATGACTGTTTTTCAGCCTTGTAATTGAAAAGACCTGGAAGCCAGTAAAGTTTAATTAAAAAACTTATTTTAATAGTCATTTACAGCACAGAGACGGTTATGTCTGTCTGCATTAGCCACAGAATCATCCCTAACTTGTGCAACTGCCTTGGGATGTTGTAAAACGAGGTCATATGTATTGACATTCACCTATGATTACCTCCTACACTATATTTGAGAACATTTTCTATCTAGGCATTATCACCGAGATCGGTTGTAGGGGTGAATAGAAGAGTGGCTGGACTGCCTTATAACAGGAACACTGTGGCAGAACTCTAATGGAACTGTAGCACATTTTCCAGGGCATCATTTAGCATCATTATCTATGCATCCGGCTGCTTTCAAGTAGAGTGAATTATAGTATCATAAATGTAATGGAAATGAAAGATTAAAAAGGTTAAAAGGCTTCTAAACCTAGCCAGTGAAGTCTCAACACCAAGTCAGTCATCAAGCTTGGGTTCAAATAGTACTTGTTTTCTTTTAAATACTTTGAGTAATAGATTGAGTCTGCTTGGGTGGTCAGGGTTTGCATTTTTGGAGATTATTCCATTGGTTCCACTGCATCAGGCAGGCTCAATTACACACAGTTAAAGTATTTAAAAGAATTTGAACCCTGGTTGTAGTTTTTTCTTTACCCCACCAATTGCCACTCCAACAGGAAATCTCTAATTTGCCCTGCTCTCCGAGGCCAACATGAGTAAAGTCTTTAGATCAGGTTTAGCACTCGCAGGGCCGGACAGTATTCCAGGGCGCATTCTCAGAACATGCTCAGATAATCTGGCACGTATATTCACTGTCATTTTCAACCTCTCCTTGTCCCAGTCTGTAATCCCCACGTTTTAAAATGGCTTCATGCCACAATGACTACCACCCTGTAGCACTCACATCTGTAATCATGAAGTGCTGGTTACGGCACATAAACACCATCATCCCAGACACCTTAGACCCACTCCAATTTGCATACCGCCCCAACAGATCCATAGATTACACAATCTCAATTGTACTCCACACTGCCCTCACCCACCTATACTGTATAAGAGGAATACCTATGTGAGAATGCTGTTCATTGACTACAGCTCAGCGTTCAACACTATTGTCCCCTCCAAGCTCTTCACCAAGCTTAGGACCTTGGGACTGAACACCTCCCTCTGCAACTGGATCCTGGACTTCCTGACGGGCCTACCCCAGGTGGTGAGAGTAGGCAACATCCCCTCTGCCACGATGACCCTCAACACAGGGGCCCCACAGGCGTGCATGCTTTGTCCCCTCCTGTACTCCCTGTTCACCTAAAACTGTGTGGCCACGCACAACTAAGCATCACTGCTTAGTATGGCAACAGCACCACTCTCGATCGCATGGCACTACAGAGGGTGGTGCGGACAGCCTAGTACATCACTAGGGCCGAGCTCCCTGCCATCCAGGACCTCTATATCAGGCGGTGTGAAAGGAAGGCCCGGAAAATCGTTAGACTCCAGCCATCCAAGCCATAGACTGTTCTCTCTGCTTCCGCATGGCAAGCGGTACCTGTGCATCAAGTCTGACACCAACGGGGCCTCCCGAGTGGTGCAGTGGTCTAAGGCAATGCATCGCAGTGCTGGCTGTGCCCCTAGAGATCCTGGTTCGAGTCCAGGCTCTGTCGCAGCCGGCCGCGATCGGGAGACCCATGGGGCAGCGCACAATTCGCCCAGCGTTGTCTGGGTTAGGGGAGGGTTTGGCCTGCAGGAATGTTCCTGTCCCATCGCGCACTAGCAACTCCTGTGGCGGGCCTGGGCGCAATGCACGCTGACACGGTTGTCAGGTGTATGGTGTTTCCTCTGATACATTGGTGCGGCTGGCTTCCAGGTTAAGCCGGTGTTGTGTCAAGAAGCAGTGCAGCTTGACTGGGTTGTGTTTCGGAGGACGCACGGCTCTCGACCGTCGCCTCTCCCGAGTCCGTACGGGAGTTGCAGCGATGGGACAGGACTAACTTCCAATTGGATACCATGAAATTGGGGAGAAAAATAGATAAATCCCTTATTTATTTAACTTTTCTTTTTTTTTAGTTTGTCACAGCTTCTATCCCCAAGACATAAGACTGCTAAATAGCTAACAAAATGGCTACACGGACTATCTGAGTTGACCCGTGTTTTATTTCTGCACCCTCTGTATGCACACTCACAGGTCTCCATAACACACACACACACACACACACACGCATACAATCCTTTACGCATCATATATCCTGATGCCCAGTCACCTTACTCTTATACATATCTTCCTCTATCACTCCAGTATCCCTGCACATTGGTAATATGGTATTTGAACTGACCCTGTACATAGCTTCTTACTTTCTCATGTTCTTATTTTTATTTGTTGTGTGTTTTTGTTCTACTTTATGTTATTTTTAGTGCTACATTGATATTGATTAGTACATTTTGGGGTTTGGAGCTTGCAATAAAGGCTTTTCACTGTGCACATACATTAAAACTTGAGATATATTTTTGAAACACATGATGTACCCGTCTCTAGTGTCTCTCCATTAATGTATCCAGGTCTAAGTGAAACATATATCAGTGGCTTAGGCTGTCATAGCAAACTGACAACAAACACAGATCAGACCTAACGAACACAGAAGTACATCATTAAAGCTAATTGATCATAGCTAATTGAATTAAATTTTCCAAGAAATGTGCTACATCTGCCAAGAATGTGTTCTATTTCAATTTCATAGACACACCACGCAGTACATTTCTGTACATTGCAAATTCAGTCCAGGTATCATGTCATTTGGGTGACAGAGAATAGTTCTTTGCTCTCCTTAATGTTTCAACCCCCATTCTAGCCCAGCAGGAGTGCTAAAAATAAGGTAAACATATTGGATTTAGTGTGTCAGCCTGAATGCTTTAGACACACTGCATGCTTTTATCAATCATGAATGGCTCTGAAGGTGGGTTTCCTCCTACATTTAGCCATTGGATAAAGGAAGTCATGCAACAGCTCAAGTTAGAGAAAATGTGCTACTCCATTAGGGGATCTGCAATTACATTTTATAATACATGGCCTCCTTTTCTATCCTTTGTAGAAGACATGGACCCAGTTACTTTCACAACTCCATAAACAAATTGGAATTTGTATCACTATTTTTCCTCGTTTACTTTTTGTTTGATTATATCTTTTATATATTACTCAAATTCTATATAATACCTGCTTTAAGTCTGGTTTTGGGGTGGGGCTCCGTTGGAGCATTGGGGTAGGTTTGATCTGGTAGGGGTACAGTGTGTGTTCTGTTAGAGCATGGGGTTGGGGTGGGTTTGATCTGGTAGAGGATCAGTGTGTGTTCTGTTAGAGCATGGGGGTTGGGGTGGGTTTGATCTGGTAGAGGATCAGTGTGTGTTCTGTTAGAGCATGGGGGGTTGGGGTGGGTTTGATCTGGTAGGGGATCAGTGTGTGTTCTGTTAGAGCATGGGGGGTTGGGGTGGGTTTGATCTGGTAGGGATCAGTGTGTGTTCTGTTAGAGAATGGGGGTTGGGTGGGTTTGATCTTGTAGGGATCAGTGTGTGTTCTGTTAGAGCATGGGGGGTTGGGGTGGGTTTGATCTTGTAGGGATCAGTGTGTGTTCTGTTAGAGCATGGGGGGTTGGGGTGGGTTTGATCTTATAGGGGATCAGTGTGTGTTCTGTTAGAGCATGGGGGTTGGGGTGGGTTTGATCTGGTAGGGGATCAGTGTGTGTTCTGTTAGAGCATGGGGGGTTGGGGTGGGTTTGATCTGGTGCAGGATCAGTGTGTGTTCTGTTAGAGCATGGGGGTTGGGGTGGGTTTGATCTGGTAGGGGATCAGTGTGTGTTCTGTTAGAGCATGGGGGTTGGGGTGGGTTTGATCTGGTAGGGGATCAGTGTGTGTTCTGTTAGAGCATGGGGGGTTGGTGTGGGTTTGATCTGGTAGGGGATCAGTGTGTGTTCTGTTAGAGCATGGGGGGTTGGGGTGGGTTTGATCTGGTAGGGGATCAGTGTGTGTTCTGTTAGAGCATGGAGGGGTTGGGGTGGGTTTGATCTGGTAGGGGATCAGTGTGTGTTCTGTTAGAGCATGGAGGGGTTGGGGTGGGTTTGATCTGGTAGGGGATCAGTGTGTGTTCTGTTAGAGCATGGAGGGTTGGTGTGGGTTTGATCTGGTAGGGGATCAGTGTGTGTTCTGTTAGAGCATGGAGGGGTTGGGGTGGGTTTGATCTGGTAGGGGATCAGTGTGTGTTCTGTTAGAGCATGGAGGGGTTGGTGTGGGTTTGATCTGGTAGGGGATCAGTGTGTGTTCTGTTAGAGCATGGAGGGGTTGGTGTGGGTTTGATCTGGTAGGGGATCAGTGTGTGTTCTGTTAGAGCATGGAGGGGTTGGTGTGGGTTTGATCTGGTAGGGGATCAGTGTGTGTTCTGTTAGAGCATGGAGGGGTTGGTGTGGGTTTGATCTGGTAGGGGATCAGTGTGTGTTCTGTTAGAGCATGGAGGGGTTGGTGTGGGTTTGATCTGGTAGGGGATCAGTGTGTGTTCTGTTAGAGCATGGAGGGGTTGGTGTGGGTTTGATCTGGTAGGGGATCAGTGTGTGTTCTGTTAGAGCATGGAGGGGTTGGGGTGGGTTTGATCTGGTAGGGGATCAGTGTGTGTTCTGTTAGAGCATGGAGGGGTTGGGGTGGGTTTGATCTGGTAGGGGATCAGTGTGTGTTCTGTTAGAGCATGGAGGGGTTGGTGTGGGTTTGATCTGGTAGGGGATCAGTGTGTGTTCTGTTAGAGCATGGAGGGGTTGGGGTGGGTTTGATCTGGTAGGGGATCAGTGTGTGTTCTGTTAGAGCATGGAGGGGTTGGTGTGGGTTTGATCTGGTAGGGGATCAGTGTGTGTTCTGTTAGAGCATGGAGGGGTTGGTGTGGGTTTGATCTGGTAGGGGATCAGTGTGTGTTCTGTTAGAGCATGGAGGGGTTGGTGTGGGTTTGATCTGGTAGGGGATCAGTGTGTGTTCTGTTAGAGCATGGAGGGGTTGGTGTGGGTTTGATCTGGTAGGGGATCAGTGTGTGTTCTGTTAGAGCATGGAGGGGTTGGTGTGGGTTTGATCTGGTAGGGGATCAGTGTGTGTTCTGTTAGAGCATGGAGGGGTTGGGGTGGGTTTGATCTGGTAGGGGATCAGTGTGTGTTCTGTTAGAGCATGGAGGGGTTGGGGTGGGTTTGATCTGGTAGGGGATCAGTGTGTGTTCTGTTAGAGCATGGAGGGGTTGGTGTGGGTTTGATCTGGTAGGGGATCAGTGTGTGTTCTGTTAGAGCATGGAGGGGTTGGGGTGGGTTTGATCTGGTAGGGGATCAGTGTGTGTTCTGTTAGAGCATGGAGGGGTTGGGGTGGGTTTGATCTGGTAGGGGATCAGTGTATGTTTTTCCCTCTACCTGTTCTGTCTTAACTGTATAATTATAGAAAATGCAACAAAAAGTAAAAAAAAAATATTAAAAAAAATGAATGAATGGCTCCTGCTTTATCTTGTCAGATCATTGATTCATATCGATCCAATACAGAGCACACATTCTTCATGCTGGGAAATGGTTCAATATTAGAGGAAAACGCCTCCCGAGTGGTGCAGCGGTCTAAGGCACTGCAGCACTCTAGCAACTCCTGTGGCGGGCCGGGCGTATGCACTCTGACACGGTCGTCAAGTGTATGGTGTTTCTGTATGGTGTTTCCTCCAACATTGGTGAGGCTGACTTCCAGGTTAAGCGGGCATTGTGTTAAGAAGCAGTGCAGCTTGGTGGGGTCGTGTTTCGGTGGACGCACGGCTCTCGACCTTTGCCACTCCCGAGTCCATACGGGAGTTGCAACGATGGGACACCACGAAATTGGGGAGAAAAAAGGGTAACCCCCCCAAAAATATATAAAAAACATTTGGAGGAAAACACAGTTAATCACATAAAACGGTAATAAGGCGAGTCAAGTGAGATGTTGAGCAGACATTCAGTTCCTGGCCCTGGTTGAGTCAGCAAGCAGACAAAATATCGTCAGTGCTGCAAAACCAAACTGACCGGTGGCGTACCAGAAAGTGACTGGGTGACTAACCACTTGAAATCAGGTCATGACGTTGGAGAAAAATGAATATGGTAAAGGACACTAAGGTGTTCATATGTTCCATAAGGAAAGCACTACAAATCCCAAAGATAATGGTAGTCAAACAAATGTGTTTGTGAAATGAACTTGGATTGATTTAGGTTAGGATCAAGAAAGTATGGTAGATTATTTTGTAAGCTTTAAATCTCTAAAACATGAATAGCCAAAACGCAATAACACACAAACAAGCAAACCCTGGAAATAGCATGCAAGATGCAGAGACAGATTTTAAAATGAACAGTCACTCCATGAATTATTTACCATTAGAATTAGAAATGCAAAAGTGGCACCACACCAAATAGGACAGATAGATACTAACCATCTCATAATGAAACAAACAGGGAAATGGAAAACCAGGGAAGAGGAACATGGAATCTTAAATGAGAAAAAAACCAACCCATTTCACTCAATAAATAATGCATGGGGATTATGTATGCCTTTAACAGCAAGCAGGTCTGTGTAAAGTAAGAAGAGAGCATTTGTTTCAGCACTAAGGAAGTCCATGGATTTATTTACAGTGCGTGCATATTAGGCCACACTTATTTGAAATCCCAATGTGCAGCTGTGTGTATTACTTGATACCCAAGTGGAGGAAACTTCAGTAATTTTGAAAGTGATTAGCTAAAGTTTTAAATCTCCCGGAATGATAATGAAATCCCTCCCACCTATCTGAAAGGCTGATTTCAGTGTTGTTGATGTCCTTCAGTGGCCATGAGCTGAGCTGCTAAGAAGTCCAGTTAAACCCAACGGCTCTGCGAACGGGCAGGAAGCCTGTCCAGGCAGACACACTGGAGCAGACTGGCATGTTAAATGGTGGAAACTATTTTGATAGCAGCAGCCAAGGCTCTGTGAATGTGAATGAGACCCATGATGGATGACTAGGTAGATATGCCTGGAATTGATTAGTGTTTTCATGTATTTCTTTATGGACATCCCAATAGGAATAGGCAAATTCATATATAGTAGGCGTAAGTCATGACGTAAGTCATGAAAAAAAGTATTATTATGCATTATTGTAATTCCATTACAAATGTCTGATATATTGCTGGGTTGTCCATCTTGTCTTACACTTGAAATCCCCGCCCCCATGCCCCACAGGAGGCCTTATGCCACTTGCCAGGCCGAATTTGTTCTTAATTGACTTGCCTGGTAAAATAAATAAAAAAATATTGCTGGGAATACTCAAATACAGACACAGTACCAGTCAAAGGTTTTTCTTTAAGACATCAAAAATATGAAATAACACATATGGAATCATGTAGTAACCAAAAAAAGTGTTAAATCAAAATATATTTTGGATTCTTCAAAGTAGCCACCCTTTGCCTTGACAGCTTTGCACACTCTTGGCATTCTCTCAACCAGCTTCACCTGGAATGCTTTTCCAACAATCTTGAAACAGTTCCCACATATGCTGAGCACTTGTTGGCTGCTTTTCCTTCACTCTGCGGTCCAACTCATCCCAAACCATCTTAATTGGGTTGAGGTCGGGTGATTGTGGAGGCCAGGTCATCTGATGCAGCCCTCCATCACTCTCCTTCTTGGTCAAATAGCCCTTACACAGCCTGGAGGTGTGTTGGGTCATTGTCCTTTTGAAAAACAAATGATCGTCCCACTAAAGCGCAAACCAGATGGGATGGCGTATTGCTGTAGAATGCCGTGGTAGCCATGCTGGTTAAGTGTCCCTTGAAGTGTAGAAACTACACATGCAGAGATCATCCGTTGACTTACTCTGCGTTTCACAAAGACACGGAGGTTGTAACCAAAAATCTCAATGTTGGACTCATCAGACCAAAGGACACATTTCCACTGGTCTAATGTCCATTGCTCATGTTTCTTGGCCCAAGCAAGTCTCTTCTTCTTATTGGTGTCCTTTTGTAGTGGTTTCTTTGCAGCAATTCAACCATGATGGCCTGATTCACACATTCTCCTCTGAACAGTTGATGTTGAGATGTGTCTGTTACTTTAACTCTGAAGCATTTATTTCGCCTGCAATTTCTGAGGCTGGTAACTCTAATAAGCGTATCCTCTGCAGCAGAGCCATCTCTGGGTCTTCCTTTCCTGTGGTGGTCCTCATAAGAGCCAGTTTCATCATGGCGCTTGATGGTTTTTGCAACTGCACTTGAAGATACTTTCAAACTTCTTGAAATTTTCTGAATTGACTGGCCTTCATGTCTTAAAGTAATGGTGGATTGTCGTTTCTCTTTGCTTATTTGTGCTGTTCTTGCCATAATATGGACTCGGTAGGGCTATCTTCTGTATACCACCCTTACCTTGTCACAACACAACTGACTGGCTCAAACGCATTAAGAAGGAAATAAATTCCACAAATTAACAAGGCACACATGTTAATTGAAATGCATTCCAGGTGACTACCTCGAAGCTGGTTGAGAGAATGCCAATAGTGTGCAAAGTTGTCATCAAGGCAAAAGGTGGCTACTTTGAATAATCTCATAGATTTGTTTAACACTTTTTTGGTTACTACATGATTCCATGTGTTATTTCATAGTTTTGATGTCTTCGCACTATTATTCTGCAATGTAGAAAATAGTAAAAAGAAAAAGACTTGAATGAGTAAGTATGTCCAAACTTTTGACTGGTACTGTATATATGGGGATAACTTCCACAAATAAAATGTAAGAATCTCACTGCCTGGGTCTGAGACTGGATTTAGTATGTTTCAGCCCTGGAGTTTCATTGAGTTATAATACTGCTGTCAGTGGCTTAGACAATCCATTCATTCAGAGTCCAGATTCTGGCAGAACTTTGAGCCTGTTTGGTTACTGTATAGAATATGACCTGGGTAGAGTGTCTTGGATGCTACTGACTGAAGGTCTGCCAGAAATAGTAAACAGTCATCATTCCTTTATAGGGCACTGGGTGAATACTGACTGCCTATGAGACTCTGATTGCACTGGTACTTAGTAGCCAAAAAATACATGTTTGACAAACTGTTCTTACGCCCCTTGATTCATTATACAGTTTAGGTGACATTAAAACAAACATTTGATGGGACTTCCATGTGTAATGTCTTGTACGAAGTAAATAATGCAGTAGGAGAATTAGACAGTTTATCAGGAGCAGTGGATTCCATAGATATATTTTAATCAAAGGTCTACCAGTAAATGAGACCGGTAACCCTTTTCTAGGTCCATCACCATCCGGAAACTACATTATTTAGTTTCAAGTCTGCCACTACACAGCCTTGGATCAATATGTACCTCGTCAACAGACATTCAATACCAGCAGTTAGACAAGTACAGCAATGCACAATATGATCGCATCTAATTGGCTACAGGAATCTTTGGATTAACCTAAAGTTGTGAGGTAGAATATCATTGTGATAATGCATTAGTTAATGTTAGACACGAATAGCTTAATTCACCTTGTATTGCAGTGTGCGCAGTTTGACAATCAAGTATAGGTTGACAATTTGACATTACTCATGCGAGACAGGGAATAGGAGCTCAAACAGTATACCAGAGCCTACAAGGTAAAACATCTGCTGATGTGCCCTTGAGCAAGCATACCACACTGCATCCCACTGCTGGTTTGCCTCTGAAGCTAAGCAGGATTGGTCCTGGCCGGTCTCTGAATGGGAGACCAGATGCTGCTGGAAGTGGTGGTCTAAAAAAAGATATCCCATTGCCCTGTGTAGGGTGCCGTCTTCGGATGGGACGTTAAACGGGTGTCCTGACTGTCTGTGGTCACTAAAGATCCCATGGCACTTATTGTAAGAGTAGGGGTGTTAACCCCGGTCTCCAGGCTATATTCCAAATATGGCCCTCCTACCATCATGGCCACCTAATCATCCCCAGCTTCCAATTATTCCCCAGGTTGTTGCTGTAAGTGAGAATGTGTTCTCAGTCAACTTACCTGGTAAAATAAGGGTAAGGGTGTCTCCGGGGGAGTTGGAATATGCAAGAAACACAGTTCCATTACACTTGTGTGTAAAATAACAAATATAAGCACCCCTCAAATTATTATTATTTGTCTGAAAAGTATAAAAAGTACTTCAGCACTCTTGAAGTGAAAGAGCTGTAGAGAGATGCTATCAGCCCCCATACTGCTCACAGTACATTACGTTCACTAAGCTCTAGCATAGATGGTAACATTTCATCAAGAACAGAACTCCAATCATTCTAAAACAGCATTCCATGCACAATCCCAGACAATTAATGCTCAAACAGCAGGAGCCAATGGGATCAGACATGGCAAGATACAGTACGTCCTGAAATAGACCAAGTTAACAGCAGTGAAATGTAGCACTGGTCAACAGTGGCTCCAAATGCTGACAGCTTACAAAGAGTCATAAGGAAGGAAGCAGCACCCTGTCGATCATTATGAACTCCTCTCTAGCACACTGCAGCCCTGATCTGGGAAAACGTCTGACGCAGCACAGAAGTTTATCCTGCACACAGGATATTCATTTGATGAAATGTTCTGGTTTACAAGGCCTATGTGCCCTAATCCAGGTTTAAATTAATCTACCTTCCCCCCTGAAGCAGACTTACTGAATACAAGCAATACAAGATCCCTGCCTCATAAAGGTCTTGGCCTATGACACATACAAAATTGTGTGTATATATATATATATATATATATATATATATGACAGATTTGGAGAAATATGATTCCCATAATTGGTATTAATGTCTTGATCGAAGTCATACGTTTATTTTAGCTGACTAGACAAAGGGGATAGGTTCCACTCTGCATGAGCACAGTGGATTTTTCTCTTCCTCAAACAAACCCATCGCTCAAGATAGATTATTCCTCACACAATGCTTTCAGATGTGCCCTGTCATCGATGCAGCCCAACAGAAAGCCATCTATGTGGACACCTGTTCGTCGAACATCTCATTTCAAAATCATGGGCATTAATATGGAGTTGGTCCCCCCTTTGCTGCAATAACAGACTCCACTCCACGCTTCTAGAAAAGCTTTCCAACAGATCTGGATTGGAGCTGTGAACCCACACTTTCAATTGATCCATTTTAGGTAATAAGCTTCTAGTGTTAACGTGCAGAAAATCCGGGCTTTTACGAGAGCAGAAATCAGTGAAGCAGATATCAGAGAACAAGTCAGAATTGGGGCTAGCAACTGTATATGGGCCAGGGTGTACATGCACATTTCCAGATATCATCCACAGTAATACAATCAGGGAAAGCTCTGCAGTGCTGATTTGTGACATCTGAATGTGCATCTGATGGCAACAAGATCATATTGTACAGCAATTTCATCAGGTAAAATGAATACAAAGCTGGCGAGGTGGTTAGAATAGGATGGGAGGCCAAAAGTCAGTGTAACCAATAGAGAGTCAGAGTCCCGAGTGTGGGAACAAACAGTCTGTCCCATGGTTGGGTAAAGAAAGCTTGTAGTCAACAAAGCATGCAGGAGTCATGAGGCAAATAGCAAAATAGCAAGATTTAAAAGTGTGGCGGGGGTACCTGTACCAGACAGGGGGAGACAACCAGGGCAGACGGTGAACAGATTGCCAGGTGGAATCCAAGCTGCAGTGCAGCAAGCAAATGGAGTAGGTGTCACACCATCTTGGGAGAAGCTTTTATTTCTGGAGGCAGATTTCTTGTAGAAAATGCCAGTGGATGGCCTTGAACAGCAGGAAGAGGCTTCAAGGCCTCTGGATTTGGGTGGGGTAGCTGGCCATTTGTTGGACTCAAAGGCATCGACACATTTCAGTGCTAATTGAAGTTGTATCTCTTTGTCCTAAGTCAAAGTCAAAGTCACCATTATTAGTCAGTTGTACAACCGAATGCCTTCAACCGAAATGTGTCTTCCGCATTTAACCCAACCCCTCTGAATCAGAGAGGTGCGGGGGGCTGCCTTAATTGACTAGCAAGCTTGGTAGCCTTAGCATTCAGTCCTTAAAGTAAAATATATAATTGTAATGTATTTTTCTTCTTGGCTTTTGAAATTTAAAAAATTGCTTCAGACTAAGCATTACTCACTCAGTTCCAGGTTGGATGGTGTTTTGTTCGTTTGTTTGCCAGAGCATTTGCTGTCATCACTCCAGAGAATGCGTTTCCACTGCTCCAGAGTCCAATGGCGGTGAACTTTACTCCACTCCAGCCAATGCTTGGCATTGTGCATGGGGATCTTAGGCTTGTGTGCGGCTGCTCGGCCATGGAAACCCATTTCCTGAAGCTCCCAACTAAGTTATTGTGCTTACCTTGCTTCCAGAGATCAATTTGGAACTCGGTAGTTGGTGTTGCAGCCGAGGACAGATTATTTTTACGCGCTACACGCTTCAGCACTCTGCGGTGCACTCTGCGGTCCAGATCTGTGAACTTGTGTGGCCTACCACTTAGCGGCTGAGCCGTTGTTGCTCCTAGACGTTTCCACTTCACAATAACAGCACTTACAGTTGACCGGGGCCCCTCTAGCAGGGCAGAAATTTGTCAAACTGACTTGCTGTAAAGTTGCAATCCTATGACGTTGTCACTGAGCTCTTCAGTAAGGCCATTCTACTGCCAATGTTTGTCTATGGAGATTGCATGGCTGTGTGCTTGATTTTATACACCTGTTCGCAATGGGTGTGACTGAAATAGCCGAATCCACTATTTTGAAGGGGTGTCTACATACTTTTGTATATATAGTTTACTTGATTGACAGTATATAGAGGCAAGTGAATATTACCTGGGCCCAGTTTTTCAAAAGTTATCTGGATTTAGGATTAAATGCATGAAATAGAATGAATAGAACGGACGGATCATTGACTTAAATGGGGATTACCATTCCATTCATTCATTCTATCTTTATCCATTTGATCCTAGGCGAAATCCATAAAGATAACTTTTGAAAAACTGGGCCCTGGGAATTGAGAGATTGTTATGGCTGGAGGATATCTCACCTGCAGTTCTTGTTACAGTTCTCCTCTGTTATACCATCTTCATCCTCTCCCCAGACATCCACCGCTGAGAAGATCAAGGCCACCAGCACGGCGAAACAGCACACCAACGCAAAGATTACGATGCATTTCTGCTGAGACTGCAGGAGAAAGCAACACATTGATTGTTGGTCATTTTTATTCACCCAGAGGGTCAGTGCCCCAACCTTGCCCTCACTCTGGCTGCTTTATTGCACTGCACAGCAAATCATAAATGATAGCAGCACGTTACCATACTGTACATGGTCAGGAGCAGCCATATGGGGGAGAGAAGCCAACAGGGAACCCAGTAAAGAAGCATTTTTATGCTGCTAACTTGGCATATTTGGGCTGGATCCAAATGGTTCCATATGGTGAAAAGGTGACCCTTATACGTAAGGATAATAATTGGAAAAGTGAGAAAAAGGATTTACAGGAGAGGCCATGGCTGGTGGTACAGTGATCTACTGAAAACAGTTAGATGTGGCCCCAAATCAATCATTTATAAGAAAGTACTTTTGGAGGGCTTGTTCAAATCAAAGGGGCTGTTGGACCTTGGCCAACCCTGTGAGATTGTAATGGTAACATTATATATATGTTACCATCACCCCAACAGTGTTTGCTAGTCTCTGGAACAAGTACCCTTAGAAAGGAATTGTGCGTATACTGCAGGACAACATCAATAACAGTAAGTTTTGCTCTTGTTTTCCTCGTGTTTTGTGGACCCCAGAAAGAATAGCTGCTGCTTAGGCAAAAGCTAATGGGGAACCAAAGCAGCCTAATGAAGGCAACTTACATTTTATGAAATCAAATATTCTAGTGGAAACTGTGTTGACAATATTGTGTAGGCGAACACTGTGCCCTTTGTTACTAATATAGACGGTATGATCATTATCAATGTTACCCCTAGCGTGTATCAGCTCTTCTGTGCAACTGAATGATCTTATGTGCTCTCAGTACATTTACTGATATACGGCTGACAAAGTCCGAGGTCGTCTTTAATGTAACTCTGATGATGTGAGACTTCTAAAGTATATTCACTCCGCCAATTATGATCCTCAAAAAAGTGGCACCATTTGATCTACACCATGTGTCCATAGAAAGATACGCCGACTTTGAACTGGGGAAATGTGGATTTATAATTAATACATTCAAAAGCGAATTATATATTGTTGCTCAGAATTTCAAATGTCCTTCTCTTTTGCTCTATCAAGCTAATCATGCTTATCATATTGCCATGGGGGAACTTGAACTTATGGTAAGACCAGGCATTCAGTTACTGATCCACCCAAACATAATCAAAGGAAAGCAGGAAACGAATGTGGTTGCTATAATTAATTTGTTAGTGTTATGGAAATTTTGTTCTCAATGTTCACAAACTGAACTTTAATTGACCTACTCTGTCTGTAACCCAAAAGTCGTAAAGCTTTGGTTAAGATGAAACAGACAGAGACCCAGCTGCAGAGATCATTATGTCAAATGTTTATTCACAGAGAATTCTCAAATCACAATAAGAACACAGTCCTTTATATGTACATACAATTTAACTCCACCCCACTTTAGATGGGCTGCGTTTTACAACTTACATCTTATCACTTCTAACAGCTTTCTGACCGTTTCCCGGGTGAAGAAACCGTTTCCTGTTATAGGGTCCCGTTATAAATCGTCTGTCGACAGTTTTCCTGTTATCTCAACTCCATCCTGCTTAAGTTGCAAAATAGTAACACGATGTCTTAGTCTTTTAAAAAGTTCTAGACCTATTCCTCTAACACCTATTACATATATTTTCAGGAAAATAATATTATTAGTAATTACTTAAACATATTATTTTAAACATATAAGAATTTAGTCATTAAACATAAATCATATGAATTTATCCCTAACAGTTAGTTACTATGGTATTACATAGTAATTACATAATCATTAGATACTAATCTAGTCCCATACTGAAGGGTGTTTATATTGTGTTCTGTCTGATTGCTTATCTCAGTGGGGTGCTCACTTGGTTATAATGAGAACGTATTGGATAATCATTATCCTCTAGTGACATTATCTTCAGATATACCTGTTCTGAAAGGCCCCAGAGTCTGCAACACCACTAAGCAAGGGGCACCACCAGGCAAGCGGCACTATGAAGACCAAGGAGCTTTCCAAACAGGTCAGGGACAAAGTTGTGGAGAAGTACAGATCAGGGTTGGGTTATAAAAAAATATCTGAAACTTTGAACATCCCACGGAGCACCGTTATATCCATTATTAAAAAATGGAAAGAATATGGCACAACAAACATGCCAAGAGAGGGCCGCCGACCAAAACTCACGGACCAGGCAAGGAGGGCATTAATCAGAGAGGCAACAAAGAGACCAAAGATAACCCTGAAGGAGCTGCAAAGCTCCACAGCGGAGATTGGAGTATCTGTCCATAGGACCACTTTAAGCCGTATACTCCATAGAGCTGGGCTTTACAGAAGAGTGGCCATAAAAAAGCCATTGCTTACAGTAAAAAATAAGCAAACACGTTTGGTGTTCGCCAAAAGGCATGTGGGAGACTCCCCAAACATATGGAAGAAGGTACTCTGGTCAGATGTGTGCAGAGGGTCCCTGGTTCGAGCCCAGGTAGGGGCAAGGAAAGGGACGGAAGCTACACTGTTACACTTACATACTTGGGTGCCCTGACGGTAAAAACAAAGTTCTCATCATAACATCATATAATATCTATTGAAATATTCCCTCATGTACAGTATACTCATTTCCTGTGTACATTAAAAAGTATACCCAATGCACTTTGTGTAGTGGTAAATCACAACTCCAACCGTAACATTGTATAATGTGATATTGACATACAACCATGACCTAGTTACTCCGCAAGTAAAACAATAACAAATATGTCCTAATCTCTTTAACTGCCACAGGAGCCATAACATAATTACCCTTGAACACAAAGGGCCATTATATGGTCAGCTTCACAGAGTTCATTACTGAAAAGAAAACTTAAAAAACAATTATAGGTAAATAGACCTCTCTCACACATGAAGACATATGTTTAAATGATGTTTATGTTGTTGGGAGGTGTCATAGTGCTAGTGTGCACTTGAAACATTGCCAGTTATCAGACTCCTGAATGGGGTCCAGAGTCAATAGTCCTTCAGTTACCGGAGATAGTCTCCCTGGCTGAAAAACAGCCATGTTCTCCTCGGTGAACACGCCCTCGTCAGTAAGACTGAGCATGAAACAGTAATCACCACCACCAAGGACACTTGTGTCTTGGTGGCAATCTCAATTGCATTACCCACTGCCCTTTCCTACCTGGACAAAAGGAACACCTATGTGAGAATACGGTTCATTGACTACAGCTCAGCGTTCAACACCATAGTGTCCACAAAGCTCATTACTAAGCTAAGGACCTTGGGACTAAAAACCTCCCTCTGCAACTGAATCCTGGACTTCCTGACCGGTCGCGCTCAGGTGATAAACTATACTATCAAGAGCATCCTGACCGGTTGCATCACTGCCTGGTATGGCAACTGCTCGGCTTTCAACCGCAAGGCGCTACAGAGAGTAGTGTGTATGGCCCAGTACATCACTGGGGCCAAGCTTCCTGCCATCCATGACCTAAATACTAGGCGGTATCAGAGGAAAGCCCCAAAAAATTGTCAAAGACTCCAGTTACCCAAGTCATAAACTGTTCTCTCTGCTACTGCACGGCAAGCGGTACCGGAGTGTCAAGTCTAGGTCCAAAAGGCTCCTTAACAGCTTCTACCTCCAAGCCATAAGACTGCTGAACAATTAATCAAATGGCCACCCAGACTATTTACATTCACCCCCCTTTGTTTTTACACTGCTGCTACTCGCAGTTTACTATCTATGCATAGTCACTTTACACCTACCTACACATACAAATGACCAGTCCAGTAATATGAATATAAGTATAAAGGAATAGTAACTCCGATCTCTGAACACAATAGGCTACTCCTAAGGAAACAGGTACACAATAGGCTACTCCTAAGGAAACAGGTACACAATAGGCACTCCTAAGGAAACAGGTACACAATAGGCACTCCTAAGGAAACAGGTACACAATAGGTTTCTTCCCTGTTTTTTCTAGGCGCTGTGCTTACGCCTCTGCATTGCTTGCTCTTTGAGGTTTTAAGATGGGTATCTGTAAAGCACTTTTAGACAACTGCTGATGTAAAAAGGGCTTTATATATATATACACACACTGCTCAAAAAAATAAAGGGAACACTTAAACAACACAATGTAACTCCAAGTCAATCACACTTCTGTGAAATCAAACTGTCCACTTAGGAAGCAACACTGATTGACAATAAATTTCACATGCTGTTGTGCAAATGGAATAGACAACAGGTGGAAATTATAGGCAATTAGCAAGACACCCCCAATAAAGGAGTGGTTCTGAAGGTGGTGACCACAGACCACTTCTCAGTTCCTATGCTTCCTGGCTGATGTTTTGGTCACTTTTGAATGCTGGCGGTGCTTTCACTCTAGTGGTAGCATGAGACGGAGTCTACAACCCACACAAGTGGCTCAGGTAGTGCAGCTCATCCAGGATGGCACATCAATGCGAGCTGTGGCAAGAAGGTTTGCTGTGTCTGTCAGCGTAGTGTCCAGAGCATGGAGGCGCTACCAGGAGACAGGCCAGTACATCAGGAGACGTGGAGGAGGCCGTAGGAGGGCAACAACCCAGCAGCAGGACCACTACCTCCGCCTTTGTGCAAGGAGGAGCACTGCCAGAGCCCTGCAAAATGACCTCCAGCAGGCCACAAATGTGCATGTGTCTGCTCAAACGGTCAGAAACAGACTCCATGAGGGTGGTATGAGGGCCCAACGTCCACAGGTGGGGGTTGTGCTTACAGCCTAACACCGTGCAGGACGTTTGGCATTTGCCAGAGAACACCAAGATTGGCAAATTCGCCACTGGCGCCCTGTGCTCTTCACAGATGAAAGCAGGTTCACACTGAGCACGTGACAGACGTGACAGAGTCTGGAGACGCCGTGGAGAACGTTCTGCTGCCTGCAACATCCTCCAGCATGACCGGTTTGGCGGTGGGTCAGTCATGGTGTGGGGTGGCATTTCTTTGGGGGGCCGCACAGCCCTCCATGTGCTCGCCAGAGGTAGCCTGACTGCCATTAGGTACCGAGATGCGATCCTCAGACCCCTTTGTGAGACCATATGCTGGTGCGGTTGGCCCTGGGTTCCTCCTAATGCAAGACAATGCTAGACCTCATGTGGCTGGAGTGTGTCAGCAGTTCCTGCAAGAGGAAGGCATTGATGCTAAGGACTGGCCCGCCCGTTCCCCAGACCTGAATCCAATTGAGCACATCTGGGACATCATGTCTCGCTCCATCCACCAACGCCACGTTGCACCACAGACTGTCCAGGAGTTGGCGGATGCTTTAGTCCAGGTCTGGGAGGAGATCCCTCAGGAGATCATCCGCCACCTCATCAGGAGCATGCCCAGGCGTTGTAGGGAGGTCATTCAGGCACGGGGAGGCCACACACACTACTGAGCCTCATTTTGACTTGTTTTAAGGACATTACATCAAAGTTGGATCAGCCTGTAGTGTGGTTTTCCACTTTAATTTTGAGTGTGACTCCAAATCCAGACCTCCATGGGTTGATAAATTTGATTTCCATTGATAATTTTTGTGTGATTTTGTTGTCAGCACATTCAACTATGTAAAGAAAAAAGTATTTAATAAGATTATTTCATTCATTCATTCATCTATGATGTGTTATTTTAGTGTTTGTGCAGTGTATATATATATATATATTTGATTGCATGACTGATTGAGGGAACAGACAATATCTTTGACTACTACATTAGACAACTCATTATGCCCCACTACCTAGAGCCTGGAATGACCTTGCTGGAAGCCCCAAGCCTGCTCAAAATGGCTGCCGCTTTAAAAGCTCCATTGTTCTAGTTCCTGTGAAAAAGACTGACGACTGGTACATGGCAGCTGGCAGGGTGCCCGTCAGTCACACACCCACTTGAAGGGAAGGTCAGTATGGATGGGCATTCAGACTCAGGGATAAGATAGGTGTGCTGAAAAGAGGGTTTCTCCATCAGGGATTAAAACATTAGGCCAAAATGATAGATGTTGAGTATGCAGTGGAAAGTTGGCCTGTAATAGTAATTTGCCCAAAGTGAGTGTATTCACTGCCATTACAGTCAACTCTCTCTCAGAACGTAATGGAAGGTGAATTACAACTATTTTACCATGGTAGTCATGGTACTTTGCTATCAGTTATCTAGAGTGTTTTAACTAATTAGATGCCTGTAATATTGAAAATGGTAATGAAAATGTCTCAACATGTCACATATTTTCAGAGACTCATAGTGAAATGAGTTTATTACTGTATACAAGCAAAAGGCAGGCAAATGTCAGGGGCCTAATTAAGTGGATGATGATTACTCCTCCTATTTTAGAGCTGCAGATTACCATGCCCTCAAAGGAAAGGGTTATACTGCAGCACAGGGAAAAGGGATAACACTCAGAGCTCATGCAGTGCTACACTCTTAGAAAAAAGGGTTCCAAAAGGGTTCTTCGACTGTCCACATAGGATAACCCTTTTGGGTTCCAGGTTGAACCCTTTTGGGTTCCATGTAGAACCCTGTGTAGAAAAGGGTTCTACATGGAACCCAAAAGGGTTGTACCTGGAACCAAAAGGGTTTTCTACTTGCAACCAAAAAGGATTCAAAGGGTTTGCCTATGGGGAACAGCCAATAACCCTTTAAGGTTCTAGATAGCACCTTTTTTTATCCTGGAATAATTTGACTAATGTTGTCTCTAACCATTGGAGAACCTACGCAGAGAAGAAAGCCTCATGTTTCATGAACAGACAGTCTTGTTTCGGGGCAAGCCAAGTATCTGTAGCCGCTGCTGTGGCCAGAGATGTCTGTGCTGATGATCAAATCATGCATCAAGATTTTTTCTATTCCCTTTGTAGTTGCTGAAAATTCAATTCCAGTATAGAGGAACAGCTGGAGCGCTTGCCTGTTGACTTCAGCCATGGATTTAGCCTATATACAGCACAGGCGTTGGAAAAGCCTGTCCCCTGTACACTTTAGCATGTATAAATGTGCCATCTTAATTTGGCCAGTTTCTCACAGCAGGAAAATTACCCTGCAGCAACAAGAAATGCTTTATGTGAATTATAATTAACTGGCATTTTTGTAGGGGTTGATAGATTTTTCATTAGGGCAAATCACATCAGAAATGTTAAAGTGGAAATTACAAACTTTAGAAGCCTTTTTAAACTTTGAATACACTATGCATTTGAGATGACAGAGTGACCAAATTAAGATGAACTATCTGTATACAGCTATCCCAGAAAGAAAGGTGTCTACAGTGTATGCCCGCAACAAACCAGATTTTTATTTATTTCAGAATAAAGCTTCAAGTGGTGATCCAAACCGACAGGGCCTGACAATCAGCGATTTCTTGTTGTTTTCATGGAAGATGTATAATCTAAATTAGCTTCTTGGGTCGGTCACATTTGTAACAAGCTAATTGCAATAAGTAAAAACCAAAGCAGAAAGGCATGCTTTAATCTATATTTGGCTCCCAGAAGTGATTAACAGACAGCCTGCATACCTGTTCTGTACTAGAGGGTTCAGTAACCTACAATATTCCTTCATCAAGCCCCAGAGAGCACTCAGCACAGAGTTCTCTACCAACCACCCACACGGCTGGTCTACCACAGTGCCTTTACCATTACCTTACATCATGGACATAACATTGTTACCTGTGAAGTAATGCAGAGCTCTGCAACAGAAACTGCTCATCCTTGTGGAAATAGTGGAGAGAGAGAGAGAGAGAGTTAATACTCAGTGTGCCTCAAGAGACTCATTGTCTGTTATGAGCACAGCTGTTCTATGAAGAACTGCCATCGCTCACCAGCTTGTAATGGAAAATAGTAGGGCAGGGGAAATTAAATTGTATAAATATTAAACGGTGTAAGAAAAAAGTTGAGTTATACACTGTTATACATAAAGTGCTCAGAAAGGTGCCAGTACTGAGTTAGATTGGAAATATTACTCTGTTTCAATAGAAGCTTTGCCGACCACACCTTACTTTCCCATTCTTTCAGACACTAGTACAGTAGTAATGTAGGAATGATGTATAACGAAGAGGAGGATTTCTTATCAAACTTGGCATATTATACAGACAACAAAGAACCAGAGTATAACTATATAATTTCTCATTTGTACTCTAGTAAGAGGATCTTTCCTTGTAGTTTAAAAAAAAATAAAAAAATAATCGGGATAGTTGAGGAGTACAGGCGTTCCTGACATGTAATGGCTTGGTACTTGTTAAAGAGCAGGTCATGTCTCTGGTAGACTGATGTGGGTGCAGAGACTCTGACGAAGGCACTGAACACTGACTGAACACTGACGAAGGCACCAGGGTGAAAGGATTGGATGGATTTCCCTAAACAACAGATTCTTGATGCATAGTGGTGTAAGAACTCTGTTTACCTTCTACAAATAGACAGTTCACACACAGGGGACTTACAGTAGTGTGGAGAATGTGTAAAACACTGATAAGACACCAAAACTGTGTAAGATGATTTGATTTGAAAAGAAAACTTCAAGTTCTTCTGAGGACCAAAAATACAAAAAATTTATAAAGATGAGATTCATGGCACCGTATGTGCAATCTAAGAGAAGCTTGGTCTTGAATTATAAATAGCCTGGAAATAAAAAACCTTTGAGTTTCATTAAACATCTGAAGGTTGGTGCTAAATCCGCTTCCTGAATAATGCTTTGAGGACATCACATTTTTCAAGCGTATCCCTTTAACAAGTACAAATGCCCCCTCTACCCAAAAGTAACAGGGAAAGCTTCAGATCTTGCACCTCTCCCTGGGAGGTGTAACTATAAGAGAGCGAAGTGGAATAAATTAAACTGATGGTATAACGCACAACATCTAAGGAAACGGAATTACAGTAGCTGTAGATCACCTAAGGTAGAGGGATAGTTACAGTAAGAAATAGTCAGGTGTACATCTATCAGGCAATGGATAATGTAATACTTGGCTTTATTTTGTTACTACTGAAAAGCTATTACGTTAGGAAGAGTTACATAACTTAATATCCCCCCCGGTTCAGTAAAAAGCTGAGGGATGGGGCTGGAGAAATGCAATCACTCAAATTCATAGACGGAGCTATGGACGCAAGGACTGACCATCCATGATATCAGAACTATAGTTTTAATCATGTTTTGAACCATCTAGTTTGTTTACATTTTATTTGTTTACAAACACTGGAGTAAAACAAGATTCTATTTATTTTGGGGTACAATGGGGTACAACGGTTTAACTAAGGGCATGAGGCATTTATAATATATATTGTTCATGAATCAAATGGGTAGGGCTACATGTCAATAATGTAGAAGTCCAAAAATGGATGTAGCAACCGCTGATTGCCCCTTCAAGTTGGATCAATTTGTTGGTACAGGTCATTTCCATGTAAAAGGACCCATGAGCACCAACATGGGAAGTTTATAGGAGCATATCAAACTGGGTGTCAAATGAACTCTAAGAGTCTATATCTGGGGGAAATAAATGCATATATAAAATGTTTAAACCATTTTCCATTCAACAAAAATTGGCATAAGTAATAGTTTTGATTTCTGGTCAAATCAAATCAAATTTTATTGGTCACATACATGTGATTAGCAGGTGTTATTGTGGGTGTAGCGAAATGCTTGTGCTTCTAGCTCCGACAGCGCAGTAATATCTAACAAATTACACAACATATACCCGATACACACAAATGAAAACGGGGTCTTAGTAAACATCTACCAGAAAAAGTCTTAAAAGGTATTAGAAATACATCAATACATAATAACGTTGAAAGACCCAAGCCAACTAATATCAACACATATTTAGTTGTTTTCTGCCTTCTGTAAGTTTAAGAAACATCTCTCTCTCTCTCTCTCTCTCTCTCTCAGAGATTACATATTTTTTTGGTCCGTTCCATACAGACCTTGATTTGGCCCAAACAGCTCAGTACAGAACAGTAGAGTATAGGTCAGTAAAGTACAGTATAATGTACTGTATTCTACTGTGATGTACTGTACTCTACTGTGATGTCCAAACTTGTGAAACATAGACGTCTATGATTGGTTCAGATTTGGTCCGGTCGGGACCATCCAAATGTTATCTTGTATAATAATAGCCAGTGTGTAGATAGCCAGTGTGTAGAATAATACCCAAATATGCAAAGGAGGATATTACATATTTCCACCTTTGTGTACCTATTCAGGATACATCCCCGTGAAGAGAATGACACTCCTATCCATAATTATGCATTTCTGTGTAGTACAGATCAGGGACGTCATTCTGTTATAAAAAAGGGCGATTTTAATGTAATTGTGTTACCAAAATTTCCATCTGCACAGTTCTTCCAGAAAATGTGTTTTGTGAAATTTTCTCTGTAAATTGTTCAGTGTAGTCCTTGTGCATAGAGCTGTTCAAGGATTTGAAAGATGATTCAATTGAGATCCATACAACTGCTGCAGCCATTGGAACAAGCAATAGCATACATCGACTATTATTAACAACAATAAATTATTATACAGTGCATTCGGAAAATATTCATACCCTTGACTTTCTCATTTTGTTACGTTACAGCCTTATTTCTAAAATGTATTAAATATCCCCCATAACCACAAAGAAAAAACTGTTTAGAAATTTGTGCAAATGTATAAAAAAAAACTAAAAACTGAACACATTTACATAAGTATTCAGACCCAGTACTATATTGAAGCACCTTTAGCAACTATTACTGCCTCGATTCTTCTTGGGTATGACACTACCAGCTTGACACCTGTATTTAAAGAGTTCTCCCAATCTGCAGATCCTCTCAAGCTCTGTCAGGTTGGATGGGGAGTGTCGCTACACAGCTATTTCCAGGTCTCTCCAGAGATGTTCGGTCTGGATAAGTCTGGATGTGCCACTCAAGGACATTCAGAGACCTGTCCCGAAGCCACTCCTGTGTTGTCTTGGCTGTGTGCTTAGGGTCGTTGTCCTGTTGGAAGGTGAACCTTTGCCCCAGTCTGAGGTCCTGAGTGCTCTGGAGCAGGTTTTCATCAAGGATCTCAATGTACTTTGCTCTGTTCATCTTTCTCTCGATCCTGACTAGTCACCCAGTCCCTGCCGCTGAAAAACATCCCCACAGCATGATGCTGCCACCACCACCATGCTTCACTGTAGGGATGGTGCACGGTTTCCTCCAGACGTGACGCTTGGCATTCATGCCAAAGAGTTCAATCTTGGTTTCATCAGACCAGAGAATCTTGTTTCTCATGGTCTGAGAGTCCTTTAGGTGCCCTTTGGCAAACTCCAAGTGGGCTGTCTTGTGCCTTTTACTGAAGAGTGGCTTATGTCTGGCCACTCTTCCATAAAGGCCTGATTGGTGGAGTGCTGCAGAGATGGTTGTCCTTCTGGAAGGTTCTCCCATCTCCACAGAGGGACTCTGTCAGAGTGAGCATTGGGTTCTTGGTTACCTCCCTGACCAAGGCCCTTCTCCCCTGATTGCTCAGTTTGGCCAGCTCTATGAAGAGTCTTGGTGGTTCCAAACTTTTTCCATTTAAGAATGTTGGAGGCCACTGTGTCCTTGGGGACATTCAATGCTGCAGACATTTTTTGCTACCCTTCCCCAGAACTGTGCATCGACACAATCCTGTCTCGGAGCTCTAGGGACAATTCCTTCGACCTCATGGCTTGGTTTTTGCTCTGACATGCACTGTCAACTGTGGGACCTTATATAGACAGGTGTGTGCCTTTCCAAATCATTTCCAATCAATTAAATGTACCACAAGTGGACTCCGATTGTAGAAACATCTCAAGAATGATCAATGGAAACATGATGCACCTGAGCTCAATTTCGAGTCTCATAGCAAAAGTGTCTGAATACTTATGTAAAACAAGGTATTTGTTTTTTATGTTTAATAAATGGGCAAACATTTCTAAAAACCTGTTTTCACTTTGTCATTATGGGGTATTTTGTGTAGATTAATGAGGATTTTTTTGATTTAATACATTTTAGAATAAGGCAGTATTGTAACAAAATGTGGAAAAAGTCAAGGGGTCTGAATACTTTCCGAATGCACTGTATAATCAACATACCTTTTTACTAGCGGGTGGATTCACAACGTTAGGGCCATTGAACTATTCCCTAGACTACTAACATAAAAAAACAAGGTTTTCTTCTGTGTGCGTATCTCTGACACCTGCAATAAGTGCTGGCAAATGCACCACCTAGTCCAAACAGTGTCTGGTTCCTCAGTCTCCTGGCTCCTGTCTTCTTATTACCTGGCTTTCTAAAGCCATTCACGTCACACAGTGCTGTTTCACTACAGTACTTTACCAACTCTGTACATGACAGCGTGAAGGTCCCCGGAGCCAGTGAGTGAGGCCAGGACAGTGTGTCCTGTCAGCTGGATGTGTCTCTGCACATACTCAGCACATCAAGGCTAAGCACTCTGGGATACATGGTCATTCCCTCTTTTTCCATCTCCAGAATGAATGACAGACTGTATTCATGTTGGCTGAAGGCCCAGAAAAAGATACTTTCAGTGCAAGACGTATACATTTTCCAAGCCCCTGAATATTTTCATCTAGAAGTGCAGAGATGCTCAAGTCGTGTTGGTTAAGAATTAATCATTTTGTCCAGAAGCTGTTTAAAAGCCTCTCAGAGGACTGTGTGATACCTCAACACAACAGTGCGACTTCAGAAATGTTGCAGAGGACGAGGACCAAGAACCGTTTCAAAAAGGACCATGATTGACATGGCAATTCAACTCAGGAACAGCAAGCTTGGCAAGCCAGCTTTATGATATTTGTATTGGTGTGGCTATTTGCCAGGTATGTCAGGTTCAATCTGAGGGCCAGTCACATAGCTGAACCAATCAATGGAACCTCAAGCTCATCTGTCATCAAGACAAGCAGAGGGGAGGGAACGGGATGGAATATCAAGGGGAATTTTGGATTCAAAGATAAGTAGCCTATTCAGAAGAACTGCTCTGATACACAAATTGTAGTTACAGCTTAGTTGAACAGGGCTCATTTGGACGGGAAAACCCTTGAGAAGAAAAATCCCTATACTTGAAAGTCCTATATAAGCCTACACATCTTTTGATATTATCAAAAATCACTGGTACACCTTTAGATCATAAACTGTTATGGTGAGATTGGATATGATCAACCTTGTCTGCTACACAACAGTTAGTTACTGTTTATCTTAAGCCTTTTTCACACTGCGAGCCTTAATGCTCAGATCCGTTTAGTTTTTGAAATCCATGTGCTTTTTGGCTGTCCAGACCGCAGGAAAAACTGATTTGAATCGGATATGCAAAAAAAAAAAAAAAAAAGGGATTTGAGTCACTTCAAACTGCCAATGTGAACAAGGCTTTAGAGACCTGACTCACTGTTCCTTTCCTAATGCATTATCACCAATAAAACAAACAAGAGGTACGCCCAGTTTCAATCTGTTGGCAATTTGTACAGAGGCATTAAATTATGGCTGCAGCATTTATCAATCCCCAATCAGCGGGTGATTGTGTTGCGATCTGTTCCCTCCATTGAGACTGGGCCTGAAGGTTAGCTCTGAGTGAGTCCTGCCAGTATTACCCATCATCCTCCTTAATCCAGTGTGTCATGTACTAGACTCCAGTCTGCACTCTGAGAAGATTTCAAAACTAACATGTTACAGATGAAATGTACATTTGTAGCCAAGGAAGTTAGGTTAAGATGGCGTCTCATGGAAACATAACATGTGCAGTTTGAGCTAATCCAGGAAGTTACATTGCAGGCTAGTTCAGTGCTGCTCCCTCTCATTGAGTAACTCCAGTTGAAGGCAAACCTGGGTACTGCAGGCTGCCATTAGCAACTAAATTATACTTATAACTCCCTCTGTGTGCAATTTTTTTTTATAATCAGGACATACACCTGGTGTAATAGAAACAATAATTGCTACCATGATTGCCTTCAATTTTCTTAAATTTTTTACATGAAGATTGACATTTCCTCATTCCCTTTAATAGGGGGATCCTGTTTTCTGCAAACAATGCCTGCAGTACCGCAGTCAGCCTTGAACTTTGTGGCTACAATAAGAGTGAATAGTCCTTCTTCCCTGGCGTGAGCTAGCTATCTGCCAGTGACTGACAAATGTGCTTCATGGTTTCCAACAGGAGGAGCTTTGCTGTCTGTGATTAGTTATTGGAACCCATGTGACCCAGTGATTAATACTGCCAATTACACAAATCAAATCAAATTTTATTTGTCACATACACATGGTTAGCAGATGTTAATGCGAGTGTAGCGAAATGCTTGTGCTTCTAGTTCCGACCATGCAGTAGTATCTAACAAGTAATCTAACATTCACAACAACTACCTTATACACACACAAGAGTAAAGGAATGAATACGAGTATGTACATATAAATATATGGATGAGCGATGGCTGACCGGCATAGGCAAGATGCAGTAGATGGTATAGAGTACAGTATATACATATGAGATGAGTAATGTAGGATATGTAAACATTATATAAATGGCATCATTTAAAGTGGCTAGTGATACATTTATTTCATCCAATTATAATTATTAAAAGTGGCTAGAGATTTGAGTTGATGGCCGAACGGCATAGGCAAGATTCAGTAGATGGTTTAGAGTACAGTGTTTACATTTGATATGAGTAATGTCGGATATGTAAACATTATATACAAAATTGTTTAAAGTGGCTAGTGATACATTTGTTACATCCAATTCCTATTATTTAAAGTGGCTAGAGATTTAAGTCAGTATGTTGGCAGCAGCCACTCAATGTTAGTGATGGCTGTTTAACAGTCTGATGGCCTTGAGGTAGAAGCTGTTTTTCAGTCTCTCGATCCCAGCTTTGATCCACCTGTGCTGACCTCGCCTTCTGAATGATAGCGGGGTGAACAGGCAGTGGCTCGGGTGGTTGTTGTCCTTGATGATCTTTTTGGCCTTCCTGTGACATCGGGTGGTGTAGGTGTCCTGAAGGGCAGGTAGTTTACCCCCGGTGATGCGTTGTGCAGTCCTCACTACCCTCTGGAGAGCCTTACGGTTGTGGGCGGAGCAGTTGCCGTACCAGGCGGTGATACAGCCCGACAGGATGCTCTCGATTGTGCATCTGTAGAAGTTTGTGAGTGATTTTGGTGACAAGCCGAATTTCTTCAGCCTCCTGAGGTTGAAGAGGCGCTGCTGCGCCTTCTTCACCACGCTGTCTGTGTGGGTGGACCATTTCAGTTTGTCCGTGATGTGTACGCCGAGGAACAACCTCCACCTTCTCCACTACTGTCCCGTCGATGTGGAGAGGGGGGTGCTCCCTCTCCTGTTTCCTGAAGTCCACGATCATCTCCCATTTGTTTTGTTGACATTGAGTGAGAGGTTATTTTCCTGACACCACACTCCGAGGGCCCTCACCTCCTCCCTGTAAGCCGTCTCATTGTTGTTGGTAATCAAGCCTACCACTGTAGTGTCATCAGCAAACTTGATGATTGAGTTGGATGTGTGCTTGGCCACGCAGTCATGGGTAAACAGGGAGTAGCGGAGAGGGCTGAGAACGCACCCTTGTGGGGCCCCAGTGTTGAGGATCAGCGGGGTGGAGATGTTGTTTCCTACCCTCACCACCTGGGGCCGGCCTGTCAGGAAGTCCAGGACCCAGTTGCACAGGGCTGGGTCGAGATCTAGGAGTGATGGGTGTTTAAAATGCATATTGTTTAGCTCTAATGGTTCTTTGACTATAGCATGTTCAATTGCACCAACCCAAGTTATCACCAGAGTGGATCTTTATGTGGAATCTCTTAAAGGAACATTAACATTGGAAATGTGAGGTGAGGACGCTAATAATTGTTATCAACAATCAGTTGTAACTATTCAATACCCATGAGCCAGCCATCATATTTGTGATGCATCTCCTTGTCAATGCCAGTCAAGTCGATCATTGCTATGGTTCTCTGGCTGAAATTTGAGTGAGACCTTTTCCCTGACCTTTCCAATACAGCCTTCACACAGAAAGGTCAAAAGACAAACGCTGGCGTTCGCCTTGGAACTCACCACATCTCCTCACAATGATTTACACTCCACAGGATGTTATGGGATAAAGAAGGATGGTGGAAATATTTAAATCAGGGAAAGATGACAAGGGAAAATATGGCAGATATGCTTTTCTTTTTTTTTGTATTCTTGCTATTATCGTCTTCCTCTTTATTAATTGGAATGTATTCATTATATCTCCATATCATTACAGACCTCTGGGTAACCACAGAAACCTGAGAGGAAATTAGAAAACATTACTGGAAAGAGGGAAAACTGAGACAGAGGGTCAAAGAGAAAAAGAAAACTGGCCAAAAAGGTGCATGTTATTTATGTAGCTATAGAATGGCTCCAGTGGTAAAAATGCAATCAACAAGATAGAAAATACAGTATCAATACCCTGAGAATTTGTCAGGAAGATGTTCTCCCTCTTCACCATCTCTTGGAATGGTAATTGGTAAGGATCACGTCTACTTTAGTCTGCCTTGCAGGCAGCTCAGCCCATTGATCGCATCCAGTCCCTCCTGATCAATAAGTAAATTAAGCCTCCATTAGAGCGACATGAGATCTGAGGCTCCAGACACCTCTAATGCCAGATGGCAGCAGACTAGTTTTCCAGACCCTGGGACCCTTCCCCTCATCCCTGAGAAGCCTCAGCCTGGGGCTTTCATGACCAGAGGACAGCTGGTGGAGAACGAACACCATGATGATGGGAACAACACAACAGGAATTTCAGAACTGCTGCACTGACAGAAGGCAGGCCATTTCCCATAGACAAGGGACCAACTAACCACCATCTTTGTCAGAGGACTCAGAATAGAATAGAATAAAAGCCTCGAACACTTCAAATAAATAAAACAAATTACTGTATGATGGTGCAGAAACACCAGTTTTGTTGGCTACAGTAAGCTATCAGTGTTCTCTATTTACAGTAGAAGTAGTATATATCCTACAGTTCTTATAATGCTTCTTCCTGCTTCTGCATATCTGTCGAGAATTATATTCAAATCATCAAGCTTTATTTATTTACATTTCAGACATGGAATGCAACGCAATGTGTTTCACAGGAAAAAACAAATAAAAAATGAAAATACTTAACTTGAACTTAAATATTTACAACACAAACACAAGAGGATAGAAAACTAAAGAATAACAAAAACTGAACGACTAAATATCACCCTAAGGAAAAGCGAAGCGAAAAAGGTTTGTCCACAGGTACGGACCCCCCTCAGATTCTCTGGCAGGCTTTTCCAGAGGCTGGGGGAATAATAACTAAAGGCTCCATGCCTCTTGGTCCTCTCCATGCCTGTTGGTCCTTGGCTGGGGTAGTTAAAAGGCCAGTGCCAGAGGACCTGAGGAACCTACTGGGTACATAACTTAAAAGCATGTCTGACATGTATTGGGGTGCACAATTGGGGATTGATTTAAAAACCAATAGAAGAATGAATTCTAAAACTCACAGGCAGCCAGTGCAGACTTAAAAACCGGTGTAATGTGTGCTCTCTGTCTGGTCTTGGTCAGTACCCATGCTGCAGCATTCTGGATGTTTTGCAGTTGACCAATGGCTTTCTTGGGTAGACCAGACAGGAGAGCATTACAGTAGTCAAGCCTGCTTGTAATAAAAGCATGGATGAGTCTCTCTGTATCAGCCAGAGAGAGAAACGGTCACACCTTGGCAATGTTCCTCAAGTGGTTAAAAAGCTATTTTGGTCACATTCCTAATGTGGGATTCGAAATTGATTTCAGAATCTAAAAAAAACACCTCGGTTTTTCAACTGGTGTTTTATTTTTATTGCCCGTGAATTAAAATGTCCAGACAGATTCTCTCTCTCTGTGCTTTGGCTCCAACAATAAGTACCCATGTATTTAAATCACTAATACAGTCTAATAATTTATCAATAAAGCTAAAATCCTCTGGTGACAGAAGTGTTAAGTTATGTATGGTCTGCGTAACAATGGAAATCAATGCTGTGCTTTCTGATAATGTTGCCATGGGCATGTCACTATCCACCACTCTCCATAGGAGTCATCTTTACAGTGGAATCGGCACGATTTACAATTGCACTGCCAGGACTGATCTGTGAATTGCTGTCTGATTTAGAGGGTGCGTAAACTCCCATCGCTACTGCTCCAACCCACATACTAAAAGAGACTCGGACACACTTTTTTTCAGATCCAAAGACCAATTAGTGGAAAATGTGTGTGTGTGTGTGTGTGTGTGGGGGTGTCTTTGTCCTTGTATTCGCAACATGAACTTGTTGCGAATAACTGCAAAATCTATCCATTTTTTCCAGTAATTGAGAAAAAGATGGGTTAAATGCCCTGCCAGATGTTCAGAAATTCAGTTTTGGTAGAAGAATGGAGAGAGAAGGTAGAATTTGTTATCAAATAAATCACTTTCAAGCATCAACCAATCTCAAACACAATTCAAAACCATTTCCCTTTGCATCTGATCTAATAAAGGAACATGCAGTAATTCATGTTTTTATAAATCAGACAGTGCACACTCATTAGATGTCATTATTTTTGAGCGGCACCATTAGGTTGAAGTTTGGGGGGGCAGGATGAACAAACAGTCTGCCAGTGTGTGGGACTAAGATATGTTACTCATATCCTCATTAGAGACTGTATGCCGTAAGTAACAATGTTATCCTTGACTGACCCCACCAACTGATCACAGAAACTGATCGCAGAAACCGACCCCACCAACTGATCGCAGAAACCGACCCCACCAACTGATCGCAGAAACCGACCCCACCAACTGATCACAGAAACCGACCCCACCAACTGATCACAGAAACCGACCCCACCAACTGATCACAGAGACTGACCCCACCAACTGATCGCAGAGACTGACCCCACCAACTGATCGCAGAGACTGACCCCACCAACTGCATTGTTGTACAGATGCACAATTGAGAGCATCCTGTCAGACTATCACCATCATCAACTGCCGGATGGTGCGGTCTGCACAACGCATCACCGGGGGCAAACTACCAACCCTCCAGGACACTTACAGCACCCGACGTCACAGGAAGGCCAAAAAGATAATCAAGAACATCAACCACCCGAGCCACTGCCTGTTCACTCCGCTATCATCCAGAAGGCGATGTCAGTACAGGTGCATCAAAGCTGGGACCGAGAGACTGAAAAACAGCTTCTATCTCAAAGTCATCAGATTGTTAAATAGCCATCACTAGCACAGAGAGGCTACTGCCTACATACAGACTTGAAATCATTAGCCCCTTTAACAAATGGATCACTAGTCACTTTAATACTGTTTACATATCTTGCATTACTCATCTCTTATGTAAATACTGTATTCTATACTATCTATTGCATCTTAGCCTATGCCGCTCTGATATTGCTTATCCACATAATTAAATATTCTTATTCCATTCCTTTACTTAGATGTGTGTATTAGGTAGTTGTGAAATTGTTAGATTACTTGTTAGATACTGCTGCACTGTCGGAACTAGAAGTAAAAGCATTTCACTACACTTGCAATAACATCTGCTAAACACGTGTATGTGACCAATACAATTTGATTTGATTTGATATGGAACTACCTGAGGAGGCAGAGGTGAGCCAGTGGTGATGTTTCCATGGGTACCACTCCAAGTAATTCTGGCTTCCCTCTCCTATGGGCTTTCTGCTGGATGAGTTCTGTTAGCTCAGTGTGTGTGTGTGCACGTGTGTGTGTGTGTTGGCACGCTCTGTGCATAGAGATCCTGTCTGCAAGTGGAATTTAGAGAGAAACCCCTCCCCCTCCACTCATTTCCCCACAGGCAGAATAGCAGGTCAGTCTGTGTCATATTGGTTGCATGCTTCAGTTGTCAGCTTTGTTTTGTGCAGCGGTGCTGAAAGAGTGACGGCCGATGCGAGGGAGAGTTGCTGCACTTTGCGCCTTCCCTTACTGCTAAGTGAGCTGTGACACCCCCCAAAGAGGTTGTAAAAAAGATCTACACAAACCCTTCAACCCTGTATCCCAGGTCAGCATCTCAGAGGTGTCGTCCGCAATGTGACAACAATATGACAGATGACAAAATGACTGGAACCACACCAAATTCCCAAAACATTTGACAAATATGTAAATTAACATCATCCCCAAATCCTCATTAAAAACTTTTCACCCACCAACCTTAAACATTTGAAATCTGGGAATGTTGTTTAGCATGAAACTATGAGCTGTTTCATGTCATGACAGCATTATGTCAGTAATTTAGTGATATATGCCTTCACAACACAATCTTTCTTTCGTGTAACTTTGTCCTCAAGCAAACAACCCAGCACCACAGCAAACCAGCAGCTCCTTCAGCAACACTGCCTCCCCTCAATGTTATACTGTACATCCCAGCCCCCAACTACGGAAGAGCCCAAATCCCTCACCTATTTTCAATGTCTTCATCAAAAACTACAACCCAGTGGTTTTGTGAAGTACTTAAAAGGCAAGCAAATCAAATGTACCATTTGCACTGAGATGTGAAACAATCAATGAACTCTCAGCTAAGCATATCATACGTGCATACTGTAGCATCAAAAGCTCAGAGAACAACACTGTTCACAGCCAAAAACACATTCACCTGTTTTAAATTTCTAAGTCTCATTGCGAGCTACAACAACACAATCCCACGTAAGCTGACACATGACTGTGAGCTAAAAGATGACAAGCCAGCCAGCTGGCAACGTTCCTAGTGAAACAATAGCTGCTGACCTCTCTGAAATTATTTGGATTTCTTTGAGTGAGTAGAACTCACCTTCATGGTGCACCCCTGCGTCGACAGTCCTCTCCGCAGCACGTGTGGGTGTGTGTCATTTGTGTGTGTGTTTCCTGGGCAGGAGCCGCACTCTCCTTGTTTCCGACAGGGCAGGGGAAGCTGTCCCCTCACACGCTGCTATTCCTGTTGGCTGGACAGCGTCCAAATGAAAGGTATAATGTAGAGTGTAGAAACAAGAAGCTACGGAGTCCTGACATGCTATCAATCTCTCACACTCTCTCTATTTCTCACTCCATTTCCCCCCCTCTCTCGCCTTCCCTCCCCTTCTGTATCTCTTCCTCACACTTTTCCACCCTTTAGTTGGAAACACAGATTGAGAGATTGTGAAAGATAGATGGTCCATTCTCCTCACCCCTCCTACCTTTCATGATCCTTCCCCCTCTTCTATTCCATCCAATACAAATCCACTCCAGCCATCTTCCCCTCCCTCTGTTCAAGCCATACGGAGTGAGAACCTCAGCCAGAGGCAGACTGGTACATCTGGGCAAAATCACAACTCCTGTAGCTCCTCAGTTCTCACACACTGTATAAACTGATACACGCATATGCATGAATAGTATTAGGGAGCTCACATGAACCCAAAGGAAATTGTAGTTGACAGGTCTGTACTAGATAAATTATAAATCCTCAGCGGGTATTATGAATTATACACACACTGCACATGTGTAGATTACAAAGTTATCCACAGCAAAGGAAAGACAATGAACACTATAGGTGGCATGAAGTGGCGAACTGACAGCAATGTTTTCAAATTTCACATGATTACATCACATGATTACAATATTTCCAATAGGATAAGTATCTACACAGAAATGTATTGCATAGAGGAACATTTGAAGCCACCATGATGACAAAAGAAAAACCTGTTTAAAATCAAGGAGCATTTGAAAATTACAGGATTATGGAAACCAATCGATTACATTTATACCATTGTGATAGTGACGCTGCAGTGTGTTAGCAGTCAGAAAAGACTCCACTGGGATCAGACGTCAATTCAACGTCTATTCCATGTTGGCAACATAATCCTCCCATACTGTGTACTGAATGAACATTAAGCTCCAATCACCAAGATATTGCAAAGCACATACACACTTCTTTGGTATGACCCATGGTATTTCTACAATCTGATTTAATTTTCACCTTAATTAAAATGCAATGTTTTATGGACTCATGAACTATGATGAAGAGTCAACCTTCCCTGCAGCAGTGTTATAACACACAGCCACCAATAGAGGGCAGTCTCCGCATACTGTTTTCCTATAACACAGGCATGATCTGCTGTACAGTGTACAGTACATGTATCCCATAAATGTAAACATGTCAAAGCTGCCATCGACTTCAATCACCAAACAGAAATAAATCATCTGCGAGGGTGTCATCTTGAGCGTCTGGTCAAATCCATAGGTGTCTAATCCGTTTTCTGTCTAGCCACTGTTGTCTGTCTGTCTAACAGCCCATCTTCTCTGACTCTGTTAGTGTTTGATCCATCAGACGACCGGAGCTGAATTATCAGATGCATCTGTCTCTGCTCTTTTGTCTGCTTTCTCTATCCAATCTAGCCAGCTGCTGCTCTGCTGCTGTTCTGCCTTAGTGTGCTATATAGTATTTATTACTGACTGCAGTTCTCTCACACAGAGTGTATCCGTGTTGGACAGTGTACTGTACAGTTCTGGATAATGAAGCACCCAGCTGACTGCAGCAGAGGAGAGGAACAATAGACATTCTACAGGCCCAAGGCCAGGAAAGCCATAGCTCAGATCATTGGCTATGAGCGGGGTGGATAAAGGGACACTGTATACTACTACCTGAGAGAGGTGACAGCCAGCAGAAACAAAAGCAGATTACTGCACCATCGTGCCTTTGAACTACAATATTATATACAATATCATATACAATGTCATATAGCTGTTTAGGAGTAGCCAGACTACAGTTATAAACTCCAAGTCAAAATATGGTGCTGACCATGAAAAACCTAACAATCATATCAGGATAATTCAATCAAAAGTGCTGGTTCACATTCATTTACTTTTGTGAAATATCAAGTCCATCTACAAATGTTGAAGATATAATTTTTTTTCTCCCAATAACCATCACCATGACTGCAAACAATATTTCCACTGAGGTCTAATTATCACGCTTACATAAAAATGCATTTGAAACAATATTTCAGGGGTGTGAAAATATATAACGGGAATGGGAGGGGTGGGGGTGTGGTGGGATGTCGGAGAAAGAAATGTACAAGTGATGTGTTGCAATTGCCTTTGCACAATTTCATTAGATTTGGATTTAATTAGATCGGAGACACTACACAACTGACAGCCCCAATTAATCCTATACCACACCCCGTCCCTCAGTGTCTCCTAATGTTCCTAAAACGATCTCATATGAATCTCTGAAATATAAAAGTAAAAAGGACATAGCAATGGTCCTGCAGTGAAGCGATGAGAATACTGTCACTGGTCAGGATTTAAGGTGGTGTTATCCAGCAGCAGCTCTTTACAGATACACTCTTAGAAAAAAAGGGTTCCAAATGGGTTCTTCGGCTGTCCCCATAGGAGAACCCTTTTTGGTTCCAGGTAGAACTCTTGGGTTCTATGTAGAACACTCTGTGGAAAAGGTTCTACCTGGAACCGAAAAGGTTCTACCTGGAACCAAAAGGGATCGCCTATGGGGAGAGCCGAAGAACACTAAGGTTCTAGATTGGAGTTTGTTTTCTAAGCGTGTACATCCAGTTGTTAAATTGCTTTATGAATGAGTAAGAAGGAGAATCAGTGATAAAATAATGTCCTTCCAAGTGCACTTTCTACTGTCAATACAGTATACAAACAAAACAACCCAACAAGATTTACGTCTGATAAAGAAAACAATAACATCAACTTTTGTATCTATCCATTTAGACTTTGACAAACAGGAGATGACCGGGACGCTGTTGAGAACAATATTCTGGTCACCACGTCAACAATACTGATAATAGTAATGGCCACCACGTCAACAATACTGATAATATTAATGGTCACCACGTCAACAATACTGATAATAGTAATGGTCACCACGTCAACAATACTGACAATAGTAATGGCCACCACGTCAACAATACTGATGGTCCCTTAGCCGGCAGTACAAATGCAGATTTCAGAAAGCTATGATTAACAATGCTATAATGAAACAATGGGGAACTATCTACAGTTATTCATAATACACATGGAAGCTCAATGCCTTAAGTGCAGAGTTGATTTGAGTAAACTGGGTATATTAGGCTAATGTGTCTGACATGGACGTTAGATACGTCTACAGGGTCAGATACGTGTGTGTGTCTGCGATTTGGGAATGTCTGGTGCTTGAGCAGGTCTTGAGGGTTGGGGCTGAACCGTTACTGAAGCGTGGTACCCTATAAATGGTTTACCGGGTCAGACCTGACGGTTGAGATGATGAATAAAAAGTAATAGGAGTCGGATGCATGTGGAGAATATATTAACCTGACATACCATAGAAGTTGGCTTTCAGGATAGCTTACTATTCCTGTTGATTTAATTCAAAATAGCTGTTCAATAGATTTTGAACTCTACTGTAGTTTTACTTGTTGTTTTTCATGATAATAGTGACACATCTTACAATTCTCAAAATACATACTGCATGTGCATAAAATGGAGAGCAAAAATTCCTCTTATCACAATGACTCACCCCACTTTACAGTAGGCTAAGCAGCATTATACTAAGTAGACTAAGTAGATGAGCAGTAGACTAAATATACTTTATAGTACACTAAGTCAACTTTACAGTAGACTATGCAGCAGAATAAGCCAGAGCCTACACTGTGAGGGCTGATATAGTACGGTCTGAAGGTTTGCTTCATTGGTGCCACTGGAGCCGTATAACAGAGAATCAACCAGCAGTGTGTCGGCCTGCTCTGAGTTAGCAGGATTAGACTGCTTTGACATGGCCCAGCTGCCCTGTCTAATGAGCACGTAGAAAACCACAAGCGAACCCGTGTCATTATCTCGATGCAGATGCATGCCCACTACTGGAACATCATTGTTTTGTTCAACAACTGGAAAGTAGAAGTGTTGCTAAAGGAAAGTCATAATAGAATCACCTCTGGCATTCGAACCAATTAACTTTTGGTTACTGGCCGAACGTTAACTGCTAAGCTACCTGCCGCCCCCGTCATGTCATTACAGAAAGTGTGTGTGTGTGTGACTATTGTATTTGTCACATGCTTCGTTGCAAAACAGCGAAATGCTTACTTACGGGTCATTTTTCATCATTGCAGACTTGATAAAATAATAATACACGAGGAGAAATGCACAGTGAATAAAGAATAACAAGTAAAAATGTACATGGCTATATACAGGGAGTACCAGTACCGAATCAATGTGCAGGGGTACAAGGAAATTGTGTTAGCTATGTATACAGTGCCTTCCAAAAGTATTCAGACCCTTTCCCTTTTTCCACATTTTGTTCCATTACAGCCTTATTCTAAAATGTTTTTTTTTTTAAATTCCTCACCAATCTACATACTCCATAATGACAAAGTGAAAGCAGGTTTAGGAATTTTTGCAAATGTATATAACAAAAACACACTTTTAATTGATTAGAGACATTTGGAAAGGTACACACGTCTATTTAAAGGTCCCACAGTTGACAGTGCGTGTCAGAGCAAAAACCAAGCCATGAGGTCGAAGGAATTGTCCGTAGATCTATAAGACAGGATTGTGTCGAGGCACAGATCTGGGGAAGGGTATCAAAACATTTCTGCAGCATTGAATGTCCCCAAGAACGCAGTGGCCTCCATCATTCTTAAATGGAAGAAGTTTGGAACCACCAAGACTCTTCTTAGAGCTGGCCGCCCAGCCAAACTGAGCAATCGGGTGAGAAGGGCCTTGGTCAGGTGACCAAGAACCAGATGGGAGCTCTAGAGTTCCTCTGTGGAGATGGGAGAACCTTCCAGAAGGGCAAACATATCTGCAGCACTCCACCAATCAGGCCTTTACGGTAGAGTGACCAGACGGAAACCACTCAGTAAAAGGCACATGACAGCCCGCTTGTCGTTTGCCAAAAGGCACCTAAAGACTCTCAGACCATGGGAAATAAGGTTCACCTTCCAACAGGACAACGACCCTAAGCACTCAGCCAAGACAATGCAGGAGTGGCTTCGGGAACAAGTCTCTGAATGTCATTGGGTGGCCCAGCCAGAGCCAGGACTTGAACATCTCTGAAGAGACCTGAAAATAGCTGTGCAGCGACACTCCCCATCCAACCCGGCAGAGCTTGAGAGGATCTGCAAATAAGATTGGGAGAAACTCTCTGAATACAGGTGTGCCAAGCTTGTAGCATCATACCTAAGAAGATTCGAGGCTGTAATCGCTGCCAAAGGTGCTTCAACAAAGGGTTTGAATACTTATGTAAATGTCATAGTTTTTTTACCAGTTTTTGCTTTGTCATTATGGGGTATTGCATGTAGCTTGATGAGGGAAAACTATGTAATCAATTTTAAAATAAGTCTGTAACGTAACAAAATGTGGAACAAGTAAAGGGGTCTGAATACTTTCCGACTGCACTGTATGTAGATTCTCACAAATTGTTATGGTGCCATGTAAATTAAAGCTCAAAGCCACCAGCATCACTTCCATTAGACCATAACGTTGAGATCCTTAGATCTTCTTTTAGGCTTGACGATAGCACCCTCTGCTGTATCTATGGCTATAGTGGCCAATGTGCCACATAGACAAATACTGGACAATAAGGCTCTGTAGTGTTGTCATGGTCTACTGTTGCTCTGTAATATCAAAACCAATGCTTGCCAAGCTAAACTAAAACATTATCCTCATTTCTCTTTCATCTCCCTGATGTAGCTCGTGGCATGTTCCCCAGGCTGATGGTTTAATGTGCCTGTACAGTACATTGGGATTGTCGTGCTACTGTCAGCTCAGATGTAAGGAAAACTCAATCACAATACATAAAACATTTAATAAACCCTAAATTTATTGAAGACATTTTTCATGTTTGAATTAAACTATGATGACGAAACAGCAATTTCACTCATACCCTTGGTAGAGGAGAAAGGTTGGAAGTAAAAGCTTAATTGGCAAGTCTACAAGTTTAAGTAATGTTTCTTGTCATTTCAGGTCCTAACTAACACTCAGATGGTTGGGGGATTGAATGTGTGGTGAGTGTGATACCAGCAGAGACAACTCTAACAGACATTGAAGGAAACGGGCGAGAAGGCAGCCTGTCAAACCTGGCAGTTGATTCGATTAGTTTTACTGTCACAGCTAGGGGTTTTTCAGTCTCTCTTTGAGAAGAAATCCACACCGGACACTCTGCACAATGTTGGGAGGCTGACTGCCATTTGCCATAGTAGGAAGGTTCTCTTGCATCAATACACTCAACCTGCAAAGTTCAAAGGCACTATAACTAAGGCAATGTGTCTTACATCTTCAGATCAAACACTGCTCACATACAGCTCAGCTTCTTATTGAACTAGAGAATGCCTCTCCCGTGATATGATTCACCTAGCTGCTAGTCTGTTTTCCAAGAAACAAAACAGGCTACTGATGTATTTGTTAAGATCCCCAATTAGCCGTTACTATCGCAACAGCTAGGCGACTCTTCCTGTAATTCGACACATTGAACGAGTTATGAGAATGATTATACCTGCCTCCAGTCAAAGCTATATAAACAAAGCAGCTCACAGCTACCTACTTTGAAATACAATTTTCTCTGTTCAATTCAACTTTGAAGTAGACTTCTCTGATGGAATTCTGGAGACAAAAAAATAAACTGAACCGGTTCTTCTGGGAGTCCTAACTCACTCAGATAACTCCTCATCTCCATAGATAACTGGAGTACATCACTCATCTCACATGGGAGTGAGACAATTTGCCCAGCTGTGTTCTACTAGTGGAAACTTCCTGACAGGAGGGGACAGATGGTACTGATGTTGAAAGATGTTTTATTTGAGACTTGGCATTCTCAAATTCCTTTATATGAACATTGACCAGGGGAGATTAGCTAGATGTCATACCCAATGTAATTTGACATATCAAACAGTAGATGAGTTATAAGAATGATTATTTCTGCTTTTAGTCAAAGCTATATAGACGAAGCAGGACACTGCTATACACATTAGCATCTTTTAGAGTTAAACTTTGAAGGAGACTTATCAGTCAAATGTATTTGATAAAGTATTTTTTACATCAGCAGTTGTCACAAAGGGCTTATACCGACACCCAGCCGGAAAATGCAGGAACCTAGGAAGAGAGGAACCAGGCGCCGAGGTGTGGCCAGTCCTCTTCTGGCTGTGCTGCGTGGAGATTGTAAGAGTACATGGCCATTAAGACCAGATCGTTCTTCAAGACATTCAAATGTTCACAGATGACCAGCAGGGTCAAATAACCACAGTGGTTATAGAGGGTGCAACAGTTCAACACCTCAGGAGTAAATGTCAGTTGGCTTTTCATAGCCGAGCATTCAGAAGTCGAGACAGCAGGTGCGAGAGAGAGCGAGTCGAGAGATGTGATATTCTGATATTGGAGACAGGAGGGAACTATCCAGTAAAGGAAAAAAACAGAACCTGCTTCTCCTGGAAGTCCTAAACAATGATTTACACACACACACACACACACACACACACACACACACACACACACACACACACACACACACACACACACACACACACACACACACACACACACACAAGATGACTGATAGGGGGTGCTGTGTTGAAGCCACCACACCTACATCTTGGCACTCCCCCACTGTTGTAAAAAACATGTTGGAAGCTATAGAAATGGATGTATTAATATATTAGTTTTTTCCACATTTATTTCTATTACAGACACCTTAATGCATACTTTTAAAATATTATTATGTGAACATAAAAAAATAAAAGAAATCCTTAAAGTATAATTCTTCTATTATTAATGTTACTGTCCACACAACAACAACAAAAATACATGTAAATTTGTCCTTGAAACATTTAATTGAAATACTGTGGGTGGCAGGTAGCCTAGCGGTTAGAGTGTTGGGCCAGTAACCAAAAGTTTGCTAGTTAGAATCCCTGAGATGACTAGGTGAAAAATCTGTTGATCTGCCCTTGAGAAAGGCACTTAACCCTAATTGCTTCAGGGTCACCATCAATAATGGCTAATCCCATGCTGTGACCCAACTCTCAGAGGGTGTCTCAGGGTGTGTGGGATATACAAAAATATATATATTTCACACCACACACAGGAGGGGATTTCACACCACACACTTGTACATGTATGAAACAGGACAAATACAAGCACCCCCTATTTGACCTTTTTATTCAATTCATTCCTATGGAGGAGTGTCAACCCGTGGCTTCAAATCCAGCATGATCTATCCAGGGTTTATATACATCATTGATCCTAATTCATACAGATAACTCCTCATCTCCATCTATGGAGATGAAGTGCAAAATTAACTCTCACTATGAGGTGTGATATGATGGGTTCAGCAGGGGTTCACCCACACAGTCCACTGAATACTGATAGAGAACATCTGCATTAACACCATACCATTTACAATCTTCACTGCTTTATGTCAACAGCAAGCATAGCACCTCTACTGCTTTATGTCAACAGCAAGCATAGCACCTCTACTGCTTCATGTCAACAGCAAGCATAGCACCTCTACTGCTTTATGTCAACAGCAAGCATAGCACCTCTACTGCTTCATGTCAACAGCAAGCATAGCACCTCTACTGCTTCATGTCAACAGCAAGCATAGCACCTCTACTGCTTTATGTCAACAGCAAGCATAGCACCTCTACTGCTTTATGTCAACAGCAAGCATAGCACCTCTACTGCTTTATGTCAACAGCAAGCATAGCACCTCTACTGCTTTATGTCAACAGCAAGCATAGCACCTCTACTGCTTCATGCCACAGCACGACTTTCCCGAGCAATTTCCCCAAGCCTCTCGGCGCTGGCTGTTTATGAGTTTCCGAGTTCTCCTGGCAAAACAAAGATTACACCCTATTCCCACATTTCACAGTTGATTTAAGGTGAGTGACGGTTCATGGCTTCAGATCTGTTTATTTTATCTCTCTAAGACTCAAGTTTCACCAAAGCAAGGTGTTACAGAATACATCATCTCAAGAGTTGTTTTGTTGTCATATGGTAATTAGCTCTTCTATTGCCCTGTTCTGAATTCAGTAAAATTGCATACTTTATTGCTCAAGAAATACTTTATTGTTTCTACAACTTTCTCTGTAGAAACAGAGTGAAACAGAAAGGGCACGGCTTCATCAAACCATTCAATTGGTTTTGGAGGGAGGGGTGGGGTGGGGGGTGGGGGTGAGCTGGCTTACTGCACGGTGTGACAGGACAGGCAGCCAGGAGGAGTGCTGCAGGTTTTGAAGAGGCTGAAATGCAGATGCAGACTCTCCTCTCCTCCTCTCTGGGTAAGCAGTGAGAGCAGACAGCTGGGCTTGGAAAGCATCACATATAAACACTGCCCAATCCCTTTGAACCATCAAATATTCAACGCATCATTTCCAGTTCAAACTGCTGGCCGCAGGCTAGACACTAGTGTAAAAATTCACTGGACCATATCTACAGGCACATTTGTATTTTTATAGATGCCTTGATATAATATACATAGAAACCTTAAAGACTGACTGGAAGCAAGCCAAGAAACTACGCTTTTCTTTGTCGGACTCATATTGACCTCCTTCAATAAGAAGAGCACTTTGAAGCATTACTTACAGATAAATAATTGTGGATTCATAGTATGGCTACGAGGAGAACATCTTACCTTTCCATCCTCAATAAACTCATCTACATTAGGCTCCATCCAATAAGAGCATCAACTGAGCACAGGGAGAATTTACATACAGTACAGTCTGACTTTAGCGTACCTTCCCTTGTCGCAAAACATTCAGTGGTTGCAGCAGCTTATCCAATAGACTTCTGGACCCTAACTTCTACATTGTAAAGAAGAGCAATTAATAATACAATACCAGTCTACAACAATAAAGTTTAACTGTATAATTTACGTCAGACAATGAAGTTGCTACTAGAGCAGATAAGATCATTCAGCAGGCAATATATAACAAATAACCACAGGAACTGCTAACACAAAACCCTCAAGTATAGAAACAACCAGATAAAAATACCTAATAGACAACAACTTGCAAACAGAGATAGAACAGCCATGTGAAATCTATAGATTTCACAGGTACAGCGACTTATCAGACAACAATCTGAAGGCTTACATGTTCAAGTTTTTTCTCTTTCCTGCGGAGCCAGACGCCTGCAGAGTAATCCTGCTGCTGGACGGTTCTGTAGATGGTATTAGCGGGGACCACCGGGGGACCACCCCCTTTCAGCTGGAGCTCCATAAAGTCCCCTGACAGCAGCTTGGCTCATGGCAGGTTGGTCTGGAGAAGCCCTCTGCTCAGCCCCCTGATGTGGGGCTCCACCCTAGCTGTATGACTCAGGGATCCCATGTGTTGTGTTGCTGATGCAGCGTGACGGAAGAAGAAGAGACCCCCGTCAGGATCAGACCCCAGTAGAGTCAGCAACACTGCCGTCGGTGCTGGCCAACCTGGTCTCAGAGCATTTAGTATAATTCTGTATGTAAATCTGACACTCCATTTAGTATGATATGTTACGTTTGATATAGATATATACATATATACACACACACACACACACACACACATTTGTGGATGTCCATCACCTGTTTTGTATGATATTACGAATAACAATTAGAATTATATGTTACGAATCTGCAAAACGTTCAATATGTTACACATGTCCAAACGTACAATATGTTACAAATTCACAAAACGTATGATATGTTATGGATTCTAGCTAGGTGGCTACTGTTAGGTAGCTGGCTAACGTTAGCTAGGCTAGGGGTTAGGGTTAAGGTTAGGTTTAAGTTTAGGAGTTAGGTTAAAGGGTTAAGGTTAGGGGAAGGGTTAGCTAACATGCTAAGTTGTTTCAAAGTTGTTAAAACGTAGTAAGTATAGTTGAAAAATTGGTGATTAGCTAAAATGATAAAGTTGTCCATGATAAGATTTGAACACTCAACCTTTGGGTTGCTAGACGTTTGCGTTATATGCCTACCCATCTACCCTATTTTCGTTTTTTGCCTTAAGTAACCATCTGGCTTATGTAACCATACTGTATCATACGAATTCGAGTGTCCTGGATTTACATTTACTATGCTACGCCTAGTCTATGAGACCAGGCTTTACTGGCAGAGGTAGGAGGCTCTCTCTCTCCCCATCTCCCCCTCGTGTCTGTTTCTCCTGGTTTCACTGTCTTTCTATTTCTCTGTCTCCACCACTCTGTCTTTACTTCCACCACTCTCCATCTCAAGCAAGGATATCTTTGGTCATCAGAGGGAGCCTTTACAGACACACAAAGATATACACACGCATACATATATGCCCCCCCCCACACACACACACACACACACCATTATGTATGATCTGCAGTTACCTCTGCTCACCTCAGCCCATCACAAGTCACACAGGCAGCAGAGCTTAAAGTCTAATTACCTCAACCTCCTTTTCCAGAGGAACAGTCAGAGCTCCTTAATTAGGACTCATTGTAGCATGAAAGTCTGCCTTCAAATAAAATCTAATTAAAGTTTATTGGTCTTGTACACAGATTTGCAGGTGTTATAGCAGGTGCAGAGAAATGCTTATGTTACCAGCTCCAACAGGGCAGTAGAATGTCTCGCATATACAATACAAATATTCAAAAATCTAAACAAGAAATAACAATCAAATCTAATTTTATTTGTCACATACACATGGTTAGCAGATATTAATGCGAGTGTAGCGGAATGCTTGTGCTTCTAGTTCCGACCATGCAGTAGTATCTAACAAGTAATCTAACAAATTCACAACAACTACCTTATACACACACAAGAGTAAAGAAATGAATACGAGTATGTACATATAAATATCTGGATGAGCGATGGCTGACCGGCGTAGGCAAGATGCAGTAGATGGTATGGAGTACAGTATATACACACATATATATATATATATATATATATATATATATATATATATATATATATATATATATGAGATGAGTAATGTAGGATATGTAAACATTATTAAAAAAAAATGTTTAAAGTGGCTAGTGATACATTTGTTACATCCAATTCCTATTATTTAAAGTAAAGAGATTTAAGTCAGTATGTTGGCAGCAGCCACTCAATGTTAGTGATGGCTGTTTAACAGTCTGATGGCCTTGAGGTAGAAGCTGTTTTTCAGTCTCTCGGTCCCAGCTTTGATGCACCTGTACTGACCTCGCCTTCTGGATGATAGCGGGGTGAACAGGCAGTGGCTCGGGTGGTTGTTGTCCTTGATGATCTTTTTGGCCTTCCTGTGACATCGGGTGGTGTAGGTGTCCTGCAGGGCAGGTAGTTTACCCCCGGTGATGCGTTGTGCAGTCCTCACTACCCTCTGGAGAGCCTTACGGTTGTGGGCGGAGCAGTTGTCGTACCAGGCGGTGGTACAGCCCAACAGGATGCTCTCGATTGTGCATCTGTAGAGGTTTGTGAGTGTTTTTGGTGACAAGACAAATTTCTTCAGCCTCCTGAGGTTGAAGAGGTGCTGTTGCGCCTTCTTCACCACGCTGTCTGTGTGGGTGGACCATTTCAGTTTGTCCGTGATGTGTACGCAGAGGAAATTAAAACTTTCCACTCCAGAGTAGATATAGAGTGAGAATGTGTCAGAATATAAATATGAATATTTTAATATAAATATATGTATAGACAATATATACTGAGGACTAATTATAGCTTCCTGAACACTGGACTATTTTCACCTACACTACCCTTCCATTTGTTGGGACCCACAGTAGGTGAATAATTCAGCTGGACTTTCACCATTGTTATAGTTTCTGTAGGTGTTACATAGTTTGGATATATTACTTAGTACAAAAGACAGGTTTTAGGAGATCACTCAACCAGCCAATTAATGACAGCTGTGTCTTGCTGCTTTACTTTTGGTAGCAATTGTTCATAAAGACTTGGATCATCCACGTGTGCTAAAATTGAGCAATGAGTTGAGATACAGATTGAGCTCTCCCAAATGCACTGAACTATAACGCTACATGTACGTCACAAAGGATCGATTGAAGTGTATTATTTTATTTAGGATCGATAGCAAATGTCTGATTCTTAATTACCTGATTATCTTAACCTTTCAGACAACCATTTACATTATGACTATGAAGTTTCCCACGTTACTCTATCAATATTTGCACTGCATTATTTTATTTAACTAGGCAAGTCCGTTAAGAACAAATTCTTCTTTACAATGACGGCCTACTCCGGCCAACCCTCCCCTAGCCCGAAAGACGCTGGGACAATTGTACACCGCCCTATGGTACTACCGATCACGGCCGGTTGTGATACAGCCCGGGATTGAACCCGGGTCTGTAGTGACGGCTCTAGCACTGCAATGCAGTGCTTTAGACCGCTGCGCCACTCGGCCCAAAAGAACAACATCAAATGAAGCGGAGTCATGTTTGTATCTTTGCAAGGAGAGGCAGGTGTTGTGCCCTCCTGGTTCTTGGTAAAGGTTGCTGTCAATCCCATTATATTCCAATCACATTCTCTACCAGAAGAGCCTATCAGAGAAGCATCAGGAGTCCATCCAGCATACTGAACTCTGGCCAACATTATAACTACCACTGGGACCACCTTCTGGCTCTGGTTCAGAGACTAAAATACAATTGATCTTGATCTGAAATTAGCCTAGATTAAGAAGATAGCTAAACTGTAAAACAAATCATGTTGTTTTCACAGTAATTTACTGGCAGCCAGTTACCTGTAAATTACTGTAAAAAAGAAGTATAGTATGTTACCATAAATACTGTTAAACCAATCTTTGGAATTGATGGTAACATACTGTACCTTTTTATCAACATTTTACAGATAACTGTCTGCCAGTAAATTGCTTGTATAAACAGCAGGATTGTTTTACAGTGTATGCTACACATACTTAAACTATAATTTAAAATACTTGGGATCACTGCAATTTTACTTTGTGGCAATGAATTATCAAACTAATGTTGGCATATGTCAAATGTTTTACTTGCTTCCAAAGCTGTTTTCCCCCTGCACACATAAAGGAGAATGTATGGGATATGACATTAAAAACAGTTAGCAAATTAGGACATTATGTGGATGCCATTACCAGCGGCGGCAGATTAGGTTGCACCTTGTCCAATTTTACCCAGCAATATTTAAATGAGCCATGAAATGATTTAGTAAACTCATCAACGGGGGCTACGGTAAACAAATATAGCCACGTATGGTTCACAAAAATACGTCTTTAAAACCCACCAATGAATAATGCCACTGGATTTAAATAAAGGTTAAATATATACAGTATATATTTGTTTATTGAACAGAAATGCATACTCTACCGCTTTAAATGACATTACAACTTCAAAGTCTTGAAATAAAGATAAATATGCTGCGCTTTAATTTAATACTTTCTCAGCATCAAAGGATTATGCACAACAAAGTCTAACAAAAAGTCTTATCAACTGACACCATGAAAAAAAAGTCTAAAAGGCCCTTTGAGCCATGTATTTGCAGGATGCAGCCAAAATAGACAAGAGATTATTTAAACCAGCCTCAACTAATGCAGTCCATCCTGATAGAATCAAGAAAATCAGCGACATCAAATATCTAAAGCTGCTATCGGTGACAAGGTAACACAGTGATTCGTAGGTTGAATACAGTTCCGCTAAATCCAGAGGTTAGACTGCTATTGTGTTGTGTTGTCTTTCGTAGTGCGTGCACCATGTATTAATCCCCTACCATCATATTCTGCGAACATTCAGTATTTATTGTTTTTCATTCACATTTCATATTAAACCTATGGCATTTTGTCCTCTGTCCCTGGAATTGGGACCGAAAAGTAATTGCCTTTGTGACAATCTCTGTACAAACCGGATTCATAATTATTCACTGTGCATGAAATTGAGGATACACTTTGGTCATTCGTTGAGTCTGTCGACTGCTTCAAATGGAATGTGTAGAACATACCATTATATTGTTCGAGCAAAGAAAACACTTGACCTGCAGTGATTTAATTAAGCAATGTCGTATGCATGGCCTTCAATGATTACTCAGCACATGCCTCAGCCAAAGTCGATATCCCCAACAAAACATTCAAAAACATGATCAAAAGGACCTTACCCCCATCTCTCCTCTGCATCTTCTCTCTGCAGCCAAGGCATTGCAGCTTTTTATCAACTGCCAGTGTTTTTGTTTTGGGATTAATTAGTTTAACATTGTGTCCCATATCTGGCCAACCCTATGCTAACCCTGAATTAAACAAGGTTCATTGTCATTGTGCTTTGCAGGCTGGCAGAAATATTTAACTGCCTCTTGTCCTCTAAGGATAATAGGGAGAGTTAAGTTTTAGAATAAATTGGATTGATGTTAAGGTTGTCTTTTCCATGGCATTGGAAGTTAATATACCTTTTTGTTTGCCACCATTTTAGGGGTTTGCTTTTGAGAGATGGTCAGACATTTACTCATGCCCCTTTGAGGCTTCACATACTTTATTTTCCCATTCCATGCACTTAAGTGTCCTCTGTGGATTTGGCACGAGTGTTGGAAGATGACAGTTTGGGTTTAGCACAATGAATAATGAATGTGATTCAGTGCTGGAGTGAGTTTTCTGTGCTTCTCCCTCCTATAGTCCACTGGGCCCTGGGATGTAGGCTACTGCATGCCTTTAATGTCCACTGGGGGTATACTGTTCAGCTTTGACTATCTAGGAAATAAAACTAAAGCCTCTGATACTTAATTAACTGGGTTCCTCTTAGACACCCTGTGCCAAAAGAGTGAAATTATTATTGTACTTACCCTGTCTAGAAGTATGTCATGGTCCTACATTTTGGACATGGTCACCTTGGCAACACCACCCACACACCACATTTTCCTTTGAAGAGAAATACAATAGAAAATGGCTGTCGGTGTCAAAAGATACTCATAGAGTGTACTCTTGTGTTGCCTGCGATTCGTATATATCTATGCAACGTTCCAACTTCTTCTAATAGCCTATATGTTTCCATGGCAGTACTGTACTGGTGATTAAGATGGCCAATTACTGTATGTGTTTTAATAGGGCATGTCTCAGGTGCCAAGTAAAGTTCTCACAGAACCTCTAATGAGAGCTGCTGAGACCCAGGGGACAGCTTGAATCAGGCCATAATACAGACTGTATAGCTGTCACAGAGCACACCATGAAGTGTGTGTAGGAAGGCTCTCCCTTTCATGCTAGAGGCTCGGTTTAATCACTGCAAAAACTGTCTCTGGGCTGAGTCAATTAGTTGATTGGGCTTTTTCTCTGCTCGGTGAGATAGGCTAATAAGCAAAAATGTGTATAAGTAGGGGAAGCAGGTTTGGTACACAATAGGCCTCACACTGCGTTGTTCTTACCCCCAGGATAACACTGTCCCTGGGCTAGCTTAGCCTGTGTTCACACAAGCAGGGACAACTGCAACCAGCTATCACTTTTCTGGAGTAGAATGTTCAAATTATCTAAATGGCTATCCCCGAAAAGTCGGTGCTAACCCTGCTCCAGAACAGGCCAGCTAGCCCTGGACTAAGGTTGGTGCTAGCCCAGTTTAGAATGTGCAAGTGTGAACACCCACTTGTCCCGACCTAAAAGCTCCCGTAGCTGAGTGCTAAAGAGGTTCTTAGCCCTGGGCTAAATGCAGTGTGAACATGGCTTATGTTATCCCTTTGCAATCAGGGTTGTGTGTTTTTCATGTTCAGGTCAAATGGACAGTAGTAACTCCTGGCTTTCCTAATAATCACTGTATGTTGTGCATGGCTAACTATTGGATCCCCTGTCTTTTGTGGCCACCTAGTGGATGTTTGTGTTGCTCATAAGCTCAGCACTAAGGAAGCTGGTTTTGAATTCTGTCAGTTGATCTTGAAATATATTCACAGTACAATATTTTAGAAATAAAAGTTTAATTTCAAAATAACTTGCAGTGGATTATAAATCCTAGACTGGTCAGGCAAACATCCATGCTATATCAAAGGACCACACCTAATAGACATACAGTTTAATATATTATCTGGACTGATTCTATTCATCCAAATTAATTTGCCATCAAATGAGAAAGTCATCTCATCATTTATTACATAATGGCATTACAAATATTAACTGTAATCATCAATAAACAATTATTTAATATGAAAAATAGTACATGTACAAGATGGTTATCAAACCGTTTACATTATTAAACAACTAATCAATAATATTACTCATTTGAAATAGAAGGCTTACCATAAAGGACACATCAAACATTTCATTGAGCCCCAACCAGACATTGCCACATGATAGTCTCCTCAAAATGGCTGATTGCAGTTTCTTTTTTAAAGGGACAGCAAGTACTTGATATAATCCTATCAGTTACTTCTCCATAGTGATAGACATCTAAAAGGTCCCACCTGTTACATTCTAATGCTGCGTATAGGACCAGGTGGGAATTACCAGTGAAGTAGTAAATATCATTGAAAAACACTAATGGCCAACAAGCTGCATCAACTATAAACGAAAGGTATTGTGCTTGTAAACAAGTTATACTGTTCAAAAACCATATTAGTATTTATAAATATACATTATAATGATAAATTAATTATAAATTATAAATACTGTTTTGCATTTAACTGCAGAAAATGCTGTAGTCAACTGGGTGGGGGATCCTATAGGTTAAGCAAAGATCACATAATTTCATCCAAGTCATCAGGATGGATAAGCCAATTAATTATACTCCTGAGCAAACATTCCATAACTGCAGATGGCAGTAAATTACCAACCTTGGCTTAACACCTGTTCTGACAACACACTCCAGGTGGCAGTATGCACCTTTTCAGTTTATTTACCAACTAATAGAAGTACAGTAGAAGAAGAATAAATTGACTACTTTAAAATGGAGGAAGCCCTCAATGGCACTGCTCATGCTGTCATAGAAGGGCCCACTATCCATCTCTATAGATTATACAATTACAAACAGGATGTCTCTAACCATTTAATATTGCATTAGTGCATTTTAAATGTTTATATTGCCATATTTAGCTCTCTCTCTCTCTGTCTTTCTCTGTCTCGCGGTCTCACATGCACTCATGCACATATGTACATACATACACACACTTCCCTCTCTTATACACTTGTGACTGGATAAATGGACAAATTCACAGAATCAGGATCCCCTACAATGAGAAGACTATACACTGGGCTATACTAGGCTAATCTCAAGGGCTTCTCTAATATAATATAAAAATGATATGCCATTTAGCAGACACTTTTATCCATAGAGACTTTGTGGGGAGGTGCAGAGAATTTGTGTAGAACCAGCACTTAATGGTTATTATTTATCTGTTGTATAGAGTACGCTAACCATACTCAATTTCATAGAATGAAATGTTTGATAGTACAGAATGGTAGACCTCTTCATCCAAGAATTTTGAACCTTTCCGTATCGTGTTCCTATTGATTGATCCTGACACAACAACTAAATATTAAATTGTGCTGTCACAAGAAAAATAATATGCTATTGTAAAAAATATCAATTTCACCCAAAAGAAGAAAAAAAACTATAAAACAATTATCTAGATATTATTAAAGCATGCCATGCCTTTGGTGTGAGAAAATTGGATTTGGGCTTTGTCAAGGATCATTAGGCTCCAATCAGTGCCGAGGCTCATATCTACAAGACTAAGTTATGTCCTTATTACACTCTCTCAAACAGGCAAACACTGAAGCAAAAAACAACTGGCCCTGAAGCTGACTGTCTTATTACTCACACGGACAAGTCCTGCCCTTTGAGCTTCAGTTCTATTTAATCAAATGATCATCTGGTTGGCGATTGCAGTCTTTTGTGTTATTGCAACCATAACGAAGGTCATACTGGAATAGTCATTCATGTCTTGACAACATTATAGAGACAATATTATCTGTAGAGGGACTGCAGGAATTTGAGTCACTCGTGACTGCAGAAGGGTACAGTAGGTCTAGGTCATAACGGGTATATGTGGCATAGTTTTTTTATGTATCATATATTTCATAGGGTGTATGATCATATTTAATGCACAGTAGTACTGGTAGATATAATACATGAACATGAGTAAATTTCAGCTTGTATAGTCATTCTACCATAAGAACCGTATCAATAGACAGGGCTTTCAACAAAGGTCCTAACAAATAAACTATGTGCATATTGTTTTATACCCTAATCTGTATTGACCTAAAACAACGATCACATAGAAATCAACCCCTTATAATGAAAAATAGAATATGGACATATTGTAAAAGCATTACCCTGACACGAAAACTATATGATGTTTGGGCTGTACAGACCAGTGGAAGCTGCTGAGGGGAGGACAGCCTCCACTGGTACAGACCTAACACAAGCATCACAGAGGGAGGCTGAGAGGCTGAGAGAGAGAGAGAGAGAGAGAGAGAGATGTATGACCATATTAGAGACACATATTTCCCTCAGATTACACAGACCCACAAATACCACAGTGTGCCATCACAGCAGCAAGATTTGTGACCTGTTGCCACAAGAAAAGGGCAACCAGTGAAGAACAAACACCATCGTAAATACAACCCATATTTATTTATTTTCCCTTTTGGACTTTAACTATTTGCACATCAATACAACACTGTATATAGCCATAATATGACATTTGAAATGTCTCTATTCCTTTGGAACGTTTGTGAGTGTAATGTTTGCTGTAAATGTTTTATTTCACTTAAGTTGATCTATTTTACTTGGTTTGGCAATGTAAACATATGTTTCCCGTGCTAATAAAGCCCATTGGGGAAGAGAGAGAGAGAGACCTGATTTTTAAACCCAGACTGCAGGGAAAGTGTCTGACCCTGCTGGTCATACAGTATGTGATTGAAGAGGGGGTCATCTGCGTGAGTTCTCATTCTGACGTAACAAGATGGATGATCCTGTCAGTGCTTTAGCCCAGCCTCAGACCTCCCTGTTTAGACGCACTGCAAATTGAAGGCAGGACAGATGGCGCCGTTTCATAAACCCTGTCTGGCACAAGCCGCTCAGAGGATATGAAATCACATTTTCATCCTCACCGATGACCCTAATGGCTGGCTCACTGATACTGTATAACAGGATTTGTCTGAAATGGGCTTGGCAACGTGCAGTATCTTGTCAGAGTGTGACTTCTAGATTTGGTTTTGCCCTCTGCCCTCAATCACTAGGGCTGAATCATTCTCTTTTGGATTTACAGTACAACGTGGTTGGTAGGATGGAAGACTTGCAGTGACAGTTAGTGGATGCATGAGGGAGCCAATGAGCATGCAAACAGACTGTCATAACACTGCTGATCTGGCTATGGTATGGTAAAATAGCAGAGCTGATTAACTTGCTATAGTTGTTCTGTTCATCATATGATGATCTTATCTAGGCCCACTGGCGATTTTAGCATGTAAATATTGTTGGGGCAAACCCAAAAACATTTTTAGATACATGCCAGCAAAGCCACTACACTAAACAATACATGAATTGCACTAGAACTGTGACAAACGGTGTCCACAAACTGTTAGGGCCTACATAAAGCTGTCCCAACAGCAGAGCTTTCTTTTCAGCACAATGGAGTGAATCCTTAACACAGCTACACCTGGCTATCAGCAGAGCCTTGTCTGGCAGCGAAACGGTTCATTCAGCCTCATTTACTGCCTTTAAAAAAACATAGCTGATATGGCTGACTTGCTTAAACAAATGTGGTTTCTACGGATAATTGAGATGTACAAACTATGGCATAAGGGAACGATGAGCGGATAAGAGGCAGTCTAATTTCGATTAAGACATTAATGAGCGAGCTAAGATGGATGTAGTCAATAGAACTATTTGTTCAGCACTTTTGAAATGTACACTGACAGAATTCAGAACATGGGCCGTTCTTACAGTATTCTCCCCAAGTCAGAACCCAAGGATAAATAAAGGAGGCATATAAGCAGACAATGAAATCTCTTATAATATCTTACAAGTCAGAACAGTAGATTAAGTTACGAGGGGGAAAGGGACCAAATTATTAGTGTGAGGCACATGGGCTACTAACAGCTTACAACACAAAATACACTTAGTATGACTTTCTTAGCTACAGTATAAATATCTCCCTGGCATATTACATCATTTATGCAGCAGCATACAAGTCATTTTTGAACTCACCATTGTTCTGTGCTCACTTGAACAGGAAGGTGGCTCGTCGGTCCTTCTTGTGGGCAAATTTTGCCATTAAACTTTGTCATCAAAGTCTGGCATTTATCTGGATTTATGATGCTTTCAAGACAACTGGAAACTCTGGAAAAAAACAAGGTTGAATCATGACGTCAGTGATCTTCAGGTTGGAGCTCTAGAAAGAGGCCCGTGTTCCCGACTTGGAATTCCGAGTTGGATGACCGTTCAAAACGTATTTTCCCAGTCGCAGCTAGTTTTTTTCAGAGTTCCCAGTTGTCTTGAAATCACTGAAGTCTGAGTTTCCAGTTGTTTTGAATGTGGCAGTCATACTGCATTGACAGTATGGTCAATGTATTCAACCTTTTCTGGCCCATGGCATTGCGTGTGAATGTTTCTCCTTTTAAGATTGGAAAAGAGACCCTTAAACTCAGACTTGGACCACACACCCTCCACCGAATAGCAGGGGAAGCAAAATAGTGATTGCTTTGCAGTTAGCCACAGATTCCTTCCAAACCACTCATTGTTGAATTTGCGATTTCCAACGTGTAATGTTTATGTCTAATGGCCGATGAGCACGAATACGTTTTATCTATAATTTCTCTTCATATGACAAGGATTGAAATGGATTTGCAATTAAATTGTCGACGTGATTCATGATGATAACTGCTTGTCGAGCTTGCTAGCTAAGATTTTGAAAGTATGATGTTGACATGATCTGTCCAATCAAAGCTACGGTAAATACAATGTGATTTGACACCATTTTATCTGTGGCCAATGACCTTGAGCCTTCTTGGATGGGAAATTCTAATGTAAATATATGGCAGCACCCAAGGGGGCTTGAACTTTCTAGCTCTCCCTGTAGATAGCTGTGACGTAGTGTCCCCATGAGTGAAAGAACACTGAGCCAATCACGGCGCAACTAGAGAAGATTACGAACCCCTACGCTCTGTATTTTCTCCTGGCTGCCCCACCACCACAGAAAGCACTGGGCTAGGCTGAAACACCTGCATTTTGGAGCTGCCTTACTCAAGAAAGCCAAAAAGAGACCATGTTTGTATGCAGCGTTATTAACTCAATACATATATGTTTTTACATTGTTTGCAAACTGATATGTGACACGTATTAAGGCCAAAATAACATGCAAAACAGCCAACAAAAAAATAAATATGTGTCGCTACTGTCTAGGCCCAGTGGCCACAGTGTATTCTGATACAAAACCGTTATCTTGTTCTTACCATTCGGGAAAGAAAATCCCTGATCTGCAATTTATTTTATTAGCTATTTCAGGGAAGTCATGGAACAATGGGCTCAACCTATTTTTGGTGCATGCTGTAAAGAGGGCACAGCCAGAGGGCACAGCCAGGTAGCTATCCACTATACACAGTCCACCAGGAAACATCTGGTTCATGGCTTAGCCAGGGACCCCAGGGATACCCACTTTGGGAACATAAACAGCGTGTCGTGATGAGGCATTAAAGGACATTTCCTGTGTGTGTGTGTGTGTGTGTGTGTGTGTGTGTGTGTGTGTGTGTGTGTGTGTGTGTGTGTGTGTGTGAGGTCTTTCCAGCTAGGATGGCTCATTTCCCTGATTCTACTTCATAGTTGTTGGACAAAGAGGAACATTTATTTGGTTTAAAGACTTCTCTAATGTTTCTCTGGGCCTTCAGTAAACATGCAGGATTATGTCATTATGTGTGTTTTGCTTGGTTTCTAGCAACAGAGATGCGTTCCCCTCCTACAAAGTACATTCACTTAGTAGAAGGTAAAAAAAATCCATGGAGTTTAATTGATTAAACAAAATAAAACATGACCTCTTCTAACTTTTCCAAGAGAAGCTGAATCTGTTTAACTAAAGCAGTAAGGGACTTTATATCATTGGCATGAATGTGTGAGTAACTTGATTCCATTACCCAGAATAGTAAATGGATGATAGGGTCTAATGATGATGACCATTATAACTGGTAATCCTACTGAAGGTGATGCTGAACAAGGTCAGACCTGAATTTATTACAACTCTGAAATAGGTCTTTAAAGGAGTACCTGGGTAGAAAAAGTATTCCACAGTGAACCATTTAAGCTGGCTTTGTATTCTAGTTGCTTGGGTAAATTCCATTATGCAGCTAGGAACTTTGCTCTCCCTGGAGTCAATGCAGAAATATTGATTGGGTCACATAGTCCCATCGGGGGGGAAATTAAAAAGAAAAATGTATATTGATTCTTGACAGTTCGATTAAAACCAAAGCAACAAATTGCATGGAAAATTATAAAACTCACTCAACACATCTAGGCCTAGGTTATTCTATGGCACACCATTTACATTGTTATAATTATAGCTTATTTTATTGGTTGGTTAGAAGAGGCTGAATCCATAGTAGGCTATTGTTTCTGTTCAACAGCATCCATAATCAATCATCTTCCTGGCCTCAAGTGTGTGCCATTTGAAACAAATTGAGATTAAATACATTAGCAGAGACAAGGGCACTTGAGGTCAGTAACCAAGACAGGAAAGCATTTCTGCAACAATGGTTTGAAATTGCCCATGGGGATATTGTGTGATGTGATTGTGATAAGGTTCTGAGAAGTACAGGGACAACAGCAGGCAGCACAGTAGGTGGCAGTAATGCGCCATTACCGTTGGATTCCAACCCCCCGAAAAACCCAACCGAGGAAGAAGCCAAGCGAGAAGGAGGAAGCGGAAGTGCTGTTTGAAGCTGAAAGTGCATCAAGTACAGTTTGTGAGAAGGATGAGTGGACAACAGTGAAGTCCAAGAATTGAACAAAAAGGGCTATAATTGTTGTTTAAAATGAGTCTGATGAAACGTTTCTTGTCGGAGTAAGTTTTTTTTCGATAAGGATGTTCATTTGGGGAAACTTTTTGAAGTCATGAGGATGGTGAAGAAGGTGCTGGGAATAGTGGATGCATTCAAAGTAACCATGACTCAGGAGTGGTATGGTGTTGTGTATCTGTAAAAATGTTGTTCATTGACTATAGCTCAGCATTCAACACCCTAGTACCCTCCAAGCTCATCATTAAGCTCGAGGCCCTGGGTCTGACAGGCCACCCCCAGGTGGTGAAGGTAGGAAACAACACCTCCACTTCACTGATCCTCAACACAGGGGCCCAACAAGTGTGTGTGCTCAGCCCCCTCCTATACTCCCTGTTCACCCATGGCCACGCACGCCGCCAACTCAATCATCAAGTTTGCAGACGACACAACAGTAGTAGGCCTGATTACCAACAATGACGAGACAGCGTACAGGGAGGAGGTGAGGTCCCTGGGAGTGTGGTGCCAAGAAAACAACCTCTCACTCAACGTTAACAAAACAAAGGAGCTAATCCTGGACTTCAGGAAACAGCAGAGGGAGCACCCCCCTATCCACATCGACGGGACCGCAATGGAGAACGTGGAATACTTCAAGTTCCTTGGCGTACACATCACTGACAAACTGAAATGGTCCACCCACACAGGCAGTGTAGTGAAGAAGGCTCAACAGCGCCTTTTCAACCTCAGGAGGCTGAAGAAATGTGGCTTCTGGTACAGCAACTGCACCGTCCACAACCGCAGGGCTCTCCAGAGGGTGGTGCGGTCTGTCCAACGCATCACCAGAGGCAAACTACCTGCCCTCCAGGACACCTACAGCACCCAATGTCACAGGAAGGACAAAAAGATAATCAAGGAAAACAACCACCCTGTTCACGCCGCTATCATCCAGAAGGCGAGGTCAGTACAGGTGCATCAAAGAGACTAAAAAACAGCTTCCATCAAGGCCATCAGACTGTTAAATAGCCATCAGTAGCACCTTAGAGGCTGCTGCCCTATATACATATACTTGAAATCACTGGCCACTTTAATAAGGGAACACTGGTCACTTTAATAATGTTTAATTATTTTTCATTTCTCATCTCATGTATATACTGTATTCTATTCTACTGTATCTTAGTCTATGCCGCTCCGACATTGCTTGTCCAAATATTTATATATTCTTAATTCCATTCCTTTACTTTGGATTTGTGAATTGTTAGATATTACTGCACTGTTGGAGCTAGAAACACAAGCATTTTGCTACACCTGCAATAACATCTGCTAAACACGTGTATGTGACCAATAAAATGTGATTTTGAAGAGCAAAAGGAGTGTGCATTGTGGCTTGCCAAATTATCGATGCATTAAGTGGACAGCTTTGATTTTCGTAACAGGGCACTGGTAAAAGGTGTTATCTCTGGCATCCCGTTGGACATTGATAATCAATATCTCAGCCTGAAAGTAGTAGTTAATGCATGTATGACCTGTATGGTGGATGGGGGGGAGGAGAAAAGTACATCTGTATTACTGATGTTTGATATAGAGAATCCCCCAACCCATGTAAAGTTGGGATATATAAGGTACGCTGTGAGTTTTTCTGCAAAACCTGCTGCAATGCAAGAAGTGTAAAAAGTTTAGCCATGTGTCAAGTGCTTGTAGATGGGAGGAATATGTTATTGACGAGTCTGTGAATGTAAAATGTTGCAACTGTGGTGGGGATCATTTTCCCTGAGTGCCCTGTTAACGTGAAAGTGAAGAGGTCGAGGTGTCAAGGATCAGGGCTGTCCAGCTGATCTCCTATGTGGAGGTGGTAAAGAGAGTCGAGGGGGTGAGTGGCGACAGCACTGAAGAGATGGTGGTGGATGCTCCACAGCCCATTGTAAATGTTCCTTGTCAGTCAATAGACCTGGATACACTCATTGTGAAGATGGATTTTGTAGCGTTTATTGGCTCTGTTATAAATTCTACTGCTCAAGTGTCCAAGAAATCCAAGAAGCTGGACATCATTGTGTCTGCGGCTGAAAATTATTTGGGGTTTCAAGATTTCACGGGAGAAGCACTGCAAGGACTACTGTCTCTGGAAGATGACACAATGTGTAGGAACCTGATGAAATGCTATTTATTTTTTTTAACAGAAAAGCATTTTCAGAAAACATTTTCTTTATCGTTTTGTATGAATATTTTTCACACCTTTTTTTTCTCCTTTTTGTGGATCCTTATTATCCACCCGTACAGTAGGTGGCGGCATGCACATTCAGTTATTGCGAACGCCGTTATAGAAGAGAAGAAGAAAAACAAGGTTCTGAGAAGTACAAGGGGTCCTTGTTAAAAATGTTAAGGTTAGGTAAGGGTTATGGTATGGTTAGAGTTTAGGGCAGAGACGTCCCAAGGGTCTCGGATAGGACTAACCAGTACAGGGACAACAGCGCTCATTTGTGTACTGTCTCTTTAAATGCGTAATTTTGCTCTGCTCATGCTCGGAGCTTTGTCCAGGAGTTTCCCTGTCGAAAACCAGCTGTGCGAGTATCATCACGTAAGGAGGGGGAGTCGTGTTGTTATTCATCGGTGAATATCGCTTTCTCTGACAAGGATTACAATTATTTTGGTTCAAATAAGCGTAATTATCTTCAGTGAAGGGGTCTAAACTGAAAGTGGAAAAAAGCGGAACGGAGAACGGTCAACTTGATCTATTTGTCCGGGTTGCTGCATTCTCCACTGCAGCGAACAACCTCCACAACCGACTCTTGCAATGGAAATTGGGATCCAGAACTAACATCCCAGGATCAATCCTGTGACCTCTTATTTTCTTCCAGTTTTTCGGGAAGCATTAGGATGGTGAACTTGAAAATTGCTTGGAAAATACTTAATTTAGAATACAACTTAGAAAACACACACATTTTCTTTGGTTTTTAAAATGGCTTCTTAGCCTCTGGGAATAACGCTGTGAGCATTCATTAACGTTACTTCAAGAAAGTTTAATAGGAGTGCATAAAGTCAGTGCACATTTGCAGGCTTTGTTGTCTGATGAGAGATTTAGTTGCGGGACTCCAGCAATATGCTCAGACTCAGCTATGTTTCTATAGCCAATAAATAAGCCAGTTTGAGTGTATTTAGCTTCATGGCTAGGCTATCCCACGCCTACACCAAACCTTTGCTTACAAAGTATTTATTACCGATAAGTGACATTTAATTGAGTCACTCAATTTGTGAACAAGGGAGTCTTAACCAGAAAAAGAGACATTTACCTGTTTCTAAAGTAAAATGGGAGGGGACTGCCGAGGAATGCATCTATGCACATGGACTAGATATCCAAATATGCGACCCCAGGACATCAAAATATATTTGGGGGCATTCCTTATGCTGTACTTGGTGTTTTACACCGAAGCCACAGTCTCCAAGTCCTGTGATAAAAATTGCTTTTCTGGGAAATGCATCAATGGAACTTGCGTCTGTGACCAAGGATGGGTTGGAGCCCAGTGTCAACACTGTCAGGGAAGATTCAAGTAAGTATCCGCAAAGATACTGTTTCAAAGTAACATTCTAATGGATATTGAGTTGTTTGATCCAGGCTACTTTCTAACCAGTGTTCGAAGACAAAGTCTACTTTCTCGTACGTCTGCTAAGTTAAAGTCCGCTAGACATTATTACAACATCGCTCGGTCGGAAGTAGCCTATTATTAACTTGCCGCTAATCAAAGACCGTACGGTATGAAGATCGGCTAAAGCTGCTTCTCCAATATATGTCATGGCGACTTGGCAAGCGAAGCTGATGCGTAGAAACACGTCATTGTGTCTAAAGGTCGTCTCGCGCCCAACTGCGCATGTGTAGGCCATCAAATCACAGGCACTCCTTCGATTTTAAAATTGTTTTTGACGAAAATTAAAACGTGTCCGTTTGTTACTTTCGCGAGGTTGGAGTAATAACATGTTCAAGTACTTAAGACATTGGCTCGAATCTAGGTTGTGCCTTTTAGATTTCGGGAAAATGAACAACTAAAGGAAGTATTTTTCACTTTTCTCATTGACTTTTCAAACCCCGGCCTGGTTTGTTTCGCAAGCGTTCTCGCAAGTCTCGCGATGTTGCTCCTCTGGGTTTAGAAACTGTGCGGATGCTTATGAATCAACAAACAATATCAAGAGCCGTGACACCTTAACCCGGCGCATTCCTTTGTTATTGCTCCCTGCCACGCCACAATATAAAGCCTTTAAATTCCATTCAAGGGTGGTCATTGTACAAATTATTATCTTTGTGGATTCATATCGATTTCCCAATCAAATATCCCAGGCAACAGTCACCTTAGACTCAACAGACAAATATACAGTATGTAATGGATAGTAGCCTAACACTTTACATGTTGTGTTTATATTTTTGTTCAGTGTTTAATGAGTACATTTGTTTAATCACCATAACATATATTCAAAATGTTTTTAAAATAATATTTTTTGGGGTCCTTGTGGTTGGGGCTTGCTATTGCTGGCAATTCATGGCTGACTACCTGTATAGATCGAGTGGAAAAAAGTGAATTCCTATTCAACATCAAGTGTTGAGATTGCTAGTGTTAGGGAAGCTACTCTGAACATATAGTGTACCAAGCTACAAATTACTTCACACTGGAGGAAGTTAAGCTCCTCTTTAAAAATATTAGTTTACTTAACTAAAGTTACTTTTGAAAATTTAGTTCACTACATCCAAACTACTTAATGATGAAATATATCTAAATATGAAATTTCATAGACTACAAATTGCAATCAATCTGGAGTTGGATGTTAATGTGTAATTTAGCCGACTAAACACAAAAACGATGTTTCAAGCGAGATTGGTAGGTCTAATGCTGGAAAAAGAAAGGACATTTTCTGGCATAAAATGTAGTGTGTTGTTCAAGTAGTTAGCTACACTGCTATATGGTTAAATAAAAAAGTAACTACTGAAAACACTACCAATCTTTGAATTTAGTTCAACAACCACCAAGCTGCTGCAAAATGTAGTTCAATTACCTGTTGAACTACATGTAGTTCACTACTCCCAAACACTGGTGATTTGATAATGAACACATTGCATATTGAGTTTGAGTGTGTGAACTATATTATAACTTGTCCACATGATTGGAAATAGTGAATATTTAGGCTTATTGATTATGATCAACCATCCTTGAGTCAGTACAGGCCTTGATTGATGGCCTGTATTGGCCTAATGTGAGGAGCGGAGGTCACCTCCCCTCCTGTCAAAAGGGAATCAGCACCTTAACCTCTTAGGGATCCAAACCCGTGAACGGGATCGATTTTGACAACATCCGGTGAAATGCAGAGCGCCAAATTCAAATGACAAAAATACTAATTCCAAACATTCATGAAAATACAAATGCTGCACACCCTTCAAAAGCTTAAACTCTTGTTAATCTAACAGCACTGTCAGATTTCAAAAAGGCTTCACGGTGAAAGCAGAACATTTGATTGTCTGAGGACAGCACCCCCACTCAAACTAAATTAGCATAATAACATAACCAGCAGAGGTGTCACAAAACTCAAAAATAGCATAAAATGAATCGCTTACCTTTGATCTTCCTCTGATGGCATATCAAAGCGTCCAGGTTACACAATAAAAGGTCCTTTTGTTCGATAAAGTTCCTCTTTATATCCATATAGCTCCGTTTGGATGGCGCGTTTTGTTCAGTAATCCACCTGCCCAAAGGCTTTCATCCATGCAGACAAACGATTTCCCAAAAGTACACATAAAGTTCGCCGAAAAAAGTAAAACAGCATTTGTAATCAATACTCAGATACCCTAAAATGAATATACACTATAATATTTCAGACGGAATATAACCTGCTGAATAGAAGAGAAAAAGAACTGAGCGCGCATTCCCTGTTACACGCAAAATCCAAAACAGTACACTTGACGTGAACCCAGGAACTAGTGGTCTTACTTGATTTTCATGATTGAACGTTCCAACCTTTTTCTAAAGACTGTTGACATCTAGTGTAAGCCATAGAAACGGCAATCTGGGGGTTTATCTATTAGGCTTTGAATAGCTGGCCATATTGAAAACAGTGTGACATGACTGATTCAGACATCCCGGGTGGATTTTGCTCGGGTTTTTGCCTGCCATATCAGTTCTGTTATTCTCACAGACATTATTTTAACAGTTTTAGAAACTTCAGAGTGTTTTCTATCCAAAGCTACTAATTATATGCATATCCTAGCTTCTGGTCCTGAGTAACAGGCAGTTTACTTTGGGCACGTTTTTCATCCGAACTTCAAAATACTGCCCCCTAGCCCTAAGAGGTTAATGCCATCATGCAGCAACTTTCACACCTGGACCATCTGTCAACATCCTCTGGACTCGCTATTTAAAAGAAAAGGTAGACACTACTGGGTCACACTTGTCAAATCTGGGTTGAATTGTGTTAACTTGCATCATCAGGATGCAAATAACAGCACATTTTAATCCCTTAGAGATTAAATCTATTCAGGAAATTGGTCACACTTACATTAAATTGCCCAGGCAGATGTGGTTACATGGAATTTATTTATTTGATGCACTAAATTAGCAATAGGCGAAGTCCTTTCATACAAATTTGTGGAACTATTTCAGTGCTGCAATATTACTTAGGCCTATCAGCATTACTTAGTTATTTCACTGTAGTTAAAGTAATTACAAATTACTGTCATATTTCTAAAATACCAATCATATCTATGAACTAAAGACAACTTTATCTAGTAATCTTAGTTTAATATAAATGTAATCCATGTTCAGCAGAGGATATTCTTTATCTCAAACTTTTGGGGTCATGGATCCAGTTTTATGTGGGACTAGTAATGTGCAGGTAGGATGGTTAAAAATAGTGTTATGCCAAGTCATGTGAGAATGGGAACTAGATCTAACCTGAGTGTGGGGCGCTGAAGAGGGATTCTAGGCAGCAATTTAGAAACAACTTCTCTGGTTTTAAACAGCCAATGTGGCATTGTTATGAGCCAGAAACATTAATTCTAGTGTCAAAATGTACTACAAAGTGTAAATAGGAAAATGCTGGTGATTAAAGTCAGTCTCATCTAAAACTGAGTTTTGTGAGTATGTAACAATTTACTGAAGGGTTGAGTATGGATTACCCAGTGCCCACTAACACGAGAGCAGCAGCTGTGCTGATTGCGCTTTACCAGCTGTGCACGCTATATCCAATCATAGCAGCCAGAACCTCCAGATAGTGAGACAGACCTGCCCATTACGCAGCGCCTCATGTCGCCAATGTTATGTTGAACTCTTGGTCCTAGGCCCTTTATGAAGTGGCCACTTGCTGATTGATGTGTTTTGATAGTGTAAACCACTGAAGTTTGCCACTTTTTGGGGCGAAATGTGAATTGAGACGATCAGAGCGCACTTGTATCCCAACTGCATTTGGGAGAATCTCATGTCTCCCCGCAACCTGTTTTGTAACTTGATTCCCTATGAAACACTGCCAGACAGAAGCGCACACACTGGTAATAGTGTGAAAGTTGTAAGAAACAAAACAGCACCGAAGTGCACACATCGCCACTCGCCATTGACTTGATAAGCTGATTTTGGCCTGGATGCTCAATGTGTCTGCAAGCTACTAGTGACTTTGGGCACTGATAAACAGTGCGTAACTTGTGCTTTATTTATGAAAGTTTGACAGCTTGTAGATGAGGTTGTAGATGTGTTATTGTTCTCAGAAATCAGTCCTGAGTGCGCAGCCAGACTTTCCCGACTCGATAGACTGTCTGAAGTGCACTGACTAGTTTTTCATGCAAATTATTTTGAGAAATACTACACCATACACCTATGTTGGCTATGCTGTTGCTACGGTGACTTAGGAGGGACAAACAACTAGTAATTGCCCGGGTACGATATCCGAACATAACACACTCACATCAAACCACACCCCCCAAGACAACTCTTGTTTAGCATTTCTTAATGAGCAATCTTCAAAATGAGGCCAAATCAGGAAGTTCAGTCGCCTTTTAATGAAGTGCCACCACCTGTGATTAAATTTAAAGCTCGTAATTTCATCCCACTCAAACCCTTCAGTTTGTTCATGTTATCAACCGAATGTGCTTTGTCCTTACCTTGGCTGATTTTTAAAGGGGCAATCTGCACTTGCTACATTCATTTTTAGATTTATAAATTAATTATATACCCATTGATTCTTAAAGAATATAACTTATCAATGCCTTATTAACTTTGTTCAACTGTCACACCCCACCAGTACCCAAAATATATAAGCGTGTTTTACTTCTATGTTTGTAAACATTGTAAATTAAAAACAAAAACCACTTTTGCCTCAACTTTGTTACAACTATAATGTTGATATCATGCATGGTCAGACCTTGCATCCATAGCTCTGTGAATTTGAGAGTTGTTACATTTCTCCAGACCCATCACTCAGCGGTGACCGCTTTGTTATTGTTTCAACTTCGGATTGGCCCTTTAATGTACATGCTGTCTCTATTAAGTTCTAAAATGGACCAGATTTGAATGCCATAAATGGCAAGTGTACAGTTCCTGTCTGGAATCCAGTATAATTAATTGGTATATAACGGGTTCATTATCAGTGTCAAATAGTGACGTTGGAAGGGCTTCCGAGTGGCGCAGCGGTCTAAGGCACTGCATTTCGGTGCTAGAGGCGTCACTACAAGACCCTGGTTAAATTCCAGGCTGTATCACAACCGTCCGTGATTGGGTGATTGAGTCCCATAGGGCGTTGCACAATTGGCCCAACATACTCAGGGTTAGGGTTTGGCTGGTGTAGGCCGTCATTGTAAATAAGAGTTTGTTCTTAACCGACTTGCCTAGTTAAATAAATAAAAAGTGCACAGATGCTGTGGGAGGTTCTAAGTGCCAATCAAAGAGCTTATTGTTGTTGTGCATCACATCAGCGGTTCTATTGTTTTCAGAGAATCAACTCACCTGTGGATAGGAAATCGGAGTTTAGCAGAGTGGAAACAACTTGCTGTGTTTGTCTATTGATTTAGTTATCTGTTATTTTTATGGCACTGCGGCCCCTCTAGTCTGTTTCCCTGAGTGTGACTGTCTGACTCCCACAGGCTGGTTGCTGCAAATGGATTCAGACAGACAGATTACATCTTGCAGTTCACCCATACATTAATTATTCACACAAACAAACACGGTTACAACCCAGATGCTGCCAAAACCAAAATGCAGACTATGAGCACTTGTAGGCATCCTAAATAAAAAAGATGCTTGCTCATAATCTTACAGCCTGGTAGAGGTCAAATTTAAGTTTGTTGTTTTGAAAATTGCTTTCTCTCTGCCAGTTTTACTGTCAATGAAGGACTTTTGTTGTTTTATTCTGTCTCGTTATATGAAACCGTGAGGGTTACGAGTGGACATAAAGTTGAGGAGATTGCATCCTGCTTGGCCCATGCACAGTGTATTTGGAAAGTATTCCACATTTTGTTATGTTACAGACTTATTCTACAATGGATGAATCATTTTTTTCCACTTATCAATCTACACACAATACCCCATAATGACAAAGTGAAAATAGATTTTTTGAAGTTTTTGCTAATCTATTCAAAATAAACAGAAATACCTTATTTACATAAGTATTCAGACCCTTTGCTAATTGAGCTGGGGTGCATCCTGTTTCCATTGATCATCCTTTAGATGTTTCTACAACTTGATTGGAGTCCACTTGTGGTAAATTCAATTGATTGGACATGATTTGGAAAGGCACACACCTGTCTATATAAGGTGCCACAGTTGACAGTGCATATAAGAGAAAAATAGAGCTCTGAGACAGGATTGTGTTGAGGCACAGATCTGGGGAAGGGTACCAAAACATTTCTGCAGCATTAAAGGTCCCAAGAACAGTGGCCTCATCATTCTTAATTGGCCAAACTGAGCAATCGGGGGAGAAGGGCCTTGGTCAGGGAGGTGACCAAGAACCCAATGCTCAGTCTGACAGAACTCCAGAGTTCCTCTGTGGCCATGGGAAAACCTTCCAGAATGACCACCATCTCTGCAACACCACCAATCAGGCCTTTATAGTAGAGTAGCCAGACAGGAGCCACTCTTCAATAAAAGGCACATGACAGACCGCTTGTAGTTTGCCAAAAGGCACCTGAAGGACTCTCAGACCAGAAAGAAGATTCTCTGGTCTGATGAAACCAAGATTGAGCTCTTTGGCCTGAATGACAAGCGTCACGTCTGGAGGAAACCTGGCACCATCCCTACGGTGAAGCATGGTGGTGGCAGTCAGGATCAAGGGAAAGATGGAGGGAGCAAAAGTACAAAGAGATCCTTGATGAAAACCTGCTCAGGACCTCAGACTGGGGCGAAGGTTCACCTACTAACAGGACAACAACCCTAAGCACACAGCCAAGAATGTCCTTGAGTGGCCCAGCCAGAGCCCGGACTTGAACCTGATCGAACATCTCTGGAGAGACCTGAAAATAGCTGTGCAGCGACGCTCCCCATCCAACCTGACAGAGCTTGAGAGGATCTGCAGAGAAGAATAAGAGAAACTCTCCAAATACAGGTGTGCCGAGCTTGTAGAGTCATACCCAAGAAGACTCTGGGCTGTAATCGCTGCCAAAGGTGCTTCAACAAAGTATTGAGTAAAGGGTCTGAATACTTATGTAAATGTGATATTTCAGTTTTATTTTTTTAACAAATGTTTTTTTCTTTGTCATTATGGGGTATTGTGTGTAGCTTGATGAGGGGGGAAAACAATTTAATGAATTTTTGAATAAGGCTGTAACATAACAAAATGTGGAAAAAGTCAAGGGGTCTGAATACTTTCTGAATGCACTGTATACTCCCACACTTTACTTTCCTCTTCCTTTATCTCTTTCTCAATTTCTGTCTTTCTTTCTTTAATCAAGCTAGAGCTAGTTGCACCAACAACCTAATGCTCCTGTTTTTAAAGTGGTTGATGGGGGTGAATGCAGCACTAGTATATTGTGCACTTAGCGAGGGATAATAATGTGCTTCTCTTTCAAAGGAAACTTGTGATATGGAGGATTCAAGGCCTCTGTTCTTTTAAACTTGCCTTTTTAAGACTTTCCTAATTGGAATTTTCCGGACTCTCATCTCATTACAAACATGCTGAGTGCATTCATTTAGTTCATATATTTCCCAAGCAGCACTTGCTGGTGTCATGTGCACTGAATTAATCAAACATTGTACAAGTCATTGAACTCTGAAGAGAAGATTCAAGTATTTGTAAATCTCTATAGAAGCTGTACTTGCCTAATGATAAGGTCATTCCCACCAGGAATAAAATCCCAGTTTGACAAAAATATGAGAGTCACAAAGTTATGGGCACAATGTCAATCAGAGCATCCTGGGAAGGGAGAACATACATTATCTTATTAAGGAGTTTAGATACTCTCTCCGTCCCCTCATCCCCCTCTCTCCATCCCCTCATCCACCTCTCTCCATTTCTTATCTGTATTTCTAGAAGTTGTTGTAAGCTGACTAAGCTCTGAGGAGTACCATGGACACTGCGATGTAGAGACAAAATGAACACATTGCAATCTGTATTCTTTGCTGCATTTCCCCCTATCTAGTCTATTTTCATTTGTTGCTCCTCAAGTCCTGATGTGCTTGTCTATAACTTAGCTTGGGGTGTGGAAATTGGAAACGGATCAGAGTGTGCAAACTGAATCTAGTGAGCTCATGCATATGTAGACAAGAAGGGGAATGAAGTGTCCTAAACATGAAGGCCTTCTTTCCTGCACGGACAGACTGAACAGCTCTGAGAGGGGTAAATGGGTGATGGCTTTGAGAACGAAGTGATTGTACAGTTGCTTTGAGACCATGACACTGTATTTATAGAGCAGAGAACATCAAGTACTTATTTTTACACGGCCTCACTTAGTTTCCTCTGCATCCAAACCCTCTGGGGGTGTCCTGAAAATGGTGTCACATATATAGAGACGAGGTGGTGGGAAACAGCACTGCACAGAGCAGACTGAAAGAGAACTACTGTACAGGAAGTGTCTGCATGCAAAAAGTACAATAACATTGTACTGGACCCTGCTCACCTTATATTGGTCAATACTCTTTGTTATCAGGATGTGATATCTGAATATGGACACAATTATAGCCTAGATTTATACAGACATATGAGACCTTTTAAATGAGAATGGTCTCCTCACAAATCCCCCAGAGCTCCTCCCACTAGAACACATGATATAAATGCACTATATTGTATTGGGTTGCTGTGTGTCTTTTAATACTATACATACTGTAATGTACTGATGTTATTATTTTTAAATACTCATGACATTACAGAGTTCCATTGTGGTCAGTAAGAGACGGCTATGATGTGGTGGACTGAACCGTTTGACTGAGATACGGGAGACTCAACATCTAAATATTCGGTCCTCCAATAGGATTAACTGTAAAACAACATGATATTAAAGAGCATGTCCGATTATAAATATAGCCATGTTTGTTTGTCATCCGTATGGAACAAGATAATTGCTCTCCCAGCATCATCGACAATCAAGAAAATTCAAATAGACCAGGTTATATTTAAGTTGAAACCAATCTTGATGTCTGACTAGTTTGTACTGTAAAAATGGCTTGCCTGTCCCAGGTTGATGGGTAGTGTCTGTTCCAGTGTTCATGTGTGGAGGGAGGGAAGTGGTAGGAGTCTAGTTCTCACAGGCGTAGCCTACATATTTTGATTGTCTGAGAACACGGGAGTGACCTCTTATATCACCAAACATGTGTTTGTCATACAGCACTGTGTGTGTGTGTGTGTGGTAATTTCTGCATGCTTAAGCCTCAGGCGAGGTACAGCTGACGGCTGCTATGTTTTTGTGCACAGTGAACTGAAATTGCCGCTGTGTGGAGCTGAGCTGTGTGTTTAAAGGGTAGGGTGGGGGAGGGCTGGATGGCCATCTGTCCAGAGAGTGCGTTAATCCTGCTATGATGAGAGCTAGGGCCTTGTCTCATGTAAGAACACACACACACACACACACACACACGCATTTGGAACTGTGTAACACATGACTCATGCCCTCCCTGTTTTCCCAGAGACTAGAAAGCCTTGAGGTACCAACAATGTCACTCTCTTTTCTGTGACCATCACCATGGGCTTGTCATGGAGAATGAGAGTGCTTGTTGTGATTTGGAAAGTGGAACAATTTGGTCTGCTTTCTTTCTAAGGTGTTTTAATCATTGCTTGTTTCCGTCTCTGTTGAGTATACCCACTGCCTTTTTGGTGGTTGAGTCATTCTGCAAATATAGATATAGAAATACAATTAGAACATGTATATACAATGTCTTCAGGAAGTTTTTTCTCACCCATCTACACGCAATGCTCAATAATGACAAAGTGAACATGTTTTTTGAAATTATTTTGAAAATGAAATGCAGAAATATCTCATTTACGTACAGTTCCAGTCAAAAGCTTGGACACACCTACTCATTCCAGGGTTTTTCTTTATTTTTTTGAAGACATCAAAACTATTAAATAACACATGGAATCATGTAGTAACCAAAAAAAGTGTTAACCTCTCTGCGCACGGATCCCGCTAGCGGGATCGTTTTCAGAGCAAACATAACGCGGCAAATTCAAAATAAAGATTCGTAATATTTAACATCCTTCGATATACAAGTGTTGCATAGCCATCAAAAGCTCTGCTTCTTGGCAATATCACTGCGTTGTCAGATTTTAAAAAGGCTTTACGGCGAAAGCACTACATTTGATTGTTTGAGGCTAGTACCTCACATATTTTCCACATTAGCATAAATTCATATCCAGCTCGGTTCTCAAAATGTCCATATCACAGCTATAAATCGCTTACCTTTCAAATAACTTCTGCTGAGGTCTTCCCAAGTGTCCAAACAAGAGAATCCATGGTTCTTTTGTTAGAAAAAGTAATCCATTATATCCATAAATCTCAGTTTTGTTGGCACGTTATGTTCAGCTACTCCACCAAGCATTGTCAGTCTACTCGCCCGTTTTACAGTGAAGGGATTGCGTTCAAGTTATACCTCTCATCTTTTCACAAACAAATCAAATATAATTAATAATGCATCCTTATGTATTCTTTTATGAATAATAGCGATCATATTTTACACGGATGGTAACTGAAACGTTATAAAAGGAAAAGAAAGCTGGGCGCGCTCACGTTCTGGTGAACGTGCACGGTTGTTTACATTTTTCCCTTCCTGTAGTCTTTCTTCTTCTATAAGGATCTCCTCAGGGCTATTTCCTCCAGACACTTTCCAGAGACTGTTGACATCCAGTGGAAGCCATAGGTACTGCAACCTGTGTCCTATTCCCCATTGATTTCTATTACCAGGCCTTCAAAGTGAGAGGAGGGCAACAGAAAAAGGAATTCCGGACAGAAAGTTCTCAGGTTTTTGCCTGCTATAGTCTGTGGGTATACCAGAACAGATATCTTAATGGTTTTAGACACTTCAGAGTCTTTCCTATCCAATAGTACTAATTACGTGAATATCCTAGTTTCTGGCCCTGAGTGGCGTGCATTTAACTTTGGGCACGTCAGACAGGCGAAAATTCGGAAAATGGGACCCTAGCTGTAACAGGTTAAACAAATAAAAAATATATATATTTCAAAGCCTATTGGATGACAATTTGTTCTTAACTAAGACAAAATATTTCATAATTTACTTTTTTGTACAACATAGGTACAGCAGATCCCCTTATTTTATGGGACACTTTCAAATGTACTTTTAGAGGCCATTCAATAAAATACTCATCATTAAAACAAAAGCAGTTTAGGTCAAAATAGATTAGACTAATAAAGGAAATAGATGAAGTAACCTAGCAGGTAGATGGTAATGGAAACTGTACTATAGAGGCACAAAATATGTTAGAGGATAAATGGAGGTACTTATTCAAGAACAATGAAGTGTAATGTATCAAAAATAAAGCGAATTGGGATGGAAAACTGTGAAGAATGCAGAACATTTTTCTTGAATCTTCAACATAGAAATTCTACCCAAAAATTATTTACAGAACCTCGCTACAAATGGAGTTATCCATGATTCACCAAATGATATTTTGAAAGAGGAAGCAAAATATTTTAAGCATATGTTTTCTTTTCAGTCTCCTCCATTTCCACTGAATTATGTTAACTGTAAGGATTTCTTTCATAATAATAATACTTTTACATTATTATTATAATTTTTAACAAATTTACAGAAAGACCTGTGTGAAGGCCAACTTACAAAAGAGGAATTTGTTTGAGGCAATAAAATCTTTTCAGTCTGGAAAAACACCAGGGCTTGACGGTATACCACTAGAGGTATATCAGACCTTTTTTGATGTACTCAAAGATCCATTATTAGCATCTTTTAATTACTCTTATACAAATGGTAGACTTTCAGGTACTCAACAAGGTCTGATTTCATTACTACTAAAACAGGACCCAGGTGGTAAATATAAAGATCCAGTCCATTTAAAAAAGACTGGAGGCCTTTAACGCTTCAATGTTGTGATGTGAAAATCCCAGCGAAATGCATAGCACAAGGTTTTACCAGATAGGTTTTTTTGGACGATATATTGGAGATAATATACAACAATTACATCTTCATAGCAGATTTTGAAAAAGTACAACTAGAATTTATATATAAAGTAATCCATGCCTGGATTACTTGAATTTTGGTGAATCTCTTATGCAATGGTAAAATAGTAAATAATGGTTACTTCTCAGAAAGTATTGAGCTTTTAAGAGGAGTTAAACAAGGCTGTCCATTGTCCATATCTATTTATTATGGCCATTTGAAATGCTATCTATTAAAATTATATCCAACAAGAACATCAAGGAGTTAGAAATCCAGGGGATAAAAACGAATTGTCAATGTATGCCGATGACTCTATTTTTTTCTTAAATCCGCAATCTGGATCCCTGCACTGTCTCATTGAACATCTGGATCACTTTTCTAGCCTCTGGATTTAAACCAAATTTTGACAAGTGTACCATATTACATATTGGATCGTTAAAAAATAGTGTTTACACTACCTTGTAGTTTACCAATAAAATGGGCGGATGATGGTGAAGTAGACATACTTGGTATTCACTTCTCAAAAAATATATATGAACTTACCACAGTTAATTTCAATAGAAAGTTAGCAAAAATAGATACGATTCTGCAACCATGGAGAGGTAAATACTTGTCTATTTATGGAAAATCACATTGATTAACTCTTTGGTCCTATCACAGTTTACTTATTTACTAATGGCACTGCCTACTCCAGATGACTCATATGAGCAAAAGATATTTCATTTTATTTGGAATGCTAAGCCAGACAATTAAACCTGCTATTTACATAATGAATATGAGTTTGGGGGGCTAAAATTATTAAATATTAAAGCTTTAAACCTCTCACTAAAAGCTTCACTCATACATAAGTTATACTTAAACTCAAAATGGTTCTCCAGTAGATTATTAAGAAAGGCTCATCCTTTGTTAAAAAATTGCCCTTTTGCCTTCATACAGATTACAACTTCTCATTTCCGACTAATTGAAAGTGATATTTGTTTTAAGGATCGCCCTTTCTTAAACAAGCCATACAAAGCTCGTTACAATTTCAGTTTTATCCTTCAGAAAAGATACAACAAATGTTATGGTTAAACTCAAATATACTGATTTAATAAAAAAAAACGTTATTTATGAAAAAAAAAAAAAAAAGTAATTATATTTATTAATGATATTATGAATAGAAACGGAGGAGTTATGTCACATATGCACTACCACAAATGGAGGAGGCAAGTGGAAAAGGGCGAAGGTAGGGAACTTGTTTGCCTGCCATATATTAAAGATACGAATTGGCTGAAAGGAACTGGCATAAATAGAAAAATATACCAGTTTTCATTTTAGAACAAAAATGTTGACAGTTGCGCCATAAATTTTGCAAAATAAATGGGAGGAGATTTTAGATGTACCAATTTCATGGCACATGGTTTATGAACTGGTACAAAAAATACACTTGATTCAATACTTTGAGATTTTCAATGTAAATTATATAACATTCTTGCCACCAACAGAATGCTATATTTTGTTGCGAAGAGACAGAATCAATAGATCATTTATTCTGGTATTGCCCCCTATGTAGCTTGTTTCTGGTCACAGGTTTAGGAATGGTTAAAAAAATCACAACATGCACTTAAAACGAACCTTACAAATAGCAGTGTTGGGCGATTTGGAAAGCCATAGTAAGTCATCAAATAATTTAATAATACTCTAAGGACGATTTTCATCTTTAGCTCACAATCTGTGGATAATATACGATTAGAAAGGTTCAAACATTTTGTAAAACAGCACAATTGAAAAATGTATGGCACGTGGAAACCAAATGAGGGTGGTCTGTGGTGATAAGTGGGATGGCCTGAGGGTTGGGATTAAAGAGTTTGTTAGGTATCGTATTATTGTTATTTGACTGCTTTATATAAAAGTACCATATATGTATGTATATGTAGTAAAAAATGAAGATATTTGTCCTCCAAAGAGGGGGGCTGGTGGAGGGGTTAATAAAAAAATTAAACAATTATATATTTTATATTCTTTAAAGTAGCCACCCTTTGCCTTGATGACAGCTTTGCACACTTGTGGCATTCTCTCAACCAGCTTCATGGGGTAGTCACCTGGAATGCATTTCAATTAAAAGGTGTGCCTTGTTAAAAGTTAATTTGTGGAATTTATTTCCTTAATGCATTTGAGCCAATCAATTGTGTTGTGACAAGGTAGGGGTGGTATACAGAAGATTTGGTAAAAGACCAAGTCTATATTATTACAAGAACAGCTCAAATAAGCAAAGAGAAACAACACTCCATTACTTTAAGATATGAAGGTCAATCAATTTCAAGAACTTTGGAAGTTTCTTCAAGTGCTGTCGCAAAAACCATCAAGCGCTATGATGAAACTGGCTCTCATGAGGACCACCACAGGAAAGGAAGACCCAGAGTTACCTCTGCTGCCGAGGATAAGTTCATTAGAGTTACCAGCCTCAGAAATTGCAGCCCAAAAAAATGCTTTACGTCGTTCAAGAAACAGACTCATCTCAACATCAATTGTTCAGAGGAGACTGTGTGAATCAGGCCTTCATGGTCGAATTGCTGCATAGAAACCACTACTAAAGGACACCAGTAAGAAGAAGAGACTTGCTTTGGCCAAGAAACACAAGCAATGAACATTAGACGGGTGGAAATCTGTCCTTTTTTGAGATTTTTGTTTCCAACCGCCGTGTCTTTGTGAGATGCAGAGTAGGTGAACGTATGATCTCCGCATGTGTTGTTTCCACCGTGAAGCATGGAGGAGGAGGTGTGATGGTGTGTGGGTACTTTGCTGGTGAGACTGTGGGTTATTTATTTAGAATAAGAGGGACACTTAACCAGCATGGCTACCACAGCATTCTGCAGCGACACGCCATCTCATCGGGTTTGTGCTTAGTGGGACTTTTGTTCATTTGTTTTCCAACAGGACAATGACCCAACACACCTCCAGGCTGTGTAAGGGCTATTTGACCAAGAAGGAGAGGGATGGAGTGCTGCATAGGAGGACCTGGCCTCCACAATCACCCGGCCTCAACCCAATTGAGATGGTTTGGGATGAGTTGGACCGCAGAGTGAAGGAAAAGCAGCCAACAAGTGCTCAGCAAATGTGGGAACTCCTTCAAGACTGTTGGAAAATAATTCCAGGTGAAGCTGGTTGAGAGAATGCCACGAGTGTGCAAAGCTGTCATAAAGGCAAAGGGTGGCTACTTTGAAGAATCTAAAATATATTTGGATTTAACACATTTTTTGGTTACTACATGATTACATATGTGTTATTTCATAGTTTTGATGTCTTCACTATTATTCTACAATGTAGAAAATAGTAAAAATAAAGAAAAAACCTTGAATGAGGGTTGACTGGTGCTGTAAGTGTTTTCACCCCTGAGTCAATACTTTGTAGAAGCACCTTTGGCAGCGATAAGCAGTGAATTTGGAGCTTTCCACACCTGGATTCTGCAACATTTGCCTGTTTTAACTTCTTAGGGAGCGGCAGCAGAGGTGACGGTTTTGGAGAGTCTGGTGTGCCAAAAGTAAAATGCCTGCCACTCAGGCCCAGAAAATAGAATATGCACATAATTAGTACTATTGGATAGGAAACACTCTGAAGTTTCTAAAAGTGTTAAAATAATGTATGTGAGTATAGCAGGCGAAAACCCGAGGAAAATCCGTATGGATTTGCATTTTTTTTGTACATGACCTTCTCCAGGCTGCCTATTCATTTCTATTTTAACTACTTAGGGAGTGGGGGGGCGCTACCCGGTGAAATATAAGGCGCCAAATTCAAAATCCAAAAGTTGAATTATTAAACATTCATCAATATACAAGTGTTGCATAGTCATCAAAAGCTCTGCTTCTTGGCAATATCACAGCGTTGTCAGATTTCAAAAAGGCTTTACGGCGAAAGCACAACATTTGATTGTTTGAGGGTAGCACCTCCAATATTTTTTCCACATTAGCATAAATTCATAAACCATCACGGTTCACACAAAACACATTTCACAGCGAAAACAAATCCCTTTTGAAGAACTTCTGCTGAGTGCTTCCCAAGTGTCCAACGAAGACAATCCATGGTTCTTTTGTTAGAAAAAGTCATTTATTATATCCATAAATCTCTGTTTGGTTGGCGCGTTATGTTCAGAAAATCCAACGTCGAATCCCCCATTGAAACGTGAAGAGAACGTGTTCAAATATACCTATAAACTTTTCCTAAACAATTCAAATACCAGTTAAAATGCATCCTTAGCTATCCTTTTATGAATATGAGCGATAATATTTCACTCGGATGGTCACCTAAACGTTATATAAGTAAAATAAAGTGGGGCGCGCAGTCAGCCTTGCGCACGAGAAAACTTGTTGACATCTGAGCTACCGTGGCCATATCCTTTCCCTATTCTTCCTGCTTCCTCCAATCTCTCTGAGGCTTTATATATAGACTGTTGACATCTAGTGGAAGCCATAGGTACTGAAATCTCGGAGCTGCTTGCCATAGAACTCAATAGAGAGACTGTCAACCAGAGCCAATGTGACAAAAAACAGTAATTCCGGATAGATTTTTCTTGGGTTTTCGCCTGCTATTTCTGTTCTGTTACACTCACAGACATAATGTTAACACTTTTAGAAACTTCAGTGTTTCCTATCCAATAGTACTAATTATGTGCATATCCTATTTTCTGGGCCTGAGTGGGAGACATTTTACTTTGGGCACGCCAGACTCTCCAAAACCGTCACCTCGGGAACCGCTCCCTAAGAAGTTAACTAGGACTGAGACTGCAGTACCTATGGCTTCCACTAGATGTCAACAGTCTATACAGTGTCTGGAAGCTCTACCACTAAGCAGAACGGATAGGAAGAGGAAGTAGTGAAGGGACCACTTTTGTCAACAACGTTTGACGGGCGCGAGATTGTGAGCGCGCCCCACTTTATTTTCCTTTCCTATTGTTCACGTTATCGTCTGGTTTAAATATTACAGTAAATATACATAAAAGGATACCTAAGGATACATTAGAAATGATGTTTGATTTGTTTGTAGGATGTTTATAGGTATAATTTGAACGTGTTCTCTTCACGGTTCAATGGCATTTGTTGAATCAGTGTGTGACTGTGTGTATGAAGTGAGTTAATGTCCCGGGCGTGTGAGTGCATTTGGCGAATGTACTGAGTACATATACTGACTTAAAGGAACTATTCACCCATTTTTATATATATATATATATTTTTTTTAAGGGGTGGATCAGCTTTAATATTGTGGATAGATTGTTGCTTCCATCAATGTATTTGTCTGCATCATTTCCAATCCCCCATATATTTTTGGGGTACATGCATACGTAACATTTCGATGGCAGTAATAAATACATATGCCGATAGTGGACAACCTTGTTTTACTCCGCTTGACAGTTTAAACCTTTCTTAGATGTAGCCATTATTTACTGTTTTACACCTAGGGTTACTATACAGTCATGGCCAAAAGTTTTGAGAATGCCACAAATATACATTTTCACAAAGTCTGCTGCCTCATTTTGTTTGATGGTAATTTGCATATACTCCAGAATGTCATGAAGAGTGATCAGATGAATTGCAATTAATTGCAAAGTCCCTCTTTGCCATGCAAATGAACTGAATCTCCAAAAAACATTTCCACTGCATTTCAGCTCTGCCACAAAAGGACCAGCTGACATCATGTCAGTGATTCTCTCGTTAACACAGGTGTGAGTGTTGACGAGGACAAGGCTGGAGATCACTCTGTCATGCTGATTGAGTTTGAATAACAGACTGGAAGCTTCAAAAGGAGGGTGGTGCTTGGAATCATTGTTCTTCCTCTGTCAACCATGGTTACCTGCAAGGAAACATGTGCCGTCGTCATTGCTTTGCACAAAAAGGGCTTCACAGGCAAGGATATTGCTGCCAGTAAGATTGCACCTAAATCAATCTTTTATCAGATCATCAAGAACTTGAAGGAGAGCGGTTCAATTGTTGTGAAGAAGGCATCAGGGCGCCCAAGAAAGTCCAACAAGCGCCAGGACCATCTCCTAAAGTTGATTCAGCTGCGGGATCGGGGCACCACCAGTACAGAACTTGCTCAGGAATGGCAGGTGTGAGTGCATCTGCACGCACAGTGAGGCGAAGACTTTTGGAGGATGGCCTGGTGTCAAGAAGGGCAGCAAAGAAGCCACTACTCTCCAGGAAAAACATCAGGGACAGACTGATATTCTGCAAAAGGTACAGGGATTGGACTGCTGAGGACTGGAGTCATTTTCTCTGATGAATCCCCTTTCCGATTTTTTTGGGGCATCAGGAATAAAGCTTGTCCGGAGAAGACAAGGTGAGCTCTACCATCAGTCCTGTGTCATGCCAACAGTAAAGCATCCTGAGACCATTCATGTGTGGGCTTGCTTCTCAGCCAAGGAAGTGGGCTCACTCACAATTTTGTCTAAGAACACAGCCATGAATAAAGAATGGTACCAATACATCCTCCGAGAGCAACTTCTCCCAACCATCCAGGAACAGTTTGGTGATGAACAATGCCTTTTCCAGCATGATGGAGCATCTTGCCACAAGGCAAAAGTGTTAACTAAGTGGCTCGGGGAACAAAACATCGATATTTTGTGTCCATGACCAGGAAAATCCCCAGACCTTAATCCCATTGAGAACTTGTGGTCAATCATCAAGACGCGGGTGGACAAACAAAAACCCACACATTCTGACAAACTCCAAGCATTGATTATGCAAGAATGGGCTGCCATCAGTCAGGATGTGGCCCAGAAGTTAATTGACAGCATGCCAGGGCGGATTAGAGGTCTTGAAAAAGAAGGGTCAACACTGCAAATATTGACTCTTTGCATCAACTTCATGTAATTGTCAATAAAAGCCTTTGACACTTATGAAATGCTTGTAATTATACTTCAGTATTCCATAGTAACATCTGACAAAAATATCTAAAAACACTGAAGCAGAAAACTTTGGAAGTTAAAATTTGTGTTATTCTCAAGACTTTTGGCCACGACTGTACATAACTTTAACCCATTTTATAAGAGATTCTCCAAAATGTAAATATTCTAGGCATTTATATAAACTATAGTTCCATTTATATAAACTCTAGTTCCAGTACTTGTCTCATATTATCTCTAATGTATCGCTCGTGTAAAAAAACCTGTCTGATTAGGATTAATAATATCTGACAGTAACTTTTTAATTCTGTGCGCCAAGCATTTAGCTAGAATTTTTGCATCACAACACTGAAGTGTAAGAGACCTCCAATTTTTTAAATGGACTGGATCTTTATATATACCAATTGGATCCTGTTTCCGTAATGATGAAATCAGACCTTCTTGTTGCGTGTCCGATAATCTACCGTTTTATATAGGAGTTGTTAAAACATGCTAATAATATATAGAAAAAAAGATTGGTATACTTCCACTGGTATGCCATCCAGCCCTGGAGTTTTCCCAGCCTTAAAGGCTTTAATTGCATCAAGAAGTTCCCCCTCTGTAATTTGCCCTTCACATGAGTCTTTCTGTACAGATGTTAATTTTACATTATTAATAGGAAAATAATCCATACAATTAGCTTCGGTTAGTGGAGATGGAGAAGACTGAACCAAAAACATATTCTTAAAGTTCTTTACTTCCTCTTTCAAAATATAATTCGGTGAATCATGCGTGACTCCGTCATTTGTAACAAGTTTCAATACATTTTATTTGGTAGCATATCTATGTTGAAGATTGAAAAAGAATTTGGTGTATTTTTCACCCATTGTTTTATGTTATGTTGTATTTGTGCATCTCTGAGCGACGTTCTATCGATTCCTAGAGTCATTTCATGTATTTGAGCTATTCGCCATTAAAAATCCATCATACGGCTGTATTTCTATACTCTTCTACTTTTAGTCTATGCCGCTCTGACATTGCTGGTCCATATATTTATATATTCTTAATTCAAATCCAAATTTTAGCGGTCACATACACATGGTTAGCAGATGTTAATGCGAGTGTAGCGAAATGCTTCTAGTTCGGGCCATGCAGTAATATCTAACAAGTAATCTAACAATTTCACAACAACTACCTTATACACACAAGTGTAAAGGAATGAATAAGAATATGTACATATAAATATCTGGATGAGCGATGGCTGACCGGCGTAGGCAAGATGCAGTAGATGGTATGGAGTACAGTATATACATATGAGATGAGTAATGTAGGATATGTAAACATTATATAAATGGCATCGTTTAAAGTGGCTAGTGATACATTTATTTCATCCAATTATAATTATTAAAGTGGCTAGAGATTTGAGTCGATGGCCGAACGGCATAGGCAAGATTCAGTAGGTGGTTTAGAGTACAGTGTATACATTTGATATGAGTAATGTCGGATATGTAAACATTATATACAAAATTGTTTAAAGTGGCTAGTGATACATTGTTACATCCAATTCCTATTATTTAAAGTGGCTAGAGATTTAAGTCAGTATGTTAGCAGCAGCCACTCAATGTTAGTGATGGCTGTTTAACAGTCTGATGGCCTTGAGATAGAAGCTGTTTCTTAGTCTCTCGGTCCCAGCTTTGATGCACCTGTACTGACCTCGCCTTCTGGATGATAGCGGGGTGAACAGGCAGTGGCTCTGGTGGTTGTTGTCCTTGATGATCTTTTTGGCCTTCCTGTGACACCGGGTGGTGTAGATGTCCTGGAGGGTAGGTAGTTTGCCCCCGATGATGCGTTGTGCAGACCTCACTACCCTCTGGAGAGCCTTACGGTTGTGGGCGGAGCAGTTGCCATACCAGGCGGTGATACAGCCCGACAGGATGCTCTCGATTGTGCATCTGTAGAAGTTTGAGTGTTTTTGGTGACAAGCCAAATTTCTTCAGCCTCCTGAGGTTGAAGAGGCGCTGTTACGTCTTCTACACCACGCTATCTGTGTGGGTGGACCATTTCAGTTTGTCCGTGATGTGTACGCCGAGGAACTTAACTTTCCACCTTCTCCACTACTGTCCCGTCGATGTGGATAGGGGGGCTGCACCCTCTTCTATCATGGGTGAACAGGGAGTACAGGAGAGGGCTGAGAACGCACCCTTGTGGGGCCCCAGTGTTGAGGATCAGCAGGGTGGAGATGTTGTTTCCTACCCTCACCACCTGTGGGCGGCCTGTCAGCAAGTCCAGGACCCAGTGGCACAGGGCGGGGTTGAGACCCAGGGTGTGATTGCGATTGCGCGTCGTCTGTGGACCTGTTTGGGCGGTAAGCAAGTTGGAGTGGGTCTAAGGTGTCAGGTAGGGTGGAGGTGATATGATCCTTGACTAGTCTCTCAAAGCACTTCATGATGACGGAAGTGAGTGCTACGGTGCGATAGTCGTTTAGCTCAGTTACCTTAGCTTTCTTGGGAACAGGAACAATGGTGGTCCTCTTGAAGCATGTGGGAACAACAGACTGGGAAAAGGATTGATTGAATATGTCCGTATGCACACCAGCCAGCTGGTCTGCGCATGCTCTGAGGACGCGGCCTGGGATGCCGTCTGGGCCTTTACTTAGATTCCATTCCTTTACTTAGATGTGTGTGTATTGGGTATATGTTGTGAAATTTGTAGATATTACTTGTTGGAACTAGAAGCACAAGCATTTCGCTACACCCACAATAAAATCTGCTAAATGTGTATGTGACCAATAAAATTTGATTTTGATTTCTGCCCGCTTGAACAGTGAATAGCTCAGATACATGAAATAACCCCGTGAATCGATAGAACATCACTCCGAGATGCACAAATACGACATAACATTCAAAATGGATGAATCGTTCCTTTTGAGTTTTAGTCAGTTGAAGTGTAGATATATCACATGTAAAATGTTTTCCCATGTAAGGTCTCCAAGGGAGGTGTTACGCACTTCACATCCTTAACCGTTGGCCAGGTCAAGCTGAGTCTCCACAGTGTCTAGGGCGGAATGTTCACTCAGTGTAATGGATCCTGTGTCTCTCTGCTGGAGTTATGGGTTGCCTGGCCAGGGTGCATCTCTCTTTCCAGGAACACATGAGAACACCAGGCAGTGGAGTGAAGGTTCATGTAGAGTTCACAACAAAACCTGTAATTGAACCGAGTGCCCTGGGATTACTACAGCTTTTATAGCTGTTCTTCCTTCACCCCCCCCTTTCTTACTCTCCCCTCTTCCTCTCCCACCCTCACCCTCTATTTCCATCTCTCCCTTCCTGCTGAATGTGTTTAGTTGTGCTTTTTCTCTCCAGCTGCACTGATGACCACTCTCATGAATGCGCTGTGGAGTCCACACTCCCCCATTTCAAAATGGCTGCTTATGCAACTGATTTCATAACCCAAGTGTTTGCTGGGTGGTGGTGTGTGGGTGTGGTGGTATAAAGTACACAGTGTGGTTTGATTTGACTTAATTTGTGTTCTTTGGTTGTGTTCTTCCATAGGTCTGCTGGTGTGGTTTATTTTTCTTACCTGCCTCTAGCTGTGTTCTGTTGGCTTAGTTATGCTGGGGGAAGCGTTAAGTCACCAACACCAACGTTGTGTGAGAGAAGCTTTGTAGCTGTAGAGTTTCGTAAGCGATGTCTAACAGCACTCAGAGCTCCCATGTTTCCATTAATGTGGAAAGAAATGTGATGCTCCTCCCTGGGCTAAAGTGTGTGTGTGTGCGTGTACGACTGTGTGCGTGCATGCACTAATGTATGTGTGTGTTTTACCAGACACCGGTGGGTGGCCCAGGGGGCCCCAGGTGGCATAGCCGCTCCTCTTTCTGCCATGGTCTGTCACTCTTTGGCAGTACCAGATGGGATGTGGTTAGGTTCCCTTTGCTGCTGCACCTGGGGCTGTACAAGATTGAACCATCAGTAGCACAAACAGAAACACAGCCTGTTGACTGCAGCATCAGAAAGGACATTTTCCATCAGTATTTCTGCCGACATCAGTGTAAAGGGAAAGACAATCAATGCTGACCTGTGTTGAGGTGGTGGCTTTGCATTGTCAAATACCGTAATCTCATGTTCACTCTATCTACATGAAAATGCTGCTACTATGAGGAGGAGAGTCTCATGCATAAGTCATGAATGGACATTTGTCTTGTAAATGGATTACTGTACATTATATCACAAAAGTGAGTACACCCCTCACATTTTTGTAAGTATTTTAGTATATCTTTTCATGTGACAACAGTGAAGAAATGACACTTTGCTACAATGTAAAGTAGTGAGTGTACAGCTTGTATAACAGTGTAAATTTGCTGTCCCCTCAAAATAACTCAACACACAGCCATTAATGTCTAAACCGCTGGCAACAAAAGTGAGTACACCCCTAAGTGAAAATGTCCAAATTGGGCCCAATTAGCCATTTTCCCTTCCCGGTGTCATGTGACTCGTTAGTGTTACAAGGTCTCCGGTGTGAATGGGGAGCAGGTGTGTTAAATTTGGTGTCATCGCTCTCACACTTCCTCATACTGACTGGTCACTGGAAGTTCAACATGGCACCTCATGGCAAAGAACTCTCTGAGGATCTGAAAAAGAATTGTTGCTCTACATAAAGATGGCTCTGGGCTATAAGAAGATTGCCAAGACCCTGAAACTGAGCTGCAGCACGGTGGCCAAGACCATACAGCGGTTTAACTGGACAGGTTCCACTCAGAACAGGCCTCGCCATGGTCGACCAAAGAAGTTGAGTGCACGTGCTCAGCGTCATATCCAGAGGTTGTCTTTGGGAAATAGACGTATGAGTGCTGCCAGCATTGCTGCAGAGGTTGAAGGGGTGGGGGGTCAGCCTGTCAGTGCTCAGACCATACGCCGTACACTGCATCAAATTGGTCTGCATGGTTGTCGTCCCAGAAGGAAGCCTCTTCTAAAGATGATGCACAAGAAAGCCCGCAAACAGTTTGCTGAAAACAAGCAGACAAGCAGACTAAGGACATGGATTACTGGAACCATGTCCTGTGGTCTGATGAGACCAAGATAAACTTATTTGGTTCAGATGGTGTCAAGCGTGTGTGGCGGCAACCAGGTGAGGAGTACAAAGGCAAGTGTGTCTTGCCTACAGTCAAGCATGGTGGTGGGAGTGTCATGGTCTGGGGCTGCATGAGTGCTGCCGGCACTGGGGAGCTACAGTTCATTGAGGGAACCATGAATGCCAACATGTACTGTGACATACTGAAGCAGAGCATGATCCCCTCCCTTCGGAGACTGGGCCGCAGGGCAGTATTCCAACATGATAACGACCCCAAACACACCTCCAAGACGACCACTGCCTTGCTAAAGAAGCTGAGGGTAAAGGTGATGGACTGGCCAAGCATGTCTCCAGACCTAAACCCTATTGAGCATCTGTGGGGCATCCTCAAACGGAAGCTAGAGGAGTGCAAGGTCTCTAACATCCACCAGCTCTGTGATGTTGTCATGGAGGAGTGGAAGAGGACTCCAGTGGCAACCTGTGAAGCTCTGGTGAACTCCATGCCCAAGAGGGTTAAGGTAGTCCTGGAAAATGATGGTGGCCACACACAATATTGACACTTTGGGCCCAATTTGGACATTTTCACTTAGGGGTGTACTCACTTTTTGTTGCCAGCGGTTTAGACATTAATGGCTGTGTGTTGAGTTATTTTGAGGGGACAGCAAATTTACACTGTTATACAAGCTGTACACTCACTACTTTACATTGTAGCAAAGTGTCATTTCTTCAGTGTTGTCACATGAAAAGATATACTCAAATATTTACAAAAATGTGAGGTGTGTACTCACTTTTGTGATATACTGTATGTCAACAGTGTGGTCAAACATGACCTTTGACTTTACTTAAAATACCCTCTGGCCTGGATTGACGGAGCACTGGGCTACTGTTTTATTTGTGGCAGCTCTCTGAATGCCAAACCATTCTGTATTTACATTTCTCAATGTCATGCTATTTCTTTTAGCTTTGATATCTTGCAAACTCTTGCATAGTTTCAGACCTTGCTTAAAAGTGTAGGTAGCGTAAGCACATGTAACATATGCATTTTGGTAAGTATACGCATCAAGTCCCAATGTAAAGTTACACCTCACTTTTATATAGTTTTGGTTATTATATAAAACCAAAGAATGCCAATATATTTTTTGATGCGGGTTGTGATGTAATCTTGAGTACCCGGCAAACCAGCCAATTCCCAACAATGTAAACTCCCAACAGAAATAACTTCAAATGTATAACTTCAAAGTCAACCAAATCTTTTGCACTCATGAATCCAATAGCGATGTAGTGAGGTAAATCCAAAGTAGATAGATTCCAGAGACTGGATTTGGGCACAGGAGACGGGGGAGGAGTCAACAGTAAGACAGCGATCGGAGGAAGGCTCCAGGCAGATGGAAAGGATCACAACAGCACAGTCAGTCAGATACTGTAGCTCGCTAGTACTAAGCCAAGGTTGAAAAACTCTGGTATCCTTCTTCACGGAGAACAGGTCATGGTCACCATTGCAGCACTCGAGCTAGCTAACGCAGAGTAGATTCTCTGTAGGACGTTGAGAAATAGTGCATTGTGGGTAGTTTTGAAGATATCCAGAAATAAGTTAAGAAACTTGTAAAAATGCTTAAACCAGTGGAGGCTGCTGAGGGAGAATGGCTCATAATAATGTCCTGAACGGAGTAAATGGAATGGCATCAAACACATAGAAACCATGTGTTTGCTGTATTTGATACCATTCCACTGATTCCGCTCCAGCCATTACCACCAGCCCTGTCTTCCCCAATTAATGTGCCACCAACCTCCTGTGGCTAAAACATAACTATGTTTGTTGTTATAGGTAACCAGATCGTGACTACAACTAAGTTACTTAGTCTTTAACTTCTTAGGGAGCGGCAGCAGAGGTGACGGTTTTGGAGAGTCTGGCGTGCCCAAAGTAAAATGCCTGCCACTCAGGCCCAGAAAATAGGATATGCACATAATTAGTACTATTGGATAGGAAACACTCTGAAGTTTCTAAAACTATTAAAATAATATTTGTGAGTATAACATAACTGATATAGCAGGTGAAAATGTCATGTATAATAGCTCCTAGGTTGCAGTACCTAAGGCTTCCACTAGATGTCAAGTCTTTATACAGCGTTTGGAGGCTTTACCACTGAGCATAACTGATTGGAAGAGGAAATAGTCAAGGGACCACATTTGTCAACAACGTTTCACGGGCGCGAGATTGTGAGCGCGCCCCACTTTATTTTCCTTTTATATCGTTGATGATATCATCCGAGTGCATTATTATCGCTAATATTCATAAAAGGATACCTAAGGATGCTTTATAAATGATGTTTGATTTGTTTGTGCAAAGGTGATAGGTATATTTGAACGTGTTCTCTTCACTGTACAACGGGTGACTCGACTGTGGATTTTCTGAACATAACGCGCCAACCAAACGGAGATTTATGGATATAATAAATGACTTTTTCTAACAAAAGAACCATTGGATGTCTTCGTTGGACACTTGGGAAGCCCTGAGCAGAAGTTCTTTGAAAGGTAAGTGATTTATTTTAGCTCTTATATGGGTTTTGTGTGACCCGCGCGCTGAATATGAATTTATGCTAAAACATAATTATTGGAGGTGCTATCCTCAAAGAATCAAATGTTGGGCTTTCGCCGTAAAGCCTTTTTGAAATCTGACAATGCTGTGATATTGCCAAGAATCAGAGCTTTAGATGGCTATGCAACACTTGTATATTGATGAATGTTTAATAATTCAACTTTTGGATTTTGAATTTGGCGCCTTACATTTCACCGGGTAATGTCGGGAGCGGCCCGCTAGCGCGCCGTTTCTCCCTAAGTAGTTAACCACACTGTTACTTCGTTGAGTAAAAACCACTGCTTCATGCCCTTTAATGCCCAATTAAACCACTTTGACGTGTTTGCCCAAGACTCAGCTTTTGTTTGCCTGGAATTGCTGACACCAGTGGTCAACATCTCTCTTTTCACAGAAACAATCTTTCTTTCTTCCAGTGTCTTGTTTGCTCAGCTCAGGACTTGATTGGGATAGAATTTCTGTTAAATATATTTTTTTAAATGAATATTGTATGAAGACGGTGTTGGAGCTGCCAGACTGAGTTTCTTTTCTAAGGGGTCTGCAGTGTTCCAAGGAGTGTGTAGGGCGTACAGTACGGGGAACCCAGTCCTTTAATGAAGTCAGGAGGGGGCTGACAACAGCAAAAAGGGATTTCTGTTGGCATAGAGTCCCCATGCAGCTAGCTCTAAGGCTGCGTTTACACAGGCAGCCCAATTCTGATCTTTTTTCCACTAATTGGTCTTTTGACCAATCACACCAGATCTTTTCACATCATATCTTTTTCAAAGCTCATCTGATTGGTCAAATGACCAATTAGTAAAAAAAATATAGGAATTGGGCTGCCTGTCTAAACACAGTGTGAAAAAGGCCAGGACACAATGGAGTCCTAATGAAGAGCAGATGTGATGGGGCCCACCACCAGGACTGAGTTAGCAGGAGGTGCCTATTAGTCTGGCATTGCTTTAACAGACCCTCCCTCCAATCTCAGTTCTCCTCTCTATGTCTAAACTGAGGTCTAACATTCGGATCCAGAGCCGGTCGTTGTTTAGCTCATAATGGATTGGGTCAGGTTCCGGTTAGGGATTATTGATCCTAAATCAGCTGTTCAGGGTATAGGTTAGGTTTACAGTGCCTTCAGACAGTATTCATACCCCTTGACTTATTCCACATGTTGTTGTGTTACAGCCTGGACTTTTTAATTGGCAAGATAAGTAAACTTCGGGATGATATGCCAGCAACAAACGCTGACACTACACATCCAAGTATATCGGACCAAATTATGAAAAACAAGAATTGTAATTTTGAATTCAGCAAAGTCAGTGTGGAAGAGGTGATTTTTTTGTGTTGTCTATCATCAATGACAAGACACCAGGGTCTGACAATCTAGATGGAAAATGACTGAGGATAATAGCAGATGATATTGCCACTCCCATTTGCTACATCTTCAATTTAAGCCTACTAGAGAGCTTGTGCCCTCAGGCCCGGAGGGAAGCTAAAGTCATTCCGCTACCCAAGAAGAGTGAAGCCCCATTTACTGGCTCAAATAGCCGACCAATCAGCCTGTTACCAACTTCTGGAAAAAATTGTGTTTGACCAGATACAATGCTATTTTACAGTAAACAAATTGACAACAGAATTTCAGCATGCTTATAGAGAAGGACACTCAACAAGCACAGCACTTACACAAATGAAATTATTTAATGGAAGCCTATCAAATATAATCCAGTTAGAATCAGGAATTCCCCAGGGTAGCTGTTTAGGCCCCTTGCTTTTTTAATTTTTTACTAACGACACGCCACTGACTTTGAGTAAAGCCAGAGTTTCAGTGTATGAGGATGCCTTAACACTAAACACGTCAGCTACTACTGCGACTGAAATGACTGCAACACTCAACAAAGAGCTGCAGTTAGTTTCAGAGTGGGTGGCAAGGAATAAGTTAGCCCGAAAATATTTCTAAAACTGAAAGCATTGTATTTGGAACAAAACACTCACTAAACCCTAAACCTCAACTAAATCTTGTAATGAATAATGTGGAAATTGAGCAAGTTGGGATGACTAAACTGCTTGGAGTAACACTAGATTGTAAACTGTCATGGTCAAAACATGTTGATGCAGTAGTAGCTAAGATGGGGAGAAGTCTGTCTATAATAACTTCTTAGGGAGTGGTGGGGCGCTAGCGACACTACCAGGTGAAATGCAAGGCGCCAAATTCAAAATCCAGAAGTTGAATTATTAAACATGCACCAATATACAAGTGTTTCATAGTCATCAAAAGCTCTGCTTCTTGGCAATATCACAGCGTTGTCAGATTTCAAAAAGGCTTTACGGCGAAAGCACCACATTTGATTGTTTGAGGGTAGCACCTAACAAATTTTTACCATTACCATGAATTCATAAGCTATCACGATTCACCCATAACACATTTCACAGCGAAAACAAATCAATTACCTTTTGAAGAACTTCTGCTGAGTGCTTCCCAAGTGTCCAATGAAGACAATCCATGGTTCTTTTGTTAGAAAAAGTAATGTATTATATCCATAAATCTCCGTTTGGTTGGCGCGTTATAATGAGAAAATAGAGCGTCAACACCTCCATTGAAACGTGAAGATAACTCGTTCAACTTATACGTATAAACTTGTCCAAGAACAATCAAACATAATAGAAAATGTATCCTTAGGAACACCTTTATGTATAAATAGCATAATATTTCAACCGGAATATAAACTGGGCGATAAGAAAGGAAAAAACAAAGAATGCGCCAGCCGTGAACGCGCATTTACTTCTATTGACACCAGCGTGGACACTTCCTTATTCCTCTTCTTCTCTGCTCTAAAAGAATCAGAACACTTTCTCGAGACTGTTGACATCCAGAGGAAGCGATAGGTACTGCATTCATATGCCCTTATAAGGGCATTTTCATAAGGGAGGAGCTCTAAATGAGGCAATGTGTCAAAACCACTTTTTCCAGGACAGAAATTCCTCGGGGGTTTCGCCTGTCATATCCGTTCTGTTTTACTCACAGACAAAATGTTAACACTTTTAGAAAATTCAGAGTGTTTCCTATCCAATGGTACTAAATATGTGCATATCCTATTTTCTGGGCCTGAATGGGAGGCATTTTACTTTGGGCACGCCAGGGTCTCCAAAACGGTCACCTCGTGCGCTGCTCCCAAAGAAGTTAACAACACTATCAACAAGGCAGGTCCTACAGGACCTAGTTTTGTCGCACCTTGACTGCTGTTCAGTCGTGTGGTCAGGTGCCACAATAAAGAACTTAGGAAAATTGCAATTGGCTCAGAACAGAGCAGCACGGCTGGCCCTTGGATGTACACAGAGAGCTAATATTAATAATTTGCATGTCAATCTCACCTGGCTGAAAGTGGAGGAGAGATTGACTTCATCACTACTTTTATTTATGAAAGGTATTGACATGTTGAATGCACCGAGCTGTCTAAACTACTGGCACACAGCTCGGACACACATGCATACCCCAAAAGACATGCCACAAGAGGTCTCACAGTCCCCAGAACAGTCCAGAACAGACTATGGGAGGCACACAGTACTACATAGAGCCATGACTACATGGAACTCTATTCCACATCAAGTAACTGATGCAAGCAGTAAAAGTAGATAAAAAAAACACCTTATGGATCAGCGGGGACTGTGAAGCAACACAAACATTGGCGCAGACACACACACGATAACATACGCACTATACATATTGATTTTGTATTGTAGTGGTGGAGTAGGTGCCTGAGGGCACACAGTGTGTTGTGAAATCTGTGAATCTATTGTAATGTTTTAAAATTGTATAAACTGCCTTAATTTTGCTGGACCCCAGGAACAGTAGCTGCTGCTTTGGCAGCAGCTAATGGGGATCCATAATAAATACAAATTCAAAACCGATTAAATAAAATAAAAATCTCACCCATCCACACAATACCCCATAATGACAAATTGAAAATATGTTTTTAGCAAATTAAATACAGAAAAACCATTTACATAAGTATTCACAAGTCAATACTTTGTAGAAGCACCTTTTGGCTGTGATTATGGTTGTGAGTCTTTTTGTGTAAGTCTCTAAGAGCTTTCTACACTTGGATTGTGCAACATTGGCCCATAATAATTAGATTTTTTTTATCAAGCGTTGTCAAATTGGTTGTTGATCATTGCTAGACAACCCATTTCAGGTCTTTCCATAGATTTTCAAGTAGAAAAAGTGAATTCACCTCCCAGTGTCTGGTGGAAAGCAGACTGAACCAGGTTTCTTTCTAGGATTCTGCCTGAGCTTACCTCCTTTTCGTTTATTTTTTATCCTGCAAACTCTCCAGTCCTTAATAAGGATTACAAGCATACCCATCACATGATGCAGCCACCACTATGCTTGAAAATATGTAATGTCTGCTTTTTATTTTTTTTACCCATCTACCGATCGGTGCCCTTTGCGAGGCATTGGAAAACCTCCCTGGTCTTTGTGGTTGAATCTGTGTTTGAAATTCACTGCTAGACTGAGAGACCTTACACATCTGTGAATGTATGGTACAGAGATGAGGTAGTCATTAAAGAATCATGTTAAACACTATTATTACACACAGAGTGAGTCCATGCAACTTATTATGTGACTTGTTAAGCACATTTTTACTCCTGAACTTATTTAGGCTTGCCATACCAAAAGGGTTGAATACTTACTGACTGAAGACATTTCAGCTTTTCATTTTTTATTAATTTGTAAACATTTTGAATAACATAATTCCACTTTGACGTTATAGGGTATTGTGTGTGTGTGTGTGTGTGTGTGTGAACTTTCTGAAGACACTATAATATCCTTTCGGTACAGGGACCTCGAGTGCACGCACTTCAAAAAATAAATAACAATTCTATATGCCTAATCATAGAATTACATAGACCTATAGAATCCATATTAATTTAATAGGATCTCTATGGGCCTAATAGTAAAGATTTGTTGTTTAACTTTTAAAATGTATTAGCCTACCTTTTTAATATAGCATAAACAGGCTATATATTTGTCAACTTGACTATAATTAGTAGATACATGCAGCTTCTCTCCTGTCATTACTTGATGCAGCTTCTCTTCGGGTCATTCCTTGATGCAGCTTCTCTTTGGGTCATTCCTTGATGCAGCTTCTCTTTGGGTCATTCCTTGATGCAGCTTCTCTTCGGGTCATTCCTTGATGCAGCTTCTCTTCGGGTCATTCCTTGATGCAGCTTCTCTTCGGGTCATTCCTTGATGCAGCTGCTCTTCGGGTCATTCCTTGACGCTCGTCTAGAATATGAAATAAAGCCTTGCTCGCCAGAAAATGTCATAAATCCAATGCATCATCAACTTTTACCGATGTCAACCAGATTATCTTTCATTTCTGCTTCTCTCACAGAGCGAGGACGTTTTGGGACCAGGGAGATTTCCAAATGACATTTAAGGAAGGAAATTAAAAGCTGTGAAAAAGATCCAACATGTTTCTGATAGTATTTCAGTTAGTCTTGGATGCATATATTATGTGGTTGAAAATGAAATACTGTCAGCTTTTAATGTCACGGAAACAGGTCCCTAAGCTCGCATCAGCTCTCTCTCTCTCTCTCTCTCTCTGTCTCTCAAAAAAAAGTGTTTTTAAATGTAACCTTTTATTTAACTAGGCAAGTCAGTTAAGAAAAAATTATTATTTTCAACGACGGCCTACACTGGCCAAACCCGGACGATGCTGGGCCAATTGTGCGCCGCCCCTATGGGACTCCCAATCACGGCCGGTAGTGATACAGCCTGGATTCGAACGAGGGTGTCTGTAGTGACGCCTCTAGCACTGAGATGCGGTGCCTTACACCGCTGCGCCACTCAGGTGCCCTGAGTGAGCCCTGGAAAGATGCTGAAAGAAATCATATTTCTCCACTCCTGTTCCCGAGACAAAATTCACGTTTGGTCTATCATTTTACTGCGAGGAACACTTAATTCTGCAGTTAATATTAGAATAGGCTATATGTGAGGCCTACATTCTGTGTCCAGACTTAAGTTTCTATTTCAACTATTAGGCTACTCCACTCTAAAATAATTCCAGCATCCATACAGTGCCATTTGATAAATGCAATGAGACATCACTTACAAAACACAAAATAATATTCTGTGATTGTCCTTCATTAGGCCTACACAAGTCTTGTAACCTGAATTGATGTGTAGTCTACGCTGCTGTCCTCGTTCGTCTCGGTCTCCGCCACTCTGCCTTGTGGAACCACACTGCAGTTTGGAGCATATTCCTCAAGTTTGCAAGTCTATTTGCACATTTTTGGTAATGATACATAGATTCCAAGAAACTGTAAGTTAATTATTGTGATAGGCTCATGTTTTCTTCTTTTGCTGTACCTGACCATTCCAACTTTCTCTGTCTCTCTGTCTCTCTGCCTCTCTATTTCTCTCTCTGTTTCTCTCTCTCTCTCTATTTCTCTCTCTGTCTATCTCTGGTGTCACACGTGCACCCAATTTTCCACGTTGAAATGACATTGTGTGTTTAGGATTTTACTATGATATCTGTGTAAAATATATGCCATTCAGGGAATATTTTTAGCCCAAGGTACTGTTAACCTACACAAGGCTTTTAAGTTAAACCTTCCTATGTAATTGTTCCACTGTGGGCTGGGTGTAAACTGTGGTTAATAGTAGTAGTAGTAGTACTATAATGAAGGGTCTATTTCTGCTCTCACACAGACCATCCAACGTCATCACACACACACACCCTACCTGGGGCGGCAGGTAGCCTAGTGGTTAGAGCGTTGGGCCAGTAACCGAAAGGTTGCTGGATCGAATCCCCGAGCTGACAAGGTAAAAATGTCCGTTCTGCCCCTGAACAAGGCAGTTAACCCACTGTTCCCCGGTAGGCCGTCATTGTAAATAAGAATTTGTTCTTAACTGACTTGCCTAGTTAAATAAGGTAAAAAAATAAATAAAACTATAACTTTTGTTAATTCTTCAGGATTATGTGTGTATTGTTGTAGCGCCAGCTATTACTGCATTGTTGGAGCTAGAAACATAAGCATTTCGCTGCACCTGTAACTCTGTGTACGTATGATTTGAAACACACACGTACTGAGTAATGAGTATTTATGTCTTCACAATCCCGCCTGCATCATCTGCGAATTGGTAGAGCAGCATTTAAAGTCTGGTGGGCTCTATCTCACTCACACTAATGCAAGCACACACACACTAATGCAAGCACACACACACACACACACACACACACACACACACACACGTGCAAGCAGGAATGCATTAGACTCAATATATTTTAGCTTTCAGTTCATTTAAGACCTCTTTGGCGTGTTGTGACTATACAGTATGTCACTATAAACATATTTGTCCTCTTATGCACAGTCTGAACCACTCTGCCACTGAGGAATTTTACCCACTAATCACCACTGCAAAGCTTTCGCTGTTTTAGTTTTCTATTCTCAAGCTGTATTCTACTTCCACTTCTTCTGAATGTTTTTCACATTGCGGATAATTGGATTCAGCAGCATCTCAGCCTTGTTCTTTTCTCTGGCAGTTGGACATATTGGTAATATTAATGAGGAAAGTAAGGCCTGTGGGATGAGACCTAAGGAAAAGCTGCAGGCCTCATCTCATCCCTGTCAGCCATGGATCCCACCGCTGACACCAACCCTTCACACACTGGATCAGATGGGATTAACGGGATCCTGGAAAGCCTGCGATTGTCTGGTGCTTAGTTTAGATTTCACTGTCCAGATAAGAGAGGGCTACTCTGATTTGGGTGGTGGTTCCCCACATGCCTTATTTTCACCTGAGCAGAGGCTATATAGAGTTGCAGTTAGTTTTTAGCCACTTTACACAGGTGAAGGTTTGAAGTTTTCTGTGGAAATCTGATGTCTGTTATCATTGAATCAGAGGCTTGTGGGTGTAGTGATGTTGCCAGAATGGAGGAGGATGTGAACTTGTTCAGCTGAACACTCATATGTTCATATCAGAGAGTGATGGATGTGTTTTCGTAAAAGCACACCTAATCGAGGAACCCATAGATTCAGATGGCTATTTGATCATAAGATTTCTGAGAAAACCATGGTTTTAGTGTCATGTGTGACATTCTAGAAAGTCCCACAGGAAAACCTCTAGCGTTGAGATAAGATTCACTTATCACCTGTCTAAATAAAGATACCTACTTTTACAAGGAACTTGTTTTCTCTGTCAGCAAGTACAGTATTACACACTAGTGTCCAGGAATGGTATTCTTCAGAGGAAATGCAGGGAGGGCTATTTTTATATTGTGAATATATGAATAACACTGCAACATCTTAGAGGCTGGAAGCTCAGAAGAGAATTAATTGTATTCTCATGTGTATCAAACATCTTTTTCATGTTTATACGTGTGTGTGTGTGTGTGTGTGTGTGTGTGTGTGCGTGCGCGTGTGTGTGCGACAGGCATGCCTGTGCGCATTACACTCCCGCTCATGTTCAAGCCCTGCTCCCTTGTGAGCTCCAAAATGAATTTGGCTAAGACTTGCCCCTGCTTTTCTAGAGATTTGAATGTTGCATAAACGCAGATCATTGCTATCCATATTGCTATCATGTTTCTGAGTTATCTGTGTAACTCCAGTCTATATTCCTTCAGTATGTGGTGAATTTATTTTGAGTGCCAACTTTGATGTATTGGTTACCGCTTTTCAGAGCTCCGCTCGTTCGCGTTCTGTACGTGCATTCTGTACGTGCGTTCTGTACGTGCGTTCTGTACGTGCGTTCTGTACGTGCGTTCTGTACGTGCGTGTACACTCGTGGTTGCCGGAGAAGCGCGTGCCCCTTTTTTCCCACGGCTTCTTTCGTTGTGTCAATTGATTATTTTGTTTATTGAGATCTCTGCGATTTCAAAATGTACCGACGCAAATTAGAAAGGCCTTTGTAATATTGTGATGATTATTCATCTGCTCTAGACATACTTTATTTTTGTGCAGATCTGTGACCACTCAACAGCCTGTCTTTTTACCATAAACTTGTTTTGAATATTCATAAGCTTTCATTTGACTAAATTCAGTAGCTCTGTTCGACTGCATCGTGTGCTTCATGCTTTCCACAACGCTCAATTGGGTTTCTCTGAGATTTCACACTGACATACAAGGGTATTGGTTCAGGCAGAGGGTGTATGGAGGGGCTGGTTAGATACGATTCTATTAACTTTAGCCTGACCTTATTTTAGAAAAGAATGTAAAAGCGATGTGATTTCTGTTCCCGGGGTCTGCCGATGAACGGATTGCTGGTGTGGCACTGCTGGACCGTACAAACATCCATCTCTTTTCTTACTGTCCCATTTACCTTCATGATTTTTATTCCTAATAAAGGATGGTCAAGGTTATTTACACTACGGGTCATTCTTCTCCCCATTATCTTCTCTCTGAGACATGCACACACTCAAAATCATGCAGTGATTATGATAATACCCTCTTACAATGCTGATGTATCATACAGTATGTACACACACATTGTCCCTGTCAGCGGGAGCGTGATAACAGATCTGTCCATCCCCCACTAGCAGACAGCCAAGGGACCACTGCTCCTGTACCTGTGTGTATGAGGGAACAAGGCAGCAGTCACCCATTGGGTAAATGATTCATTTATCATTTTCTATTCGAGGGGCTGCAATAACCCGGCGGAGATGGGTGTTTTGTGTGCGTCGTATGCAGCTACAGTACCATATCTCTATAAAGGCTATGCTACAGTGAGGGAGTGGTCCTGCTCTGTTCCCAAAGAAAACAGTTGTCTTTAACAGTGTATTGAGGACATTGTATAACACTTGAGAGATGAGGTCACTGTCAGCTGACTGGGAACTGTCACTAAGCTCTTTGTCTACCATGCTAGATCTGTGTTTTTGTGTGTGTGCATGCTTAGACTTACCCTTGTGCTTTGTGTGAATGTTTTCACAATCTTGGGCCCTCTCTTTATTTTGAAGAATGCATTTTCTGTTATCCTGAGTTTGAAGTGTTCTTATTGGTCGAACAATAGAGGGGCACATGACTGTGTGCTTTATTGACACCTCGTGATGATTGCAGAGTCACCAAATGTGTAACTATGTGCATCTGCCTATCAGTTCTCTGTTTTACTTGTTTACAGAGACATTTGAAGAATTGTATTAATCTAAGGAATGATTGCTCCTGTTTATCCACACAGTAAACCTCTCCAGTTACTGCTTACAGAAATCATTTGACACTTTATTCTCTGTATATTTTCCTCACTTGAACCTGAACTGTGGACCTGCTCTTCCTCCTGATCAGACTAGGTCTCGATAGTATCAGTACTGTATCAGTATTCAGGGGTCTCTCTCTGATACTCTTACACTCTAGCACCTGGCTGTATGAATGAGGGTATCTGACTGGTCCTGTTCTCCACTTCTCTCCTCTTCTCCCATGCAGTCTCTCTGGACTCATTGAATTTGATTGAGAGCCCTTGTGTAGAGTGGGAGCAAGGCTTTGATCTGCTCCTAGCAGACCGACAGGTCAGTGAGAGCTCTTTGAGAGGGACAGGTGTGATCAGAACCCTGAACACAGCCCAGGAGAGAAGAAACATGAGACCGCTCAGACTCCTTTATTTCCGGCTGTATGTGTTGGTGATAGCAGAGGATGAGTACTGTAGATACATGGAAATCTGCTCATCATGAAGACGTCGCTAAGTTTGTGCAGTAAGGAAAGTAGGAGTAGGAGAGAAGGCAGTCTGACTCAGTGAGAGCAGAGAGTTGGCTGTGAAAGAACGGTGAGGTCACAGGATGTTGTAGGAGGAACCAGGATAGTTCTCTGCAGGATGACTGCTTTGCTCCAACGAACCAGTGCCTTTAAGATTGGACTAGAGGTGTGTTGACTAGAGGTCAGATGAGCACATATACGTGCTGGGGTTCACTACTTTAGAGGGCTATGATAGGCTATGTCTTGTCCTTCCCTGTCCTCTTCTGCAATACATGCACTATTTGGCCCAGTCTCTTCCTCTCCCACTCTGTCTGTGCGTCCTAGTGATTAGTGAAGTGAAACCGATAGGGATTTTCCGAGAGAGAGTTAGTGGTCTGGGCATTGTGAGTGTGAGTGATTCTTTTTTTTTTTACCTATACTACCTGAGGGACAGGCGTTTCTAGTCTGACGTGTCAAGGGATTCACTCCGCTGGACACTGTACATCTGTCTGCTACACACTATCAATTATTCACTTAGAGGGGATGAATATTTCAAAATGGTTTACTCGCCTACCATACCTCCACTCCTGTCTTTTACTGCGTCTGCTCTTGTGGAATTTGTTTAAAGCTGCTCGTCTCCCTGTGTTGGGTGGGAGAGCGAGATTGCCGTCCCACTGGGCGTAGACGTTATTTCAATGTCTGATTTTGATTAAAATGTTGTTTGAGTTGTCAACTAATGTGAATTAATCTTTAAGTCAACAAAACATGTCATTGGATTTGGATTGAACATTGGGTGAAAAAAAATACGGAATTCCTTTACATTGACTTTCAAAATCGATCAGTTGTCCACGTTGATTCAACGTCATCACATTACATTTTTTGGTGAAAGAAAATTACGTTGATTCAACCAGTTTCTGCCTAGTGGGATGAATGGACCTCCAGGCTCCACCCACAGTTGAGGCCCGAGTCTTGTTCTAGTAGCATTTGATGCTCGTAGGGTTCAGACCACTCTTGGCGATAGGCCTGAATGTGGTCAGATTGGCGCATCGCTGATGGTCCTTCAAAGGCTCTTTATGAAATGATGGATGAAACCGTCCATGTGCATGTCCAGGTTTAACCCTGAAGGATCGAACACAGGCCTATTCATTTACTGTTAGATTTGTCATTATACTCTTCACAGTCTGTGTCCTGCATGGAAGACAGGATGTATTGGGCCTTTGATGTCTCCGGCATGGCTGCAGGTGGTCAGTAATATATTCCTCCCAGGCTCAGAGTAGAAAACACACACCTACACAATATCTCTCTTCCGCAGACTGACATTAGACCAATCAGATAAGATTTTCATCTGATAATATGAGCTTGTTGGTTGTAGTCCGCTTGGATTGGGTAAGAGCTGTGTAGTACGGCAATCTGAGCCTTTGAGATTAATATTTATATTCTTGGATTAATGCGAGATTGAGAGCGAGAGAAGATGATAACGAGAGCGAAAGAGAGCTAGAACGAGAGTGAGACGCAAACATAACCTGGTGACTCACTCGCATGGCTGTGTTCCTGTTTTCCTGCACCGGACGTAGCCAACCCGTTTCCCCTTCTATATTGGTGGTATTTGGAAGCATGCCTCCTAGGAGTCCGGTTGGGCTGCAATCTGTTTTAATCACATGGAGACATCACGTTTGGGCCTCTAGGGCCCTGATCCAACTCCGGTCATGAGTGGTGTAATGTACCGTTGTTTGTCTTGGCCTGGCTCAGACAGCCTGTACATAGTGTCTTTGTCTGTCTGTCTGTCTGTCTCTCTGTGTGTGTGTGTGTGTGTGTGTGTGTGTGTGTGTGTGTGTGTGTGTGTGTGTGTGTGTGTGTGTGTGTGTGTGTGTGTGTGTGTGTGTGTGTGTGTGTGTGTGTGTGTGTGTGTGTGTGTGTGTGTGTGTGTGTGTGTGTGTGTGTGTGTGTGTACCCCTGCCACAGGCCCTGACCTGGTTGTCCTGAATGCCAGATGGGTTATACTGTCTGTAATCAGCACTTAGCTCCCAGCTCAGACACGCAAAGCAACGCAATGCAGCTTAGTTTGGGTTTTTGCTAGTGTAGTCTGTCTCTCTGTCTCTCTGTCTGACTCTCTCTCTCTCTGTCTGACTCTCTCTCTCTGTCTCTCTCTGTCTGACTCTCTCTCTGTCTGTGTCTGACTGTCTCTCTCTCTCTCTCTCTCTCTCTCTCTCTCTGTCTGACTGTGTCTCTCTCTGTGACTGTCTCTCTCTCTGTCTGACACTCTCTCTCTCTCTGTCTGACTCTCTCTCTCTCTGTCTGACTGTGTCTCTCTCTGTGACTGTCTCTCTCTCTGTCTGACACTCTCTCTCTCTCTGTCTCTCTCTGTCTGACTCTCTCTCTCTCTGTCTGACTCTCTGTCTGACTCTCTCTCTCTCTGTCTGACTCTCTCTCTCTCTGTCTGACTCTCTCTCTCTGTCTCTCTCTGTCTGACTCTCTCTGTCTCTCTCTGTCTGTCTCTCTGTCTGACTCTCCCTCTCTCCTTTTAATTCCATGGAGATGCCTCAGAAAATTAATTATTATTATTATTAATAATAATAAGTCAATTCCGTGTTAAATTCCCATCTGTCACTTAGTTCCACTTGGTAGTGGGTTGGTTGACTTGGTTCCATGCTGAATGTACACTGCGTCAGGGATGGACAACCCCTCGTGGGCCGGAGTGGTGTCATACCTTTCTCCCATCCCTAGCAAACACAGCTGATTAAACTAATTGCATTCTAAACTGAAGATCATGATTAGTTGATTATTGGAGTAAGGTGTGTTGCTGGGGCCCTGGGCATAAGACTGACACCAATCAGGCCCCAGAGGACTGGAGTTGCCCATCCATGCTCTGCATGATTCCAGAGCGGTTCTCTTAATGCGTATTCTTCTGAGCATTAAGGTTGTTGAAAGGTCATTGTTGTCATCTACATGGCATGTTGTGGCATAAGGTCATTGTCATAAGGTCACGGCTGATGTGTGAAGAAGAGACAGTCGCTGCCCCCCTCCCCCCAGTCGCACACACACACACGTTTGTTTTTAACAGCCAAACAATTGATTCTCATTCAAAATCCTTTTTACCATAACCCTTAACCTAGCCCTAAACTTCACCTTAATCCCAAAACCCTAATTCTAACCCTAACCCCTAAATTTAAAATAGCATTTTTCCTTGTGGGGACCAGCGAAATGTTCCTTCTTTTACTTCTGGTCCCCACAAGGATAGTAAAACCAAAACAAACAAACACACACACACAAGCATACAGTGTTGTTGTAGGGTTTGTTGTCAAGGCTGATACCAGGAAGTGATGTGGCTGGGTGCCAGTGTGACCACAGTGTCCCAGGCTCCCAGCAGTGACGACAATATATCAGATAATGGTGACTTGCGCTTTGTTTACGCCATGTCAATATCCTGGAGACATCAGCTCCTGGCTCTCCTTCAATAGTCTTCCATTTTGTCCCATTACGTCAGGGTGACCAGAGAATAGCATTGTCTAATAGTCTCTGTGTGGCTGTAGATGGAGGTGTTGTCCAGTAAACAAGACAGATCCTTTCTGAATGGGAGAGCTAATGATTTCCTATAACACTTGTGGTTTCAGTGTAATTGGTTGAGATGGACGTTGGGATTGTTTTTCAGTTAAGGACCCCTTAAAGCAGACACATATCTGTCCCTCAGTTCCCCATTTGAGATGAGGAAGGCTGTCAATGTGGCCACATTTAGAGAACGCCAATGCACACACAAACAGATGCTCTCGCACACACACACCCCCACACACATTTACGTCATTTATCAGACGCTCTTATCCAGATCGAATTACAGGAGCAATTAGGGTGGAGTGCTCAAGGGCACAGCGATAGTTTTTTCACCTAGTCTGCTCGGGGATTCGAACCAGTGACCTTTCGGTTATTGACCCAACGCTCTAACAGCTAGGCTCTAACAGCTAGACGATACTTATTGACAGGAAATGTACAGAAGCTGAATCACAGTGATGTGCTCGTATGCAAGCCATTGCTAACTCGCGTTAGCGTAATGACAAAGTCTATGTGAACATCATGCTTACTGTTCCCATACACTGTCCATTTAAATACCAGTTGTTGACATGCTGAGGGTTGACGTTGTCTGACTCTTGCCATTTGACAGTGGTGGAAAAAGTACTCAATTGTCATACCTGAGTAAATGTAAAGATACCTTTTAATAGAAAATGACTCAAGTGAAAGTCACCCAGTAAAATACTATACAGTGGGGAAAAAAAGTATTTAGTCAGCCACCAATTGTGCAAGTTCTCTCACTTAAAAAGATGAGAGAGGCCTGTAATTTTCATCATAGGTACACTTCAACTATGACAGACAAAATGAGGAAAAGAAAATCCAGAAAATCACATTCTGGATTTTTAATGAATATATTTGCAAATTATGGTGGAAAATAAGTATTTGGTCAATAACAAAAGTTTATCTCAATACTTTGTTATATACCCTTTGTTGGCAATGGCAGAGGTCAAACGTTTTCTGTAAGTCTTCACAAGGTTTTCACACACTGTTGCTGGTATTTTGGCCCATTCCTCCATGCAGATCTCCTCTAGAGCAGTGATGTTTTGGGGCTGTTGCTGGGCAACACGGACTTTCAAAGATTTTCTATGGGGTTGAGATCTGGAGACTGGCTAGGCCACTCCAGGACCTTGAAATGCTTCTACGGCCACTCCTTCGTTCGGCATGCTGAAAGACATGCTGAAAGACCCAGCCACGTTTCATCTTCAATGCCCTTGCTGATGGAAGGAGGTTTTCACTCAAAATCTCACGATACATGGCCCCATTCATTCTTTCCTTTACACGGATCAATCGCCCTGGTCCCTTTGCAGAAAAACAGCCCCAAAGCATGATGTTTCCACCCCCATGCTTCACAGTAGGTATGGTGTTCTTTGGATGCAACTCAGCATTCTTTGTCCTCCAAACACGACGAGTTGAGTTTTTACCAAAAAGTTATATTTTGGTTTCATCTGACATTCTCCCAATCCTCATCTGGATCATCCAAATGCTCTCTAGCAAACTTTAGACTTGCCTGAACATGTACTGGCTTAAGCAGGGGGACACGTCTGGCACTGCAGGATTTGAGTCCCTGGCGGCGAGTGTGTTACTGATGGTAGGCTTTGTTTCTTTGGTCCCAGCTCTCTGCAGGTCATTCACTAGGTCCCCGTGTGGTTCTGGGATTTTTGCTCACCGTTCTTGTGATCATTTTGACCCCACGGGTGAGATCTTGCGTGGAGCCCCAGATCGAGGAAGATTATCAGTGGTCTTGTATGTCTTCCATTTCCTAATTGCTCCCACAGTTGATTTCTTCAAACCAAGCTGCTTACCTATTGCAGATTCAGTCTTCCCAACCTGGTGCAGGTCTACAATTTTGTTTCTGGTGTCCTTTGACAGCTCTTTGGTCTTGGCCATAGTGGAGTTTGGAGTGTGACTGTTTGAGGTTGTGGACAGGTGTCTTTTATACTGATAACAAGTTCAAACAGGTGCCATTAATACAGGTAATGAGTGGAGGACAGAGGAGCCTCTTAAAGAAGAAGTTACAGGTCTGTGAGAGCCAGAAATCTTGCTTGTTTGTATGTGACCAAATACTTATTTTCCACCATAATTTGCAAATAAATTCATAGAAAATCCTACAATGTGATTTTCTGGATTTTTTTTCCTTATTTTGTCTGTCATAGTTGAAGTGTACCTATGATGAAAATTACAGGCCTCTCATCTTTTTAAGTGAGAGAACTTGCACAATTGGTGGCTGACTAAATACTTTTTTCCCCCACTGTATGAGTAAGTCTAAAAGTATTTGGTTTTAAATGTACTTAAGTATCAAAAGTAAATGGAACTTCTAAAATGTACTTAAGTGTCAAAGTATAAACCATTTCAAATTCCGTATATTAAGCAAACCAGACAGGACAATTTTCTATATTTTTTTGGACGGATATCCAGGGGCACACTCCAACACTGACATAATTTACAAACGAAGCATTTGTGTTTAGTGAGTCCGCCAGATCAGAGGCAGTAGGGATGACCAGGGATGTTCTCTTGATAAGTGTGTGATTTTGACCATTTTCATGTCAAAATGTAACGAGTACTTTTGGGTGTCAGGGAAAATGTATGGAGTAAAAAGTACATTTTCTTTAGGAATGTAGTGAAGTAAAAGTTGGCAAAATATAAAAAGTAAAGTACAGATAACTCGTTTTTTGGGGTAAGTAGTACTTTAAAGTATTTTTACTTAAGTACTTTACACCACTGCCGTTTGATAATTCCAGTGAAACCGTGTCGGATTCCAGACGTCATTAATATTTGGACATGCACACGGACATGATCAAAATAGCTATATTCTTTGTTCTCTCTTAATGCTAGCTAGCTTACAGAAATGATCTAAATTGTGCAGCTATATATCAATGCATTGTCTAAATTGTGGAAGTCGGAAGTTTACATACACTTAGGATGGAGTCATTAAAACTTGTTTTTCAACCACTCCACAAATTTCTTGTTAACAAACTATAGTTTTGGTTGGTTAGGACATCTACTTTGTGCATGACACAAGTAATTTTTCCAACAATTGTTTACAGACAGATTATTTCACTTATAATTCACTGTATCACAAGTTTACATACACTAAGTTGACTGTGCCTTTAAACAGCTTTGAAAATTCCAGAAAATGATGTCATGGCTTTAGAAGCTTCTGATAGGCTAATTGACATAATTTGAGTCAATTGGAGGTGTACCTGTGGATATATTTCAAGGCCTGCCTTCAAACTCAGTGCCTCTTTGCTTGACATCATGGGAAAATCTAATGAAATCAGCCAGATCTCAGAAAAGAAATTGTAGACCTCCACAAGTCTGGTTCATCCTTGGGAGCAATTTCCAAACGTCTGAAGGTACCACGCTCATCTGTATAAGCAATAGTACGCAAATATAAACACCATGGGACCACGCAGCCGTCATACCGCTCAGGAGGAGATGCGTTCTGTCTCCTAGAGATGAACAAACTTTGGTGCGAAAAGTGCAAATCAATCCCTGAACAACAGCAAAGGACCTTGTGAAGATGCTGGAGGAAACCGGTACAAAATGATTTATATCCACAGTAAAACGAGTCCTATATCGACATAACCTGAAAGGCCGCTCAGCAAGGAAGAAGCCACTGCTCCAAAACCGCCATAAAAAAGCCAGACAACGGTTTACAACTGCATATGGGGACAAAGATCATACCTTTTGGCCTACAAACCTGACTCCGTTACACCAGCTCTGTCAGGAGGAATGGGACAAATTTCACCCAACTTATTGTGGGAAGCTTGTGGAAGGCTACCTGAAACGTTAGACCCAAGTTAAACAATTTAAAGACAATGCTATCAAATACTAATTGAGTGTATGTAAATTTCTGACCCACTGGGAATGTGATGAAAGAAATAAAAGCTGAAATAAATCATTCTCTCTACTATTATTCTGACATTTCACATTCTTAAAATAAAGTGGTGATCCTAACTGACCTAAGACAGGGACTTTTTACTAGGATTAAATGTCAGGAATTGTGAAAAACTGAGTTTAAATGTACTTGGCTAAGGTGTATGTAAACTACCGACTTCAGCTGTGTATATCAATGCATTGTCTAAATTGCGGCCGCGAATCCGCCGTAGAAAAAGAAAGAATATAACCTCTGGTAGTATGGATAGCCTAACTAGTGAACGGGTTGGAGCGTTTTATTGAATCAAGTTTTTTGTTGTTGTTGCATGGCCTGGTGCCCCATGTGGGTGGAGATTTCTATTTAGGATCAATGGAATGGTTGAAAATGAGCAAACCCTGCATCGGGCCATGCAAAACGAATTTGCCTAAAACCTTAGTGGTAAAAACCATTCATCTTGGGGCGATGGGTGGAGCATGTTTCTAAAATGCAATAATATCACGCAATTTTTCAATTTTTATAAAATTGACATTTTATTTTTATGCAGACTAGCTAACAAATAAACAAAAGTTGACAAATTGGACCAGGGGAGATTGGGATATTTTGCTGGTAAAAAAGCGGAGGTGCAGAAACATCAGTTTGTACCCACTATTTTAATTTACTTCATGGTAAGGCGCCCAAGTGTAGGGTGGTCACTAATTAACACAGCCACAAAGTTATAAACCCTGTCTATTTCTACATTCTCTTCTTAAAATCTTATTTTTAACCTGACTCTCACCTTTACCCTGCCCAGACTGCTAACCTTAGCCTAACCAGACTGTTAACCTTAGCCTAACCAGACTGCTAACCTTAGCCTAACCCAGGGTTTCCCAAACTCTGTCAACGGGACACCACGGAGTGCACGTTTTGGTTTTTGCCCTAACACTACACAGCTGATTTGAAATAATCAACTAATCATCAAGCTTTGAGGACTGAGTTTGGGAAATGCTGGCCTTCAAAGCTAATTTTTGTTTTCAGGAATTTGTACGATATATAGCCAATTTTGACAATATCTGTCTGTTTGGCTCTCAGATGCCTCGCAAATAGGAAGAACTTTCCAGCAGGTGTTTCTGCTTAATAAACATTGCCATGCTGGTGTGTGTTAACATTGAAATAAAACCCAGGCCTGAAACAAAATGTAGGCTGAAAAGAATTGGCACGTCATCTCATAGGAAAAGACACGTAAGACTCACTGAAACATCCAAAGTCACACATTCGGATTTGGCACTTGAAGCACAAATACTTCATACTTTGACTAAAACGATGACTTATTGACTTACATTGTTGTGCAACATCGTTAGTAAGCTCTGGCCATCGTCTTTTAGCTTGAAAAAGTGGATTTATACTGGTGTAGGCGTTTAAAAGCACATCAGCATATTAACATTTTTTGGAGTGGTTGCAAATATTTAGCAGTGGTGGGCCACCGCTGCTAAATGAATATAGGGGAAACACTGCTATATCCTATACCCTCCCCCTCTGTGAGCTATCTATCCATCCATCTTTCTCCATGTATTAATTGTTGCTTTTCACTCTTTTTCAGGTTAACAGAGCCATCAGGTTCCCTCACAGATGGACCAATCAACTACAAGTACAAGACCAAGTGCACCTGGCTGATCGAGGGCTAGTAAGTAGCTCTTTCTCTCTTTTCTCTCCTCCCTCCTATCTCTGTTCATACCCTCTTCTATCTATGTTCTGTACAGTATGCATTCATTCTTAGGCTGATTGTTGTTGTTCAGTGGTCTTCGTGTTAAACTCTTTGTCTAATGTAAAGACTCCTGATCATGGTGGGTAGTGTTGTAGTTACTACTGCAGCCCAATAACTACCCATTTTAAACCATGCTCTATGTTCTGTCATCCAGCCCAAACGCTGTGCTCAGGTTGCGCTTCAACCATTTTGCCACGGAATGTAGCTGGGACCACATGTACGTCTACGATGGAGACTCCATCTATGCACCTCTGGTTGCAGTATTCAGGTGAGGTCATCATGCTGTATGCATGTACATACGTGTGTACTCTCTAGTATGCAGTCAACTGTGCATGCACGAACACCAAATACTGTATACCTCAAATCTAGTTGGGCGGATCATATGCCGCTAAATAGAATCCACACAGTGGTGATTCAGAATACTGGCTAACTGAAGAGGAATTGTTCTCTCTCTTTCCATTATAGGTAACGAGTGGGTGTTATCCATGAATCAATGGATTAATATTCTATATTTACACTGAGTAAAAATATGAACGCAACATGTAAAGTGTTGGTCCATGAGCTGAAATAAAAGATCCCAGAAATGTTCCATATAGACAAAATGCTTATTTCTCACAAATTTGTTTACATCCCTATTCGTGAGCATTTAATCTTTGCCAAGATAATCCATCCACCTGACAGGTGTGGCATATCAAGAAGCTGATTAAACAGCATGATCATTGCACAGGTGCACCTTGTGCTGGGGACAATAAAAGGCCAATCTAAAAGGTGCAGTTTTGTCACACAACCCAATTCCACAGATATCTCACATTTTTTTAGGGAGTGTGCAATTGGCATGCTTACTAGAGGAATGTCCACCAGAGCTGTTGCCAGAGAATTGAATGTTCATTTCTCTACCATAAGCTGCCACCAACGACGTTTTCGAGAATTTGGCAGTACGTCCAACCGGCCTCAACCTCAGACCACGTGTAACCACGCCAGCCAAGGACCTCCACATCCGGCTTCTTCACCTGCGGGATTGTCTGAGACCAGCCACCTGGACAGCTGATGAAACTGTGGGTTTGCACAACCAAAGAATTTCTGCATAAACTGTCAGAAACCAGGGAAGCTCATCTGAATGATCGTCGTCCTCACCAGGGTTTTGACCTGACTGCAGTTCGGCGTTGTAACCGACTTCAGTGGGCAAATGCTCACCTTCGATGGCCACTGGCACGCTGGAGAAGTCTGCTCATCACAGATTAATCCTGGTATCAACTGTACTGGGCAGATAGCAGACAGCGTGTATGGCGTAGTGTCGGTTTTCTGATGTCAGTGTTGTGAACAGAGTGCCCCATGGTGGCGGTGGGGTTACTGTATAGGCAGGCATAAGCTATGGACAATGAACACAATTGCATTTTATCGACGGCAATTTGAATGCACATAGATCCCGTTACGAGATCCTGAGGCCCATTTGTTGTGCCATTCATCCGCCGCCATCATCTCATGTTACAGCATGATAGTGCACTGCCCCATGTCGCAAGGATCTATACACAGTTCGTGGAAGCTAAAAATGTCCCAGTTCTTCCATGGCCTGAATACTCACCAGACATGTCACCCATTGAGCACGTTTGGGATGCTCTGGATCGACCTGTACGACAGCGTGTTCCAGTTCCCGCCAATATCCAACAACTTCGGAGCCATTGGAGAGGAGTGGGACAACATCACAGGCTACTATAAACAAACAGCCCGATCAACTCTATGCAAAAGAGATGGCGCGCTGCATGAGGCAAATGGTGGTCATACCAGATACTGACTGGTTTTCTGATCCACGGCTCTACTTTTTTTTTTAAGTATCCGTGACCAACAGATGCATGTCTGTATTCCCGACGTGAAATCCATAGATTAGGGCCTAATGAATTTAATTAATTTGACTGATTTCCTTATATGAACTGTAACTCCTTTGAAATTGTAAAACCTTTGAAATTGTTTGCGTTTATATTTTAGTTCAGTGTAGCTCTTAGGCCTGTCTTAGGTGTTCCTCCTCTCCAATCTTTAGAAGCAGTATTCTCCACCCACCCACCCTCCCTCCCCCTTTGAAGAATAGGTCCCTAATGTAATTCCTTCCACCGGGGGTCCTTCCATATGGCCTCTCCCCTGGTCCATCAGTATTGGCTGTGTGGTCCTTGTGTTGAGCCTGGTTGTAGTCTTCCCGGTCGGGAGCGGATTTCTCCTCCCTCTTTGATGACCTTGATTGAGCTGTGCTGTGCAGCCCTGAGTTTGATCCTCCATGCAATGGAGGGATCGATCCCGAGGAGAGGAAGGAGTCACTTTCTCCCAATGATGTAAGGAGGGAGGACGGGGGGGGCGTTTTCATGGTGACAGCAAACCAACTCAGCAGTCAAGCAAAGGGCGATCATTTATCCAGCAGGCTTTGGAGCTTAACGTGTGTGTGTGTGTGTGAATACTGTGTGCGAATACTCCATCATTAATGTATTTTCCTTTTTCTCCCACAGCGGTCTCGTTGTCCCGGAAACAAGAGGGAATGAGACTGTTCCGGAAGTGGTAGCCACCTCTGGATATGCACTGTTGCACTTTTTCAGTGACGCTGCCTACAACCTGACTGGATTCCACATCTCCTACTCGTGAGTAGCCCCAGCCCATACACACTACATTTACAGTCAGAATCCTCACCTATACCGTATATGACCAGCAGACAAGTCAGTTCCATGATTGCAGTGACCATTACTGCTTATCACTTATTAACCATCATTTATCTCACTTTAATAAAATATTACATTTGTTTTATTTGATGACTTTTATTATTTCATTCCAAGTCATCTCATCTCTATAGAGCTGCTGCCTATGACTGCTGAATACCAACTATTAATCACTTGGATCATGTATTTTCAGGTAGAGATACATTGAGAGCAGTTTCTTCGAGGTATCTTCTGTCAGTTAGTTGTTTAGAAAACTGAAAATAAATAACCAACATTTCGGTTAATCGCTTAGCACTACTGCACACAGACAACTTCAGACTCTCTAGGCCACATTGTAGACCCTGGAGTCTAGCGTCTACAATGTCTGTCACAAGAGTAGCTGGGAATTGGCATTACAGCTGAGAAGATGACACCCCTTAACATAGGAGGTGTGTGTGTGTGTGTGATTCTGAAAATGAATTCATTGGGTTGTCTCAGAAAGCAGCAGCCAAAGAGAAAGATGGGCTTTCAAATAAGTCAAGCTCAGCCTCAAGGCCTCCAGCACAGACACACACCATGTGGCCATAAAGGTGTTGCCATAGCAACGCTCTTGTCACAGCGGTAAACATTATAGTCCCCCTGTTTCTGAAAGGCCCATGTATTATCCTGGATGCTTGACCTCCTTCTGTCTCTGTCTACCTTCCCTCTTTCTCTATTCTTTTGTCTGCACATCTCTTTAATTTTCTCTCCATTTCTCTGTATCTCACCCTGGATCTGTTCTGCTCCCTGAAAACACATACCCCAATAAATAGCAATCACCTCTGTCAATCAATCGTTCTTTTAACTATTTGTTTTTCCCAAAAAATGTATATTTGTATTCACTATTTATTGATACAAGTGAATTAACTTTTCCAAATGTACTTCCCCATCCCTGCCATGGTCTCATGCTTTCACTCATCTAATTCACCTTCTCTTCGTTCTGGATCTGCAGGGTCAACTCGTGCCCCAATAACTGCTCCAGTCATGGGAAGTGCAGCACGGGGAACTCCATCGCCAGCCGGGTGTACTGCGAGTGTGAGAAGTACTGGAAAGGCGAGGCCTGTGACATCCCCTACTGCAGGAACAACTGTGGCAGCCCCGACCAGGGCTACTGTGACCTTACTGGGGAGAAGAGCTGTGTCTGCAACGACAGCTGGCAAGGTGTGGCTAGGGCTATGGTTATATCTTGTCAAAGTTGTCACAATGTTGTGGTGTGGTATCTTCATGTTGGTTCAAAGGGTTCATTCATTCTTCAATGACAAAGGTAAGTTATTTTTGTTCTTGTAGATTGAGTCCCACTGCCATCTTCTGGCTGAAATGAGAACTGTGAAGAGAGAGGCACAGAGACCATGTGTCATATGTTACAGTAATACAAGCTGACATCTGAAGTGCTCAGCAGATATGACAGTCTTAGTTTAGATGAAGGGAGTGAGGTCATGTTGTAGGATGCGTGTAACCTGTTAGATAATGGCGAACACTAGTTTGACAGCTTGATAGTTGGAGTCTTTTTCATGTTGAGTATCCCATGCTCTAACAATCTAATCTTGAGATGATGGTGGATGACCATCGGTTTCTGCATGCTCTTATTTAACATGACCCATCCATGACCCATCCTCCTCCGTTTTCATACAGGCGACACTAAATACAACACTTGCTTGTCTGTTGACCAAGAGGAGCTCTTATGTTCCATGTCTGCCATCTAGTGGTGCTGGAGGTTTTGTTCTTACACCTTGTGTGTCGCTGGTCTAGGTATTTTCTTAGTGTAACCATGCATTGACTTGATCTCTACTGTTCCTGAATACTGTATTCTTTGGTGATGTATTAACATGTCTTCTTTACATTAGAACCAACCAAGCACCTCTCAATGAGACGGAACTGTCCAGCAGGGTAGAAATAACCAAGCACCTCTCAATGAGACGGAACTGCACGGAGAGACAGAGTCCACCGGCAGCCGCGCCCGACCATGCGGGGAACGTGGGCGCCTCCCGCCGAGGCGGGAAGGGAAAGGAAGGGCGCACGGGGGACAGGAGAGAGGGCCGAGGCCCCTCCTCAACAATCCCACCGAGCACCTCTCAATGAGACGGAACTGTCCAGCAGGGTAGAACCAACCAAGCACCTCTCAATGAGACGGAACTGTCCAGCAGGGTAGAACCAACCAAGCACCTCTCAATGAGACGGAACTGTCCAGCAGGGTAGAACCAACCAAGCACCTCTCAATGAGACGGAACTGTCCAGCAGGGTAGAACCAAAAAAGCACCTCTCAATGAGACGGAACTGTCCAGCAGGGTAGAACCAACCAAGCACCTCTCAATGAGACGGAACTGTCCAGCAGGGTAGAACCAACCAAGCACCTCTCAATGAGACGGAACTGTCCAGCAGGGTAGAACCAACCAAGCACCTCTCAATGAGACGGAACTGTCCAGCAGGGTAGAACCAACCAAGCACCTCTCAATGAGACGGAACTGTCCAGCAGGGTAGAACCAACCAAGCACCTCTCAATGAGACGGAACTGTCCAGCAGGGTAGAACCAGCCAAGCACCTCTCAATGAGACGGAACTGTCCAGCAGGGTAGAACCAGCCAAGCACCTCTCAATGAGACGGAACTGTCCAGCAGGGTAGAACCAATCAAGCACCTCTCAATGAGACGGAACTGTCCAGCAGGGTAGAACCAATCAAGCACCTCTCAATGAGACGGAACTGTCCAGCAGGGTAGAACCAACCAAGCACCTCTCAATGAGACGGAACTGTCCAGCAGGGTAGAAACAACCAAGCACCTCTCAATGAGACGGAACTGTCCAGCAGGGTAGAACCAACCAAGCACGTCTCAATGAGACAGGACTGTCCAGCAGGGTAGAACCAACCAAGCACCTCTCAATGAGACGGAATTGTCCAGCAGGGTAGAACCAACCAAGCACCTCTCAATGAGACGGAACTGTCCAGCAGGGTAGAAACAACCAAGCACCTCTCAATGAGACGGAACTGTCCAGCAGGGTAGAACCAACCAAGCACGTCTCAATGAGACAGGACTGTCCAGCAGGGTAGAACCAACCAAGCACCTCTCAATGAGACGGAACTGTCCAGCAGGGTAGAACCAACCAAGCACCTCTCAATGAGACAGGACTGTCCAGCATGCTGCCACTCCTATGCTCTGACACTGAGTTGCTGGTCACTGGTCATTTCCCTAATGAGGTTTTCTCCACTGATGTATTGGGCTAGACAGGGTCCTAGCCCCTAGACCTCATCAAACCTCCCATTCCCCCTGTCCACTGGCTTTCCTCCACTCTAGTAGGGGTCAACAGGGGCCAGGATCTTTCTCATAGTGGGGTTTGATGAATCAGAGGGAGACCCTCTTTATTAAACCCACTAATGGTTCTGCCACCAGTTGGCCTCTGGGTGGTGGGGTCCTGGTAGCCATGTGAGCTCCCATCACATAGGCTGCGTTGTCACGCTCTTCACCAGCAGATGGTGATGTGGGACCATGCTTGGTCAGATGTATTAAAGTGTTTGGTCAGATGTATTAAAGTGTCTCACCTCACATACTTTCATGCGTTTGTAAGTATGTTGTGTGTTTCTCTCCAGGTCCAGACTGTGCTCTGTCAGTGCCATCCACTGAGTCTTACTGGGTGATGTCTAACGTCAAGCCCTTCAGCCAGTCCCTGGGCCGGGCCTCCCATAAGGCTGTGGTCCATGGGAAACTCATGTGGGTCATCGGAGGATACAGCTTCAACTACAGCTCCTTCCACATGGTGCTCAAGTAAGGCACTGACCTGGAACATCTCTGTCTCTTCATCTCTGTCTGTAGCTAGGTTTCCATCCAGTTGGCGCCAGATTGTCATGCAAGTATTCTCAAATCTGCATAAAGAAAATATACGCATTTTCTCCCCAGTGGTGTGTTTCCACCTAACTGACTCTGTGCAGATAGAAATCAGTGTGTGATGACGTAGTGCACACGAAATGTACTTTTTCACTTAAGTTTTCAAGAATACAAATCTAAAGTTAAGTGTGTTTCCATCGCATTTTCAATTCTACTGATAAAGTGCAAGTAGGTGGTGCGGGTAGGCTAATCTACATGATGAGATTATTATGGATTAGAGCGAGAATATTTGTATTTGTCAAAAGGCAGTCAAGCATCGATCATCATGTCACCAGAATTAGACCCTGGATATTTATTGGAAAGGAGCATCAAGCTCATTATGCACTTTCAGCACCCTGTCAAGTTCATCATTTACTTCATCTGTAGCCTAATAAACTGCATGGTTTCCTGAGTCGTAGTGGGAGGACCACAACCATGTCATCGCGTGACTCCAAGTTTACTTCCATATGATGGTTTTTATATTAATATTTGCGCATAAAGTCATTTCCACCATTTTACCAACGCAAAAAGATCCCACCAAGTCGAACGAAGAAGTGATCTGTCGGCATTTATACGATTCTGCAGTAATTTCCTGTTTCCATCACAGCTGTCGTGATTTGTTTTGTACAGTATAACTTCACTCGCATAAAAACTGTGGATGGAAACGTAGTTAATGTCTACTTACCACCTCTATATTTGTCTCCTTCCTGTCTTTTGCTCTTTCTCTCACTCGATTTCATTCTCTCGCTCTTGATTTCTTTCTCTCAATTTCTCTCTCTCAATTCAAAGGGCTTTATTGGCATGGGAACATATGTTTACATTGCCAAAGCCACGTTTCACATGTCATATTATGGCTATATACAGTGTTGTAACGATGTACAAAATGGAAAATAAATAAACATAAAATGGCTTGTATTTTACAGTGGTGTTTGTTCGTCACTGGTTTCCCTTTTCTTGTGGCAACAGGTCACAAATCTTTCTGCTGTGATGGCACCCTGGTATTTCACGTAATCGATATGGGAGTTTATCAAAATGGGATTTGTTTTCAAATTAGTTGTCTCTTTGTGTCTCTCTGTCATTTTCTCTCTTTCCCTCCACTCTCTCCATCCATTTCTTTGTTGTATATTCTGTATAGCTCAGGCCTGACTGTCTCTCTTCCCCCCTGCAGTTATAATCTGGAAAGCAGCACTTGGGACGTGGTGCCGATCAATAGTGGTCCTCTGCAGAGATACGGCCATTCTCTGGCTCTCTACCAGGTAAGGCAGCTAATGGTCACAGCCCACTAGCATGGTGGATGTGTTCCATTTAGCTTTTTGTCATTGACTGGTACTATACAGGGCTCTGGACATGTAGACAGGGCTCTGGACATGTAGACAGGGCTCTGGACATGTAGACAGGGCTCTGGACATGTAGACAGGGCTCTGGACATGTAGACAGGGCTCTGGACATGTAGACAGGGCTCTTTCTGTTTCTCTGGGGGTTTCTTTCTCCTTCATATATTTTCTCTCTCTCCTCTCTGTCTGTCTGTTGGGTGAGGGAGTTAAGAGGATTGCCTCTGGGTCTGAGTAGAGATAACGTGGCAGTAAGATGGATGTGGGGCCCTCAGGGTTGGTCAGAGAGCAGCAGGGCTACAGGCTTTGCTCCGGCTAACTGCCTCTTCGGCTCACCAGGGGAAACAAGCATGACGACTACATCTGATCTGTTTGCTCTTTCTCTTCTTCCCTTGAAACTATCGAAGTCTGTCTGAATAACCCTGTTAAATAGAAGGTCTGCCTCTGGCGTGTGTGTGTGACTTACAACTCTTCCTTTACTGCTGAGCTCTTAAATGTTTGGGTCGCTTTTATGAAGAGGGACAAATGGATTTTCTATTAGATGTCTTACTATGGTTAGTCACCTAAGGGGATCCGGCTTTGTTTACGTGAGTTAAATGGAAGTAGTATTTTACGGCTCAGAGTTTATAGCTTGAAAGGCTGAGAAGTTTATTTTGGAACGACTCTCACTTCGTTACTTGCAGTTTACAATACTTTAAAATGGTACCCCATGGAAGACCTCACAAATTGTTTTGACTTGTAAGGAATACTGCAAACGTAAAAGGTTCTACGTACTAACATACCTTTAGAACTAGGCTAAGCTGCAGTCTGTGTTTGGGACATGCCAGGGGTTTATATTCTTATCGTAGAGTAACACAGTCATGACTTCAGATGGATTTGGGTGTTCATCTTGACCCTGACCTGACCGCTGACCCTGACCTGACCGCTAACCCCTTGACCCTGACCTGACCGCTAACCCCTTATCTCTGATCTGACCGCTAACCCCTTATCTCTGATCTGACCGCTAACCCCTTATCTCTGACCTGACCGCTAACCCCTTATCTCTGACCTGACCGCTAACCCCTTATCTCTGACCTGACCGCTAACCCCTTATCTCTGACCTGACCGCTAACCCCTTATCTCTGACCTGACCGCTAACCCCTTATCTCTGACCTGACCGCTAACGCCTTATCTCTGACCTGACCGCTAACCCCTTATCTCTGACCTGACCGCTAACCCCTTATCTCTGACCTGACCGCTAACCCCTTATCTCTGACCTGACCGCTAACCCCTTGACCCTGACCTGACCGCTAACCCCTTATCTCTGACCTGACCGCTAACCCCTTATCTCTGACCTGACCGCTAACCCCTTATCTCTGACGTTTTCATTTTAGCAGTTCCCTGCAGACCCGTTCTCTTTTGAAGGGGAAAAGGATTTATTCTCTAAAGGTTTTATGATAAGGTTTTATTCTCTAATGCAGCGTTGTTGATCAGAAATGACATAGTAGATTAAATGATACTCCAAGGTCTTTTCTGATTGAGATTCCTGTCTGTAGTTTATCCTAGGATTACATTCTGAAATCCCTTTTACAAATTACATCCTCTCTCAAAGGGACCTACATTTAAATGGGAACCTTTAATTTTGTCCGTGTTGTGAGTATTACCTTAGCTACTATACCGTGAATATGCTGAACTTCCAGACAGCTGCATTCACTCTTCTGCATATTGCCCGGAGTGAGTGTGTGTGTGTGTGTGTGTGTGTGTGTCCGTGCATACATGTATTTGTATTATGAGTGTTTGTGTGCGTGTGTGCAGCATGTGTGGACAGCCATGGCTGTGTGCCCACCTTTTCCATATACCCTATCTTTCACATGTTCCATGCTTGCTTTGATTGACGTGAACACACTTAGCCCATCAAGTGTTTCTTTACCATTCACACTGGTGTACCACTGGTGTCTCCAGGTGTCAGTTCATCAGAAACTGAAACTTTTCAGGAAATGGAAGAAACGTCCCTACTGTATTAAATTTTATTTGTCACATGCGCCGAATACAACAGGTGTAGACCTTACAGTGAACTGCTTACTTACAAGCCCTTAACCAACTATGCAGTTTTAAGAAAATACCCCCAAAAAAGTAAGAGATAAGAAAAACAAATAATTTAAGTGCAGCAGCAAATAACAATTTCCAGTACCAGGGTTTCCGTTTTCCGTTGGTAAAATAGAAAAGCTAAAAAATGCTTTTAGCCTCTTCTGTTAGGAAAGTGTGGCACCGGACACTTGACCGGCAGCATTCATTGATTCTTGATGTAAATACCAGTCAATGTAAATATATTTGACTGGTCATGCCTATTGGTCTATAGGTTTAATTTGCGCTTGTGTACGGAATATTGGTTATGTAGCTAATTTATCACACGTGTACAGCGTACAAGTACAGAGCGTTTACGCTGTCTGACAGCGCGAGAGCTGTTGCTACAGCATCTCAAACAGCAAACGCATAGACAATGGAAGGCAGGCTTCATCAGCGCGTCCCACAGCCCTTTGCAATGAGCAGGAGGCAGTATGCATTTAGAAAACATATACTTATTGTTGGGAACCTGAATGTTTTACTACATATTATGAGGCATGTATTTTTTGCTTCAAAGTAGTCTAGCCAAAATCAGACCATATCAGTGGAGGCAATTATTTTATATCAACTTTATTTCATTTCAATCCATTTTCTTGACAACAGTGTTTTCCTGCTAGTTGCATTATGGAACAAACATTCGCGTGTAGCCGTACTACCTAGTGCACATTGCTGTACTAATGTGAAAAAAGCTAAAAAAAAAAAAAGTTTTAAGCTAAACATTCTAATCTGTTGCATCAGACTCTTTTTAAGGTTTCTTTTTCGACAAGCTGACCAATAGAATAGGTCAACGTTTCTACTATGGGGATAGTAGATTGACATAGGCTAGGGATTTTGCTGTTCGTTTCTCGTCTTGCTGGCTGAGAAAAAGTAAATGTGGACAGTTATTCTACCATCTTCAAAGTGTGTGTCGTTGCATCCTCGACTTGCATGTTCTGTTAATATGAATGACCATAATCTAATTGGGATTTCTGTCATTCTGAGAACCGTGGGTGAACGCCCTAACCAGGTTACGCACCCAATGCATATGGGTACGGTAAATTAAAATGCTGCCGGTCAAATGTCCAGTGCCACATTTTCCTAACGGAAACCCTGGTCAGTACAGACATATTATAGTTGTACCTGTGTTACTCCCCCCTCCGTTATAAACCCCCGCTCCTTCACTCTGTTCAATTTCTCTGTAAGTGGGAAGCGCCTCGTTTGGCCGCCATTCCTCAGCCACCAGCCCCACATACGTAGAGGAATCCACAATTAGCATATAAATGAACACCTACTTTGAGGTTTTTAATGTAATGCTTATGCTGAGCTAGTGCAGCACACACATCAAGCCAACAAACCTGGAACCTGAAGACGGGAACATGAGAGAATAGGGTCAGGGATGGGACTGCACACACGCCACACACCACACACACCACACCACACACACACCACACACACACCACACCACACCACACACTCCCCTACTCTCTCTCCTCCACACACATTATTCCCCTCCAGTCTGTAACCCAACCCTGGAATATGTTATTCTTCTCTCGCTCTCTAAGGATTGAGAGATTACCGTAAGTGTGTTGCTGCTGCGAGGAATACAGCCCATTGCCCGCCCATTTCTAATTTTAATATACCGACAGAATCAATAGAACGTCTTTACGCATGCATTCAGATTATAACGTTTATATAATATCCCCTGCTTGGTATTCACATTTTGTATTCACAAATCTGAAAAAGCCACCTTCAATAAAATCTCCCTCTTAGTCGGAAGTGGAGCATCCGAGGGACGCGTGGTGGGATCTGAGGCGTGGGGGTTGCTGCTTAGCTGGGGGGTGTGGTGGTTAAACCCTTAATAAATGGTATCATAGCGTGTCAACAGACTGGGGATGCGATGACTAACGAGGAACCTTGTTCCGGTACGCAATTTTTTTAGTCACTGATCGTTTGGACAAATCCTGATTTCACAGGTGCTCGTGTCTTCCTGAATTTCGGAAAGGGAGGGGACATTTGGCCCCTAGACTAGCCTGAAACTAGCAGAGTTACTATATTTCTCCTGACATCTCCCCCCAGAACTGAATTGAGCAACTGACGCAATTACGCAATATTTTAGTTCTGGGTTTCCGAGATTAGTGTGAGAGAGATTCCGTTGCGGTCGGCAGTGCGTGTTGAGGTAATGTAGAAGGAGGGAACCAGATTTCCTTGACAGAAAATACATTGAGGCTCTTAAGGCTGTTGGGTCCCTTGTGGAAGTGTTCGTGGCCAGGGATACGGTATAATTGGCCCCCTGCGGTATAGCGACACTGTTACCTGTGCTAGGATGTTCCTGTGTGGGCAGAGCTCCTCTAGGTACTTTACAGTATGTTGCTCTATGTTTATGAAATTGAGCGTTGCAGTACAGTAGTAGTCTGCACTGTAAAAACAGGATGCCATAGCAATTATGACTGTATTATATAGCTGCATTAGAGCCCTACAGCTGAAGTACCAAGATACCTGAAAAGGTTTTAATAGCATATTAAAGTTACTGTCAGGTTAAGATAGTTGATTGTTATCTGTAGTATCATGTGATTCTGTGTATGGGGTGAAGCCAGTAGTTGACCGCGGTATGAGAGGGCTATAGCAGCAGCCTTTCTCAATGATTGTTGGTGTTCACAGCTATACCCTGTCTGTCTCTGTCTGTTTGTCTCTGTCTCTTTGTCTCTGTCTGTTTGTCTCTGTCTGTTTGTCTCTGTCTGTTTGTCTCGGTCTGTTTGTCTCGGTCTGTTTGTCTCGGTCTGTTTGTCTCGGTCTGTTTGTCTCGGTCTGTTTGTCTCGGTCTGTTTGTCTCGGTCTGTTTGTCTCGGTCTGTTTGTCTCGGTCTGTTTGTCTCTGTCTGTCTGTCTCTGTCTGTCTGTCTCGGTCTGTCTGTCTCGGTCTGTCTGTCTGTCTCGGTCTGTCTGTCTGTCTCGGTCTGTCTGTCTGTCTGTCTCGGTCTGTCTGTCTGTCTCGGTCTGTCTGTCTGTCTCGGTCGGTCTGTCTGTCTCGGTCGGTCTGTCTGTCTCGGTCGGTCTGTTTGTCTCGGTCGGTCTGTTTGTCTCGGTCGGTCTGTCTGTCTCGGTCTGTCTGTCTCGGTCTGTCTGTCTCGGTCTGTCTGTCTCGGTCTGTCTGTCTCGGTCTGTCTGTCTCGGTCTGTCTGTCTCTGTCGTGATTGGGGTCCAGAGATGATATACTCTCTGGAGAAGCTCAGGGCCGTGCAGCTCAATAACGCACACACACACGCACGCACACTGGGGAATGCGGTGTGTCTCACCTTTTCATACTGAACACACAGAGAGACATTCTGTGGAGGGCAGTCGTGGATAGAAACCCCTTTAATCTTGTGTGTTTTTATACAACCACAATCCCTAACCCTCTTTCATCTCATGTCTCTGATATTTGCCCCCCCCCCTCAGGACGACATCTACATGTACGGGGGGAAGCTGGAGGCTGGTTCAGGCAACGTGACAGACGAGCTGTGGGTCTTCAACATCCCTAGTCGTACTTGGTCCCTGAAGAACCCCAGCAGCCTGGTCCAGGGACAGCCTTACGCCGTGGAGGGTCACTCCGCCCACCTGGCTGAACTGACCAATGGGGATGTGGTCATGGTGGTTCTCTTCGGCTACTCCCCTGTCTACAGTTACATCAGCAAAGTGCAGGAGTACAACATCAGTAGGTCCAACAGTGGCTAGATGGATGGGTTGTGGGGTTTTCAGCCATGATCCACATGAATTAATTCAGATTTACATTCCTACAACCCAGTGGCAGATTTCGAGCCTTCCAAAATAGGCAAAGTGACAGCAACAACCATATATGCCCGCAGCAACGTTGTATTCATTTCATGGTGCTAAGCAACGAAAACATTGTTGCTGGGGTCACCATTGGGTGTCGCTGTCACTCATCTCTTAATGGAAGGCCCATGATCTATCATGTTTAGCCACAGCACTCCAATTTTCATTAAAAGCCCTCTGGGTGCGCCCACACCTGCATAGTACTCTGTTATAATCTTATTGTTCTGATGGTTAACACACCTACCACCTATTCACAGAGCCTTTAAGGTTGTCCTCTTGAATGCTGTTGGTCAAGGTTCTTTGACCAGAGCTAGTGACCACTGTGGAACCTCTAGGTTTTTCATACCAGCAGATGGCGCTGCAGTAGTGTTTTGAGGTGTAACGATCAGGTGAATGCCTGCATTACAATGCATTTTAGCCTATAGGAGACTCTACTGCAGGACAGCTCACTGCAGCCCAGTTCAGCCACATTAAATCCTGTGGAGAGAGTTGGAACATCTACAGTCTAGGGTACACTTACAGTGCTCATGGTAAAATAAGTGGGTACTAGACTGAATGTAATTGATTTGGGTAAAGTACATATACAATAAAATGTGTCATGTGGACCCAGAGGATAGCACTTACAAGTATTAATAAAAAAATTAATTCCAACGTGGTCCTTGTGCATGCAAGCTCTCGATCTCTCACTGTCTCGCCCTCTCTGTCTTTTCTCTCTTCTCACCTCTCTCTCTCTCATCATTAAGAGTAGGTGGCACCTAGGCCGGACCTTCAGGGAGAAGACATGATTAATGAGTTCTACTCATCCCTCTCCCCTCATCCCCCTCCCTCATATCTCTCGGTCTCTCTCTCTCTCTCTCTCTCTCTCTCTGTCTCTCTGTCTCTCTGTGTGTGTGTGTGTGATCAAACAATATTTATCCTGTAATTAGTTTTATATAGAGCACTATGGATATTGTGATATTTCATCACATTCAGAGAGCTGAGTCTCTTCATTCGGAGAGACTTGAGTCTGCCAGTTGTGGATACATCTCAGTGTATCCACATGCTCTGTGGCCTCCCCCTCTCTTCATCCCTCCCTTCATCTCTCACAAGGGGACTTTAAGTACATGGTGGGCCATCCCAGTGCTCGGTCTGTCTCCCAGAGGCAGCCTTTTATACACACACTCACAAGCATGCACACGTATTCTCTGTACTGTATGTCTCAAAGCTGATCCAATCATGTTGGCCTACTCACACTAAGATACACTTCTCTTCTGCCTCTGTCACACAGGGACAAACTCCTGGCAGGTCCCTGAGACCAACGGGGCCATCGTCCAGGGTGGCTATGGCCATAGCAGTGTGTATGACAGCTCCAGCAGGTGTGTGTACGTCCACGGGGGTTACAAGGCCCTGCCTGCCAACAAGTATGGCCTGGTGGATGAGCTGTATCGCTATGAGGTCCAGACACAGACCTGGTGAGTGATATTAGTTTGGCAGAGTGTTGGTCTGCCTGGTTCTCTGTCTGACACTGTCTGTCTCTGCGGGTCTCTCTGTCTGTCTCTGCGGGTCTCTCTGTCTGTCTCTGCGGGTCTCTCTGTCTGTCTCTGCGGGTCTCTCTGTCTGTCTCTGCGGGTCTCTCTGTCTGTCTCTGCCGGTCTCTCTGTCTGTCTCTGCCGGTCTCTCTGTCTGTCTCTGCCAGTCTCTCTGTCTGTCTCTGCCGGTCTCTCTGTCTGTCTCTGCCAGTCTCTCTGTCTGTCTCTGCCGGTCTGCCTGCCTGCCTGTTTCTCTGTCTGCCTCTCTCTTGTTTGTGCTTGTATCAGCGGATGCATATCCACTTGAGAGTTCACAAGCTGTATCAATTTTCCAGCCCTGAGAAAAAGGTGTGTAAAGTAAGCATATTTTCCCCAGTGCCCCAGTAGCATAATGCATTTATTTGCTAAACTCCGTAGTTACGAGGCAATGCATTTCCAGTATTTCTTTTCTCCCTCTGTGTTGGAGTTTAGACTTGCTATAACTTGTTATCAGGATGAGTTTAAAAGAACACTGTGTTCAATGGTGAAACCCCCAGTGATCTATGTAGAGAATTACTCTTGAGGGGCCTACAGAAAGTGAAGAAAAGCGTAGTGACAGGCAGTGAGCACACTGGTCCTCCCCCCCGGCCCAAACAGGTCAGGAGTGGTTTGGAGCTACGGACGTTCTATTGGACCTGGCACGGTCTAATAACAGGTGGGCAGACTGGGTGGGCTGTGTGTGAGACACTCAGGACATTCCTGTGTGTGTGTGTGTGTGTTTTGGTTGATCCTGTCTGTCGAGACTTTCTCTCAAGTGGACGGCCATCGTCCACGGCAACATGTTTTCGGCTGTCGTTTCCATTGGAAGTGAAAACATTGCCCGGCGGTTTGTTTGGTGATGTTCAGTGTACAGATGTTTGGCGGCAAAGCAAATTGCTTTGGACACTTCACATCCCTTATATTAGGTAGATGTCAGCCGCCATGTTTAACACAAAGATGCTTGTCTTGCCTATGTTCAGACACGGTGCCTAGATGCTCACTGCTGGATAGTTGAAAGGCCCAAATTGAAAAAGCACACTAATGCAATAGTCAGCATTATATTGTTGGGAGGTACACATACAGCATTATATTGTTGGGAGGTACACATACAGCATTGTGTTGTTGGGAGGTACACATACAGCATTGTATTGTTGGGAGGTACACATACAGCATTGTGTTGTTGGGAGGTACACATACAGCATTGTGTTGTTGGGAGGTACACATACAGCATTGTGTTGTTGGGAGGTACACATACAGCATTGTGTTGTTGGGAGGTACACATACAGCATTGTGTTGTTGGGAGGTACACATACAGCATTGTGTTGTTGGGAGGTACACATACAGCATTGTGTTGTTGGGAGGTACACATACAGCATTGTGTTGTTGGGAGGTACACATACAGTATGTCCACATATTTAGACACACAGCGCCAAACTGGCCGTGACCCCACTCTCCAAAGGTGTCTCATTAATACACACTTGTACATGTGAGAAATATAACAAATATAAGCACCACCTTATTATTATTATTATTTCTACTACTACATGAACATACAGCACGTGCTGGAACGTTATGGAAGGATTAGCTAGAGAGATTTACAGTGAAACAGAGATTGTATGAAAAGGGTGATATGAAAGAAGGGGAGTGGCCTCCACTGAACCTTGACAGACAGATGGGTGACAGAGGAGGGTACACCCTTTCATTATCCCCCCCATTCCCTCACTTTCTCTGTTTCATCTGAGCAGTTGTTTCATAGCTGTAGAAAGTGAATAGGGAATAGTCCCACACACACTGCTAGTGATAGTACAGCTGTTCTTGGCTAGGCTAGGGATAGTACAGCTGGTCCTGGCTAGGCTAGGGATAGTACAGCTGGTCCTGGCTAGGCTAGGGATAGTACAACTGGTCCTGGCTAGGCTTGGGTAGTACAGCTGGTCCTGGCTAGGCTAGGGATAGTACAGCTGGTCCTGGCTAGGCTAGGGATAGTACAGCTGGTCCTGGCTAAGCTAGGGATAGTACAACTGGTCCTGGCTAGGCTAGGGATAGTACAACTGGTCCTGGCTAGGCTAGGGATAGTACAGCTGGTCCTGGCTAGGCTTGGGTAGTACAGCTGGTCCTGGCTAGGCTAGGGATAGTACAGCTGGTCCTGGCTAGGCTTGGGATAGTACAGCTGGTTCTGGCTAGGCTATTGGTCCTGGCTAGGCTATGGAAAGTACAGCTAGACTAGTGATAGTACAGCTGGTCCTGGATAGAGATAGTACAGCTGGTCCTGGCTAGTGATAGTACAGCTGGTCCTGGCTAGGCTATGGAAAGTACAGCTGGTCCTGGCTAGTGATAGTACAGCTGGTCCTGGCTAGGCTATGGAAAGTACAGCTGGTCCTGGCTAGTGATAGTACAGCTGGTCCTGGATAGACTAGTGATGGTCCAGCTAGTCCTGGCTAGGCTATGGATAGTACAGCTGGTCCTGGCTAGGCTAGTGATAGCACAGCTGTTCTTAAGCAGAAGGTGGGGACTGTGCACCTTGACCCTAGCAGAGGAGAGGGAGGGAGGTGGTAGATTGGGCTCAGACATATTCCTGTACAGGTTCCCTAGTGTGTGTGTGTGTGTCCATGGTGCCACATTATTGATGACATCTGTCTGGGTATTTGACCTGGCATATGGAGAGTGACCTTCAGACCAACTGTTCCCTTACATAGCCACGTGACCGACTGGCCCACACACTGCTGTAATCCACACCCAGGGATGGACGCGCAAGCATGCACGCACTTACACACACTCTCATAATTAACACAGAAAAATATTAGCATGGTGACTGAGTACAGTGCTGATGTGTGTGTGTGTTGACAGGATGATCCTGAGAGAGAGTGGTCTGGCGCGGTACCTCCACACTGCAGTGCTGAGCAGTGGGACTCTGCTGGTGTTTGGAGGAAACACCCACAACGACACGTCCCTCAGTAACGGAGCCAAGTGCTTCTCTGCTGACTTCCTGGCCTACGACATGGGTAAGTACCAATCATAAGCATGTACACATCATAGGTGCGAACCACATCCTCCTCATCGGTTGTTGGTATGACGCAATCCTCATGTTTTGAGCTGACTATATTTGACTCCTGTTTATTTTGCTTTGAAAATATTAGTTACCAGCTTCATCCTCCGGGCATATGGTACAGGAATAGAAGTTACCTACTTTACCTGTACTTACATAAGTATAACCAACCCCCCCCACCATACAATACCACACATTCCTCCATGCAAACATCATACATGTGATGTTCATTGCTACAAGCGTGTGCCCACCCACCAACTCACTCCCATCAGGGTTGAACCCTGACCCCTAAAGCCATAGTTGTCATTTGTCATTCTCCACTGTTAGTTGCCTCCCAGGCCTGGGCCCACACAGACACACAGTGTGCATAACCAAAGAAGAACTGACAGGTGACATTCTGCAGCCCTAGGGAAAGTTTGTTCACTGACCTTTGACCTCAACATATAGCAGCACTAGGCTTTATGAAAGTCAAGTTGAAGTGCAAAGCTAAGATACACTACATGACCTAAAGTATGCTTGTCGAACATCTAATTTCAAAATCATTGGCATTAATATGGAGTTGGTCCCCCTTTGCTGCTATAACAGCCTCCACTCTCCTGGGAGGGTTTTCCACTAGATGTTGGAACATTTCTGCAGGTACTTGCTTTCATTCAGCCACAAGAGCCTTAGTGAGGTCGGGCACTGATGTTGGGCGATTAGGCCTGGCTCGCAGTCGGCGTTCCAATTCATCCCAAAGATGTTCAATGGGGTTAAGGTCAGTGTTGGAAGCACAGAATCATCTAGAATGTAATTCTATGCTGTAGCGTTGAGATTTCCCTTCACTGAAACTAAGGGGCCTTGCCCGAACCATGAAAAACAGCACGAGCATTATTCCTCCTCCACCAAATTTTACATTTGGCACTATGCATTTGGGCAGGTAGCGTTCTTTTGGAATCCGCCAAACCCAGATTCGTCTGTTGGACTGCCAGATAGCAAAGTGTGATTCATCACTCCAGAGAACGTGCTTCCACTGCTCCCGAGTCCAATGGTGGCGAGCTTTACGCCACTCCAGCCGACGCTAGGGATTGCGCATGGTGATCTAAGCTTGTGTGCGGCTGCTCGGCCATGGAAACCCATTTCATGAAGCTCCCGACAAAGTTATGGTGCTGACGTTGCTTCCAGAGGTAGTTTGGAACTGTAGCGAGTGTTGCGTCTGAGGACAGACAATTTTTACACGTTACGCGCTTCAGCACTCTCCAATCCTATTCTGTGAGCTTGTGTAGCCTACCACTGAGCCGTTGTAGCTCCTCCATGTTTCCACTTCACAGTAACAGCACTTAACCGAGGCAGCTCTAGCAGGGCAGAAATGTGACGAACTGACTTGTGGGAAAGGTAGCATCCTATGACAGTGCCACGTGGAAAGTCACTGAGCACAATTCTACTGCCAATGTTTGTCTATGGAGATTGCATGGCCGTGTGCTCGATTTTATACATCTGTCAGCAACTGGTGTAGTTGAAATAGCCAAATCCACTAATTTGAAGGCGTGTCCACATATTTTTGCATATATAGTGTATATTTTCCCTAGGGGTGAATGCCCAGCCCCGGATACCTGAGATGGAAGATCACGTTCTGTTGTAACAGTTACGGTAGACATTCTTTACATTTAAAAAGTGGAACTAGCCATAAACCAAAAGGTAGTCGGAACTCATAATAGACTTCATTACTCCAGGAAAGTTGTTTTGCTCTTGTATTTGGAGTTAGTACTAAAGGTTTAGAGCTATGTGTGTTCCTTCCTGTGTGTGTTTTTGGACCCCCCCTGGGTTTTTTACGTGAGATCTGATGTGTTACTGATCACCTTTCAGTAATACAGTGGGGATCATTAACGCACCATAAAGAGCTATAGAATGGGAGCCGGCCAGATGGTGTCTGCTCTTACATGAATATTTGTTTTGAATACAGTGACTCTGCAGGGGCATTACAGAGCATGCTGAGGACAGAGAGGGAAGGAAGGAAGGCAGGGAGTGATGCAGGCAAGGAGTGATGGAGGGAGGGAGGGAGGGTGTGATGCAGGAAGGGAGGGAGGCACACAGGCAGGGAGGGAGGGTGTGATGCAGGGAGGGAGGCAAGGAGGGAGGGTGGGAGGGAGGGTGTGAGGAAGGCAGGCAGGCAAGGAAGGAGGGAGGCTGTGATGAAGGGAGGGAGGCAAAGAGGGAGGGAGGTTGGGATACAGGGAGGGAGACAAGGAGGGCGGGATGCAGGAAGTCTGGGGAGGGAGGGAGAGTGACTACAGAAAAATAAGGAACAACTCGTCAGAAATCAGCTCAATGTAATTGAAGAATCCATAGACTAACCATTTCTCTGAAAATTGCAAAAACATATAAACATATAAAAAAATAAACATCCTCTCACTGTCAACTGTGTTTGTTTTCAGCAAACTTAACGTGTAAATATTTGTATGAACGTAACAAGATTCAACAACTGAGACATAAACTGAACAAGTTCCACAGACATGTGACTAACAGAACTTGAATAATGTGTCCCTGAACAGTCAGCATCTGGTGTGGCCACAAGCTGTACTGCAGTGCATCTCTTCCTCATGGACTGCACCAGATTTGCCAGTTCTTGCTGTGAGATGTTACCCTACTCTTCCTGCAAGTGTGATGCAGGGAGGCAGGCAGGGAGGCAGGCAGGCAGGCAGGGAGGGAGGCAGGTCTGATCCAACAGGTCCCAGACGTGCTCAATGGGATTGAGATCCGGGCTCTCTCAGCCTATTGCGGTCAGTCAGAGCACTGATGGAGGGATTGTGCGTTGTTGTTGCAATCCTGTACCTGTCCAGCAGGTGTGATGTTCGGATGTACCGATCCTGTGCAGGTGTTGTTACACGTGGTCTGCCACTGCGAGGACGGTCAGTTGTCCGTCCTGTCTCCCTGTAGTGTTGTCTTAGACGTCTCACAGTACGGACATTGCAATTTATTGCCCTGGCCACATGTTCATTAATTGTTTATGGTTCATTGACAAGCATGGGAAACAGTGTTTAAACCCTTTACAAGGAATATCTGTGCACTTATTTGGATTTTTACGAATTATCTTTGAAATACAGGGTCCTGAAAATGAGACGTTTCTTTTTTTGCTGAGTTTACATGATCAAATACAAATCTTAGAATCAACTATTGAAGACTACCAGAACCCACTGGATTTTCCAATTACATTGAATGAACTACAGGACAAAATACAAACCCTCCAACCCCAAAAGGCCTGTGGTGTTGATGGTATCCTCAATGTAATGATAGAATATACAGACCACAAATGGCTATACTTAAACTCTTTAACATCTTCCTTAGCTCTGGCATCTTCCAATCCACAAAAGTGTAGACAAATTTGACCCCAATAACTAGCATGGGTTATGCGTAAACAACAACCTTGGGAAAATCCTCTGCAATATCATTAACAGCAGACTCGTATTTCCTCAGTGAAAACAATGTACTGAGCAAATGTCAGATTGGCTTTTTACCAAATTACCGAACGACAGACCACGTATTCACCCTGCATACCTTAATTGACAAACAAACAAACCAAAACAAAGGCAAAGTCTTCTCATGCTTTGTTGATTTCAAAAAAGCATTTAACTCCATTTGCCATGAGGGTCTGCTATACAAATTGATAGAAAACATTATAATATCCATGTACCCAAACAAGTGTGCGGTTAGAATTGCCCAAAACACACAGAATTCTTTCCACAGTGTCGTGGGTTGAGACAGGGATGCAGCTTGAGCGCTAGCCTCTTCAACATGTATATCAACGAATTGTCGAAGGCACTAGAACAGTCTGCAGCACCCAGCCTCACCCTACTAGATTATGATCTGGTGTTTCTTTCCCCAACCAAGGAGGGCCTACAGCAGCACCTAGAACTTCTGCACAGATTATGTCAGACTTGGGCCCTGACAGTAAATCTCAGTAAGACCAGAAATAATGGTGTTCCAAAAAAGGTCCAGTTGCTAGCACCATAAATACAAATTCAATCTAGACACCGTTGCCCTAGAGCACACAAAACACTATACTTACCTCAACCTAAACATCAGCGCTACAGGTAACTTCCACAAAGCTGTGAACGATCTGAGAGACAAGGCAAGAAGGGCCTTCTATGCCCTCAAAAGGAACATACATGTTGACATACCAATTAGGATCTGGCTAAAAATACCTGAATCAGTTATAGAACCCATTGCCCTTTATGGTTGTGAGGTCTGGGGTCTGCTCACCAAGCAAGAATTCATGAAATGGGACAAACACCAAATTGAGACTGCATGCAGAATTCTGCAAAAAAAAATATCCTCTGTGTACAACGTAAAACATCAAATAATGCATTCAGAGCAGAATTAGGCCAATACCCAATAATTATCAAAATCCAGAAAAGAGCCGTTAAATTCTACAACCACCCAATGGAAGCGATTCCCAAACCTTCCATAACAAAGACATCACCTACAGAGAGATGAAGAAGAGTCCCCTAAGCAAGCTGGTCCTGGTGCTCTGTTCACAAACACAAACAGACCCCACAGAGCCCCAGGACAGCAACACAATTGAACACAACCAAATCATGAGAAAAAAAGATAATTACTTGATACATTGGAAAGAATTAACAAAAAAACTGAGCAAACTAGGATGCTATTTGGCCCTAAACAGAGAGTACACAGTGACAGAATACCTGACCGCTGTGACTGACCCAAACTTAAGGAAAGCTTTGACTATGTACAGACTCAGTGAGCATAGCCTTACCATTGGAAAAAGGCCTCTGTAGGCAGACCTGGCTCTGTCCACAAAATGAGGTTGAAACTGAGCTGCACTTCCTAACCTCCTGCCAAATGTATGACCATATTAGAGACACATGTTTCCCTCAGATTACACAGACCCACAAAGAATTTGAAAACAAACCCAATTTTGATAAACTCCCATATCTATTGGGTGAAATACCACAGTGTGCCATCACAGCAGCATGATTTGTGACCTGTTGCCACAAGAAAAGGTCAACCAGTGAAAAACAAACACCATTGTAAATACAACCCATATTTATGTTTATTTAATTTTTACCTTTTGTACTTTGCACATAATTACATTTGAACATGTCTTTATTTTTTGGGAACTTTTGAGTGAAATGTTTACTGTTCATTTTTATTGTTTATTTCACTTTTGTTTATTATATACTTCACTTGCTTTGGCAATGTTAACACATGTTTCCCATGCCAATAAAGCCATTAAATTGAATTGAAAGACGGATGGAGAGAGACAGAGGCTCAATGTTTAGGTTCGAAGAAAGAAAATCCATTAAAGGGGAACGTTTATTTTCTAGTTAGGATCCAGATTAGATATTTGAAGAAAGTTGAAAAACTTGACTCTATAGCGTCCAAGCCTTCTCGTGCAGTCATGGAAGGTCACTGCTTCACTCTCATTGATATTCAGCTAAATAGTCCAGTCCAATCACCCTGAGTAGGCCACTCCAAGGGATAAAAAGTCCAATGTCACTTCTATAATCTGAAAGCGATAGTTTGTTTTATGTTCAAGGTGGTAGCTAGGCTGATGCTTGGCTTGGGGAGTGTGATCTAGACTCTACACTGAAGCCCAAGCAAGACCACTCTCTGGGATTGGTGCTCTGGTATACAATCCAGTGTTTGGCCAGATATGTCTGCTTGGCATGGCTAAAGGGCCAGCCTCACAGAAACCTGTCATTCATTATAGGCCCTAGAGTACTGGGTTGTCACTGGACATTGTTGACTCATTTCATTATAAAGCCAAATTAACAATCTCCATCATCAGCTTCTTATAAACTCAGCAAAAAAAGAAACGTCATCTCACTGTCAACTGCGTTTATTTTCAGCAAACTTAACATGTGTAAATATTTGTATGAAAATATCAAGATTCAACAACTGAGACATGAACTGAACAAGTTCCACAGACCAGATTTCTGACTAACAGAAATGGAATAATGTGTCCCTGAACAAAGGGGGGGTCAAAATCAAAAGTAACAGTAACAGTCAGTATCTGGTGTGGCCACCAGCTGCATTAAGTACTACAGTGCATCTCCTCCTCATGGACTGCACCAGATTTTCCAGTTCTTGCTTTGAGATGTTACCCCACTCTTCCACCGAGGCACCTGCAAGTTCCCGGACATTCGTGAGGGGAATGGCCCTAGCCCTCACCCTCTGATCCAACAGGTCCCAGACGTGCTGGGATTGAGATCCGGGTTCTGCGCTGGCCATGGCAGAACACTGACATTCCTGTCTTGCAGGAAATCACGCACAGAACGAGCAGTATGGCTGGTGGCATTGTCATGCTGGAGGGTCATGTCAGGGTGAGCCTGCAGGAAGGGTACCACATGAGGGAGGAGGATGTCTTCCCTGTAACGCACAGCGTTGAGATTGCCTGCAATGACAACAAGCTCAGTCCGATGATGCTGTGACACACCGCCCCAGACCATGACGGACCCTCCACATCCAAATCGATCCTGCTCCAGAGTACAGGCCTCGGCGTAATGCTCATTCCTTCGAAGATAAACGCGAATCCGAGGCGACGTTGTTGCCGGTGATGTCTGGTGAGGACCTGCCTTACAACAGGTCTACAAGCCCTCAGTCCAGCCTCTCTCAGCCTATTGTGGACAGTCTGAGCACTGATGGAGGGATTGTGCGTTCCTGGTGTAACTCAGGCAGTTGTTGTTGCCGTCCTGTTCCTGTCCAGCAGGTGTGATGTTTGGATGTACCGATCCTGTGCAGTGGGTCTGCCACTGCGAGGATGATCAGCTGTCCGTACTGTCTCCCTGTAGTCTTAGGCGTCTCACAGTACAGACATTGCAATTTATTGCCCTGGCCACATCTGCAGTCCTCATGCCTCCTTGCAGCATGCCTAAGACACGCTCACGCAGATGACCCTGGGCATCTTTCTTTTGGTGTTTTTCAGCGTCAGTAGAAAGGCCTCTTTAGTGTCCTGCGTTTTCATAACTGTGATCTTAATTGCCTACCGTCTGTAAGCTGTTAGTGTCTTAACGATGGTGGTTCATTGAACAAGCATGGGAAACAGTGTTTAAACCCTTTACAATGAAGATCTGTGAAGTTATTATCTTATTATCTTTGAAAGACAGGGTCCTGAAAAAGGGATGTTTCTTTTTTTCTGAGTTTAGAGTGAACAGGTTCGTGGAAGGCATTTTCGCTTTAGGTACTGTATTATCTTTACAATAATGGAACAGTTTGGTGTTTTGTTTAGAAAACATGCCTGAACCTTGATCAAAACCTTTCTATAGTGAGTGATTATTTTTACTCAAGTGCTGCTGAAAGACATTGTAGCCTACTACAGTACATGGGATATGTCAGCACTTCAGGTGTCAACAGGTTTCACCAGTTTCAAGGACATCTCATTCAGTAGGTAATGGACTGATAGGACTTCCTCTCCTCTCTGCTCCTCTCTCTGTGAGCTAATTAATTAGTTCCACCTGTGGACGAGGCATTACTCTGCTGCTCTCTCTCTCTGTCGGCTCCGCCACTCATGCTGAGATGGTTTTAAGCGCTAATTTGTTTTTGTTTCTCTCTGCTAACCTTGGAGGGGGAGAGCGTTATTAGCTTTTTGTGCTTTTCTTCGACGAGAGATTAAATTCAGGTCGACACAAGGCAGTTTTCATTTGCGTTTAATTCTTTTCTCCCTTCTCATCACCCCATCCTCATAATTCTAATTAGATTTTGGGGAAATGAACTTCTAATTAAACATGTTTTGTCCCCCCACCACCCCCTACCCCCTGAAAGGCAACTGGCAGTGACGTCTTCAGCAAGAGTGCCCTGTTAATTTTCTGGTGCTGCAATATAATCTTTGGTATTTCTTTCATTAGTCCATTGTTGATATAGTCCCACAATGTTTTGCATGTCAGCAATCAGGATATTCAACTTTCAAAGTACAGAAATACAGCTGGTATGATGTATTTTGCATCATATAATACTGCATTTTGCATCAAAATGAAAGTTACATATCTTGAAAACTTGATTGCTGACATGCAAATCATTTTGGGACTATATGTGGGCTAATTAAGCAAATACCAAAATATAGTTTTGGGGTGGAATGTTCTTTTAAGTCTTCCATTTAAATTGGGTTTGATTTCCCCTTCAAGATGGTGTGCTGAGGATTTTGTCTGCTGATTCTCCTGTCATCTCCCCCGTTCTCCCTGTACATTATTCATGGTTCTTCTGCCAATATCCTGGGAGGAAATTAAATGGGGGAGCGTTGTGATGAGTATCAGGGAGTTTCATTATAAAGGCAAGGATCCTGCAAAATCATCCATCTCCAGTACACATCAGATAGTGGGGAGACGCATTTGGTTGGCTGTCAGTGCATGTCTGGGTTATGGATTTACTCTAGCTCCAGGCTTCACGATAGGTATTAGGCCTTAGATTGTGCCAAAGTCAGGATTCCTATTGAACTACTGGTTATAGGGCGGATGTCACAAATACTTATTTTGGTCTGTCCCTTTAACCACTGGATCACCTACACACGTATCTTATTTTGATTTGACTCTTATTGTTATTATTGATATTGAGGAATGTACTGCATTGTTGAGGCAGCTAGCGCATAGACATTTCGCTGCACCTTTAATAACTGCTGTAAACTGTGAATGCGATGAGTACAATTTGATAAGACAGTAGTGTGGGTCTGAGTCTGACCAGCTGAGAGAGCTCATCAGGGTGACTACACCATGGCCCTGTCAGAGACCACCTTGGTCTTTAGGATGTGATGAAAGCGCCTTCTGATCTGGACTGGTGTTGTTGACATGTCTTTCCCTTTAAACAGCGATACCACAATTATCCAAGCACTGAGTGTGGTCGTTTGCAACCTGGCTGCACATTTAACGCCAAGGAACAGTTTATATCTGGGTAAATGCCACATTTACAAGAGTGGACGTGTGGCCTGTAAAGCATCAGAGAATTGTAAAATGAAACGGTAAAGCAGAGGATTGTGATCGCTGTCAGAGCCATTACTCTGTTCACAGTGTAGTATCCCCAACAAACAAGACCAATAAACTCATTTATCAAGTCCTATTCAGAGGCAGCTACATAATAAATTGACTTTATCCTCTCCTAGGATCCCACTAACAGTGGGGAAACTGAACGTTGTGATGTCTCAATTGAACATGATTTGCCTGGTGATATTGACAAAGAGAAGAAATCGACTTTGCCTACTATAATCTTTTCTCTGTTGTTATTTGTTTGCCCTGGGGAGGCTAGATTTGTTTTGAGAGCTGATTGGTAGATAATCACAGACAGAAAAATTGTCTAGCTACATTCTGGGCTGTGTTGTCAGAGCTGCTCCAGGTAGACTCGTTGTATCCTACCCATGGTTCAGTGCAGTTCATGACCATGGTCCTAGGAGATTGGTAATCAAACTACCATTGAGACCCAGTGCGCCCACCACCACCACCCTAGGATTGCCAAATAGCAGATGCAGTGGATTAAGCTTTAATGATATATATATTTTTTGCAATCGTAAAGGTATCTTTTCTAGCTGCGGTTAGTTGTTTATGACAGCCCTGTGTGTAGGTTATGGCCCCTAGTGCTCTGGTATGCTCACACACAGTGTTAATCACACCTGGGCTTGGTACAGTACACCCAGTCCTACAGCCATTATACAGAGCCAGGGGGACCATGATATTCATACAGGCCATTCTCCACTGTTCCCTTTGGTTCCACAGCTACTATGTCCACAGGATTCTCATACGCGTTAATAATTCAGAGTTGACACTTCCATTGTTGTGTGTGTGTGTGTGTGCGCCCTCAACAGTGCGGGGGTTGGTGTGTGTGTGCCCAGTCTCAGATTTTCTGGCAAGGTGGCCCTGGTGCTGTTCTGTTTTTCAGTATGTACAGTAGGGTGGTATGGTACAGGCATACTGAAATGAAATCCAGGCAAGAAAGGAACACAGGAAAGGAACACTTCTCCCCTGTTGCTAGGTAATGGACCTGGAGCTGGGTTAATTGCTGAATTAAAAAGCATGTAACAGAGAGAGCCTGGCAGATTGGGTGGGCTGCAGAGAACAAATGCCAAGGAGCTCAGATTACCAGGCTACAGAGAGTTAGAGGCCTTAAATATACAGCTCATTCTGGGGTCCAGGGGGTTTTCAGTCACGGTTGCTTGGGTGATAGTATGAGTAGGGTGTCGCGGGTCACAGTGGCGGTATAATTTCTTGGTTTAGCAGTTGAGAGCTTGAAACTACACACGTTTTTGAAAAGTACTTCTTATATGTCAAATGTTCCTACTGAAGCCAACCCTGTAGCCCGATCTCTATGTGCCTGTTTTTTTTCAGCCTGTGATGAATGGAAAGTCCTGCCCAGACCAGATCTCCACCGTGACGTCAACCGCTTTGGCCACACCTCCGTCGTCAGCAATGGGTCAGTCACTTGCATCCAGTATATTGCCCCTCCGTTACTTGGTATTTGTAGTTTTATATCTAAGTTTTCTGTCATCAGGTCCTCAGTGTTACCTGGTAATGATGTGTACTGTGACTATTTCCGGCCTAATTTCTGTGTGTTGTGTTCTCTCCCCAGGTCTATGTATGTGTTTGGAGGTTTCTCTGGTGTGCTGCTGAATGACGTGCTGGTCTACACCCCTCCCAGCTGCCAGGCCTTCAGTGAGGAGCAGCGCTGTGCCAACGCCGGCCCTGGCATCCGCTGTGTCTGGCTTAGGGACCACTGTGTCCCCTGGGACACCAGCCATGCCAACGGCAGCGTGCCCGCTCCCTTCTGCCCTCCACGCACCAGTACGTGTTGTTTGACATTGCCCTCTTCAACATTTGAGTTTACATACCTAGCGATACTTACCTTGGAAATTAGGATGCCAACAATTTACTCAAGTTTGTAGCCTCCACAATGATTCAATCCACACCTGGATATATGTGTTCACATGTTTTTATCTGTATATTTCTCATGGGGCAGGGATGATTTCTCTTCTCACTGGTAGTTCAAGTCAAAATCTAATTGTATTTGTCACATGCTTTGTAGACAACAGGTGTAGACTAACAGTGAAATGCTTACTTATGGATAATTTTCCAACAATGCAGAGTTAAAGATAAAACAAAACATTAGTGACATGAGGAATAAATACACAGTGAATCACAAATACAAATAATGACTAAAAATAACATGGCTATATACAGGGAGTAGAAAATAACATGGCATTTAAAAGTCTTATGGCTTGGGGGTAGAAGCTGTTCAGGGTTATGTTGGTTCCAGACTTGGTGCATTGGTATCGCTTGCCGTGCGATAGCAGAGAGAAAAGTCTGTGGCTTGGGTGGCTGGAGAAAAAAAAAAAATGGGGGCTTCCTCTGACACTGCCTGGTATAGAGACCCTGGATGGAAGGGAGTTTGACCCCAGTGATGTACTGGGCTGTATGCACTACCCTCTGTAGCACCTTACGTGGTGATGCAGCCAGTCAAGAAGCTCTCGACGGTGCAGCTGTAGAACTGTTTGAGGATCTGAGGGCCCATGCCAAATCTTTGAAGTCAATGAACAGCATTCTCACTTAGGTGTTCCTTTTGTCCAAGTGTAAAAGGGCAGTGTGGATTTAATAGAGATTGCGTCATCTGTGGAACTGTTGTGGCGGTATGCGAATTTGAGTGGTTCCAGGGTGTCTAGGATGATAGTGTTGACATGAGCCATGACCCCCCTTTCAAACGATTTCATAGCTAAAATCAAATCACGTGGTCACATACACCTGTTTAGCAGATGTTATTGTGGGTGTAGCGAAATGCTTGTGCTTCTAGTTCCGACTAGGGTTGCAAAGCGTCAGAAACTTTCCGGAAATTTTCCATGGGAAGTTAAGTCCTGGAATTTGGGGAATTTTGCTTAAGAACTTGCTATTGAGCCCACACTACTACACTGTCTGAGCCAAGGACTACATGCTTTCTGGTAAGTTTTGATTACAATACTGGGTGGGGTGAATATATTTTACCTGACATTATTATTTTGTTAACTAGTCAATAGTAGCCTACAGCAAAGTGTGTTTAAATCATTTCCAACTTGTTAACACTTTCTGCTAGTTAGTTTTTGCTACCTTGTGGGGTTTAGCTATATATAAAAAAAAATACTAATTTACAGGGCACTATCTGATGAGTGGAAACATTTCACTGCAGCTAATGTAGAAGGAAAAGCTGTGTACATTTGCAAATACTGTGCCAAATCATATGTGAAGAATGCAACAAAGATGCAGAATCATCTGGCCAAGTTCCCTCAGCGCTCACAACAAGCAACCTCTAAAAAAGTCCCTCTACTTCTATTTGAGGTGAAAATGATGAATCAGACACCTTATCGATAGCAACAGCTCATGGTCCTCCTGGAATCACTCAATGGAGGAACGTAGTCAGAGAAATGCTGATGAATGTCTTGCTCAAACTGTTTATGCAACTGGTTCACCTCTGATGCTCACAGGCAATGTGTATTGGAATAGATTTTTGAATGTTCTTCGCCCAGCATACACCTCTCCAACCAGACATGCTTTATCTACTATTTTGCTGGATGCAGAGTTCAAGGGAAGGTCAAGCAAATCATAGAGAAAGCAGACTGTATTACAATCATCTCTGATGGGTGGTCGACTGTTCGTGGGCAAGGAATAATGAACTACAATATCTCCACCCCTCAACCAGTATTCTACAAGAGCACAGATACAAGGTACAACAGACACACCGGTCTCTACATTGTAGATGAGCTGAATGCAGTCATCAATGACCTTGGACCACAGGAGGTATTTGCACTGGTGACAGACAATGGTGCGAACATGAAGGCTGCTTGGTCTAAAGTGGAGGAGTCCTACCCTCACATCACACCCATTGGCTGTGCTGCTCATGTATTGAATCTGCTCCTCAAGAACATCATGGCACTTTTCAAGAGATTCAATGAAATGGTTAGGTATGTTAAGGTTTATCAAGTTATAGTAGCAATCTACCTTACCAAGCAAAGTGAGAAGAATAAGAGCATCACATTTAAGCTCCCCAGCAACACCTGTTGGGGTGGTGTTGTAATGTTTGACAGTCTCCTGGAGGGGAAGGAGTCTCCAAGAAATCACATTCTGCTGATATGGACAGGCCCATCAAGAGGATCCTCCTGGATTATATATTTTGGGAGAGAGTGATAAGCAGCCTGAAACTCCTGAAACCTATAGCAGTAGACATTGCATGGATTGAGGGAGACAATGCCATCCTGTCTGATGTTCAGACTCTGTTTGCAGATGTAGGAGAAGAAATCAATACTGCCCTGCCCACTTCACTGTTGCTCCAAGCAGAGGAAACTGCAGTTCTGAAATACATAAAAAAGCATGAAGACTTCTGCCTGAAGCCCATACACGCTGCAGCGTACATGTTGGACTCCAAGTATGCTGGCTAGAGCATCCTGTCTGGTTTTCTGCCTGAGAGGAAGACAACCAAAGCTTTAGTTTCTAGACTTTAGTTTCTATCATTTTACAGATGTATGTTGAAAACGTTTTTGGGAGATGCGATGGATCTTTGGAGATTATTCAATATTCCCTTTGTTGTTCAGTGAAATCATCCCATGTGAAGAGTCAACTCATTTAAAGTTAAATTCATAACTACATATATTTTTTTTCTATTGGAATGATTTAATCATTTGCAATTGTCTACTGTTTCTGACTCCATATGTTATGGTAAATATATCCAATGCAAAAAACATCTACATTTTAATGGTATTAATATTAATTTGCATATGTTTCCGTTAATTCCCATGGAAAGTTTCCACCTCTGAATATTCCCCAAAATGTGCAATCCTAGTTCCGACAGTGCAGCAATATCTAACAAGTAACATCTAACCATTTCACAACATGTACCCAATATACACAAATCTAAGTTAAAGGAATGGAATTAAGAATATATAATTATATGGACGAGCTATGTCAGAGCGGCATAGACTAAGATACTGTAGAATAGTATAGAATACAGTATATACATATAAGATGAGTAATGTAAGTTATATAAACATTATTAAAGTGGCATTATTTAAAGTGACAAGTGATCCATTTGTTAAAGTGGCCAATCATTTTGAGTCTGTATGTAGGCAGCAGCCTCTCTGTCTGTGATGGCTGTTTAAAAGTGATGGCTGTTTAAAAGTCTGATGGCCTTGCGATAGAAGCTGTTTTTCAGTATCAGTCCCAGCTTTGATGCACCTGTGCTGACCTAGCCTTCTTGATAATAGCGGGGTGACCATGCAGGGGCTCAGGTGGTTGTTGTCCTTTTGATCATTTTGGCCTTCCTGTGACATCGGGTGCGAGCACTACGGGCGATAGTCATTTAGACAGGTTACGTTGGCGATCTTGGGCACAGGGACTATGGTGGTCTGCTTGAAACAGGTATTAAAGACTGGGTCAGGGAGAGGTTGAAAATGTCAGTGAAGACACTTGCCAGGTGTTCAGCGCAGTATACATCCTGGTAATTTGTATACATCCCTGCAGCCTTGGGAATGTTAACCTGTTTAAAGGTCTTTCTCACATCGGCTACGTAGAGCGTGATTACACAGTCGTCCGGAACAGCTTGTTTTCTCACACATAGTTCAGTGGGGTTTGCTTCAAAGAAAGCATGCAAGACATTTAGCTCGTATGGTAGGCTCGTGTCACTGGGCAGCTAGTGGCTGGGTTTCCCTTTGTGACCCGAGATAGTTTGCAAGCCCTGCCACATTCGACGAGTGTCAGCTGGTGTAGTAGGATTCAATCTTAGTCCTGTATTGAAGCTTTTCCTGTTTGATGGTTCGTCGGAGGGTGTAGCGGGATTTCTTATAAGCCTCAGGATTAGTGTCCCGCTCCTTGAAAGCGGCAGCTCTAGCCATTAGTTCTGGACAGCTTTGTGACGTCAAATGGACTTTGGTGGTCAAGATGTGTTGGTATCTGTACTGATGGCGCAAAAGCCATGACAGGGAGACATAGTAGAGTGGTAACGAGCGTGCAAGCAGTTGCTCCCGACGCCACTTGGGTACACTGCAGCATCCACCGAGAGGCTCTTGCTGCCAAGGGAATGCCTGACAGCTTGAAAGACATTTTGGACACTACAGTGAAAATGGTTTGTTAAAGCAAGACCCCTGAACTCTCATGTATTTTCTGCACTATGCATTGATATGGGCAGCAACCATGTAACACTTTTACAACATACAGAAGTGCGCTGGTTATCAAGGGGCAAAGTATTGACAAAAATGTTTTTATTGAGAGACGAGCTTCAAGTTTTCTTTGCTGACCATAATTTTCACTTGTCTGAACGCTTGCATGATAACGAGTTTCTCTGGGTGAGTTTTTTTTGTTGCCTGAATGATCTGAATTTAGGATTACATGGACTCTCCAAAACTATATTCAATGTGTGGGACAAAGTTGAGGCTATGATTAAGAAGTTGGAGCTCTTCTCTGTCTGCATTAACAAGGACAACACACAGGTCTTGTATGATTTTTTTTGTGTGCAAATGAAAAAGCTTACGGACAATGTCAAATGTGATATAGCGAAGCACTTGAGTGAGCTGGGTGCGCAATTACGCAGGTACTTTCCCGAAACGGATAACACAAACAACTGGATTCGTTATAATTTTCATGCCCTGCCTCCAGTCCACTTACCGATAACTGAACAAGAGAGCCTCATCGAAATTGCAACAAGTTGTTCTGTGAAAATGTTATTTCATCAGAAGCCACTGACAGATTTCTAGATGGGGCTGTGCTCAGAGTATCCTGCCTTGGCAAATCGTGCTGTTAAGACACTGATGCCCTTTGCAACCACGTACCTATGTGAGAGTGGATTCTCGGCCCTCACTAGCATGAAGACTAAATACAGGCACAGACTGTGTGTGGAAAATGGTTTAAGACTGAGACTCTCTCCAATACAACCCAACATTGCAGAGTTATGTGCATCCTTTCAAGCACACCCTTCTCATTAACCTGTGGTGAGTTGTTCACATTTTTTTATGAACAAATAAGGTTTGATACGTAAGATGGCTAAATAAAGAGCAAAGTTATTGATTATTATTTGTGCCCTGGTCCTATAAGAGCTCTTTGTCACTTTTTGTCACAAAAACTCACACTTAGTCTTATGTTTAATGAATGTATGGGAACCACTGCTCTAGAACTAAGCAACAGCTCTGGTTGACATTCCTGCAGTCAGCATGCCAATTTAACACTCCCTCAAAACTTGAGACATCTTTGGCATTGTGTTGTGTGACAAAACTGCACATTTTAGAGTGGCCTTTTATTGTCCCCAGCACAAGTTGCACCTGTGTAAGGATCATGTCATTTAATCAGCTTGTTGATATGCCACCCTGTCAGGTGGATAGATTACCTTGGCAACGGAGAAATGCTCACTAACAGGGATGTAAACACATTTCTACATGATTATTGTGCATATGGAATATTTCATCAAATGTTTTCAGCTCATGAAACATGGGACCAACACTTGACATGTTGTGTTTATTTGTGGTCAGTGTAATCTACAGCTTATTATGAGGTATTCTAACTCCGGTGAGCAGAACCTCAACTTCCTTAATATTAGAGCTCACGCACCAGACTTTGTTAACAAAGAGACACACACCCGCCCTTGAGTTTACGAGACGCCGTTCAGCCACAACTCTGAAGCATAGGATATTACAGATCTTCACGTTCAGTTGAATAGATAGTCTCGAACGGTTCTCGTCCAGTTTGTTCTCCAGTGATTGTACATTTACTCGTCGCCGTGGTGTGGTTTCATTCAAGTAGAATTTCTTTATCCAAATCGCTGTTCTGATGTCCAGATGCTCTTTTCGGTCATAGGAAACAATGGCAGAAACATTGTTACAAAAAAAATACACAAAATAACAGAATTTGTCAGGAGCTCATAAAATGTACGCTATACATCCCAGCGCCATTCTCTCTTACCTGACTAATGGATACATGCTCTATAGTTGAGCCGTCCATGATGAAGCCAAATCACATTTCACATCAAACTCTCTGGTTCCTTGCCTCTCTCTTGTACTGTATGAATCATCATCCTCCAGGAAAGTAATAATAATTCTGTTTGATTTCTCTTAAAGCCTGTGTACATAATCGTGGGAACAAAAGGTCAGGACCAACACAATTATTCCATTCGGAGGCAATTACCATTATGCTGAAATTACACTGACATGGAAACACATGTATTGTGTTTTTATCTGTGGGCAAACCCGAGGTTAAGATCATAATCGTAATTACAGGGCGGTTTTGGAGCGTTTATCAGTGGTGAATTGGACCGGTGATTAATTAAATTATGTTTTAATTGATGACAGATTATCACACTGTTTATTCTCTGTCCTTCAGTCAGTCATTTGTAGTTTGCTGCTGGCATGCACGGTAAGTGGCTCTACAGGGCCACTAGAAATGATAGACATTGAGCTAGACCCATCTACCTTTCTGTTTTCCTACTGATAAGGTGGTATTGCAGGGGACATTTTCATGTCAAACCTATTTCTTGATTGAGTCACTATGCTGTTTACTAGTATTGTTTCTCTGACTGGCCTCTGTCCTCAAGATTCTGTGTCTCGGCCCAGTCTCTGTTCTGCTATGGTCACCACTGATCTTGAACATGAACTCTCTTGCTGACTAGGTTCTCTAACTCTGTTCCCTTGTAAAACTGTCTGTGTTGAAACTAACTTCTGTTGTTAAACTGTGTCGCCCCCCCCAGACAGTGCAGCCGAGAGATGCTACAGGTTCTCCGACTGCGTCAGCTGCACTGCCAACACCAACGGCTGCCAGTGGTGTGAAGACAAGAAGTGCATCTCTGCCTCCAACAACTGCACTGTGGTGAGTCTGCCTACAGGGGGCGGAAGTGAAATGGCACAATCACAGCTAAAGTGGACAATCGTTTTCACAGCATGAATAGTCAGGCAGCTTAAAGCTTGCCTTCTCATACGTCACCACTTAACTGTTGTTCTTGTAGCCAAGTCATTACGATCTCCCCTGCTTGGCTAACAGTGTCAGTTAGCCTAATGCTTGCCCCTGCTGTCTCCTCTATGTGTGTCTGTAGCTGACCCTGGAGCTAGCGCAGCAGCATAGAGGTCCTCTGTCCCTGGCCCCTCCCCCTTCCATGCTGTCTGATCACCAGCTCTCTGTGTGGAAGCAAGGGGCCAAGAGGATGGGACACGTGGGTATTCCATACTGTTGCAGGGGCTTTGCTATTAATGCTAAACCATCCTTTTCTGTTCTGCCAAAGCACAAATTGCAGCATTACATTACCCCAATACTGTGAAGCAAATTCACCATAATAATAACAATGTTGACATTTGTTGCTTGTACTCTTTCTTCCCAGTCTGTGAGGAACTTCACCAAATGCCATGTGAGGAATGAACAGATCTGCAGCAAGCTGGTCAACTGTAAGAGCTGCTCCCTCAACCTCAACTGTCAATGGGAGCTCCAGCAACAGGAGTGCCATGCCATCCCTGGTGAGAAAGAACACACACACAAATGTCTTCCAAAATCTCCAAACAAGCAAGAACTCAGCTGACTACCTGTTTGACAGCTATAAGTTTGATTGATTGGAGAACTTGTGCCAATGATTGATGCATTATTAGCTAGGGTTGGGACTTGCCTGGGACCTCACAATATGATATTATCACAATACTTAGGTGCTGATACAATGCGTATTGCGGTTCTCACGATTCTAAACTCAGCAAAAAAAGGAACCTCCTCTCACAGGAAACTGCGCTTATTTTCAGCAAACTTAACATGTGTAAATATTTGTATGAACATAACAAGATTCAACAACTGAGACGTAAGCTGAACAAGTTCCAAAGACATGTGACTAACAGAAATGTAATAATGTGTCCCTGAACAAAGGGGGAGTCAAAATCAAAAGTAACAGTCAGTATCTGGTGTGGCCACCAGCTGCATTAAGTACTACAGTGCACCTGCTCCTCACTGCACCAGATTTGCCAGTTCTTGCTGTGAGATGTTACCCCACTCTTCCACCAAGGCACCTGCAAGTTTCCAGACATTTCTGGGGGGAATGGCCCTAGCCCTCACCCTCTGATCCAATAGGTCCCAGACGTGCTCAATGGGATTGAGATCCGGGCTCTTAGCTGGCCATGGCAGAACACTGACATTCCTGTCTTGCAGGAAATCACGCACAGAATGAGCAGTATGGCTAATGGCGTTGTCATGCTGGGGGGGTCATGTCAGGATGAGCCTGCAAGAAGGGTACCACATGAGGGAGGAGGATGTCTTCCCTGTAACACACAGCGTTGAGATTGCCTGCAATGACAACAAGCTCAGTCCGATGATGCTCTGACACACCGCCCCCAGACAATGACGGACCCTCCACCTCCGAATTGATCCCGCTCCAGAGAACAGGCCTCGGTGTAATGCTCATTCCTTCGACGATAAACACGAATCCGACCATCACCCCTGGTGAGACAAAACCGCGACTCGTCAGTGAAGAGCACTTTTTGCCAGTCCTGTCTGGTCCAGCCACAGTGGGTTTGTTGCCGGTGATGTCTGGTGAGGACCTGCCTTACAACAGGCCTACAAGTTCTCAGTCCAGCCTCTCTCAGCCTATTGCGGACAGTCTGAGCACTGATGGAGAGATTGTGCATTCCTGGTGTAACTCGGGCAGTTGTTGTTGCCATCCTGTACCTGTCCCGCAGGTGTGATGTTCAGATGTACCGATCCTGTGCAGGTGTTGTTACACGTGGTCTGCCACTGCGAGGATGATCAGCTGTCCGTCCCATCTCCCTGTACCGCTGTCTTAGGCGTCTCACAGTACGGACATTGCAATTTATTGCCCTGGCCACATCTGCAGTCCTCATGCCTCCTTGCAGCATGCCTAAGGCATGTTCACGCAGATGAGCAGGGAACCCTGGGCATCTTTCTTTTGGTCTTTTTCAGAGTCAGTAGAAAGGCCTCTTTAGTGTCCTACGTTTTCATAACTGTGACCTTAATTGCCTACCGTCTGTAAGCTGTTAGTGTCTTAACGACCGTTCCACAGGTACATGTTCATTAATTGTTTATGGTTCATTGAACAAATCAAATCAAATTTTATTTGTCACATACACATGGTTAGCAGATGTTAATGCGAGTGTAGTGAAATGCTTGTGCTTCTAGTTCCGACCATGCAGTAGTATCTAACAAGTAATCTAACAAATTCACAACAACTACCTTATACACACAAGAGTAAAGGAATGAATACGAGTATGTACATATAAATATATGGATGAGCGATGGCTGACCGGCGTAGGCAAGATGCAGTAGATGGTATGGAGTACAGTATATACATATGAGATGAGTAATGTAGGATATGTAAACATTCTATAAATGGCATCGTATAAAGTGGTTAGTGATACATTTATTTCATCCAATTATAATTATTAAAGTGGCTAGAGATTTGAGTCGATGGCCGAACGGCATAGGCAAGATTCAGTAGGTGGTTTAGAGTAGTGTATACATTTGATATGAGTAATGTCGGATATGTAAACATTATATACAAAATTGTTTAAAGTGGCTAGTGATACATTTGTTACATCCAATTCCTATTATTTAAAGTGGCTAGAGATTTAAGTCAGTATGTTGGCAGCAGCCACTCAATGTTAGTGATGGCTGTTTAATAGCCTTGATGGCCTTGAGATGGCCTTGATGGCCTTGAGATAGAAGCGGTTTTTCAGTCTCTTGGTGCCAGCTTTGATGCACCTGTACTGACCTCGCCTTCTGGATGATAGCGGGGTGAACAGGCAGTGGCTCGGGGGGTTGTCCTTGATGATCTTTTTGGCCTTCCTGTGACATCGGGTGGTGTAGGTGTCCTGGAGGGCAGGTAGTTTACCCCCGGTGATGCGTTGTGCAGTCCTCACTACCCTCTGGAGAGCCTTACGGTTGTGGGCGGAGCAGTTGCCGTACCAGGCGGTGATACAGCCCGACAGGATGCTCTTGATTGTGCATCTGTAGAAGTTTGTGAGTGTTTTTGGTGACAAGCCGAATTTCTTTAGCCTCCTGAGGTTGAAGAAGCGCTGTTACGCCTTCTTCACTATGCTGTGCTCTGAGGACACGGCCAGGAATGCCATCTGGGCCAGCAGCCTTGCGAGGGTTAACACATTTAAATGTTTTACTCACGTTGGCTGCGGTGAAGGTGATCCCGCAGGTTTTGGTAGCGGGCCGTGTCGGTGGCACTGTATTGTCCTCAAAGTGAGCAAAGAAGTTGTTTAGTTTGTCTGGGAGCAGGACGTCATGGTCCGCAACTGGGCTGGTTTTCTTTTTGTAGTCCGTGATTGACTGTAGACCCTGCCACATTCCTCTCGTGTCTGAGCCGTTGAATTGTGACTCTACTTTGTCTCTATATTGACGCTAGCTTGTTTGATTGATTTTGCGGAGGGAATAGCTACACTGTTTGTATTCAGTCATGTTTCCGGTCGCCTTACCCTGGTTAAAAGCAGTGGTTCGGGCTTTCAGTTTTGCGCGAATGCTGCCAACAATCCACGGTTTCTGGTTGGGGAAGGTTTTAATAGTTGCTATGGGTACAACATCACCAATGCACTTGCTAATAAACTCGCTCACTGAATCCGCATATACATCAATGTTGTTGTCCGATGCTATCCGTAACATATCTCAGTCCACATGCTCGAAGTAATCTTGCAGCGTGGAATCAGATTGGTCGGACCAGCATTGAACAGACCCAAGCGTGGGAAACAGTGTTTAAACCCTTTACAATGAAGATCTGTGAACTTATTTGGATTTTTATGAATTATCTTTGAAAGACAGGGTCCTGAAAAAGGGACTTTTCATTTTTTGCTGAGTTAAATGTATTGCGATTCGATACTGCAATTTTAATGCGATTTGATGTTCTGAACATATTGCTCACCGTATGTCTGCTGCAGAGAGACGAGAGAGTATGAGAAAATGAATTTTGACCAGTCAGGGAAATAAAAGTTCTAAAAACATGTTGGCTCACTGTTTAAAAAGAAGATGGAGAATTAGATATGAAGGAAAAATACTGTTCTGAAATAGTTCTGGTGTAGATACGGCCAACTAGTGCAAAAGTGATATTGTTGATACAAAGCTAATATCCCGATATGTAACTGTAAATTGTATTACATTTTTTTTATCACTAGTATTAACACTCTTATATTGTTTCCTCAGAGATGCTATGTTTTTCCCCTCTTTGTCTCCAGAAGAAGGTCTACACATTTGATACACATTCGAACAAAAAACATCAAACACGTGTACAAATACACACACACTCACTACCGGTCAAAAGCTTTAGTACACCTACTCCTTCCAGGGTTTTTCTTTATTTGACTATTTTCTAGAATAATAGTGAAGACATCAAAACTATGTATTAACACATGTAGTAACCTAAAAAGTGTTAATCAAATCAAAATATATTTTATATTTGAGATTCTTCAAAGTAGCCACCCTTTGCCTTGATGACAGCTTTGCACAGTTTTGGCATTCTCTTAACCAGCTTCATGAGGTAATCACCTGGAATGCATTTCAATTAACAGGTGTGCCTTCTTAAAAGTTAATTTGTGGAATTTCTTTCTTTCTTAATGCATTTGAGCCAATCAGTTGTGTTGTGACAAGGTAGGGATGGTATACAGAAGATGGCCCTATTTGGTAAAAGACCAAGTCCATATTATGGCAAGAACAGCTCAAATAAGCAAAGAGAAATGACAGTCCATCATTACTTTAAGACATGAAGGTCAGTCAATACGAAACATTTCAAGACCTTTGAAAGTTTCTTCAAGTGCAGTTGCAAAAACCATCAAGCACTATGATGAAACTGGCTCTCATGAGGACCGCCACAGGAAAGGAAGACCCAGAGTTACTTCTGCTGCAGAGGATAAGTTCATTAGAGTTACCAGCCTCAAAAATTGCAGCCCAAATAAATTCTTCACGGAGACACAACTCAACATCAACTGTTCAGAGGAGACTGTGAATCAGGCCTCCATGTCAAATTGCTGCAAAGAAACCACTACTAAAGGACACCAATAAATTGGAGATGTTTGGTTATAACCGATGTGTCTTTGTGATGCGGTGTGGGTGAATGGATGATCTCCGCATGTATATTCCCCACCGTAAAGCATGGAGGAGTTGTTTTGGTGTGGGGGTGCTTTGCTGTGGACATTGTCTGTGATTTTATTTAGAATTCAAGGCAGACTTAACCAGCATGGCTTCCACAGCATTCTGCAGTGATATGCCATCTCATCTGGTTTGCGCTTAGTGGGACTATAATTTATTTTTCAACAGGGCAATGACCTGACACCTCCAGGTTGTGTAAGGGCTATTTTACCAAGAAGGAGAGTGATTGAGTGCTGCATCAGATGACCTGGCCTCCACAATCCCCTGACCTCAACCAAATTGAGATGGTTTGGAATGAGTCGGACCGCAGAGTGAAGGAAAAGCAGCCAAAAAATGCTTAGTATATGTGGGAACTCCTTCAAGACTGTTGGAAAAGCATTCCAGGTGAAGCTGGTTGAGATAATATCAAAGCGGGTGCAAAGCTGTCAAGGCAATGGGTGGCTATTTATTCAACACTTTTTTTGGTTGCTACATGATTTCATATGTGTTATTCGAGATATATATATATATATATATATATATATATACATACACACACACACACACACACACACACACACACACACACACACACACACACACACACTGGATATACATAAAAACAAACAAACCTGTATACACACATGCACTGCATAGCCCACATACGGATGTGCACACAAGAAAATACACACAAGCACCACTATACAGATACAGTCCATACACTCCAGATACAGTCCATCCACAAATGCACTCCCCTCTTCAGCATGGGGCCGGGAAGCAGGCCAATTATAATTGTTTACTTGATGTTATGAAAATGGAGCCTCAGCTGACTCACAAATGAGAGCCCAGTAAGTCAGTGTGAGCTTCAGCTAGCTAGCTGTGAGTTGAGTAGACCATCGCATGTTTGCTGGCAGCCTTATCTAAACCTTCTGGATCTGTTTAATCAGACCAGTTTACCACACTGAGGATACTTGGGGTCTTATAGAGACCCCACGTTTCTGCTCTCTATCTCTCTGAGAGGCGTGTTGACGAGATCATCTTGCTACTTTAACATTGGACGGTACACTGATTGCATGTTATTTTTTCTGCCCTGTAGTGTGCCTCCAGGAAACTTCTTAATTCTATAAGGTCGATTTGACATGAAATTAAGCTCTGTAGGAAGAGTGTGTGCGTGTGTGCATATACTACATTACCAAAAGTATGTGGACACGTGCTCGTCGAACATCTCATTTCAAAATCACGGGCATTTAATATAGAGTTGGTCCCCCCATTGTTGCTATACAGCCTCCACTCTTCTGGCAAGGCTTTCCACTAGATGTTGGAACATTGCTTCAGGGATTTGCTTCCATTCAGCCACGAGCATTAGTGAGGTCAGGCACTGATGTTGGGCGATTAGGCCTGGCTCGCAGTCGGCATTCCCATTCATCCCAAAGGTGTTCGATGGGCTTGGGGTCAGGGCTCTGTGCAGGCCAGTCAAGTTCTTCCACACCGATCGATCACGACAAACCATTTCTGTATGGACTTTGCTTTGAGAACTGGGCACTATGTTTTCGGGCAGGTAGTGTTCTTCTGTCATCTGCCAAACCCAGATTAGTCAGTCGGACTTTCAGATGGTGACGCGTGATTCATCACTCCAGAGAACGAGTTTCCACTGCTCCGGAGTCCGATGGCGGCGAGCTTTACATCACTCCAGCCAACACTTGGCATTGTGCGTGGTGATCTTAGGCTTGTGTGCGGCTGCTCTGCCATGGAAACCCATTTCATGAAGCGTCCGACAAACCGTTATTGTGCTGATGTTGCTTCCTCTCACTCGGTAGTGAGTGTTGCAACCGAGGACAGACTTTTTGTACCCGCTACGTGCTTCAGTACTCAGCAGTCCTGTTCTGTGAGCTAGTGTGGCCTACCACTTCACAGCTGAGCTGTTGTTGCTCCTAGATGTTTCCACTTCACAATAACAGCACTTACAGTTGACCGGGGCAGCTCTAGCAAGGCAGATATGTGACAAACTGACTTGTTGGAAAGGTAGCATCCTATGACAGCGCCATGTTGAATGGAAAATTCCAGAAAAAGACGTCATTTGAGTCAATTAGAGGTGTACCTGTGGATGTATTTCAAGGCCTACCTTCAAACTTAGTGCCTTTTTGCTTGATATCATAGGGAAATCTAAATATATCAGCCAAGAACTCAGAAAACTAATTGTAGACCTCCACAAGTCTGGTTAATCCTTGGGAGCAATTTCCAAATGCCTGAAGGTACCACGTTCATCTGTACAAACAATAGTACGCAAGTATAAACACCATGGGACCACGCAGCCATCATAAAAAGTGCAAATCAATCCCAGAACAACAGCAAAGGATCCTGTGAAGATGCTGGAGGAAATGGGTACAAAAGGAACTATATCCACAGTAAAACAAGTCCTATATCGACATAACCTGAAAGGCCGCGCAGCAAGGAAGAAGCCACTGCTCCAAAACCGCCATAAAAAAGCCAGACTACGGTTTGCAACTGCACATGGGGACAAAGATCGTACTTTTTGGAGAAATGTCCTCTGTTCTGATGAAACAAAAATAGAACTGTTTGGCCATAATGACCATCGTTATGTTTGGAGGAAAAAGGGGGAGGCTTGCAAGCCAAAGAACACCATCGCAACCGTGAAGCACGGGGGTGGCAGCATCATGTTGTGGGTGTGCTTTGCTGCAGGAGGGACTGGTGCACTTCAAAAAATAGATGGAAACATGAGGGAGGAAAATTATGTGGATATATATATATATTGGGGGTCAAAAGTAACAGTCAGTTTCTGGTGTGGCCACCAGCTGCATTAAGTACTGCAGTGCATCTCCTCCTAATGGACTGCACCAGATTTGCCAGTTCTTGCTGTGAGATGTTACCCCACTCTTCCATCAAGGCACCTGCAAGTTCCCGGACACTTCTGGAGGGAATGGCTCTAGCCCGCACCCTCCGATCCAACAGGTCCCAGACGTGCTCAATGGGAATGAGATCTGGGCTCTTTGCTGGCCATGGCAGAACACTGACATTCCTGTCTTGCAGGAAATCACACACAGAGCGAGCAGTATGGCTGGTGCCATTGTCATGCTGGAGGGTCATGTGAGGATGAGCCTGCAGGAAGGGTACCACATGAGGGAGGAGGATGTCTTCCCTGTAACACACAGCGTTGAGATTGTCTGCAATGACAACAAGCTCAGGCCGATGATGCTGTGACACACCGCCCCAGACCACGACGGACCCTCCACCTCCAAATCGATCCCGCTCCAGAGAACAGGCCTCGGTGTAAAGCTCATTCCTTACAACAGCCTTACAACAGGCCTACAAGCCCTCAGTCCAGCCTCTCTCAGCCTATTACGGACAGTCTGAGCACTGATGGAGGGATTATGCATTCCTGGTGTAACTCGGGCAGTTGTTGTTGCCATCCTGTACCTGTCCCGCAGGTGTGATGTTCGGATGTACTTATCCTGTGCAGGTGTTGTTACACGTGGTCTGCCACTGTGAGGACGATCAGCTGTCAGTCCTGTCTCCCTGTAGCGCTGTCTTAGGCGTCTCACAGTACGCACATTGCAATTTATTGCCCTGGCCACATCTGCAGTCCTCATGCCTCCTTGCAGCATGCTTAAGGCACGTCCACACAGATGAGCAGGGGAACCCTGGGCATCTTTCTTTTGGTCTTTTTCAGAGTCAGTAGAAAGGCCTCTTTAGTGTCCCACGTTTTCATAACTGTGACTTTAATTGCCTACCGTCTGTAAGCTGTTAGTGTCTTAACGACCGTCCCGCAGGTGCATGTTCATTAATTGTTTATGGTTCACTGAACAAGCATGGGAGACAGTGTTTAAACCCTTTACAATGAAGATCTGTGAAATTATTTGGATTTGTTAACGAATTATCTTTGGAAGACAGGGTCCTGAAAAAGGGACGTTTCTTTTTTTATATAGTTTAGTGTATATGGAAAATGAATGTAAATGTGAATTGCAAATTAATGTGAATTGCAAATTGAGCCAGACCTTTGGCTTCAACGTAAAGTTACGAGTGATTATCACAATAATGCTGTGTGTTGTTCTAAAGACTTTAACTCTAGCCAAGTGTTTGAGTTCTTCACTACTGCTCTCTAGTTGGTCATCTTTTCAATAGCCTTTCATGGAAAAAAGGGATTCTTTCTCAGTCTGATGAAAAGAATGTGATGGTATCTTATCCGAAATATGAATGTAATCAGCGCAAGTCTCAGAAATAATCAGAAATATTTTTGTGATGAAACTGGAGTTGTTTTTCCTTTAATCTCTGCAAATTGTCTCGTCAGGCATCCATGTTGTTTCTCCCACTGTTTGACATGTCTGTTTGCTTGTGCTTGACAGACACATACTTGTGTATTCATGCAGGGTGGTCGATGCAAGCCTCTGAAGAATAGTCCATCATTCTCTATCTGTGTATCAACTGACTGACATTGCCTGAATTCACACCATGAAATACTTGTCAATCAACCTCGCTTTTATATTTAAGCAATAAAGCATGAGGGGGTGTAGTATATGGCCAATATACCACGGCTAAGGGCTGTTCTTAAACACGACGCAACGTGGAGTGTCTGGATACAGCCCTTAGCCGTGGTATTTTGGCCATATACCACACCCCCCCATGCCTTATTGCTTAAATATAAAAGCGAGGTTGATTGCCTGAATTCACACCATGAAATACTTGTCAATGTCAGTCAGTTGATACACAGATAGAGAATGATGGACTATTCTTCAGAGGCTTGCATCGACCACCCTGCATGAATACACAAGTATGTGTCTGTCAAGCACAAGCAAAAATTAAAATGAAAACTAAATTACCAACTAAATTAGAGCAGTAAAAATAAATGTATTGTCCAACCCGTGGTCAGCCAATCAGCATTCAGGGCTCAAACCACCCAGTTTATAATTAACGATATATCAGTGTACTGTGAGTTGCATATCAAATCCAGTTGATGTTAGGGGTCTTGAGGCCAGGAGCAGAACTATGCACTATCCAATCATGTGGCCCAGCACAGTCAGAAGCCTTGGTCTAAATTACTGCTCTCTCTCCTTGTCCACAGCTCAGCTCTGTGGAGAAGGCTGGCACCATGTAGGGGAGGCCTGCCTGAGGATCAACTCCAGCAGGGAGAGCTATGACAACGCCCAGCACTACTGTAAGAACCTGGACGGGAACATAGCCTCCCTCACCACCCCCAAGCAGGTGGACTTTATACTGGAAGAGCTACAGAAGTACCAGCTACAGGAGAAGGTAAGGGAAACGCCTCCGTTTAAAACCATGTGCTGTTTTGAACGCTGTCCTCCATGAAGTTCTGTCTTGAGGAATGTATTTTTTCCAAGTCGAATGCCTAAGGAATCGCCATGACAGTGGAACTTACATGACCCCGTGATGATCTGAAGGCAAACACATTGAACACGTGTCTTAGCTTATTTACTGATGAGTCAGCCCACACGTGATCCATTGAATATAGGGCAACCACTGAGATTTCCGTGATCCCAACCTAACTTTGTATTTATTTTGTCAAGAGTCACACCTCCTGTTAATATATGCCCAACACACGTTTGCTTTTCCAGGGATTGTACTGTCAGAACTGAGAAGGGTATGCAGGAGCAAGTATTTAACTGGTGTTATTAATTGAAGAATGGAGCTCGAGGATCTCTCTCGATGCTTTTACACTGTTCTTAATAATAAAGCTCACCTTTGATGTTTTAAGATGCAGAGGCAACAGGTATCCCTCTTAGCTCTTTTCTGCCAGTTATTTGGAAGTAGTTTATGCTCTCCGTGTCTACAATAATCAGTTCTTTTCTTCCAAACAATTCATTATTTCTCGTCCCAGTCGGCCTGTAATAGGGGATTTGAATGAAAGTGCTTTTTTTCAGGATTTGAATCCCGGCGGTTTCCCTCGGTTACTCAAGTGTTCTACTCTCGGAAATGTTCACTGTGTGATAGATCATAGCAGGTGTTTCCGGCTAATTAACAATTTATTTCAGGTAAAACTTTTGAGACATTATTGCCCATTATGAAATAACTCATACACAGACATTTGTAAAAGTCTAATAAGTACCTTAGTTTAATGACTCTGGCCTGTCTTGGTTTTATGGGTTAGTGTTGGCTGAGGTCGGCACTTTCACTGTAATTATAGCAATTTGCCCAATGGTTTGATTTAAGATTTCACATAAACATTACTTTGATCAAATATATATGATTTACTGTATGTTTGGAAATGAATAACATGTTTTCATACTGACTGGCCCTCAACATAGTATGGAGAAGACAGAGAATTCTTAGCTTAGATTCCAGGCTCTCCATCCTTAACTGCTCTCTCTTCTTTCTCTCCCAATCTCGTTCTCGTCTTTCGCTTTTTCTCCCTTTCTCTACCTCTCTTTCTCCCTCTCTCTACCTCTCTTTCTCCCTCACTCTACCTCTTGTTCTACCTCTCTCTACCTCTTTTTCTCCCCCCCTCTTTGTCCTGTAGAAGATAGCTCCGTGGGTGGGCCTGAGAAAGATCAACATCTCGTACTGGGGCTGGGAGGACATGTCTCCCTTCACCAACTCCTCTCTGCAGTGGCTGACTGGAGAGCCCAGCGACTCAGGCTTCTGTGCCTACCTGGAGAGGGCAGAGGTGGCAGGGCTCAAGGCCAACCCCTGCACCGCCACCACTGACGGACTCATCTGTGAAAAACCAGTTGGTGAGAGAGGGACTGGGAGGGAGGTAGAGGGAAGGGGAGCTGGATAATAATTGAGGTGGTGGTGATTTGAATAATAAAGTCTAAATACAGACTAATTCTCAAAGACAACTGCAACCCTTGTGAATTCCAAGAAGCTTCCCTTGAACATGTGATTGACCCATTCAGCAGTTGCTAGTATGTGATCATTCTAAAGCTCAATCAGACACTATTGAATTAGAGATCTGTTGGAGTAGCAAAGAAAAGTTTACAACCAGAGACCCGCTGGGTTGCCATCATCAGTGACAAGGGGCAGATTCACTAGTCTAGTGAATTTAAAAGGGGACAGATTGTATGTGGAGAGATACTGTATTGTTTTAGGAAGAGTAGTGGTACAACTGGAGAAGATCACAGTGTTTGACAGTAGCTGACCTTCCTCCCCATCATGGCCCCTCAGTGACCAACCGTCCCACTCACACAAACACACAAGCAAGGAAACTGGAAACACGAACAGGCTCTTCTGGCTCACGGTCTTTTCCTGTCTGCTTTTAGTCCCACTGAACCATTCTAGAAGTAATAGCTGGGGAGCCCAAGCAAATGAATCCTCAAATGTTCCGTTTTGGCCGCCGTCCCTCCCATAGCTCCACTTTGTACCGACAGAGAGTAGAGGGGGAATGGGTAACCAAAGACATCCTGCAGTTTCTCATTACCTTTCTGCTTCCTCTCTCGCGGGGGTGTCTCCCACTCTGAAGTAACTTGCCTGTCCTAACTCAGCTCAAATGATGGAGACCCGACTGAGGGAGGAAATTACTCTTGGTTACCGTCTACTCTTGAGTTAAATGACTTATTTAATTAATGGTGATGTGTATACCTGCTGTAAAAATACTATGTCCTATGTCCAGTGGCTTTAGACACTGCAGCTGATTTTCTACACTACTTTCAGGCTGTGCACTGGACAGACATGATTTAAATCTTACCTTATTTTCTCCTGTCGACAGTGAGCCCCAACCAGAGTGCCCGTCCGTGTAAGACACCCTGCTCCCTGCGCACCACCTGTTCCAACTGCACCAGCCAGGCCATGGAGTGTATGTGGTGCAGCAGCACCCAGCGCTGTGTGGACTCCAACGCCTACGTCATCTCCTTCCCCTACGGACAATGCCTGGAGTGGCAGACGGGAGACTGCGCCTGTGAGTATTCCAGTCAAACTGTCCAGCATCCTGTGTGTCTCTGTGTGTGTGTCTGTATGTGTGTATGTCTGTGTTTTCAATACAACTTCCAAAAGGAATACGTGCAAATGGATTATTGCAAGTAGTCACTCGAAACAACTGCTTGTCATCGTACCACTACTATTGACACTAATGAAAGTGACAGCATTACTCTGGTCAACAGTAATGCTGTTGGTAGAAAACTTTTTAGAGTAGAATTGATAGGTTGATGGATTTAATTGTTTATTTCAGTTCCTTATACCTCTCTCTCGGGCTCGGTCTTTCTCTTGGTCTCTCTTTGTCCCACTCCATATTCAGCCTAGTTCCTGTTTGTTAGTAGTTAATCCTTCAGGGTTAATGTAACTCAGAGAGATCAGACTGTTTCAGATGTTTGTGGACTCGTTCTGCTCCACAGTCAGTCAGGTGCTTCCACTTCCCTAGACTCTTAGGTGTATGCGCTATGGGTACTGCCGTGGGTACTATGGGAAAATCAATAACGTATCGACGTTTATCCAACTCAAATGAAAAATACATGTTCTCGAGTTTGTGTTTTCTTTGAGCTAAAAGCCCTCTGTTGAAGGTCTCAGATGTTCGATTGGTTCTGGGATTTTAACTTTCTCATGATATATATAGATCCTTTTATGTCCGAAAATCCCCAGACTTTGTTACGAGATAAACAGTATGTGTTTTACACAATTGCTATTTTGAAAAGTCATGTCAAGCAGATGTTGGTACCAATAGTAACGTTTTGTGTGTCTTCTAGTCAAATGCAACAAGTAACTTGTGGTGTGCCGTTTGAGGACTTCCTCTGTTGTACTACTTTTCATCATGTGAACAATAAACAGATGGGCGTAGAGCTTTCACCACATTTTAGTCATGGTCACACCTGAACACCCCCTCATTATACCACGTCAGCGACAGTATTCACAGTGCATGTCATTGTTGTACTCATCCTCTCATGCCATCACCAGGGGAGTCTGAAGTCATTACCGTTCAGCTACTATATCATGGTCAGTGTGCTTGTAGAGTATTCGTTTTATGGCCTGACATTTCTCACACTAAATACTCTACATATCTGTTCTGAGATTTGGGGAATGTAATTAGGCAAATTGTTCTATTGTTTTTATTGTCCTCCAGAGTAATGCAACTCTCGGTAGCCTGACGATATGGAGCCAATCAACATGTAAATAGGTTGTAGCGTCGCTGTGTACGCTAAGGCCATATCATGCTTTTGTACTTCAGAACGTAGAGATAAATAAATATACTGTTACAGCCAAACACAGTGCGGCATTGTGCTAATGTGTTTTTGTTTTCATTTAAAGAAATGTCATGGTTCGCCCTAGGATTATTTTATCAAGTTTAGTATGTTGCAGGTTTTTGTAGGGAGAGAACAAATATACCAAACTCTATTATTATTCGACTCCATTGCCAATGAGCTGCAGGATAGGGTGGTTCTTGTCCTGTTCACTTCAGCTGAAAATCCTTGCCAAGGTTTTCCCATCAAGTTTGCCTTTCCTCCATCCACAGTAACTTTCCGTGGTTTTTTAGATAGATGATTTCTTGTGTTTTGGTTTGGAGGGGATATTGCGAGAAACAGGAAACAAGATTCACTATTTGGCGTACTAGCCACAGGATGTATTTATCTCGAAAGGCCGGGGGAGGTCAGCGACTCCAATCTGGCTGTACTCCTGAAAGAATGTCCCCCCCAAACACAATGTGATTCTGCTGCTGCTCCTGGAAATGGGCTTTCTCCCCATTAAGGTCACATTCCAGCAGGTAATTTGAACTCAGCCAGGCCCCTGTTCTCCTTAGGTAGGTTCAGCTTACCTCCTACACATGCTCTCGCACGCACAAAGGCACTTTGTCATCGAATGAGGGCAGTGCGCACTTCTTTGCATCTCAGAGTCATTCACCATCCCCATCCATCTGCCTGGAACACCTCCCCAATGTCCAGCAGTATTAACCTGACCAACACCTGCATATGTTCATTAAGCAATCAACCATCGTCCCTGTGTGCTTTGAGCTCACACAGGGCGCTACAGCCCAGCTTGAATATAAAGGGATTCAAGTGCTCGACTGAAGGACTTGAAAATACCCCAAACACTCCTTACCGCAGGACACTTCAACGGCTGACTATCCAGGACCAGAAATTAAAAGGAGCTCTCTGTTTCTGCATAGATCATATCATTTTTTGAAAGGGACATAGAAGCAGCCTTACGTTTCGGCATAGCAATGGTACATCACTGGTTTCCATACAGATGCTACAGATCTGTCATTGAGAAGGATACAAGTCATTAGCAGTTCTTTAACGACAAGCTGCTCTTAAGACAACCCCAGCATTGTTTGAGAGAACAATATATTTTTAGGTGTTTTAGGCTTTTGTTATGTGATCGACAGAGGTTGGGCTGCGTTATGTTTCATTTAAGGTGTTCTCAACACAAGTGGAGAAAGACAGGATATGAATGAGGACAGGGTATGAACCTCCTGAAATATAAAGTAGATGGGAGTCAGAATGGTGAAAGAATGTTGTGTATATGATTGCTTATTGAACTATTGTCTCCGGTATGCATTAACCTAGCTTCGTGCTTTTTGAAATGAGGGATTCTGCTTTTTGGTTCTTGCTACTTGGAGTGGCACTTTTGCTTGAACTTGGAACAAGTACAAGAGCCCGTTTAGAAAGCCTAAAAAACTGTTGCCGCTTAGGAAGACAATATTTCCACCCTGTGTAAACACTACTACCTCTCTGAGAGCTTCTGTGTTTCTAATTATCAAGCACAAGATTGTAGTTGGAGAAAAAGACGAAAACCTATAAATGAATCGGCAGCATGTTTGAATAATGCAACAGGGACAGACTCTGAAACACAGATTTTGGGGAGAAAAGTTCAGCTGAACACATCTGTGGCTTGTGGAAATGAGAGCGGTTCAAAACCCAATCTCCTGGCCAAAATTATAATTCTACCGTTCATTCAGGAAAACTCACATGGCAATAGAAAGGAACATCTTGGATAACTTCCTCATAGCTTTTGGCCTAATAGGGGTTTTTCTTGAGTTAACTTGTGTGTCCTGCTTCAATTGTGTTTAAAGCTATTTGTTCATGTTGTTGTGCTCACTTGTTTAACTACTCCGTGATGGCCACACCTGAGTCAATCATTTACATTTATAATGCGCTATTATTATACAGTATAAGCAGGCTATAAATATTGAATCACATACATTATTTCCTTTTATGCTCGACAACAAGTTCAAAGAAGGAAAATAATAAAACAATTAATAAAAGTTCAATCGACCAGTCCAACTTCTCACACGCTCAGAATGAAAACCAATTTAACCAGCCCACCAAGCTTACCTCGGCTTCTGAATCCATAAAATCAAGTTATGGATGGAGATTTTCTTTGTAAGCATTGAATGTTGTAAAATATGTATTTTCTAATTTCCCAGTAAAGCTTTAGTTTGAATGTCAGAATCATTTTATGAATACCAATGTATCCTCAATAGAGACGACATTTATGGAATTCAATTTATTTAGGAAAGAAAAGGTCAAGCCGTTGGAAAGTTTAAGCAACACAATGCACTTTTTACTGGATATGTCCTGAAGAAAAGGGAGGACAAGCAGTTAAGATTATATGTTTGTCAGAGTCACTAACTAAATGTCTGTAGATACACACATTAGCGGTGCGTGGGTAAAATCACTGGGGAAGCCAATCCAGGAAACAAAAGCCATATTACAACATGCAGTGTGTGCAAAGCTGTCATCAAGGCTGGCTACTTTGAAGAATCTCAAATATTTTTATTTGTTTAGCACTTTTTTGGTTACTACATGATTCCATATGTGTTATTTCATAGTTTTGATGTCTTCACTATTATTCTACAATGTAGAAAATAGTAAAAATATAGAAAATCCCTTGAATGAGGTGTGTCAACTTTTGACTGGTACTGTATATGTGTCAGAAATGTCTTTGAAAGCAAGGCTGACATACAATACATGAAAGCTTATATGGAAAGAAAGTGCACCTCCATTGGGGCTTTTTGAGCTAACTTTGTCTCTAAACTGACCGAACATCCTTACTTTCTGATTAAAGTGCCGATGTTGCACATGTTAGTATTCAGGAAATGCATCACGCCGATAGAAGTTGTTTGGTCCTGGAGGGCTTCATCAAAGACAGTGTTTTGTTGTCTAAGTGTTGGGTCTGTTGTATGAACAGATATTCACTTCTCCCTGGGCCTAGGGGTTGTACTCAGTGGAGTGTGAGTGCTCTTGTCGTCAGCCAACCACCTGCTTTTGTCAGACAGTCCGATGAGTTCCAACATGGCTGCCACCCGCAGCCCTTTCCTTCTCTGATAGACAGAACAAGGGGCACGTTTGCTAAATGTTTACAAAATGTCGCTCTTTGGTTGGATGCCTGAGCCAGTCCAGCTTTCAGTCGATGATGTGAAGAGAGTATACAGTGCGTTCGGAAAGTATTCAGACCCCTTACATTCATTTTTCCCCCTCATCAATCCACACACATAATGACAAAGAAAAAACTGTTTTTTTTAGAAATGTTTGCAAATTCATCCATTAAAAACTGAAAAATCACATTTACATAAGTATTCAGACCCTTTACCTAGTACTTTGTTGAAGCACCTTTGGCAGCGCTTACAGCCTTGAATCATCTTTGGTATGATGCTACCAGCTTAGTACACCTGTATTTGGGGAGTCTCTCCCATTCTTCTCTGCAGATCCTCTCAAGCTCTGTCAGGTTGGATGGGGAGTGTCGCTGCACAGCTATTTTCAGGTCTCTCCAGAGATGTTTGATCGGGTTCAAGTCCGGACTCTGGCCGGGCCACTCAAGGACATTCAGAGACTTGTCCACTCCTGAGTTGTCTTGACTGTGTGCTTAGGGTCGTTGTCCTTTTGGAAGGTGAACCTTCGCCCCAGTCTGAGGTCCTGAGCCCCCTGGAGCAGGTTTTCATCAAGGATCTCTCTGTACTTTGCTTCGTTCATAATTCCCTCGATCCTGACTAGTCTCCTAGTCCCTGCCGCTGAAAAACATCCCCACCGTATGATAGTTTATTATAGTGCTGCCACCACCATACTTCACCGTAGGGATGGTGCCACCACCATGCTTCACCGTAAGGATGGTGCCAGGTTTCCTCCAGACGTGACTCATGCATCGTATGTAATAAGGGCTTACAGCACTATAATAAACCATACTTTATCAACTTCAATGTTATCTCCAACTCAAGCCTTTATAACTCAGACAATAACACTACATTTCAAGCAACAACAAAAATAGACCATTGTCCTAAAGGTGGGAATAATTTCTCTCTAAATAAAAAACAAGACATTTATACCCACCCTCTAATCCATTAAATAATGAACCATCTGGCAATTACAGTAAGTGTGGCTGTCTAAGGAAGTATTAGAGAGTATTGCCTCCCAATGCCAACACAATGAGTAAAGTAATGAGTAACAAATGCCTACTTTATTTATGTGGTGGATGGATGTAACAGTGGTTATTTATACTAGGGATTAATATTATCAAGATCAGCCAAGTATTCTATGAGGGACTTTTCTATGTGTCTGAATAATCTCTCTCTCTCTCTCTCTCTCTCTCTCTCTCTCTATTTTTTCTCTCTCTTTTCTCTCTTCTCTTCTAGCTCAGAACTGTTCGGGCCTGAGGACGTGTGGCCAGTGTTTGGATCAGGCAGAGTGTGGCTGGTGTGGAGACCCCACTAACACAGGGAAGGGCCAGTGTATGGAGGGGTCATACCGCGGGCCCATGAAAAGCCCCTCCAGACAGCCCAGAGACAGGGAGAGGGACAGAGACATGGTGCTGGAGCCCAGTCTGTGCCCCAGAGATAAAGGGTTTGACTGGGCCTATATCCACTGCCCTGGTGAGTCAACACACACAGACACGTCATGTAGCACGTCAATACAACCATAAATGCACAAAAACACATTTGTATTCCGTCCCTTGCCTTCACACTTAAAGCTATACACCCCCTCCTCACACTTAAAGCTATACACCCCCTCCTCACACTTAAAGCTATACACCCCCTCCTCACACTTAAAGCTATACACCCCCTCCACACACTTAAAGCTATACACCCCCTCCTCACACTTAAAGCTATACACCCCCTCCTCACACTTAAAGCTATACACCCCCTCCTCACACTTAAAGCTATACACCCCCTCCTCACACTTAAAGCTATACACCCCCTCCTCACACTTAAAGCTATACACCCCTCCTCACACTTAAAGCTATACACCCTCCACACACTTAAAGCTATACACCCTCCACACACTTAAAGCTATACACCCTCCTCACACTTAAAGCTATACACCCTCCACACACTTAAAGCTATGCATCCCTCCTCACACTTAAAGCTATACACCCCCTCCACACACTTAAAGCTATGCACCCCCTCCTCACACTTAAAGCTATACACCCCCTCCTCACACTTAAAGCTATACACCCCCTCCACACACTTAAAGCTATGCACCCCCTCCTCACACTTAAAGCTATACACCCCCTCCTCACACTTAAAGCTATGCACCCCCTCCTCACATTTAAAGCTATGTACCCCCTCCACACACTTAAAGCTATGTACCTCCTCCACACACTTAAAGCGATACACCCCCTCCTCACACTTAAAGCTGTACACCCCTCCTCACACTTAAAGCTATGCACCCCCTCCACACACTTAAAGCTGTACACCCCCTCCACACACTTAAAGCTGTACACCCCCTCCACACACTTAAAGCTATACACCCCCTCCACACACTTAAAGCTGTACACCCCCTCCACACACTTAAAGCTGTACACCCCCTCCTCACACTTAAAGCTGTACACCCTCCTCACACTTAAAGCTATACACCCCCTCCTCACACTTAAAGCTGTACACCCTCCACACACTTAAAGCTGTACACCCTCCACACACTTAAAGCTATACACCCTCCTCACACTTAAAGCTGTACACCCTCCACACACTTAAAGCTGTACACCCTCCACACACTTAAAGCTGTACACCCTCCACACACTTAAAGCTGTACACCCCTCCTCACACTTAAAGCTATACACCCCTCCTCACACTTAAAGCTGTACACCCTCCACACACTTAAAGCTGTACACCCTCCACACACTTAAAGCTATACACCCTCCACACACTTAAAGCTATACACCCTCCACACACTTAAAGCTATGCACCCTCTCCTCACATTTAAAGCTATGTACCCTCCACACACTTAAAGCTATGTACCTCTTCCACACACTTAAAGCTAAACACCCCTCCTCACACTTAAAGCTATACACCCCTCCTCACCCTTAAAGCTATGCACCCTCCACACACTTAAAGCTGTACACCCTCCACACACTTAAAGCTGTACACCCTCCACACACTTAAAGCTGTACACCCTCCACACACTTAAAGCTGTACACCCCTCCACACACTTAAAGCTGTACACCCCTCCACACACTTAAAGCTGTACACCCCTCCTCACACTTAAAGCTGTACACCCCTCCTCACACTTAAAGCTATACACCCTCCACACACTTAAAGCTATACACCCCCTCCTCACACTTAAAGCTGTACACCCCCTCCTCACACTTAAAGCTATGCACCCTCCACACACTTAAAGCTGTACACCCTCCACACACTTAAAGCTGTACACCCTCCACACACTTAAAGCTATACACCCTCCTCACACTTAAAGCTGTACACCCCTCCACACACTTAAAGCTGTACACCCTCCACACACTTAAAGCTGTACACCCTCCACACACTTAAAGCTGTACACCCCCTCCACACACTTAAAGCTATACACCCCCTCCACACACTTAAAGCTATACACCCCCTCCACACACTTAAAGCTAAACACCCCCTCCTCACACTTAAAGCTATACACCCTCCACACACTTAAATCTATACACCCCTCCTCACACTTAAAGCTATACACCCTCCTCACACTTAAAGCTATACACCCTCCACACACTTAAAGCTATACACCCCTCCACACACTTAAAGCTATACACCCTCCACACACTTAAAGCTATACACCCTCCACACACTTAAAGCTGTACACCCTCCACACACTTAAAGCTGTACACCCTCCACACACTTAAAGCTATACACCCTCCACACACTTAAAGCTATACACCCTCCACACACTTAAAGCTATGCACCCTCCTCACATTTAAAGCTATGCACCCTCCTCACATTTAAAGCTAAGCACCCCTCCTCACACTTAAAGCTATACACCCCTCCACACACTTAAAGCTATACACCCTCCTCACACTTAAAGCTAAACACCCCTCCTCACACTTAAAGCTATACACCCTCCACACACTTAAAGCTATACACCCCCTGCTCACACTTAAAGCTAAACACCCCTCCTCACACTTAAAGCTATACACCCCTCCTCACACTTAAAGCCATACACCCCTCCTCACACTTAAAGCTATACACCCCTCCACACACTTAAAGCTACACACCCCTCCACACACTTAAAGCTACACACCCCCTCCTCACACTTAAAGCTATACACCCCCTCCACACACTTAAAGCTACACACCCCTCCTCACACTTAAAGCTATACACCCTCCACACACTTAAAGCTATACACCCTCCACACACTTAAAGCTATACACCCTCCTCACACTTAAAGCTATACACCCCTCCTCACACTTAAAGCTATACACCCCCTCCACACACTTAAAGCTATACACCCCTTCCACACACTTAAAGCTATACACCCCCTCCACACACTTAAAGCTATACACCCCCTCCACACACTTAAAGCTGTACACCCCCTCCTCACACTTAAAGCTAAACACCCCCTCCTCACACTTAAAGCTATACACCCCCTCCTCACACTTAAAGCTATACACCCAAACCCTCTTGATTCTCTCTCCCTCCCTCTTCCCCAGCTTGTCAGTGTAACGGCCACAGTACGTGTGTGAACGGCAGTGCTTGTGAGCAGTGCAGGAACTTGACCACCGGACCGCAGTGCCAGACCTGCATGCCTGGTTACCATGGCGACCCCACTAACGGCGGGAAGTGCCAGGGTAAGTACAGTGATGGGTGCAGTGCACCAGAGTGGACTGGAGGGGCCAGTGTTTAAAGGTTTTGGCTCTGAGATCTGTGCGTCCTCCAAGAAGCAGACTGTTTGAATGTTTGACCAACAGTAGAGACAGAAACGACTGTGTTGAAAGATGCAGTACACAGGCCCTTCAGCAGCAGTGTTTAATCAGAGTTCTATCAACCCTGTCCAGTCCTGTGGTGAAGATTGTTATGAAACCCTGATCCACTCTGAATCTCTCAATGTGTAAGAGGGAGCAAGATGAGTGGATAAAAAAACAGAGCGAGAGAAGGGAGAAAGATAGAGAACTGGAGACTATGATAGTGGGATAGACAGAAAGAGTAGGAGAAAGAGAGTGAGTGAGCGTGAGAAAGAGGAAGGTGTAATAACATCATTCTCCTGACAGATGTGCGCTTTCCCCGCTTGGCGTAGGACATTAAATCCCTCTTAATCATTTTCTTATATCTTGGAGTTGACTGGCGGCGAGCACGTTTGATAGACGCTCTCCTCTCTCACACACCCTCTCTCCTCCCCTCTCTCCTCTTCTGTCTCTCCTCCCTCCATCACCCTCTCTCCCTTTAATAGGTTTAACGCTGTCATGATTAAATGCAATTTATTGACTACCGTCCGTCCGTCATACCACCATTGCTTGTGTACCAGGCTGACTCCTGAGGACAGTGCCTATAGAGGCTGTTTCACTCCTCAGTCTTACAGAATAGATTGATTTACATGGGCCTTAAGTCACTGATCTGATCCTTGAGAGACGGGGAGAGGGAGAGAGACGGGGAGAGGGAGAGAGATTGAGAGAGATCGTCATCAAGTTAAAATATGAGGAGCTCAGAGCTGCCCTTGGAGATGGTAAGAATGGAGAATAGAAGGATAGGGGGAGATGGAGGAGGAGAGATTGCCCAGTCTGGTGTCCCCGTGACAGATGAAGAGCTGACCTTGTACAATGTGACAGGGGGCTGTGTGTGTGTGTGTGTGTGTGTGTGTTTGAAGGAGTGTGTGTTTTCACATACGTTATGTGGTGAGGAGAATATCCTTCCAAGTCTATAACTGACAGGTTCACCTTGTAAAGACACTGAAACAGTCTGCTCGTCCTGTCCAGCTTAACCCAGCACAGTCTAGCTTGGCTTGACTCGCTGCAGCAGAACTCTCTCTGGGGCTTGGAGTACTGAGAGGGAGAGACTAGCCTGTTGTGGGCTGTGCATGTCAATTGACTTTTGAAAGACAGACCAGCCTTGTGACATGACATGTTGTGTAGGGGTTGGAGAGGTGATTTGATAGAGCTTGGTGAGGGAATGTCCTGTACAAGACCAGACACTTTCTGTTGGCTACAGTACCAAAACAAAGTAAGACAGCCAGTGTTGTGGGAGATACAGTAAACCTGGTTGATGCAATGTACCACGGTAAGCGTTTGATCTCTTGTTGTGGTAGATATGACTTTCTCCTTAAAGCTGTAGTTGTACTTGTGTAACACTCTTCTGAAAACTTCTGGCTGGCTTACTTATTATTATTTTTGTGGCAGCTTAATAAGTCTGACTTTGGTTTTTTTTTTCACTAACTGCACTGTAGGCATACAGTCACACAAATGTCATGCAGGGAGCCCCAGCAAGCTGTTGGTTGTTGTTCTTTCAGTTTCTCTCTCCCTCTCTCCCCTACTCTCCCTTTCTTCCTCCTCCTTGCATAAAGCCAGCACTGCAGAGTTCAATTAAAATGCTGTTTATTGCTATTGGATATGGCATGCTGTGCTAGCCTGGTGAAGTCCATTATAGGCTCTTCAGCCACCTAGTCCCCCTCAGACCCTGTCTTTACACGTGACCAACCTGCCTGTCTGTCTCTCTCGCGCTTTCTGTCTGTCTCTCTCGCGCTTTCTGTCTGTCTCTTGCGCTTTCTGTCTGTCTCTCTCGCTTTCTGTCTGTCTCTCGCGCTTTCTGTCTGTCTCTCGCGCTTTCTGTCTGTCTCTCGCGCTTTCTGTCTCGGTGTCTGTCTAGCTGTCTGTCTGTCTAGCTGTCTGTCTGTCTGTCTGTCTAGCTGTCTGTCTGTCTAGCTGTCTGTCTGTCTGGCTGTCTGTCTGTCTGGCTGTCTGTCTGTCTGGCTGTCTGGCTGTCTAGCTGTCTGGCTGTCTAGCTGTCTGTCTGTATGTCTTGGTGTCTGTCTGTGTCTGTCTGTATGTCTTGGTGTCTGTCTGTGTCTGTCTGTCTAGGTGTCTGTCTGTCTGTCTGTCTAGGTGTCTGTCTGTCTGTCTAGGTGTCTGTCTTGGTGTCTCGTTCTCTCTTTCTGCCTGTTTAAACAGTTTGTTTGTTTAATGGTCATTTTTTAAAATCGTGCTCTCGATGCCTCCTGAGGGGATTCATAAACTCCTTTTGTGTTGTTGTTTGCTCACCCTCTAACCTTGACCTCTAACCTTTCACATCTCAGTGTCCCACCAGAGTTTTCATAAAGGCAGGAGCAGCTTACTTTAACACCCTTTCCCCCTCTTTCTAGATCTTTTGGTTCTCGCTCTCTCCCGCTCTCTCTCTCCCACTCTCTCGGTCTCTCACTTTCTCTCTCTGTCACACACACACACACACACACACACACACACACACACACACACACACACACACCCACCCTTTGGCAGTGCCTTGGCGGGGTATAAATGAGTGTCTGTCATGTTCAGTGTGGGAGGATGCTGTTGTGTGTGAATCCATGAACAGCCAGCTCATGTGCATCCTGCAGTGAGAGGGAGGGAGTAGACAGCAGGACAGCTTTTATCTGTGTGTGTGTGCCTGTCTACGTGTGTGCGCACGCACATACTCTACCAGAGGGAGGTGAGGGTGGGACTCTGTCATCAGGACCTCAGCTCAGCACGGGGTTTTGTCCTCCCTCCTGCTCACCCATTCTGATGGATTAGACAGTTGCAGCTGTTCCAGAGATGTAGTTGCTCTGGTGCCTCTGTAAAATAGTCCACTGACTAGGCACCCACTGTGCCCTCCTCCCGCTGACCTCCCATCAGTAAGCACTGTGTAGGTGTGTTTTGTTTGTGTGCGTGAACAGATATATACCGTGTGTTTATAATGCATATAAGTGTATAGGTGGTTGTATGTTTGAGTCAGTATACATACTGTATCAGGGTTTCCGTTAGGAAAGTGTGGCACTGGACATTTGACCGCCAGCATTTTAATTTACCGTACCCATATGCATTGGGTGCGTAACCTGGTTAGGGCGTTCACCCACGGTTCTCAGAATGACAGAAATCCCAATTAGATTATGGTCATTCATATTAACAGAACATGCAATTTGAGATTATTATAATATTTTTTTTAACCCCTTTTCTCCCAATATCATGATATCCAATTGGTAGTTACAGTCTTGTCCCATCGCTGCAACTCCCTTACGGACTCGGGAGAGGCGACGGTCGAGAGCCGTGCGTCCTCCAAAACCCAGCCAAGCCGCACTGCTTCTTGATACAATGCCAGTTTAACCCGGTAGCCAGCCGCACCAATGTGTTGGAGGAAACACCGTACACCTGGCGACCGTGTCAGTGTACATTGTGCCCGGACCGCCACAGGAGTCGCTAGTGCCCGATGGGACAAGAACATCCCTGCCGACCAAACCCTCCCCTAACCCGGCCGACGCTGGGCCAATTATGGGTCTCCCGCTCGCGGCCGGCTGTGAGATGTACAGTCCTTCTGACCGAATTCTGATGCCCACATTTACTTTTCCTCAGCCAACAAGATGAGTAACGAACAGCAAAATCAATCTACTATCCCCATATTAGAAAAGTTGACCTATTCTATTGGTCAGCTTGTCGAGAAAGAAATAGCTTATTCCAGACAGACTCTGGGACAGCTGTGGATCGATATATCCCAAATTCATACAATCAGTAGGCCTCGGCTACATACATTTTTTTTTTTTAAGCAATGAGGCTGATGCAACAGATCAGAACGTTTAGCTTAAAATGTTGATAAACTATTATTTCACATTATAAGTGCAGCAATGTGCACAAGGCAGTAGGCTATGTGCTAATGTTTTTCCCCATAATGCAATTAGCAGGAAAAAACGAGCTTTTTCATGTGACAGAGATGAAAATATCCTTTCCAAATTTTGAGAGGGGAGATCTAGTATGCAACAACTAGCATGGGTTGCTAATATGACTACCATTGTGCCTTTGGCTACTGGACATAGCCTACTGACAATGAAAAAAAGTTGATATAGTATAAAATAATTGCCTCCACTGATATGGTCTGATTTTGGCTAGACTACTTTGAAGCAAAGGTAAAACATTCAGGTTCCCAACAATAAGTATATGTTTTCTAAATGCATACTGCCTCCTGCTCATTGCAAAGGGCTGTGGGACGCGCTGATGAAGCCTGCCTTCCATTGTCTATGCGTTTGCTGTTTGAGATGCTGTAGCAACAGCTCTCGCGCTGTCAGACAGCGTAAACGCTCTGTACTTGTACGCTGTACACGTGTGATAAATTAGCTACATAACCAATATTCCGTACACAAGCGCAAATTAAACCTATAAACCAATAGGCATGACCAGTCAAATATATTTACATTGACTGGTATTTACATCAAGAATCAATGAATGCTGCCGGTCAAGTGTCCGGTGCCACACTTTCCTAACAGAAGAGGCTAAAAGCATTTTTTCACATTTAGATTTTATATTCTTCTCCCGGAAGACTGGGAACCCTGAACCGTATGTATTAATGCCTACATTATGTGTACAAATCTGTAGTGTGTGTGTGCACCTGCTTCAAGAAGGACCATGGCAGTAGGGCACCCTTCCCAGCAGCCTCAGCGGTATCCAGTCATCCCCCCCCTTCAGAGGTTCTATTTCTGGCTACAGGCGACACACACACACACACACACACACACACACACACACACACACACACACACACACACACACACACACACACACACACACACACACACACTCTTATGGCTCTGATCTGGCACTTACTGCCTTAAAAGTACATTAAAGTTCAGCTATAGGATTACATACCTGTTACTGAGCCAAGCTGAAATGTGGGGTGGTGGGAGTTGAATTATTATGTGTCTCGCTACCATGCTAAACCCCAAGTCAAGTTTAAGAGTGTGGAGAGTAGGCCAGCATGTCACTCACTCTGCCGCTCTACACTGTATATTCAAGACCAAGATGTCAGAGAGGTCACAAGCCTTTATCTACCTTCATAACCCTTAACCTTACAAGATCATTAAGACCAGAATAGCAAGTCCCTTTTTATCTAAAACTGCAGACTCCTCACAATCTAACCAAAGCAAGATGAAAGACCGAACCCAACCCTCTTTAGCAGAAAATAATTAGTTCTCTGAAGGGTTCACGCTATGCATTAATAGCTATAGCCTATACAACCGGGCTTTAGAGAGACGTATACGTGCTAAATATACCCTGGGGGTGAGGAAAGATGGTACTGCTATTTAGAACCTCTCCTGTCTGCTTCTAACTTTCGGTTGAAGATGTTTAATTAGATGTTGAGCTGCAATGGAAACGCCAACACTCCCATCGGTGCTACCTCCCACACACATAGGAGGATCTGGATGTGAGCTAGACCTGTAGTTCCACCCAGACATATTGTAGAGAGCGCTCTTCAGGGCCAGGGGAGAAGCCTACTCGCTCACAGTAGAAATTCATGGATTCTAAGGTGCTTATGGTTGCAAACCGAGCCCGGAAGGTCGCGTGGGTGTACAGCCACATATTGAGATTGTGATGTCGGTTTTAGTTTTTTTATCTAGACACTGTGAAAAAGCTACTTGGAAAAGTCTCCCTGTGTGTGTGTGTGTGTGTGTGTGTGTGTGTGTGTGGTGAGTTTTGTGTATGAAGTGGCATGTGTGCTTGTTCATGATAACATATCACCTGTGTGTTACATTTGATGTGTGCACTTGTCCCGTTTCAAGTAGACTTTTTAGGAACTATATGCCAAATCACAGTGTGCTGCTCACCGCAGGAAAATAATCCTACAACAACAGGACATGTGGATTATAATAGTGGACATTTTTGTAAGGGTTGTTACATTTTTTGTAAAGGTAAATCAAGTTTGAAATTAAGTGGAAATGACCAACTTTATAGGCCTTTTTAAAATCTTGAATACACTACAATTTTCATTTTCTGCTGCGCAGGTAAATTGTCTGTGATGACAGAGTAATCAAATTAAGATAGCAGATATGTAGGGTTGAGATTTATGAAATGATATCGTTCCAAAAGAGAGCGGATTAGACTAATAGCTTGATTAAAAACAAAAATCTAGCAAAAAACAAGGTTGTTGATTATTTGCCCTGTTTTCAGATCAACATGAGAAGGATCACAACCACATGCCCCTCCTCTCTCCATTCATGTCCATCATCTCCTCCGTATTGTCTTTCTGACATCCTCCATTAGTGCTCACTGACCATCTAGCTGCCCCTCTTAACATGTCACGTAGGCAAGGCTCAGTGACACTTAATCATGTTTAGCCAGGCTTCGTTTGTGAGGTTTACTTTCATCACTGACGGCTTTGTGAAGGTCGTGCTCTTTAGCGACAGACCGTTCTACAATTACCTGTGTGCCGTCTGCCATGATATCTTCAAGGTCCTCTGTCAACCGGACGTAGAGATTTAGTAGGACTCTCTATTAAATAAAAAATTAAGATTTGAACCCTCACATTCAGAGAAGCGGGTCGATGCCTTATAGTCAGTCTTTCTGCCAGCACATACAGTGTTGCTGGTTTTGATTCCATGATTTGATCTTTTTCCATCATACGTGTATGAGGTGTGTTATGCTGTTGTGCCAACACATCTGTTCAGCAGCACAGAGGAGGCTGTGTGTCTGCTGACTACAGTGGGGAAAAAAAGTATTTAGTCAGCCACCAATTGTGCAAGTTCTCTCACTTAAAAAGATGAGAGAGGCCTGTAATTTTCATCGTAGGTACACTTCAACTATGACAGACAAAATGAGGAAGAAAAATCCAGAAAATCACATTGTAGGATTTTTTATGAATTTATTTGCAAATTATGGTGGAAAATATGGTGGATTTTCTATGGGGTTGAGATCTGGAGACTGGCTAGGCCACTCCAGGACCTTGAAATGCTTCTTACGAAGCCACTCCTTCGTTGCCCGGGCGGTGTGTTTGGAATCATTGTCATGCTGAAAGACCCAGCCACGTTTCATCTTCAATGCCCTTGCTGATGGAAGGAGGTTTTCACTCAAAATCTCACGATACATGGCCCCATTCATTCTTTCCTTTACACGGATGAGTCGTCCTGGTACCTTTGCAGAAAAACAGCCCCAAAGCATGATGTTTCCACCCCCATGCTTCACAGTAGGTATGGTGTTCTTTGGATGCAACTCAGCATTCTTTGTCCTCCAAACACGACGAGTTGAGTTTTTACCAAAAAGTTATATTTTGGTTTCATCTGACATTCTCCCAATCCTCATCTGGATCATCCAAATGCTCTCTAGCAAACTTTAGACTTGCCTGAACATGTACTGGCTTAAGCAGGGGGACACGCCTGGCACTGCAGGATTTGAGTCCCTGGCGGCGAGTGTGTTACTGATGGTAGGCTTTGTTTCTTTGGTCCCAGCTCTCTGCAGGTCATTCACTAGGTCCCCGTGTGGTTCTGGGATTTTTGCTCACCGTTCTTGTGATCATTTTGACCCCACGGGTGAGATCTTGCGTGGAGCCCCAGATCGAGGAAGATTATCAGTGGTCTTGTATGTCTTCCATTTCCTAATAATTGCTCCCACAGTTGATTTCTTCAAACCAAGCTGCTTACCTATTGCAGATTCAGTCTTCCCAACCTGGTGCAGGTCTACAATTTTGTTTCTGGTGTCCTTTGACAGCTCTTTGGTCTTGGCCATAGTGGAGTTTGGAGTGTGACTGTTTGAGGTTGTGGACAGGTGTCTTTTATACTGATAACAAGTTCAAACAGGTGCCATTAATACAGGTAATGAGTGGATGACAGAGGAGCCTCTTAAAGAAGAAGTTACAGGTCTGTGAGAGCCAGAAATCTTGCTTGTTTGTATGTGACCAAATACTTATTTTCCACCATAATTTGCAAATAAATTCATAAAAAATCCTACAATGTGATTTTCTGGATTTTCTTTTCCTCATTTTGTCTGTCATAGTTGAAGTGTACCTATGATGAAAATTACAGGCCTCTCTCATCTTTTTAAGTGAGAGAACTTGCACAATTGGTGGCTGACTAAATACTTTTTTTCCCCACTGTATGTTCAGGCTGTCCTGAACACCATGCTGCCTGCCACCAACACCAGCCAGTACAGTATAATCTCACCCTTTTCACTGCATAGAAGCAAGGGAGAAAGCGACTGAAAAGTGCTGCCACGTTTCAATTTCTACGTGAAGGAAGAAAATCCCTGGGCCCAATTCCATTATTTTATACTAGCACATTAGCGTTGTTTCAACACCTCTTCAAATCAAAGTCCACAATGTTAATGCCTGCGTGCATGGCTTTGGACACCTCAACAGTACTGTGGTGTTAGACTCCAGTAGATTCATGTTGAACCTCTGTCTCAGTGGGCCGTTGTCCTGTCACAGCCTTATTAAATCCCTCAACCCTGGTGTATAAAAGTCTCAGCTTATAGACTCTTTTGCCTGCGGTATATCAGCCTGGTGGTTCCTAAATCTCCTGCAGTAGAAATTAGTTACCTCTGGTTTGTTCAGCCATTCCTATGAGGAAAAGGAATGGGGAAAGAATAGGGTTTTGGGATAAAGTGGCCAGGAGTCAGCTCATCACAATTTAAAATAGACATGGAATGGAGGAGATGGGAGGTGGAGGGGATTGGGGAGAGTAGAGAGGACATTAGCGGGGGGTAGAGAGATAGTTATGTGAGAGTGGTCAGTGCAGTTATGTTTTTCTCATTTTGGAATGCAGTTATGTTGCTTTAGCTTTTGTCTTGTGAGGTGAAGAGTAAATCAGCAATTAAAAGTGTGTTTATTTGAACTATAATGAACAAAATATAAACTCAACATGTAAAGTGTTGGTCCCATGTTTTATGAGCTGAAATAAAATACAATTTCCATACGCACAAAAAACATATGTTTACGTCCCTGTTAGTGAGCATTTCTTCTTTGCCAAGATAATCCATCTACCTGACAGGTGTGGCATATCAAGAGGCTGATTAAACAGCATGATCATTACACAGGTGCACCTTGTGCTGGGGACAATAAGGCCACTCTAAAATGTGCAGTTTTGTCACACAGCACAATGCTACAGATGTCTGAAGTTTTGAGGCAGCGTGCAACTACAGGAATGTCCACCAGAGCTTCTGCCAGAGAATTGAATGTTAAATTCTATACCATAAGCTGCCTCCAACATCATTTTAGAGAGTTTGGCAGTACGTCCAACTGGCCTCACAATCGCAGACCACGCGCCAGCCCGGGGCCTCCACATCCGGCTTCCTCACCTGCGGGACCGTCGGAGACCAGCCTCCCGGACAGCTGTTGAAACTGAGGATTATTTCTGTCAGTAATAATGCCCTTTTGTGGGGAAAACTCATTCTGCTTGCCTGGGCCTGGCTCCAAAGTGGGTGGGCCTGGCTCCCAAGTGGGTGGGCCTATGCCCTTCCAGGCCGACCAATGGCTGCGCCCCAGCCCAGCCATGTGAAATCCGTAGATTAGGGCCTAATGCATTTATTTCAATTGACTGATTTCCTTATAAGAACTGTAACAAATTGTTGCATGTTGCATTTATATTTTTGTTGTGTATTACTATGAAATCTTGGTCATCCATTAAAAAAAATTACTTGCTGACCAAAGTACTAGGATCAAGATTCCAGCTCACTACTTTGGTCTCTATGTAACACAACTAAAACAACCACACACACACACTTGGGAGCCATTGTAGTGTTTGTGCATTAGATCTGCTGTCTATATGCACAAACGCAGAATGCAGTGGGGTGAGGAATTGTAGTCTCCACAGGGGTTTGCACAAGGAAGAGGAAATATGATTTATATCAAATCCCCTTGTCGGTTAGAGGAGAGTTATTTTTTTTTTTTTTTAATTCCATCTTATTTTTGTGTTTTGTGATGTTTTTTCACGTCAACTCCCTTCCCTCCCAGGCATCGAAGTTTAGTGGCTCCCATTGCAATACTGTGTTCAAGGCATCCTCAATCAAGGCAGGTTTTAATGTGGTAAAGAACTAGCAGTGACACATGCCATGTTAAATGAAAGGACGAGCAGCCGAACACAGGCATACCCAATGTAAATGTACTTGATCGAGCCAGGGAGCATATAAGGGATTAGGATACTGTTCCACCTTGTTAGAAACAAATCAGTTTCCAGCAGGTAACTTCAACTCTAGTCCTGGAAGGCTAGAAAGGAGTTCTTAATTGACACATTTATGATAGTCCACTCACCTGGATACTCTGGCCTGAATCGATGGCTGATTTTAACAGGTAAGGTTTTAAACCGGCAGACACTGCTGACCTCCCAGATGGTTACAGCAGGTTTTTTTTCTGGTTCATTATGGGGCTTAGGTGCTGGGCGTGGCAGGGGGCGTGGCAATGGGCACGGTCGACTCGTTTTAGAGAGAAATGTAGAGTCCCCATTTTGGCGTTGTAGAGACATTTTGGTTAATACTGTGTTATTTTGCGCAAACATCAACATCATTACTGCTAAATTGATTGATTGTTTTTGGGGGGAATTTTGGGGGGAATTTTCTCCCCTCCATTTCTCCATTTTACTTGACTGAGCGCCTGGATCTGATGGTCAGTCTGAGGGGAGGGAGGGAGCAGCGGTGAGGCTGCCTCTCACCTGACTCACTGTCCCTCCATTCTCCCTCCCTCCCTCCACTGAGAAAAGGGGACACAATCTTCCAGCTGATGGCGAAACTCAAGTCGCACTGCATTATTTCTGCCTCATGCACCAATTCACGTTGTTACTCCTATGACCCGAGAAAGTGAAATACTTCTTGATATTAAAGACAAGCCGCTAATAATAACAACTTTGAAACACCTTGCTGCTACACTCATTCATTGCAGCTGCAGTGCTGGTTGTAGCATGAGTAGAAGTAGGGAGAACACACATTTCATGGCTCATAAAACTGTTGAACAAAGTGTTGACTGTAATGAATAACTTAAACATGAACGTATTCATAAAAACAGCAGCTCTTTGCTGTAGTCGTTGAGTCTCTCTCTAGTCATAGTTTTAAAAGTTTTGAAATCTCACATTATCATCAACTTTGCTGTGCGTTCGAGGCTTCTTTTCACAGTATATGGCTTGAGGAAACTGTGCAGACACCGTGTTCTGAACTATCTGATTGGCCAACGGTAGGCCTATAGGTGCACTTGAGTTGCTCCCTGGGCCTGCCGGGTAGCCAGAGTTCTACCTTCAGACACATGAAATGGTTCAATATGGGAACACTTTGCCTTCCTGGTGCTAGGGCTGCTGAATCAAGTGCACCTACCACCAACAGCGCAAACCAAATAAAAAAAGAAGTAGGAATGTAGGAGACCCTAACCGTCTTTTTACAGAAATGTTTGATTGACCGGTTGGTGACCACTGCACTAAGACTTGTCAAGTCTCACAGGACCAGAGCGCAGTATGGGAGGCTCTGGAGTGTCAGCTTTGCCACTGTAGCCAATCAGCTAGCCTATAACATTGTGTTGTCTCAGAACTTGTCTCAGAAGCATTATGTCACAGTGTTCCTTTCTGAAGAGACTTGTGGATCTTATAAAAGATGCATTGGGGTTTCTCCTGCTGCTGTAAAGACGTGTCCGTTGTTGAGAACTGCTCCAAGCTCTTTAGTTTAGAAGCAGTCCCTGTAGACAACCACAGTTTGGAAAACAAGAGTAAAGTGATGGTCGGCTGTGAGTCCGCTCATATGCATCTGTATATTTACTCTACAATGTATGCATGTTTCTGCAAGTGTGTATGTGTGTGTGTGTTTGTGATATCTACAGTAGGCCCTGCTGTAGTGGTATAGTGTCACATCTCTCTGTCTAAGTGCATGAACAGCAGCCTTTGAAGCACACTACTCTGCACCACTCTACTCCTATAATGTCAGTACATTCATAGTATTCCTAATTTAGCCATGAATCACCTCAGTGTCTGCTCTGCACAGAAAGGAGAGGCACTCTACATTCCTGCAGGCTGCTCCCTCTCTGTACAGTACAGCCTACAGGAGTCAACCCACTGTTACACAACACATACTAGACAATTTGGAAGTTTGACAAGGTAGTCTACTTTGTAGATTTTAGTGCAGCATTTGATTTAGTGGATCATGAAATAATTTTGACAAAATCAATGCATTATGGTTTTTAAGGAGGTAGCATTGAATTGGGTACAGTCATATCTAACTGACAGGAAACAGTCCACCTATATCAATGGTTCATTTTCTTCCCTTCATGCTTTAAACTGTAGAATACCACAGGGCAGCTGCCTGGGGCCACTTCTTTATTTAATATATACCAACGACCTTTCTTATGCCTTATCTGAATCTCAAGCTACTATATTTGCAGATGATACTACAATTTATACAGCAAGACAATTGGTTCAACAGGTACAGCAAGCTTTACAAGGAGATTTGGAGAATATCAGGGAGTGGGTTTGCTGGAACAAACTTGTTTTAAACACCAAGAACCAAAGTTATGCTGGTCTGTTCCACTAGGAAAAGGCCGACACAGCATGGAATACAATTAAGTATGGGGGGAGTACAAATTGAGGAAGTGACAGAAACCAAACTACTGGGAGTGCAGCTAGACAACTGCTTATCATGGTCGTCTCAAATAACTAATCTATGTAAAAAAAAATATTAAAACAGCATGCATAATCAGAAGGATAGCTAAATATTTACCAGGAAAGATTCTTAAGCAAATAACCCACGCATTAATTGAGAGTCAGGTGAACTACTGTTCTGTGGTCTGGGGAAATGCATCAGCAAGTGACATTGAGAGGCTGCAGATTGCACAGAATAAAGGATTGTTTTAAGGTGGAGATATGGTTCTTCTGCTGTAGTCATTCACAATACTCTTGGTTGGTCATCAATCAACAAGATAATTGAAAAAAAACATTCTTATTTTATTTTATAATATACACCATTTAAAACAGCCAAACTCTATTCACAACGGCATTCAGTTGGTAAGAGACACATTCAGTAAATACTAGGAATAGATTGTCCAAAATCTGTGTTATCCAGACAGAAAAGAGAAAAAGGCTAAATAACATTTCGATTTAGAGCAATAAAGAAATTGATTAATTTAACTGAGCAAACCAGACACCTTTCAATATATACTTTAAAACCATTTAAATACACTGCTCAAAAAAATAAAGGGAACACTTAAACAACACAATGTAACTCCAAGTCAATCACACTTCTGTGAAATCAAACTGTCCACTTAGGAAGCAACACTGATTGACAATAAATTTCACATGCTGTTGTGCAAATGGAATAGACAACAGGTGGAAATTATAGGCAATTAGCAAGACACCCCCAATAAAGGAGTGGTTCTGAAGGTGGTGACCACAGACCACTTCTCAGTTCCTATGCTTCCTGGCTGATGTTTTGGTCACTTTTGAATGCTGGCGGTGCTTTCACTCTAGTGGTAGCATGAGACGGAGTCTACAACCCACACAAGTGGCTCAGGTAGTGCAGGTCATCCAGGATGGCACATCAATGCGAGCTGTGGCAAGAAGGTTTGCTGTGTCTGTCAGCGTAGTGTCTAGAGCATGGAGGCGCTACCAGGTGACAGGCCAGTACATCAGGAGACGTGGAGGAGGCCGTAGGAGGGCAACAACCCAGCAGCAGGACCACTACCTCCGTCTTTGTGCAAGGAGGAGCACTGCCAGAGCCCTGCAAAATGACCTCCAGCAGGCCACAAATGTGCATGTGTCTGCTCAAACGGTCAGAAACAGACTCCATGAGGGTGGTATGAGGGCCCAACGCCCACAGGTGGGGTTGTGCTTACAGCCCAACACCGTGCAGGACGCTTGGCATTTGCCAGAGAACACCAAGATTGGCAAATTCGCCACTGGCGCCCTGTGCTCTTCACAGATGAAAGCAGGTTCACACTGAGCACGTGACAGACGTGACAGAGTCTGGAGACGCCGTGGAGAAAGTTCTGCTGCCTGCAACATCCTCCAGCATGACCGGTTTGGCGGTGGGTCAGTCATGGTGTGGGGTGGCATTTCTTTGGGGGGCCGCACAGCCCTCCATGTGCTCGCCAGAGGTAGCCTGACTGCCATTAGGTACCGAGATGAGATCCTCAGACCCCTTGTGAGACCATATGCTGGTGCGGTTGGCCCTGGGTTCCTCCTAATGCAAGACAATGCTAGACCTCATGTGGCTGGAGTGTGTCAGCAGCTCCTGCAAGAGGAAGGCATTGATGCTAAGGACTGGCCCGCCCGTTCCCCAGACCTGAATCCAATTGAGCACATCTGGGACATCATGTCTCGCTCCATCCACCAACGCCACGTTGCACCACAGACTGTCCAGGAGTTGGCGGATGCTTAAAGTCCAGGTCTGGGAGGAGATCCCTCAGGAGACCATCCGCCACCTCATCAGGAGCATGCCCAGGCGTTGTAGGGAGGTCATTCAGGCACGTGGAGGCCACACACACTACTGAGCCTCATTTTGACTTGTTTTAAGGACATTACATCAAAGTTGGATCAGCCTGTAGTGTGGTTTTCCACTTTAATTTTGAGTGTGACTCCAAATCCAGACCTCCATGGGTTGATAAATTTGATTTCCATTGATAATTTTTGTGTGATTTTGTTGTCAGCACATTCAACTATGTAAAGAAAAAAGTATTTAATAAGATTATTTCATTCATTCAGATCTATGATGTGTTATTTTAGTGTTCCCTTTATTTTTTTGAGCAGTGTATAATACATTGGAAAGTTGTGCTGGACTATGGTAGATAAAGAATCAAAATATATTTTTAGACTGAGTATTTATCGGGTCAATATGTTAGTGTATTATGTCTGTTTGTAATAGTGTGTTATATGTGAAAATGTGTTTGTATTATAAATTGTATTTTAATGTTTAAGGACTCTTGGAAGATTAGTCCAAATGAGGACTAAAATAGATAATCACATCTACTGTACAGACCTATACCTGCAGTGGGCCAATGATTGTTCATTCTGTTTATTCTACTTCTGTTTTCACTGTGGCTGTTACCAGATTTAGACAATGTACTTTATTATACATTATCTACCCAGAGCCTGAATGTTGGAACATTCATAATGCCTACCTTGAGTCAAGAGTATTGTATGCAGTGTTCAACTATTCTAACACAGTCTGTATAGCTAGGAATAATTCCAACTGGCGAAATCCCATGTCTTACTCTTCTCAAAAACAGAAAATGCAAATTTGGTATAGCTGAAAATATATTTAGACTTTTGTGTTTTGGGTATGAATGTGTAAGGGAGGTGTTTCATCTTGGGACGCATGTGTGTATGAAAGATGATCGGTTTATGGCTGTGTTGGTTATGGAAGTGTGGGAGTTGTTTAGGTATGTTTTATGGAGTGTTTTTATAGTGTACTGTATGAAAGTTCCAACTAGGGCTGTGAGAGAGGGGAGTATATCTTGTTGTAAAGACAAGACAGGCTTTGCTGTCAAGTGAATAGTATCATGAAAAAGTATTTATTAAGAGCAATCTTAGCGTTTTTCTGTTTTAGCCGCTCCAATTTGGTCAATTACATCTGAGAAAAACATCTACATTTGGCTTTGTTCAACAGAGGGAGGGAGAAATAATGTTATGTAACCTTTATTTTAATAGAGAAGACGTATTGAGACCTAAGTATTTTTTGCGCCCTGTATATAAATATACATATTATGAGAGAGAGCGAGACTGAGAGGGCGAGACTGAGAGGGCGAGACTGAGAGACGGAGACTGAGCTTATAGAGCATAAGCCCCAAAGATAAAAAGATAACAAGCTGCACCGCCTCCCAAAACAAAATCCTCATTGTCTTTTTCTGTTTATTTCATTATTTTGCTCTATATCTGTGTTTCTCTGTAAATAGGACATGGCATGTCTCTATTGCGGCAGTAGTTAGTTAATGGTGGACGTCACTGGGTTCCGTGCCTCCTATAGAACATAAAAGTGGTATGGAGGAGGGTCTAGTTTTACATGTTACTGTCAGGTGTATCACAGTGGTCCCTAAGGGGTTTGACTTTATGTTGGCTACTAAAGTACATCTTTAATGGGATGTTTTTTCTAAGGCTCTATTAGGGCTGACCCCAATTATTAGACTGGTCGAATGTTTAGTTGATAGGCTGTTGGTCGACCAAGGTTTTTTTTTGTCGAGCAGTAGCGTGTGTGTGTGTGTGTGTGTGTGTGTGTGTGTGTGTGTGTGTGTGTGTGTGTGTGTGTGTGTGTGTGTGTATATATATATATATATACACACACAGACACACAGTGAGCACCATAATTCATTGGACAGTGAAATTTGTTTTGTTATTTTGGTTCTGTACTCTAGCACTTTGAGTTTGAAAGGATACAATGACCATGAGGGTGAAGTGCTGAATGATGGTGCTCAGTGTGTGTGTGTGTGTGTGTGTATATATATATATGTGTGTGTGTGTGTGTGTGTGTATATATACAGTGGGGCAAAAAAGTATTTAGTCAGCCACCAATTGTGCAAGTTCTCTCATTTAAAAAGATGAGATAGGCCTGTAATTTTCATCATAGGTACACTTCAACTATGACAGACAAAATGAGGAAAAGAAATCCAGAAAATCACATTGTAGGATTTTTAATGAATTTATTTGCAAATTATGGTGGAAAATAAGTATTTGGTCACATACAAACAAGCAAGATTTCTGGCTCTCACAGACCTGTAACTTCTTCTTTAAGAGGCTCCTCTGTCCTCCACTCGTTACCTGTATTAATGGCACCTGTTTGAACTTGTTATCAGTATAAAAGACACCTGTCCACAACCTCAAACAGTCACACTCCAAACTCCACTATGGCCAAGACCAAAGAGCTGTCAAAGGACACTAGAAACAAAATTGTAGACCTGCACCAGGTTGGGAAGACTGAATCTGCAATAGGTAAGCAGCTTGGTTTGAAGAAATCAACTGTGGGAGCAATTATTAGGAAATGGAAGACATACAAGACCACTGATAATCTTCCTCGATCTGGGGCTCCACGCAAGATCTCACCCCGTGGGGTCAAAATGATCACAAGAACGGTGAGCAAAAATCCCAGAACCACACGGGGACCTAGTGAATGACCTGCAGAGAGCTGGGACCAAAGTAACAAAGCCTACCATCAGTAACACACTACGCCGCCAGCGACTCAAATCCTGCAGTGCCAGACGTGTCCCCCTGCTTAAGCCAGTACATGTTCAGGCCCGTCTGAAGTTTGCTAGAGAGCATTTGGATGATCCAGATGAGGATTGGGAGAATGTCATATGGTCAGATGAAACCAAAATATAACTTTTTGGTAAAAACTCAACTCGTCAGTGGTTTGGAGGACAAAGAATGCTGAGTTGCATCCAAAGAACACCATACCTACTGTGAAGCATGGGGGTGGAAACATCATGCTTTGGGGCTGTTTTTCTGCAAAGGGACCAGGACGACTGATCCGTGTAAAGGAAAGAATGAATGGGGCCATGTATCGTGAGATTTTGAGTGAAAACCTCCTTCCATCAGCAAGGGCATTGAAGATGAAACGTGGCTGGGTCTTTCAGCATGACAATGATCCCAAACACACCGCCCGGGCAATGAAGGAGTGGCTTCGTAAGAAGCATTTCAAGGTCCTGGAGTGGCCTAGCCAGTCTCCAGATCTCAACCCCATAGAAAATCTTTGGAGGGAGTTGAAAGTCCGTGTTGCCCAGCGACAGCCCCAAAACATCACTGCTCTAGAGGAGATCTGCATGGAGGAATGGGCCAAAATACCAGCAACAGTGTGTGAAAACCTTGTGAAGACTTACAGAAAACGTTTGACCTCTGTCATTGCCAACAAAGGGTATATAACAAAGTATTGAGATAAACTTTTGTTATTGACAATACTTATTTTCCACCATAATTTGCAAATAAATAAATTAAAAATCCTACAATGTGATTTTCTGGATTTCTTTTTCTCATTTCGTCTGTCATAGTTGAAGTGTACCTATGATGAAAATTACAGGCCTCTCTCATCTTTTTAAGTTGGAGAACTTGCACAATTGGTGGCTGACTAAATGTGTGACACACACACACACAGTGAGCACCATCATTCATTTTTGGTTCTGTACTCTAGCACTTTGAGTTTGAAAGGATACAACGACAATGAGGGTGAAGTGCAGACTGTCAGCTTTAATTTGAGGGTATTTTCAATGACAGCCCCTTTTGTACATGGTCAGCACCTTTTGTATATATTACAGTACCAGTCAAAAGTTTGAACACCTTCTCATTCAAGGGTTTTTCTTTATTTTTACTATTTTCTACATTGTAAAAAAGTAGTGAAGACATCAAAACTATAAAATAACACATATGGAATCAAAAGTGTTAAACAAATCAAAATATATTTTATATTCTTCAAAGTAGCCACCCTTTTCCTTGATGACAGCTTTGCACACTCTTGGACTGCTTTTTCAACAGTGTTGGAGTTCCCACATATGCTGAGCACTTGTTGGCTGATTTTCCTTTACTCTGCGGTCCAACTCAAGCCAAACCATCTCAATTGGGTTGATGTTGGGTGATTGTGGAGCACTCCATCACTCTCCTTTGTCAAATAGCCCTTACACAGCCTGGAGGTGTGTTGGGTCATTGTCCTGTTGATGGGATGGCGTAGAATGGTAGCCAAGCTGATTAAGTGTGCTTTGAATTCTAAATAAATCACAGACAGTGTCACCAGCAAAGTACCATCACACCAACTCCTCCATGCTTCACGGGGTGAACCACACATGTGGAGATCATCCTTTCAAGGCAGTTGGAACAAAAAAATCTCACCCCAACAATCTCATTGGACTCCAGAACAAAGGACAGATTTCCACCGGTCTAATGTCCACTACAGACCCTGGTTCGATTTCACAACCGGCTGTGATTGGGAGTCCCATAGGGTGACAAACAATTGTCCCAGCGTTGTTAGGGTTTGGGTGGGGTAGCCGTCATTTGTAAATAAGAAATTGTTTTTAACTGACTTGCCTAGTTAAATAAAGGTTTAAAAATATATATTATAAAAAAATTCAATACCTTGTCACTGATTGGCTCAAACGCATAAGGAAAGAAATTCTCCCTTTTTCTCCCCAATTTCGTGGTATCCAATTGGTAGTTAGTCTTGTCTCATTGCTGCAACTCCCATACGGACTCGGGAGAGGCGAATGTCGAGAGTCGTGCGTCCTCCTAAACACAACCCAACAAAGCCACACTGCTTCTTGATACAATGCCCACTTAACTCGGAAGCCAGCCGCACCAATGTGTCGGAGGAAACACCGAACCCAGAATCTCTAGTGGCACAGCTAGCACTGCAATGCAGTGTCAAATTTACTTTTAACAAGGCACACCTGTTGTGCAAAGCTGTCATCAACGCAAAGGGTGGCTACTTTGAAGAATCCCAAATATACTTTTTTGGTTACTACATGATTCCATATGTGTTATTTAATAGTTTTGATGTCTTCATTATTATTCTGCAATATAGAAAATAGAAAAAATAAAGAAAAAGCCTTGAATGAGGTGTGTCCAAACTTTTGACTGGTACTGTATGCCAACAATCCTTCCTCCAAAGGATCCAACTATGGATAACATTTTATGGAAATCCCCAAACTCATGGTATTTTTTATCCTCATTTTGTGAGGAATTTCTCTCTCTTTCTCTCTCTCTGTCCTTTTCAGACATTCACTCTCCCGCAATCTTTCACAACTTTAATGGAGGATGGAACTTTTTATTTACCTACAGTGAAATACAATTCCCTTTCCCACGACTACTTGTTGTTTACCTCAGTACAATCATGTACTTATATTCATAATGGCACGAGAGAACTTTGTTCTCATTATAATTTCCTTGCCCCAGGTTACCTTGACCTGAGTGCTCTGAAACATTGTCCACTCCCTTGGATCGCTCAGAATGAATAACTATAAACACATTCCCCAGTCACATAATTTTCATCTTATCATTGTATCCCCAAGTTTTCTGGTCCGCATATATGCAGAAGCTAACAGTCAGATTTAATCATTTACTTGCTGTAAACTGTATCTGCCTAATGTTTCTCTTGATTGTGCAATATGTTTATATTCAATGCTGTTTTGCCCTCTGCAAGCATCAAATTATGTGACTCACTGTCACTCCTCTCTGGATAACCCAAGGTTACTGACATTAGGGTTAGGTGAGGACACCAGTCTTGACCCTTTTGCCACCAGAGAGTATGGTAATTAGCCATGAGCAGAATGGTCCAGGAAGATATTGCATCATTCAGATATGGCCCAGAGCTACGGGCCGTATTCAGTCCTGTCACTCTCCTGTCTGACTGGCTGTCTCACTGGTTTGTGTGTTGTGCATCATTGTGAAATGACTGACAGTGTTTTCCTCTTCCTCTCCCCTCTCTTTCTTTCTTCTCCATTTGTTTTCTTTGACCATGGTAGCCTGCAAGTGCAACGGACATGCCAATCTGTGCCAGGTGTCGACGGGGAAATGCTACTGCCAAACCAAGGGAATCAAGGGAGACCAGTGCCAGCTGTGAGTACGATGTTTTATGCCTTAATGTACAGTTAATGTTTGATAACCCTTTTGCATCATTCCACTACAACATCGAGACTCATACTGAAGAAAATGAAGGTTCTTAAATGGTTATTCCTCAACTCTTAAGGTTCCTTAGAGAACTCTTACCAAATAAATAACCTTTTGACTTAAGTGTGGGGGTTCTTGACATGGCATCTACGGTTCATCAGAATTTTGAAAGGCCCATTTTGGTACTTAATGCAGGAAGAAATCTACGTACAGTTGAAGTCGGGAAGTTTACATACACAAAGTTTGGAGTCATTAAAACTCGTTTTTCAACCAATCCTTGTTAACAAACTATTTTTGGCAAGTCGGTTTGGGCATCTACTTTGTGCATGACACAAGTACTTTTTCCAACAATTGTAGGTCAGAAGTTTACATGCACTAAGTTGACTGTGCCTTTAAAACACCTTGGAAAATTCCAGAAAAGGATGTCATGGCTTTAGAAGCTTCTGGGCTAATTGACAGTAAAACGAGTCCTATATCGACATAACCTGAAAGGTCGCTCAGCAAGGAAGAAGCCACTGCTCCAAAACCGCCATAAAAAAGCCAGACTACGGTTTGCAACTGCACATGGGGACAAAGATTGTACTTTTTGGAAAAATGTCCTCTGGTCTGATGAAACAAAAATAGAACTGTTTGGCCATATTTACCATCATTATGTTTGGAGGAAAAAGGGGGAGGCTTGCAAGCGTAGAACACCATCCCAACCGTGAAGCACGGGGGTGGCAGCATCATATTGTGGGGGCGATTTGCTGCAGGAGGGACTGGTGCACTTCACAAAATAGATTGCATCATGTGGCAGGAAAATGTGGTGGATATGTTGAAGCATCATCTCAAGACATCAGTCAGGAAGTTAAAGCTTGGTCACAAATGGGTCTTCCTAATGGACAGTGACCTCAAGCATACTTCCAAAGTTGGCTTAAGAACAGAAAAGTCAAGGTATTGGAGTGGCCATCACAAATCCCTGACCTCAGTCCTATAGAAAATGTGTGGGCAGAACTGAAAAGGCGTGTGCGAGCAAGGAGGACTACAAACCTGACTCCGTTATACCAGCTCTGTCAGGAGGAATGGGCCAAAATTCACCCAACTTATTGTGGGAAGCTTGTGGAAGGCTACCCAAAATGTTTGACCCAAGTTATACAATTTGAAGGCAATGCTACCAAATACTAATTGAGTGTATGTAAACTTCTGACCCACTGGGAATGTGATGAAAGAAATAAAAGCTGAAATAAATTATTCTCTACTATTATTCTGGTTTCACATTCTTAAAATAAAGTGGTGATCCTATCTTTTACCTTTATTTAACTAGGCAAGTCAGTTAAGAACAAATTCTTATTTTTAATGACGGCCTTGGAACACTGCTGCTTTGTTCAGGGGCAGAACGACAGATCATTACCTTGTCAGCTCTGGGATTCGATCTTGCAGCCTTTCGGTTACAAGTCCAACGCTCTAACCACTAGGTTACCTGCCGCCCCTAAAACAGGGAATTTTTCCTTGGATTAAATGTCAGAAATTGTGAAAAACTGAGTTTAAATGTATTTGGCTGAGGTGTATGTAAACTTCAACTGTATGTTTTCTAATTCTTGTAGAAATATGATGGTTTACACATTTATGCATTGGATGGTTCTCTCATCGAGCATGTTCCTGCCTATAAATATCTGGGCTTTTCGATTGACAAAAATGTGATGTTTAAAAAACATACGGATGAGCTAGTTAAGAAGCTGAGATTTAAAGTAGGCCTCTTTTATAGAAGTAGATCATGAGAAGAAACCTGCACACTTCTTGCTAGTATCACTGCTCTTTATTAAACTTTACCGAAAGCTTTCTTCTTTTTTCTCTCATGTTATTCAATTGTTACCATGCACCTGCAACAAAGATAGCTCAGATGTGTGAGTGCCCTTTGAATATAGAAATAGATCACGCCTCTCCCTAAACAGCAGGAAGCAGTTTGTACAGGCAACCTTCCTACCAGCTCTACTTTAAAACACTTGGATTCTGTGTACCATAGTGCACTTCTTTTTATCACAGGAGACAGGTTTAATACTCATCACTACAAACACAGTCATGGGTGGTACTGGTCAATGGTACTCGTAAATTCACTGGAAAGGTACATTTACATTTGAGACATTTAGCAGATGCTCTTATCCAGAGCGACTTATAGTTAGTGCAATCATCTTAAGATAGCTGGGGGGGACAACCACATATCACAAGCGTAGAAAGTAAATGTTTCTCAATAACGTAGCTATCAGTAGAGAGAGCTAGAAGGGGGATCAAGTGCTGGGGGTGGAGTTGAGGAGGAGGATTATTTAAGATAGTGTTTGAAGAGGTAGGGTATCAGATATTTTTGGAAGATTGGCAGGATCTTTGCTGTCCTAGCTTCAAGGGGAAGCTGGTCCCATCGATGGGGAGCCAGTACAGAGAAGAGCATGGACTGGGCTGAGCGGGAGCTGCCCACTCGTAAGGGTCGGAGGGCCAAGAGACCTGAGGTGGCAGAACAGAGTGCTGGGGTTGGGGTGTCGAGTTTGAGCATAGCCTGAGGGTAGGGAGGGGCAGGTCCTCTTGCTGCTCCATAGGTAAGCACCATGGTCTTGTAGTGGATGCGAGCTTCGACTAGAAGTCAGTGAAGTGTGCAGAGGAGCGGGGTGACATGAGAAAACTTTGGTTGAAAACTTGGCGGGCTGCAGCGTTCTGGATTAGTTGCAGGGGTTTGATGGCACAAATGGGGAGCCCAGCCAACAGCGAGTTGCACTAGTCCAGATGAGAGGATAAGTGCCTGGATTAGGACCTGCGCCGCTTCCTGTGTGAGGTAGGGTAGCACTCTACGGATGTTGTAGAGCATGAACCTGCAGGAGCGAGTCACTGCTTTGAAGTTTTCAAAGAATGACAGGGTGTTGTCCAGGGTCACGCCAAGGTTCTTTGCACTCTGGGAGGGCAACACTGTGGAGTTGTCAACCGTGATGGAGTGGTCTTTGAGCGGGCAGGCCTTCCTGAGAGGAAAAGCAGTTCCGACTTGTCGACCTTGAGCTTGAGGTGGTGGGCCGACGTCCAAGTTGAGATATCTGCCAGGCACGAAGAGATGCGTGTCGCCACCTGGGTGTCAGTAGTGGGGAAGGAGATAAGTAGTTGAGTATCGTCCACATAGCAATGATAGGAGAGACCATGTGAGGATATGACAGAGCCAAGTGACTTGGTGTATAGAGAGGAGAGGGCCTAGAACCGAACCCTGGGGGACACCAGTAGTGAGAGTATGTTGTGCAGACACCCTGGGAAATATGCAAATAAGGTTTAAAACCCTACAGCAGGGCTATTCATTTCTGATTCTGGTTTTGGACTTTTGCATTGTTCTTCAAAGAACCATCCCATTTATGGTTATTCAGAGACCCATAAAATGGTTCCTCTATGGCATCGAACTCAATAACCTTATTTGGTGTAGGATGATTCTAGCTCCTACGATGTCAATGGTGTATCCCACTACTACTGTTTGACCCCTGTCATCTAGTTGGGGATGAGTTGTGGTGCTGTACCCTCTCTGAACCCCCTTGCAGTGTCAGCAATTTGGCCCTCTGTTAATGTGCGTTTGGGGCCTTAGCCAAGGCTTTAATACCAGTAATGGGGTTGGCACAGGGGGCACAGCACCCAGTGTGTTTGTTTGTGCCATCAGAGTGCCAGGCTGGCCCTGTGCTGCACTATAATACCCCTAAGTGCTTTCACCGGTGCGGTAAAGGCAGGGTGAAAAATGCTGCATCAATAAATCTGGGAGTGGAGAAGTGCACTGCTGTCACTGGCACTGTTGAGTTCTAATGAGGCCTGCTCAACTCTGGAGGGCTCCTGTGTGTGCGTGTGCGCGTGTTTGAGTTTGCGTGCGATGTCCAATGGATTGAGAGATTTATTATGAGAGTGCATGCATATATTGTGTATTATCGTCTCTCTGTGAATGTCAAGTCATGTGTGCACATGAATTTTGTAGCGGTGTCTTTTTAATGCTTTGAATACGAGTGAGAAGGTTTTGTTTTCCAAAAGGGACCTCTCTGTCATTACCATTTGACCGTTGCTCCTTTTACAGGACTATCAAGCTGTGCGCTTTCCTGCACGCGCGCATTCACACTCGAAAACAGCATTTGGTCTCTGCTATAAAGTACCTGTCACATTAGAGCAAGCCTCATTTCATACCGCACACACGTTATTACCATGTGTCTGTCATGAGTTACACAACTGACCAAGGGGACAATGACGTTCTACGTATAAACACAAGCCTTTCTTTCCATGTCAAGCAGAGCACTTACACAGGCTGATTTGTGTGTTTTTGTTTTATGAATAGATTGCAATTTCGGATTAGATTCAAAAAGAGTTTTACATCAAGGAAACAACAAACGTAAACCGCTGATTTTAGATGTATATTTGTTTGTTTTGGTAAACAGTTTTAGCCTGCTGAGATGAGGGGAAGTTATGAATAGTAGAAGTTGATTGAGGTGTTTCTGATGTTCAAAGTGCTGATCATCAAAAATGTCTGGGCAGTCAGATTTTTCTGCCCACACTAAATGCCCTATTCAATTTAAACCACATTGCTTTTTTTCAGTAGCTTCATGACTCCTCAAAAAATATGTTGACGGTATGAAACTAGGCCACAGAAAAAGAGATTCAACGTGAGATTGAATAAACCATGCATGGCACAAATGTTGTTTTTGACCTGAAAAACCTGGAATGACACTAAAATCGTGGACAGTCACTGTTTTCTACAAATTTTGACATTTGTCAGTAACTTGGGAAAATAATTTCCCTCATTCCCGCTTTCCCATATTCATTAGTTGTCCTTCACTCAGTCTTGAAGTGTTGTGAGTGGGAGCAGTTGACTTCCCGCATGTATTTATATTTGTTCCCTGCACTGCCTGCGCTGTGCGACTCCTTGATTTGTCACGTACACTTCCCATCAAATGCTTTCGCCGTCAAAACTATTTTTTTTTTCCAGAGAGCTTTCTCAAAATGGCTGTGTGTAATGGAAGACATTTATTTGCCATTTTGATTATGAACGATCGATTTCCCCTGGGCTGGCGGTAAGGCCCCCGTCCCTCTGCTTCAGCAGATGTGCACACTCTGACTGGCTGCAATAAAGGAACCATTAGCAAGAGCAGGGTGCCTCTGAGAATGCCAGACTGAAACTGTGTGTGTGTGTTGTGCCTGTGTGTGTGTGTGTGTGTGTGTGTGTGGTTTTACTTGTGTGTGCTTGTGATGTATTAGTTTATCTTTGTAGATGTAAGTATAGTGAGGGTGTGTGTGGATGTCAGCCTTATCTGTGTGTGTGTGCTATGTTCTCTGAAATGTCAAATAAGAGTAAGCGAGGCCAGGAGTGGTTGTGTTATTCATTCTCTGGGGGGGCCGTTTGTCCTTTGCTCCAGCGTTGGCTCACAGTGCCTTTGTCTGCTTAGATCTGCAGTGTGGACATCAAGTTTGCTGGCCCACTGTATGAAGGCTACACACTCACACACACACACACACACACATGCATGCACGCACGCGTGCACACACACACACACACACACATACACTCTCGAGCTGGGGCACATACACATCATTTACGCTCTTCTCCAAATGTATTAGGACAGTGAAACAAAAGCTAAATATTTGGCTCTATACTCCAGCATTTTAGTACAGAATGTAAGGTTTTATTTGAGGGTATTTTCATACATATCTTTTTTACCGTTTATAATTGAAAACATGTTATGTATCTAGTCCCCCCATTTGAAGAAGTCATAAGTATTTGGAAGAATTCACGTGTAGTGTATTGAAATAGTCCAAAGTTGAGTATTTGGTCCCATATTCCTTGCACAACTTGTTGGATGTATTTGTGGTTTGTTTTGGATTATGTTCTGTCCAATAGGAACTGAATGGTGAATAATGTCTTGTGCCATTTTGGAGTCACTTTTGTTGTAAGCAAGAATAGAAGATGTTTCTGAACATTTCTATATTCATGTGGATGCTACTATGATTATGGACAATCATGAATGCATCATGACACATTTTTTATTTTATTTAACCAGGTAGGCTAGTTGAGAACAAGTTCTCATTTACAACTGCGACCTGGCCAAGATAAAGCAAACCAGTTTGACACATACAACAACACAGAGTTACACATGGAGTAAAACAAACATACAGTCAATAATACAGTAGAAAAACAAATCTATATACAAAGAGTGCAAATGAGGTAAGATAAGGAAGGTAAGGCAATAAATAGGCCATGGTGGCAAAGTAATTACAATCTAGCATTTAAACACTGGAATGTTAGATGTGCAGTAGATGAATGTGCAGTGTAGAAAAACTGGGGTGCAAAGGAACAAGATAAATAAGGCAGGGGATGAGGTAGTTGGTTGGGCTATTTACAGATGGGCTATATACAGGTGCAGGGGTCACTGAGCTGCTCTGACAGCTGGTGCTTAAAGCTGGTGAGGGAGATAAGTGTCTCCAGTTCAGAGATTTTTGTAGTTCGTTCCAGTCATTGGCAGCAGAGAACTGGAAGGAAAGTCGGCCAAAGGAGGATTTGGCTTTGGGGGTGACCAGTGAGATATACCTGCTGGAGCGCGTGCTACGGGTTGGTGCTGCTATGGTGACCAGCGAGCTGAGATAAGGCGGGGCTTTACCTAGCAGGGACTTGTAGATGACTTGGAGCCAGTGGGTATGGCGACGAGTGTAAAGCGAGGGCCAGCCAACGAGCGCGTACAGGTCGCAGTGGTGGGTGGTATATGGGGCTTTGGTGACAAAACGGATGGCACTGTGATAGACTGCATCCAATTTGTTGAGTAGAGTATTGAAGGCTATTTTGTAAATGACATCACCGAAGTCGAGGATCGGTAGGATGGTCAGTTTTACGAGGGTATGTTTGGCAGCATGAGTGAAGGATGCTTTGTTGCGAAATAGGAAGCCAATTCTAGATTTAATTTTGGATTGGAGATGTTTGATATGAGTCTGGAAGGAGAGTTTACAGTCTAACCAGACATCTAGATATTTGTATTTGTCCACATAATCTAAGACAGAACCGTCCAGAGTTGTGATGCTGGACGGGCGGGCAGGTGCGGGCAGCGATCGGTTGAAGAGCATGCATTTAGTTTTACTTGCGTTTAAGAGCAGTTGGAGGCCACGGAAGGAGAGTTGTATGGAATTGAAGCTCGTCTGGAGGGTAGTTAACACAGTGTCCAAAGAAGGGCCAGAAGTATACAGAATGGTGTCGTCTGCGTAGAGGTGGATCAGAGACTCACCAGCAGCAAGAGCGACATCATTGATGTATACAGAGAAGAGAGTCGGCCCAAGAATTGAACCCTGTGGCACCCCCATAGAGACTGCTAGAGGCCCGGACAACAGGCCCTCCGATTTGACACACTGAACTCTGTCTGAGAAGTAGTTGGTGAACCATGCGAGGCAATTTTTTTACTAAACTAAGGCTGTCGAGTCTGCCGATAAGGATGGGGTGATTGACAGATTCGAAAGCCTTGGCCAGATCAATGAATACGGCTGCACAGTAATGTCTCTTATCGATGGCGGTTATGATGTTGTTTAGGACCTTGAGCGTGGCTGAGGTGCACCCATGACCAGCTCTGAAACCAGATTGCATAGCAGAGAAGGTACGGTGGGATTCGAAATGGTTGGTAATCTGTTTGTTAACTTGGCTTTCAAAGACCTTAGAAAGGCAGGGTAGGATAGATATAGGTCTGTAGCAGTTTGGGTCAAGAGTGTCTCCCCCTTTGAAGAGGGGGATGACCGCAGCTGCTTTTCAGTCTTTGGGAATCTCAGACGACACGAAAGAGAGGTTGAACAGGCTAGTAATAGGGGTTGCAACAATTTCGGCAGATCATTTTAGAAAGAAAGGGTCCAGATTGTCTAGCCCGGCTGATTTGTAGGGGTCCAGATTTTGCAGCTCTTTCAGAACATCAGCTAACTGGATTTGGGAGAAGGAGAAATGGGGGAGGCTTGGGCGAGTTACTGAGGGGGTGCAGGGCTGTTGACCGGGTAGGGGTAGCCAGGTAGAAAGCATGGCCAGTCCGTGAAAAATGCTTATTGAAATTCTCAATTATTGTGGATTTATCGGTGGTGACAGCGTTTCCTATCCTCAGTGCAGTGGGCAGCTGGGAGGAGGTGCTCTTATTCTCCATGGACTTTACAGTGTCCCAGAACTTTTTTGAGTTTGTGTTACAGGAAGCAAATTTCTGCTTGAAAAAGCTAGACTTACAACTGCAACCTGGCCAAGATAAAGCAAAGCAGTGCGACACAAACAACAACACAGAGTTACACATGGAATAAACAAGCGTACAGTCAATAAAACAATAGAAAAAAAGAAAGTCTATATACAGTGTGTGCAAATGGCGTGAGGAGGTAAGGCAGTAAATAGGCCATAGTAGCAAAGTAATTACAATTTAGCAGATTAACACTGGAGTGATAGATGAGCAGATGATGATGTGCAAGTAGAAATACTGGTGTGCAAAAGAACAGAAAAGTAAATAAAAACAATATGGGGATGAGGTGGGTAGATTGAGTGGGCTATTTACAGATGGACTATGTATAGCTGCAGCCATCGGTTACCTGCTCAGATAGCTGATGTTTAAAGTTAGTAAGGGAAATATAAGTCTCCAGCTTCAACGATTTTTGCAATTCGTTCCAGTCATTGGCAGCAGAGAACTGGAAGGAAAGGCGGCCAAAGGAGGTGTTGGCTTTGGGGATGACCAGTGAGATATACCTGCTGGAGCGCGTGCTACGGGCGGGTGTTGTTATCATGACCAGTGAGCTGAGATAAGGCGGAGCTTTACCTAGCATAGACTTATAGATGACCTGGTGCCAGAGGGTCTGGCGACAGATATGTAGCGAGAGCCAGCCGACTAGAGCATAGAGGTCGCAGTGGTTGGCGGTATATGGGGATTTGGTGACAAAACGGATGGCACTGTGATAGACTGCATCCAGTTTGCAGAGTAGAGTATTGGAAGCTATTTTGTAAATGACATCGCCAAAGTCGAGGATCGGTAGGATAGTCAGTTTTACGAGGGTATGTTTGGCGGCTTTGTTGCGAAATAGGAAGCCGTTTCTAGATTTAATTTTGGATTGGAGAGGTATATATGAGTCTCGAAGGAGAGTTTACAGTCTAACCAGACACCTAGGTGTTTGTAGTTGTCCTCGTATTCACATACACATACTAATGATGAGTGAGAAGGTTACAGAGGCAAAAATATGATACCCCCCCAAAAATGCTACCCTCCCGTTTTATTGGCAACGGTTAGAGTTTAGCGTGTTTTGTTGTAGCCTCTGAACGGCATCTCACTTGTCGTTATTCATGATTCATTCATGATTTTTCTTAATAATGGTATTATCAGGTTCAATTTAGAAGTGTTCAGAAACATTGTATGTACTCACTAGTGCTGAGCGATTTAACATATATGGTTATTTTGGTGGTTTTAAACAACGAATTGACCGATGTCGGTTCAATTATTTTAATCCCATTTAATTTTGTTTTTTTCTGTGAGCTCAATGTGCAGGTTCTCTAGAAATAAATCCGATCAAGCCTGAACTGTGCCATTGTTGTAGGCAGTTTCCAACAGGCCAATATTCAACATAGTTTAGTGCAGAAAACATGGTAATTAACTACAATGACCAAAATCCATAGCACGCCCGTTTAAACCTGTCTGGTCTGTGCGGAGCACTGAGCTATAATTAGAATAGTGTGAAGCAGACACGGTGACTGAGAAGAGACAACGGTGTGGAGCAGACACGGTGACTGAGAAGAGACAAGTCATAAAAGTATGCCTTATTTACTTTTAATAACTCCTAAAAGAGTGGTTTTGTCAGACAGCCACAGCAGCAGAGCTATAGAGATGAGATGATGACTTGGAATACAATTATAATCATCAAATAAAACATATTTTATTAAAGTCATGTGAATAAATTATGCTTTAAAAGTGATAAGCAGTAATGGGCAGTCACTACCATCATGGGACTGTTATTAATTGTTTTATTGTGTTACAGCATTCAACCCACATAGTGCATTTAGGGTTCTATGTTCGGTTGGCATTAAGGCGGTTAGTATCAAACGCACATTAGTTTGCAATTTTGTCATGTAAAAACTGGCCAGCGTTGTCCGGGTTAGGTTGTGGCCGGGGTAGGCCGTCATTGTAAATAAGAATTTGTTCTTAACTGACTTGCCTAGTTAAATAAAGGTTAAATTAAATAAATAAATGCAATTATATCAGCTCGCTGAAACAAAACAGTAATTTTCTTTCCCCATTTTGTTGTATTTGATAAAAAACTAAGCATAGCCTCCCCTCTTCTCAATGAAGGCAGTTTTCATTTTGTCCTGCAAAAGTATGGTAGTCAATCATCAAAGCTTTATTAAAACCTCGAGTTTGAGAGGAGCAAAAGTGAGCTGACATTCCCTTTTTATCTACAGTACATTCGGAAAGTATTCAGACCCCTTGACATTTTCCACAGTTTGTTACAGCCTCGTTCTAAAATGTATTACATTTGTAGATTTTTTTCTCATCAATCTACACACAGTACCTCATAATGACAAAGCAAAAATAGTTTTTATTTTTTTTATTTTGCTAATTTATAAAAAATAAACATCTGAAATATCACATTTGTATATGAATTCAGACCCTTTACTCTGAAGAACCTTTGGCAGCGATTTCAGCCTTGAGTTTTCTTTGGTATGACGCTACAAGCTTGCCACACCTGCATTTGGGGAGTTTCTCCCATTTCTTCTCTGCAGATCCTCTCAAGCTCTGTCAGGTTGGATGGGGAGCGTGGCTGCACAGCTCTTTTCAACTCTCTCCAGAGATGTTAGACCGGGTTCAAGTCCGGGTTCTGGCTGGGCCACTCAAGGACATTCAAAGACTTGTCCCGAAGCCACTCCTGCGTTGTCTTTGCTGTATGCTTAGTGTTGTTGTCTTGGTGGAATGTGAACCTTCGCCCCAGTCTGAGGTCCTGAGCCCTCTGGAGCAGGTTTTCATCAAGGATCTCTCTGTACTTTGCTCCGTTTATATTTCCCTCAATCCTGACTAGCCTTCCAGTCCCTGCCACTGAAAAACATCCCCGCAGCATGATGCTGCCACCACCATACTTCACCGTAGGGATGGTGCCAGGTTTCCTCCAGACATGACGCTTGGCATTCAAGCCAAAGAGTTCAATCTTGGTTTCATCAGACCAGAGAATCTTGCTTCTCATGGTCTGAGAGTCCTTTAGGTGCCTTTTGGCAAACTCCAAGCAGGCTGTCGTATGCTTTTTACTAAAGAATAGCTTTCGTCTGGGCACTACCATAAAAGGCCTGATTGGTGGAATGCTGCAGAGATGGTTGTCCTTCTGGAAGGTTCTCCCATCTCCACAGAGGAAATCTGGAGCTCTGTCAGAGTGAGCATCGGGTTCTTGGTCACCTCCCTGACCAAGGCCCTTCTCCCCTCCCTAACCAAGGCCCTTCTCCCCTCCCTAACCAAGGCCCTTCTCCCATGACTGCACAGTTTGCCCGGGCGGAAAGCTCTAGGAAGAGTCTTGGTGGTTCCAAACTTCTTCCGTTTAAGAATGATGGAGAACACTGTGTTCTTGGGGACCTTCTATGATGCTGAAACGTTTTGGTACCCTTCCCCAGATCTGTGCCTCGACCCAATCCTGTCTAGGAGCTCTACGGGTAATTCCTTTGACCTCATGGCTTGGTTTTTGCTCTGACATGCACTGTCAACTGTGGGACCTTTATATAGACAGGTGTGTGCCTTTCCAAATCATGTCCACAGGTGGAATCCCATCAAGTTGTAGAAACATCTCAAGGATGATCAATGGAAACAGGATGCACCTGAGCTCAATTTCGAGTCTCATAGCCAAGGGGTTGAATACTTATTTAAATAATGTATTTGTTTTTTATTTTTATAACATTTGCTAAATTGTTTTTTTAGTCATGGGCTATTGTTTTTGCTTTAGTCATGGGCTATTGTTTTTAGATTACTGAGGATTTGTATTCATTTAATCCATTTTAGAATAAAGCTGTAATGTAACAAAATTTTGAAAAAGTCAAGGGGTCTGAATACTTTCCAATGGCACTGAATAGCTTATGCACAGCACTTAGCACAATTTATCGAATTAGTTATTGTTTTCTTGCGCAAAACGTGAGCAACACCTGTTAAGCGCAGACATTTCCCTCCAAACACAGGGATGTCAATTCGCACGGGACTAGTATTATCAGAGGACCTTGGAGTTCCCCCAAAAACATTAGGTTATTCTGGTTGGAATTGTTACTCTTCTGTCATGTACAAATGACTGACATGGCAGATTCGGGTGGGACAAAAATTACAGATGTGGTGTTTTGTGCTTGTTCACATAAGTGCCTTACCTGACCTCCCCCAGTAAAACCAACCCCGTCTGAATAGGGCCTGACCTATAGCCAGGGCTGGTCTTTGCTGTTCTGACGCCACAGGCGAGACCAAACAATGCCACCTCCCGCAAAACTAGAATAGTCCCAATAAGCAAAATGACGTTGAAAAGACGTCTAAAATACTTATTTTCCAGACGTTGAAGATATATATATATATATATATATATATATCAGGCACATTTTGAAATCAGGCTAATTTTGGGTTATGAATGAAAGTTGAAAGTAAGTAATTTATAGACGTCTATGTTTGGACCAAATTGAGGCTGGTCCACGAAAAGGCCGCATTCTCTTTCTATCATATCCTATATCTGCTACATGATATATGTTCGATTATTTCTTTGACTGAACGTTCTAAAGCCTTTATTACAGCAAAGCAAAGATTAAAAACAGCCAAATTTGTGAAATTGTTTACTTGAGATTTGGTGCTCATGGAATCAGTATGCTATTAAACAAACACTCAAACAGGCAACAGAAGCAGGATCTGTCTTTGTTTATGTAGAAATATTGATGATTTATAAAGCCAAGCACATTTAACAGTTAGGTTATTGATTATAGATCTAATTAAGTTTGTTTTCTCTTTCCTCACTTTTTTTCGACAAAAAGCCAAGGGCCGTTTTCTAATCTCCACATTCTGCTGCTGCCTCCGGCATTGTTCTTAACACCAATATGCTGGTTAACTTTTTTATTATGCACATAGCAACATAATCTAGGAAAAGGCGCCAATTCCTGCTTGACTAAAGAAATCTCAGTCGACCAACAGCCTATTGACCAAACAATCGACTAGTCGACTAAATGGGGTCAGCCCTAACCAATGCGAAAACAAATTAAGAACAAAAATACCTTATTTACATAAGTATTCAGACCCTTTTCTATGAGACTAAATTGAGCTCAGGTGCATCCTGTTTCCATTGATCATCCTTAACATGTTTCTAGGACTTGATTGGAGTCCACCTGTGGTAAATCCAATTGATTGGCCATGATTTGGAAAGACACACACCTGTCTATATAAGGTCCCACACTATAGGAAAGATGGTTTGGTATGGTTTAGAAACTTGGGAACCAAGCTGGAGTTATCACTGTGGCCCTATCACCTGGACATGTATCTTCACACCTATAATAAAAACCTCCAGGCTTTTGTCATAACATTCAAATTATTGGGGAAAAATTCAGAATTACAGGGGAAATTTGGAAAATAACTAATCCCGTCCGAATCATCCTCTGGAATAACTGACATTCTGGAGTAATAATTACAACCAACGTTCTCTAGTAATACTAGTCCCGTACGAATATGTCTTTGGTCACGTGCATGCAATGCGTACATGTCACGTAAAGAGAGCAAGGGTTGAGAGGATAGGGAATGCTTTTCCTAAACAAATTAGGGATTTCGATAACAGAACTTTTCAGTCATAAATTACTGTAATTATATTGCAGCTTCAGCAACAGGGACAGCGCGATAAACACTTCTATGGTGGTCGCAGCAGCAGGGAGGAGAGAGAGACAACTGCTGCTAGTCACAGTCACTTGATGTCTTTTTCTTCTTTTTTTTTTACCCAGCTCAGCAAGTCTGAGCCCTTGCCAGCACAATCAAATCAATTGCTGGTCGGACTCCCTCTAGTCATTTGTGTGTCTTAATTATTTAATAAAACCCTGTGCTTAAAGCATCAGATAAGCTCAGTTAATATATTTGAATAAACACATAGGATGTGTCAATATATGGAAAAATTCACATTTAAAAATGTCAACCAATCGATTGCTCGAAAGAACAGATCTTTTTTAGTGAGGGACAGCCATAGTGTAGATTTATTTAAAATAAATTGAATCCACTTTAGAATAAGGCTGTAACGTAACAAAATGTGGAAAGAGTGAAAGGGTCTGAATACTTTCTGAATGCACTGTAGGTATGTATGCTGTCTCTCTTACAAGCATTTCACTACACCCGCAATAACATCTATTAAACACGTGTATGTCACCAATAAAATTTGATTTAATTTTATTGGAGGCAGGCCTACATTATTTTAGCCATGCTTTGAACGTGCCTAAAACCTCCTCCATGATGTAGTCCACGTGTCCAAACCATCATGGTCATGAAACAAGAGAACCATGTATTTAGAAGTTATTTTCCTCAACAAAAAAAATATTTTTTCCGTTTCATATTTTTAAAACCCAAACCTTCCGTAGGCTGCCTCAACTTGAGACATCTGTGGCATTGTGTTGTAACAAAACTGCACATTTTGTCCCCAGGACAAGGTGCACCTGTGTAATGATCATGCTGTTTAATCAGCTTCTTGATATGCCACACCTGTCAGGTGGATGGAATATTATGACAAAGGAGAAATGCTCACTAACAGGGATATAAACAAATTTGTGGACAACAGTTGAGAGAAATAACCTTTTTGTGGTTATGGAACTTTTCTGGGATCTTTTATTTTGTCTCATGAAACATGGGACCAACACTTTACATGTTGCATTTATATTTTTGTTCAGTGTAGATACTACATTAAGTGCTTTCATTTCTAAACGGTAAAACAGATACTGTATGTATAAACATGCACTCAAATGCAAGGTGACATTCTCTACTGTTACTTCATATGAAACTTTTTATCTCAAATCCAAAATGCTGGAGTATAGAGCCAAATTAACTGTCCAAATACATATGGAGGAGAGTGTATGTAGAATGAATTGTGTCCTTCCTTCATTTCCACTTGCAAGATGAAAAAGAGAGAAAGAAGGACCCACGCAGGTCCACTCTCACACATGAATCTCTCTCTAACTCTCTCTCTCCTTTTCTCTCTCTTTCTCTCACACTCTGTCTCGCTCTCTCTCTCTCTTGCTGTCTCTCTTTTTCGCTCTCGCTGTCTCTCTCTCACACACTCTCTGTCTCGCTCTCTTTCTCTCAAACAAACAAACAAACTGTTGTGCAGTATTTTGTCTCTGCGCCGTTGCCTATGTCTGATTGCCAGGAGCTGGGAACATGGTGCGAGGCCGGACGCATGATTGGTTTCCAGTCACACGTAGAGCAGGGAAATAAGGTATGGTGTGTGTGTGTGTGTGTGTGTGTGCGGGTTCAGGGGTGTCCAGGGTGGGAGGTCATGGGGTGAGGTTAGTGGGTTAGGTAGTTACTGTAGGGTCATTGTAGTGGCAGGAGAGGGCTGTGGATCTAGGCCACACAGCCAAATTGGAACAAGATAGAAAGAAATCCAATTCATATTCTTATCTCAACACCTGTCACACATAAAGAAGATTTTTAACCTCTGGAGTGCTTCCCTGTTTTCAATTTCAGTGTGTGTGCGTGCTTGCATGTGCAGATGTGTGTGTGTCAGGGTTTCCGTTAAGAAAATGTTACGCCGGACATTTGACCGACCGGCAGCATTTTAATTTACCGGAAATGTAAGAAATTTACTGGAACTATATGCATTGTTTGCGTAACCTGATTAGGGCGTCCACCCACTGTTCTCAGAATGACAGAAATCCCATTTAGTTTAAGGTAATTAATTTTAACAGGACACGCAACTCTGATGCAGCAGCGTGCGAGGAGCAATTAGAAAATGTTAGAATACTAAGCTTTCCCTAAAGTAAATTAAATTAAATTGCCAAAATTATAAAGCCTAATTAGCTTACTTCTGTCTAAACAGAAATAATTCAAATCATTCAAAATAGGCTACTACACCAGAAAGCATAATTTGACCTTAGCTTCTTTTAAAACAAACCACTTTTTTTTTTTTATCGCATTGCCTAGGTTACAGTCGGAAAGGCCCGTAATTTTGGGTAGAGTGCGCAGCAAATACCAAGTAGATGATTGAGTTGTGCAGCGACGCTCTCCATCCAACCTGACAGAGCTTGAGAGGATATGCAGAGAAGAGTGGGAGAAACTATAGGTGTGCCAAGCGTGAAGCGTCATACCCAAGAAGACTCAAGGCTGTAATCGCTGCCAAAGGTGCTTCAGCAGAGTACTGAGTAAAGGGTCTGAATACTTATGTAAATGTGATATTCCAATTTGAAAAATAAAAATAAGACGTTTTTGCTTTGTAATTATGGGGTGAATCCATTTTGAATAAGGCTGTAAAATGTGGAAAAGGTCCAGGGGTCTGGATAGTTTCCGAATGCACTGAACATACAAAAGTATGTGGAACCCCTTTAAAAATGTGCGGATTCGGCTATTTCAGCCACACCCATTGCTGACAGGTGTACAAAATCGAGCACACAGCCATGCAATCTCCATAGACAAACATTGGCAGTAGAATGGCCTTACTGAATAGCTCAGTGACTTTCAACATGACAACGTCATAGGATGCCACCTTTCCAACAAGTCAGAACGTTACATTTCTGCCCTGCTAGAGCTGCTGTGATCAACTGTAAGTGCTGTTATTGTCTAGGAGCAGCAACGGCTCAGCCGCGAAGTGGTAGGCCACACAAGCTCACAGAACGGCACAGAACGAGTGCTAAAGCATGTAGCACGTAAAAATGTGTGTCCTCACTACCGAGTTCCGAACTGTCTCTGGAAGCAACGTCAGCACAATAACTTTTGTCGAGAGCTTCATGAAATGGGTTTCCATGGCCGAGCAGCTGCGGCAGTTAGCCTAGTGGTTAGAGCGTTGGGCCAGTAACCGAAAGGTTGGTGGATCGAATCCCCGAGCTGACCAGGTAAAAATCTGTCGTTATGCCCCTGAACAAGGCAGTTAACCCACTGTTCCCCGGTAGGCCGTCATTGTCAATAAGAATTTGTTCTTAACTGACTTGTCTAGTTAAATAAAGGTTCAATAAAAAAAATAAAAAAAACACATGCCTAAGATCACAATGCCAAGTGTCGGCTGGAGTGGGTTAAAGCTCACCACCATTGGACTCTGGAGCAGTGGAAACGTGTTCTCTGGAGTGATAAATCACACTTCACCATCTCGCAGTCTGACGGACATATCTGGGTTTGGCGGATGCCAGGAAATAGTGCCGACTGTAAAGTTTGGTGGAGGAGGAATAAGGTTCTGGGCTGTTTTTGGGCTGTTTCTTGGCTGTTTTTCATGGTTTGGGCTAGGCCCCTTAGTTCCAGTGAAGGGAAATCCGAGCCAGGCGTAATCTCCCAACATCAGTCCCCGACCTCACTAATGCTGTAGTGGGTGAATGGAACCAAGTCCCCGCAGCAATGTTCCAACATCAGGTGGAAAGCCTTTCCAGAAGAGTGTAGGCTGTTATAGCAGCAAAGGGGGGACCAACTCCCATGAGATGTTTGACGAGCAGGTGTCCACATTCTTTTGGTCATATAGTGTATTCTTAGCCTAAATTATGACTCCAATCTGCTCATGACATTATGAATAGTAGGCTATCTTACATAAGTCTGCCAATGTGAGAATGCATGAAATGCTTTATTATAAAGGTTAGCAAAAGAAAAGAAAATTAGCTTCCTGAAACTTGAAACCCACGCACCGAATATGTTAGAATAACTGCTACATTTCCTTTTCCTCAGCCAACAAGACAAGTAACGAACAGCAATATCACTGGCCTTTGTCAGTCTACTGTCCCCCATAGTAGAAAAGTGTACCTATTCTATTGGTCAGCGTGTCTTTCTGTGCGAGTAACAAATGGCCTATTCCAAACAGACTCTGGGACAGTTGTGGGGCAATAGATCCCAAATGTATACAACCAATAAGCCAAAGCTACATCAAAAAGCATTAAAAAAACTATAAGATTCATGCAACAGAATGTGTATTGTGCCTTTGGCTATTGAACAATGAAAGAAAGTTGATTTGAAAACCAATAGAACATGAGAGAAAAAAGCTACTGGTTTCGATGGCCTATGGAAGTCTTTATAAAATAATTGCCATTTGGTTGGATCTTGGCTAGGCTTTTTTTAAGCAAGATAACTCATGCCTCATATGTAGTAAAATGTTCAGGTTTCAAACAATTAAGTATATGTTTTCAAAATGCATACTGCCTCCAGCTCATTGCAAAGTGGTGTGTGACACGCTGAAGCCTGCCTAGTTGCCTAGGCACATGAATGGCATATGGGAAGCTCGCTTCAATTACCAGATGAGAAATAAAAATAGTAGCTCTTTATAATCGTGGCATCAAAACTGTTTTTTACACACGATTGCCTTCAGAAATGTTGTGCCATGATTGGGCTTATTAAAGCACGTTTCACTCCAGCAGCAACAAATAGCTGTTTGAGCAGAATCAGCAGCTCTCGCGCTACATCCACTGGTATTTACATCAATGAATAGGCTAAAATACATTATTTTGCAATGTTATTTTTTGTTGTTGCCAAAAGCCAGCTATTACCGGCTAACGGAAACCCTGGTGTCTGTGTACAGTGTCTGTGTACAGTGTGTGTTCAAATATGTATGCGTTTGTGAGTATACTGTGTATTCCTGTGAACGTCTGCCTGCGTGCTCATGCACCAGCGAGGCAGAGCAACTTTTGATGGAGGGAGATGTGAGCATTAAGTGGTAGACAAGGGAAATTTGCACTGAGCAAATAAATGTCAAGTTAAGTGGCTGTCGAAATTGCCTCCGTGTGGAGCAGGCAGCATCCAAGCGTTGCTGTCGGGGAGAAAATAAGACATAAAAAGCAGAAAAACGGCAGCCATGACAGATTTCATAAAACACTATAATAATCTCTTCAGATTTTTTTTTTTAAGTCAAGGAAAGTAATGGATAGAGCCTCACTGGTTGGTCTTCAAGTGAACACTGATCCCAGTACAGCCAAATTACTAAGTCATTCTTGTGTTTGATCTGTGAAATTGATAGCTAGCCAGGATGAACCAGCTTGATAGCTCACATTCTGTTTCACTTCGAAACGTGAGTGCAGCGGTCCGTCTGGTTGACCAGTCTAACTGATCGTATCCCTTTCTCAGTGAAATCCAACACATTTCTCCATGTGTTCTATTGGCTTGTCTCCATGTAAAGCTAGCCTGTGGGTCAGGGTCTTTCTTACAGTTAACCTGTTAAGATCTGTCTTTGTTTGCACTCTGCTGCTAACTTGCTTTTGTTTTATTCGTATTACCTTTTTATTTAACCAGGCAAGTCAGTTAAGAACAAATTCTTATTTACAATGACGGCCTAGGAACAGTGGGTTAACTGCCTTGTTCAGGGGCAGAACGACAGATTTTTACCTCGGGATTCAATCTAGCAACATTTCGGTTACTGGCCCAACGCTCTAACCACTAGGCTACCTGCCGCCCCTTATGGGTTTGCTTGTTTTGATTTCTGATCAAATACTCTAAATGTGTGTGTTTGTACTGTATGTGTCTACGCACTAGTGTGAAATCAAAGGTATGTACCTCTTAGGGGGGGTGTCTAGTTAAGACTCCTTGCTATCATACAGACCGACAGAAACTCAGCAGCCTCCCCTTCCTTTCCGTCTTCCCCTGACAACTAAGCTCTATCCGTGTTCCCCTCAAACCCAGGACCCAAAGGAGAGGAAGTGAACAGACTCAGTTTCAGAGGTTTATTTTGGCACTTCCAAAGGAGAGGAAGTAAACAGACTCCGTTTCAGAGGTTTATTTTGGCACTTCTGCCGTCACCCTGCCTGGCACGCTGTGTGGCCCAGTGGAGTCATGGCATAGGTGGGTCCATGTGTGTGAGTGAGACGTTAAATCTCCTAGCTCAGCATTTACCTCAGCATGTTCCTCTTGTTACTGACAGCAGCTGCTGCACCAACAGACACATCTCTCTCTCTCTGTCTCTCTGTGTGTGTGTGTGTGTGTGTGTGTGTGTGTGTGTGTGTGTGTGTGTGTGTGTCACACGAAAACGTAAACCCCCACAGCGACCTTTAATCTCCAACCTTCCGCCCTCTGTTACGGCTCACAAAGAAAGCCATGCTGAGGGGCCACAGGGACACAGTGTGTCTGTGTGACTGTGGCTGAGACTGTGGCAGCTTAATAGCAGATGAAGTGTTCCTAAGTACAGTTGTGCTTTTCTCTCTGAGTGAGAGGCAGCCAGACAGACAGCAGAGAGACTGGTGGAAGGAGGCCAGGGTGGTCCTCCATCTTGGCACCATTACCACAGGATAAGCTGCTTAATCAGCCAGCCCCTAGATGAGTGTCGTGTTTAAGTGTTAGTGTTCTCTGGAGAGACGGAGAGTGGGGCCCCTTCTAAAGTCCCCTTGGTGCATCTTAACACTACTGTCATGTTCCTAAGATTTACTGAGGACAAAGATAATTGTTTGGAAAATATTTTTGTCTCGACCTTGCCTTTGTGTAAGTGAAATTCAATTGGTTTCAAACTCTTATACTCACAAGGCCTTATAACTCTGCTGTGACCTCTGTGTTTAACTTTTTTAACTTCTGTTTTGTGGGGTTGTTTTTCACAATGCCTTCTATAAGAACAGTACATAAGGAATAAAGCTCTGTCTTTGGCTATGAAATATTCATTACTGCTACTTTATGACCCTCCTAACAAGGCTTGTCCAGCCACTGAATGGAATTCAGATCTTGTTATGTATAAGCACAGGGAAGTAACCGTTGACTACATTATTTATCTTTATAAACTGGGTGGTTCGATCCCTGAATACTGATTGATTGACAGCCGTGGTATATCAGACCGTATACCACGAGTATGACAAAACATTTATTTTTACTGTTATAATTACATTGGTAACCAGTTTATAATAGCAATAAGGAACCTTGGGTGTTTGTGGTATATTTATTTATTTTTATTTTTATTTTACTAGGCAAGCCAGTTAAGAACAAATTCTTATTTTCAATGACTGCCTAGGAACAGTGGGTTCAGATTTGTACCTTGTCAGTTCTGGGATTTGAACTTGCAACCTTTCGGTTACTAGTCCAACACTCTAACCACTAGGCTACCCTGCCACCAATATACCACGACTAAGGGCTGTATCCAGGCACTGCGTTGTGTCGTGCATACGAACAGCCCTTAGCCGTGATATGTTGGCCATATACCACACCCCCTAGGGCCTTATTGCTTAAGTAACCACTGCCTGACCAGCCTTGCAAAGCCATTACCTCTGAATCCATTTATTGACTCAAGGGGCAGATTTGACAATGTATCATATGTGTTTAGATAGGCTTGTCAAAGTAGTGGAGTATGTATTTACAAAGTGACGGTTTTACGCGCTGTTGCCCTTTCCAAGGTACCTCCCTGGGTTTTGTAGAAGTTGGGTTATGGCAATAAACATGGGTGTTTGGATTGCAGTAATGACCCCTGGCTCATAAACCAAGCCAGATGATCAAATGCCACCTACCACAATTACCCTCATGCATGGTACTCCTACTCCCCATAGTCTGCTTTCAGTTCTCCGCCTGCTTTTTCAGAACATTGTCTTTGTAGTGGAGTCAAGACTTCCTGATTGCCTTGACAAACAGGGTCAAATGAAGGATTTGTTGAGTTTTACACACATCTGACTAGGGTTGCTAAAGACCACTTGTAACATTTTTCATATTTTTCAAGCCTCTATTAGGTCCTAGCTGCCCTCCCCCTTTTAGTAGCATTCAAGGTGTTCTGGGCTGTCTGTAGCCTACTAAATCCCCTGCTGCCCAGTACACAGACAGACACATGGCTCCTGCCCTGGAGCAGAACAGAGAGGTATCGTCAGACAGGGCTGTCAGGGGAAATCACCTCATCATAACCAGGGAGAGGACAGCACCTGAAGCAGCACACAGTAGTGTCACCTCAGATAGCACCTCTACAAACGGCTTCTCAGGACACTCCTCCCTGGCCCAAAATAACCCTCAGGGATGATGTTATTAACAGTCTGTGATAGGACTGTGATGTCTTTGGCAAGGTGACATATCTCTTGTTAAGCTCATTGTTTTATGTCTTCCATTCTTCTCTCTCTCCCATCTCTCTTACCTCCCCCCCTCTCTCTCTTCCCCCCTCTCTGTTACTCCCCTCTCTCTCTTTCTCTCCCATTGTTGCAGTTGCGACTCCGAGAACCGTTACCTTGGAAACCCCCTCAGAGGAACGTGTTACTGTAAGTATCCCGCCGCTGCAGCCCCACCTGAGTCTATATTGTATTTTTGTCCTCCAGATCTTGCCGTGGTCCTATTTTCTCATTTTTTTACACACACACACGCGCCTGATCAGTTGCAGCATCTCACACAACTGCACATCTCTGTGACCTTTGCCCTGCAGTGAGGGTTGGCTAAGCAGATGGAAGGGTTTACTCTGTGGTAGGCGTATGGCAGTAATCAACTGCAGCTTTGTCTGGCTCTAAACTTGATTTTACAGATTTGTAGCTGGAGATGGTAGCAGGGTTTAGAGGGACTTCTGTCTCCAGATGTCAATGTCAGACCACTGGCCTCATATTGATTTTAATCATTTACAGCAAGTTGGTGGTTTTTCAAATAAAAGTACATGGATGGTTGTTTTTTTTCTCGCTGACATCAGCCGGTAGAAGTTGGTACACTGACCAGGGTTGTAAGGCTAGCTGTTTAGGAACAAAGTTCAAGTACTGTCACTTCCAATAGTAATCCAGTTGAATGTAGTCATTGTTAGTCTAGTTCTATGAGAGATAGTAATCCAGTGGAGTGTAGTCATGAGTTAGTGGATTTCTATATGAGAGATAGTAATCCAGTGGAGTGTAGTTATGAGTTATTGGATTTCTATATGAGAGATAGTAATCCAGTGGAGTGTAGTTATGAGTTAGTGGATTTCTATATGAGAGATAGTAATCCAGTGGAGTGTCGTCATGAGTTAGTGTAGTTCTATGAGAGATAGTAATCCAGTTGAATGTAGTCATGAGTTAGTGTAGTTCTATGAGAGATAGTAATCCAGTTGAATGTAGTCATGAGTTAGTGTAGTTCTATGAGAGATGGTAATCCAGTTGAATGTAGTCATGAGTTAGTGGATTTCTATATGAGAGATAGTAATTGAGGGGAGTGTAGTCATGAGTTAGTGGATTTCTATATGAGAGATAGAAATCCAGTGGAGTGTAGTTATGAGTTAGTGGATTTCTATATGAGAGATAGTAATCCAGTTGAGTGTCGTCATGAGTTAGTGTAGTTCTATGAGAGATAGTAATCCAGTTGAATGTAGTCATGAGTTAGTGTAGTTCTATGAGAGATAGTAATCCAGTTGAGTGTAGTCATGAGTTAGTGTAGTTCTATGAGAGATAGTAATCCAGTTGAGTGTAGTCATGAGTTAGTGTAGTTCTATGAGAGATGGTAATCCAGTTGAATGTAGTCATGAGTTAGTGTAGTTCTATGAGAGATAGTAATCCAGTTGAATGTAGTCATGAGTTAGTGTAGTTCTATGAGAGATGGTAATCCAGTTGAATGTAGTCATGAGTTAGTGTAGTTCTATGAGAGATGGTAATCCAGTTGAATGTAGTCATGAGTTAGTGTAGTTCTATGAGAGATGGTAATCCAGTTGAATGTAGCCATGAGTTAGTGTAGTTCTATGAGAGATAGTAATCCAGTTGAATGTAGTCATGAGTTAGTGTAGTTCTATGAGAGATGGTAATCCAGTTGAATGTAGTCATGAGTTAGTGTAGTTCTATGAGAGATGGTAATCCAGTTGAGTGTAGTCATGAGTTAGTGTAGTTCTATGAGAGATGGTAATCCAGTTGAATGTAGTCATGAGTTAGTGTAGTTCTATGAGAGATAGTAATCCAGTTGAATGTAGTCATGAGTTAGTGTAGTTCTATGAGAGATAGTAATCCAGTTGAATGTAGTCATGAGTTAGTGTAGTTCTATGAGAGATAGTAATCCAGTTGAATGTAGTCATGAGTTAGTGTAGTTCTATGAGAGATGGTGATCCAGTTGAATGTAGTCATGAGTTAGTGTAGTTCTATGAGAGATAGTAATCCAGTGGAGTGTAGTCATGAGTTAGTGTAGTTCTATGAGAGATGGTAATCCAGTTGAATGTAGTCATGAGTTAGTGTAGTTCTATGAGAGATAGTAATCCAGTGGAGTGTAGTCATGAGTTAGTGGATTTCTATATGAGAGATAGTAATTGAGGGGAGTGTAGTCATGAGTTAGTGGATTTCTATATGAGAGATAGAAATCCAGTGGAGTGTAGTTATAAGTTAGTGGATTTCTATATGAGAGATAGTAATCCAGTTGAGTGTCGTCATGAGTTAGTGTAGTTCTATGAGAGATAGTAATCCAGTTGAATGTAGTCATGAGTTAGTGTAGTTCTATGAGAGATAGTAATCCAGTTGAGTGTAGTCATGAGTTAGTGTAGTTCTATGAGAGATAGTAATCCAGTGGAGTGTCGTCATGAGTTAGTGTAGTTCTATGAGAGATAGTAATCCAGTTGAATGTAGTCATGAGTTAGTGTAGTTCTATGAGAGATAGTAATCCAGTTGAATGTAGTCATGAGTTAGTGTAGTTCTATGAGAGATAGTAATCCAGTTGAATGTAGTCATGAGTTAGTGTAGTTCTATGAGAGAGGGTTGCAACTTTGATGTTAGTGGAGTTGCTTAGGTCAGGAACTCAATGGTCCATCAAGTATGCCTTTGATCAGAACAAATACAAACTATTTTTGTTGAAGCTATACTTTCACTTACCTAGTTTAAAACTAGCACCACAAATTGGATGTATATGTAACATTCATTTCAATAGTTGATATTCACTACTGTTTTGTATTTATATTGTCAGATTCTAACCAGCTTTAGAAAGGTTAAGTACATGTGCCAGCATCAATCACGGTAACACCCACTGTCTCCTGTTATTTATGAGAGATTGTGTCTGTTCAGCTGACTGGCATGAGGCATCATGTCTAAGTGAGGAGGGCACTAGATGGCACCCTCGCTGTGCAGTGTACTCACACTTACCAGGAGAACGTGGGTCCGGAAATCACTTCCATCACTATGATCACTTCGAGAGCTGTCTATCTGTGTAACTCTGTTTGGCTACAGACGGTGTCTCCTGAGGGACATGCCATATCCTGATCATTCCACTACATCGGTTGAGAGGGTTCAAAGTCATTATTAGCTTGTCTGTTTGCTCCCTTCCACAGCCAAGGAAGCACACAAATACTCTAAATGTTACAATAGAAATACATTTGTTTCCTGTGTCCCTTAATAATCAAACCGTGTTATATCAAACAGAGCAGTGGCTGTAAATCATCTATTAGCATGCCATTCAGATTAGAAAACAACCAATAATTGGCCAAGCTGATATATTGGCCTTTTCTAGTCCATTGGCTACCGGCCCTTCTCTATCGGCTTTGCCGATTCAGTCCGGCTACATAGCAAGGCTGCTACTATGCCGCACACCACTTGAGCCACGAGCACTGCACAATGCCGAATAATGTCTGGGAAAGCTGGGAAAATCGGCAGCAACAAGCTCGCTCATTCTCCAACAGAATGGTGCAGTATTGAGAAATGGATGAATTGACACAGTGACAAATCAAACTCCTGTCGCAAATATTAGTTTAATAATAAGGCTTGTGTTGACGTGCCCGGACATGCATGCAATAAGCAAGCTAGCTAAGCAGATAGCTATGTGACCTGTTATCAAAAATTACGATAATAAACCCTTTCTAGATAAACATGGTGCTAAGATGTCAGATAGGAGCTAAAAGCCAACGTAACTAGCAAACGTTAGCTGGTTATAATTTTGAACATGCATCATTTGCAGCAATGAGCCATCTGACTTGCGGTGTAATAGTGTAGCAATTTGTGTGCTGATCTGACCAACCGCAATCGTATACATAAATTGACAGTCCTGGATATCAGGAAGCTTGGCCCCTGTGATGTACTGGGCTGTATTCACTACCCTCTGTAGTGCCTTATAGTCAGATGCCAAGCAGTTACCCTACCAGGTGATGATGCAACCAGTCAGGATGATTTCGATGGTGCAGCTGTAGAACTTTTTGAAGATCTGGTGACCCATGCCAAATCTTTTCAGTCTCCTGAGGGGGAAAAGATGTTGTCGTGCCCTATTCACAACTTGGTGTGTTTGGACAATGATTGTTTGTTGGTGATGTGGACACCAAGGATCTTGAAATTCTCAACGCGCTTCACTTCAGCCCCGTCTATGCTAATGGGGGCCTGTTCGGCACTCCTTTTCCTATAGTTCACGATCAGCTCCTTTGTCTTTCTCACATTGAGGGAGAGGTTGTTGTCCTGGCACCACACTGCCAGGTCTCTGACCTCCCTATAGGCTATCTCATCATTGTCGGTGATCAGGCCTACCACAGTTGTGTCGTCAGCTAACTTAATGATGGTGTTGGATTAGTGCTTGGCCACGCAGTCGTGGGTGAACAGGGAGTACAGGAGGAGACTAAGCACGCACCCCTGAGGGGTCCCAGTGTTGAGGATCAGCGTGGCAGATGTGTTGTTGCTTACCCTTACCACCTGGGGGAGGCGTGTCAGTAAGTCCAGGATACAGTTGCAGAGAGAGGTGTTTAGTCCCAGGATCTTTAGCTTAGTGATGAGCTTTGTGGGTACTATGGTGTTGAACGCTGAGCTGTAGTAAATGAACAGCATTCTCACATAGGTGTTTCTTTTGTCCAGGTGGGAAAGGGCAGTGTGGAGTGCAATTGATCTGTGGATCTGTTGGGGCTGTATGCGAAGTGGAGTGGGTCTATGGTTTCCGGCATGATGGTGTTGATGTGAGCCATGACCAGCCTTTCAAAGCACTTCATGGCTACCGACGTGAGTGCTACGGGGTGGTAATAATTTAGGCAGGTTACCTTCGCTATCTTGGGCACAGGGACTAAGGTGGTCTGTTTGAAACATGTAGGAATTACAGACTCAGTCAGGGAGAGGTTGAAAATGTCAGTGAAGACACTTGCCAGTTGGTCCCCGCATGCTTTGAGTACAACTCCTGGTAAACGATCTGGCCCCCACGGCTTTGTGAATGTTTAAAGATCTTGCTCACGTCGGCTACAGAGAGCGTGATCACACAGTCCGGAACAGCTAGTGCTCTCATGCATGCTGACGAGCGTTGGAGCCGGTGTAGTAGGATTCAGTCTTAGTCCTGTATTGACGCACTGCCTGTTTGATGGTTCGTCTGAGGGCATAGCGGGATTTCTTATCAGCGTCCGGATTAGTGTCCCGCTTCTTGTTGGGATATGTACGTACAGTCATGTTGTCGGGGATGTTGTCGATTCACTTATTGATGAAGCCGGTGACGGAGGTGGTATACTCCACAGTGCCATTGGATGAATCCCAGAACATATTCTAGTTTGTGCTAGCAAAACAGTTCTGTAGCGTTGCATCTGTGTCATCTGACCACTTCCGTATTGAGCGAGTCACTGGTACTTCCTGCTTTAGTTTTTGTTTGTAAGCAGGAATCAGGAGGATAGAATTATGGTCAGATTTGCCAAATGGAGGGCAAGTGAAAGCTTTGTATGCGTCTGTGTGTGTGGAGTAAAGGTGGTCTAGAGTTTTTTTGGGGTTGCACATGTGACATGCTGGTAGAAATTAGGTAAAACTGATTTAAGTTTGCCTGCATTAAAGTCCCCGGCCACTAGGAGCGCCACTTCTGGATTAGCATTTTCTTGTTTGCTTATGGCCTCATACAGCTGGTTGAGTGCGGTCTTAGTGTCAGCATCGGTTTGTGGTGGTAAATAGACGGCTACGAATAATATAGATGAGAACTCTCTTGGTAGATAGTGTGGTCTATAGCTTATCATGAGGTATTCTACCTCAGGCAAGCAGTACCTCGAGACTTCTTTAATATTAGACATAGCGCACCAGCAGTTATTGACAAATAGACACACATCCCCGCCCCTCATCTTACCAGACATAGCTGCGCTGTCCTGCCGATGCACGGAGAAGCCAGCCAGCTCTATATTATCCGTGTCGTTGTTTAGCCACGTCTCTGTGAAACACAAGATATTATAGTTTTTAATGTCCCGTTGGTAGGATAGTCTTAATCCTAGATCGTCCAGTTTGTTTTCCAATGATTGCACTTTGGCCAATAATACAGAGGGTAGTGGTGGTTTACCTACTCGTCTGCGAATTCTTGCAAGGCACTCCGCCCTTCACGCGGATGACTGGGATTTGGGCCTTGTCTTGACAAAGCAGTATATCCTGGAATGCACGGTGGAATTAGAGTATGATAGCTAAGGAGATAGAGAAAATGTTGGCGTTTAATTGCAAATATGCAGACTGAGTCGAAAAGAGAACACACAGAAGGCTGTTATAATCCGGAGACAGGTGTTTTATACATCTTCAAACTAAGGCAACATGGCATCCGTGACAGTGGGAGAAGCGTCAATCCATGTATGCGGGTAAGATAGTCTAGCTACATTTTCACATATTACACATTTCAAATTTTGTCAGAAAGTCGTTTTAATTTAAAGTTAAAGCGTACTGTTAGCTAGCTAGCTAAAGTTAGTTGGCTGGCTCGCTAGCTCACGTTACGTGTATGAACTGTGTAGTAATATTATTTGTATCTCAGAGCTATTTTCATTGCTAGTAATAGCCTAATGTTAGCTAGGTAGCTAACATTGAACCTGGTTGGTTAGCTACCTGCAGATTCTTGAAGGGTAGTAACGTTATGAGTTGCGATTATGGTTCATTGTTTAGCTAGCTACATGTCTAAATAAAAGACTCCACTATGCAAGTAACCATTTCAATAGAATGTTCATGCTATCATACTGTCATCCTGTCGACAGACGTAGCTGGTAAATTAGCTTTTGCTATCTACTCCGATTTCAGAGCACTCGTCTGAGTGTGCCATAGCGAAGAAGAACTGATGAATTTACGAATGCTCAACACCTGTTGAATATGGCTGGTATCAGTAAATGTTTGTAAAAAAGTGTAATTAAATTGTTGCCAGCAGCACAGCTGCAGTCACCAACTCTCTGGATAACATAAAAACAGCACAACCAGCTCTGCTAGGCGAGTAAAATGGTCAGAATGAGCTGTTTTTCCCCTATTTGTATCTGGAAGTAGCTAGCCAACGTTAGCCAGTTAGCTTGGGTGCTTGACTGCTGCTGTTAGGTCAGAACGCTCCGAGAGGGAAACGCTCACTCTGAGCACACTCTAGTACTCCAGATTTAATTCACGAACCCACCCGTAGTATAAACCAGCCTTTAGTCTTGAAATCTTTGTTTGTTTAGTACATGACCTCACATGTGAATCCTTAAAGTGCTGGGTGGGGCTAAAGCTTAAGAGGGTGTGAAGGATGCTGTATGGGTGTAGACAAAGAAGAGCTGTCCAGTAGGTGTACCAAAAAATTCAAGGGACATTTTCTCAAAAGTGAGCTTACAAGTTTATCAACTTTCAAAGCAGAACTACTTTACCATTGTTCCTCATCTGTAGTGTATGATATACCATTTTCTAGCTCTGAGTCTCTACTTTTATCCAATGTAAAAAAAAACACAATTTCACAAATGTCATCACCATTGAGCTAGTTCTCATAGTAGCAGTAAACAGCACCAAGTGATATGAGAGATGTGAAAGGGAATGGAGTTACAGCCTCGCTCTATCCAATCGTAGCAGTAGGATCACGTTAAAACCCGCCCATTTCTTGACAGATAGCTGAACTATCCAATTGAGTTTTGAATTTCTTCTTGGCAGCTGAGTTTGTTTTTCTTCCTGATCACAGAAAATGACAAACAGTACTAGTTTCATAAGCATCCGTGATCACAAATCATGACTTTACATTTGCATTGAATATATTATTTTATATTCTCAAACCAATAGCAGTGCCTATATGATGTCCTTCCATACAGGCGTGACATGCTGGAGTGATGCTCCAAATGGAAGGCAAAAAGATTTTGTCTTCTAGCACCATCCACTGAGCAGGCAAACAAGCTCAATAACACATTAACTCAATGCATGCACACACTCCGATTGAATATGCATTCACCTGTATTGTGAGTAGGCCTATGCCATCTTAATTTACCAAGTTATCTATGACATTTATGTTATGTACTTCGATTTGTAAAAACAGTCCAATTCATTTTGATACAAAAAAAGGATGCATTAATGTGTACATGGCTGTCTCTGGGAAATGTTGTCTGAAAGATTCTCAAATTCAATGATATTGAATTATCAGCCTAAAAAATCGGACATTGGCCTCCTTGACCATCAAAAATCGCTATCGGACGTAAAAAATCCATGTCGATCGTTCTCTAATTGAGATTTCACAGTGGACATGGAGGATGAATAACAGCTGTATTTGAATTCCGTGAGAAGGTGTGACTGATTTTAATCCTAACAGGCAGAGTCATCAGCAAAGCTGTCGTTCACCTCATATGAGCAACTCGCTGTTGGCTGGGCTCCCCGCTTGTGCCATCAAACTCTTGCAACTTATCCAGAACGCTGCCGCCCACCTGTTGACCAACCTTCTCAAGTTCTCCCATGTCACCCCGCTCTTCTGCACACTACTGGCTTCTAGTCGAAGCTCGCATCCACTACAAGACCATGGTACTTGCCTACGAAGCAGCAGGAGGAACTGCCCCCTCCTACCTTCAAACTATGCTCAAACCCTACACCCCAACCTGAGCACTCCGTTCTGCCACCTCTGGTCTCATGACCCTCCCACCCTTAAGAGAGGGCAGCTCCCGCTCAACCCAGTCCAAGCTCTTCGCTCTCCTGGCACCCCAATGGTGGAACCAGCTTCCCCCTGAAGCCAGGACAGCAGAGTCCGTGCCCATCTTCCGAAAACATCTGAAACCCTACCTCTTCAAAGAGTATCTTTAATAATCCTCAAATGCATTTTGTGAACGAGCACTCGCGCTTGACCTTTTTTTCCCTCGCACTAGTTGCGCAATTTTACATCTACATCTAACTATGCCTTTTTCTCAAGGTCAGAAGTGCACAACGTGTTGTCTTATGTAAATAAAGTTGGAGCTGCAGGTCAGGTCTGTTTCACTATCTATACTATTGGATAGAAAGCTATCACTTCAGCTGTTCACCCCATGGTAGTGGGCCAACCTTTATTCACCTGTTGTGACACACAGATGTTCCAATCTCCATTTTAGACAAGTGACTTTGACAAAAATTATCCTATTTACACTTTGTAGTCAATTTTGACACTAGAGTAACTGTTTCTGACTTGAATCGACGCCACAAAGGTCATTTTTAACGTGTTTTTTTGCTTTTTAAAGCCAGTCACTCTTTAAAGGGTTATGTAGGATCAAATGTTTAGCCCCACTTAAATGCTACTTAGATGGATACCCAATGTCATAACCATGGCTTTGATGTATGCCCAATATGTCATAGTCAATCAAGATTCAAAGCTTTTATCGTGTTGTTTTGCTAAATCATATGTCCAGCCCTGCCTTTCCTAGAAGCACTGTGCGGATTTGTTGGACATGTAGGATATGCAGACGTGTGGAATGTTTAAGCTGGGATGTGAATGGGTAGGTTATAGAGACTAATTGGGCCAATTATGCCTAGGGAATCAGGGCGACTGAAGTGTAGCGCACACACCGCCCTCTCTTTGAGTGGATTGATGTTTACTTTGCAGGCTCATTACATGCTAATTATTTAACCATCCGCTAATGTCAGTTGTGACACGGCAGAACTGTGGAGCTATCAAGCACAGTGACACTAATAATGATAGTGACAGTAATGATGATGAGGCATTACATTTTATTAATGGAGATATTGCTACTGTATGCCTACTACTACTTCTACAATTACTGTATGGCTTTACTATGTACTTCTACTACTACTACTACTACTACTACTACTACTACTACTACTACTACTACTACTACTTAGTAATTATTCTAATGCTAGGCCTAATACTTCTATCACTGGAGGCTGGTCTAGTTCATTGTGCTGTTGGAGGACCAGTACTGTGGTTCAGTTCAGATGACTTCCTACCAGAATGTAATCATGGCCGATGCTAATGAGGAAGCTGGTCGTCAGTGGCTGACCAGGCTGGTGTGGTAATGAGTTGCCCTCACAGTGGAGAAGTGTCAGCTAGCAGGCCCTAATGAGAAGGAGCCACCAAGTGTGTCCCACCAGCCACACCACCCGCCATTACCAGCCTGTACCCTCAAGCCCCTTATCATGAGAGGATCAGGCACCCTGCACTGACGCCTAAACACTATCTGACCGGCACTCTGCACTGACGCCTAAACACTATCTGACCGGCACTCTGCACTGACGCCTAAACACTATCTGACCGGCACTCTGCACTGATGCCTAAACACTATCTGACAGGCACTCTGCACTGACGCCTAAAGACTATCTGACAGGCGCTCTGCCCAGATGCCTAACCAGTGTCAGATAGATACAGATAGAAATATTCTGCCCAGACCCAAGCACGGAGGCTTCTCTGTGTTGATTGTCTCTACTTGCTAATTGTAGACTGTGGTCTGTAGACTATGGTCTGTCCGACTGAGGGAACTATTGCCATGTGAACTAATCCTAGTCATTCTGAGCATCCTTTTTGAAAATTCATTTTTCAGTGATTTTATATAATAATAATAATAATATGTATGCCATTCAGAAGGTGCTTTTATCCAAAGCGACTAACAGTCATGCATGCTTACATTTTGTATGGGTGTACCCGTGAATCAAACCCACGATCCTGACACTGTAAACTCCACGCTCTACAGGACCATCTTTATTTTAACTTAAATATATTGCTTTACCCCTGTACTATCATGCTGTACATTCTGTTCTTAGTCTTTGAAGAGTGTTTCAAATGCAAGGTAATGAATAGTAACAGGCACTGAATGAAATCTCCAAGTGGATCCTGTATAGCAGATGTTGAATGAGGCTTCATTCAACTCATTGGACTGATCAGTTCATATCATTGATTGCCCAGAGAGTGCACATACTTGGCTTCCTAGGTCTGATCAAAAGGCATGGCTTCTGAATATTAAATTACTTTTCAGGTGAGATTATTTTAGATTTTTTTTGTTTCAGACGCTGAATAAAGTTACACATTATGCTAATGCCGTGACTCATTTATGAAAACTTTTTTAAATTTCCTTTAAGTCTTGTGCAGCTCATTTTATGCTTACCTTGCTTTATTTAATTATCTTTGTAAGGTTTGTCCCCAACAAAAATGATCACATGCATGTCATTTAGATGATCCAAGGCAGTTTTAATTTGCACACTGAGTTTTTGCACCACAGTGGCTAATATTATATCAGGCATGACATCTAACATATTGAAACAAATAGAAAATGATTGTGGAATTTGACAAGTCTTCCACTTTTCATAATGTCATTAATTGTCTTCTCTGTGAAGTCACACTCTTCTTCTGGAAAACACACTCTCTCATTACCGCAGAAACAGCAGGGGTTCTTTGAGTGGGCACTGCATTGCTCTAAATAACATGAATAAACACAATACTGTCTCCAAACACCCCAGAAACTCTGCTTTTAATTTCCCTGGACTTCTGTGTCCCATTACAGAGCATGTAGAACTTTCTGAACTTTACTGAAGACCCTTATGGGATAAACAACATACACCAACGTGTGTGCCCGGAGCAGGAGGGAGAGAGAGAGAGACACACACATCGGCTTTGATCTGATGTCTTCTAATTCCGTGACGGCTAAACAAAACCAACTATTTGTCAAACATAATTTCCTTTCGTCTTGCTAGGGCTTGAAATGTGTGTTCTGAAAGGATGTCAAATTAAGTCCTCTCTGAACTCTGCAGGAGTGTTTTTTTGTCAAGTTAGAACGATGACAAACAATTGTTTGTTTTCCTGGTGTGTAAACACATTCATGGCTGATTTAACATCAGTTCGTAGAAGCCGTGAAATAGGGGAGTGAATGGCAAAGTGTGAGCTTCTGAGGCAGAGACGTGTAGTGTATTCAGCTGTCATTGACAAATGATGAAGATGACATTTCCTATTAGGGAGTGGGATTTGGTTGTGTGTGAATAGCACAGGAGGCTGGTGAGGGGAGGATGGCTCATAATAATGACTGGAATGAAGTGAATGGAATGGTATCGAACACACAAGGAAACCATTCTATTCCAGCCGTTACTATGAGCCTGTTCTCCCCAATTACGGTGCCACCAGCCGCCTGTGGTATATAGGCCTTGCTTTTACCCAGTCCACAAGGACAGTATTCCTGCTGTTGTCTGATGCTCCCAGACACTGAATTGATCAGTTCATAGCGTTGACTGCCCAGAGAGTGCACATACCTGGCTTCCTTGGTCTGATCAAAAGGCATAAAGGAAACCAGCAGGCTCAGCAACCCCTTGAGGACAGGAGTTCAGTTGTGCGCCCCCTGGTTGATCCTGAAATCCTCTAAAGAGTTAATAACAGTGATCTGAAGGGTTAACAGTGAAACGTCCTGCTGAGCATATTGACAATCCACTAGAGTCCGTCTCTCACATGCCTCCTCCTAGACACTACCCTCCGAATCAAGGGCTTTCTTCTGAATGGAATCAGACAAGGTGACCTTTCTAAATTCCTGCTGAGGTCCAGATGTTAAATGTTCCAAATCCCCACATTACACCCCACTGTGGCTCGTACTATGAGGCCCTGTTATTGAATAGGACAAACATTTATAAAAATAGAACTGGCATTGAATCCCAGTGAATATTTTCTATACTGAACAAAAATGTAAACGCAAAATGTGTTGGTCCCAAGTGTTGGTCCCATGTTTCATGAGCTGAATAAAATATCCCAAAAAATGTTCTATACGCACAAAAAGGTTATTTCTCTCAAATGTTGTGCACACATTTGTTTACATCCCTGTTAGTGAGCATTTATCCTTTGCCAAGATAATCCCTCCACCTGACAAGTGTGGCATATCAAGAAGCTGATTAAACAGCATGATCATTACACAGGTGCAACTTGTGCTGGGGACAATAAAAGGCCACTCTAAAATGTGCAGTTTTGTCACACAACACAATGCCACAGATGTCTTAAGTTTTGAGTGAGTGTGCAATTGGCATGCTGACTGGAGGAATGTCCACCAGAGCTGTTCCCGGAGAATTTAATTTCTCTATCATAAGCCGCCTCCAACGTTGTTTTAGAGAATTTGTCAGTACGTCCAACCGGCCTCACAACCGCAGACCACGTGTAACCACGCCAGCCCAGGACCTCCACATCCGTCTTCTTCACCTGCAGGATCATGTGAAATCCATAGATTAGGGCCTAATGAATTTATTCCAATTGACTGCCTTATATGAACTAAAACTCAGTAAAATCATTGAAATTGTTGCATGTTGCGTTTTATATTTCTGTTCGGTATATTAGTGGTACACCCATGTCATAGATCTTCCTCTACTCTTGTTTGTGCTGATTGAAATACTGCATTATTGATATGAAAATGAAGGTAGTCACATGCACTTGTGGTCTGTTTCTTGGTAGCTCCGGCTGGGGTTCTTCAGACTGTGTGTCCCTGCACTTTAAGAAGACGGTCCCTGATCTGCTGTTTGTCTCTCTGTCCCTGCAGATAACCTGCTGATTGACTACCAGTTCACCTTCAGCCTTCTCCAGGAGGATGACCACCACTACACCGCCATCAACTTCATGGCCACTCCTGAACAGGTCAGCCAGTCACCACACAGAGGACTCAGACACCATGGGCCCGAGGGACGGGTCTCATGTAGCCTTTCTGTTATGTATTTTATGCATCTATTTTGATGTAAAACAGAAAACCCACATTAGCATTATTCCAAGTCATTCCAAACCAGCATAGTGTTGGTTTGGAATATGTGTGTTTGACCTCCTTTTGTGTTCATATTTTACAGAGCAACAAGAACCTGGACATGTCCATCAATGCGTCCAACAACTTCAACCTCAACATCACCTGGTCTATTGGATCAACAGGTAACTTGTCTTATTAGATATTAATTTGCCATAGAGTGGATCAATATGTGCCATAGTGAATGTTTATTTGACAACATGTTGAGGGCTTGCCCTCTCATTTGATTCTATTGTCCACATAGCTACACTCACTACGGTCTACGGCAGATATCCCCCACTCAGCGTCAGTGTGCATCCCCTGCGCTACAGAATCCATTGTAGGATGTTATACTGTATTATTCACCTAGGATGGGAAAGAAACTCATATAATCTCTGTTTGTCATCTTTTCCAGAGGGATTGGTACTTTTGTTGTTCTGGTCCGTGTCCCTCATTAGACAAGAATGTCTGTAGGGGAATGCCCCTCTTGACAAATGTATGGGAGATATTTTTTAATTATGGCATTGGTGTGATTTCAGTTAAGATAAAACTTTGCCCATATTTTGTTTTACTTGATTTGAGAGGAAACTTCAGGGCTTGAATATATGTGCAGAGCAATTACAGTGAGTGTGTTATGTCACTGATAAATTGGTTGGGGTCATCTTTTATTAAAGCTGTCCCAAAGTCTGGCCTGTTAATGCAGTATTCTTGATACGGTCTTCATTGTGGACCACTTAAAATATAAATGCATGTCTTTTTTAAGAAAGTAGAATTCCACTCTCCTTGTATATTTTCAAGCTATATTTTTTGGACAGCTCAAGAATTACAAGGGGATACATAGGTGAAGATGGGAGAAAGTTGGAAGGGTCCAATCAGGGATTCTACCCCTGTCTTTGGTGGGGAGTTACATGTGTTGAGAGGAAGAGTGTTACCACTCAGCCATGGTTCTACCACAAAATGTACATGCATCTACAGTATAGTTTATGCTCTGAAACTGTCATTGTACTGGGCTCACTCTCTAGTCTCACTATATTTCTGAATGCCAGTGGTGGAAAAAGTACTCAATTGTCATATTTGAGTAACAGTAAAGATAACTTAATAGAAAATTACTCAAGTAAAAGTGAGTCACCCAGTAAAATACTACTTCAGTAAAAGTCTAAAAGTATTTGGTTTTAAATGTTCTTAAGTATCAAAAGTAAATGGAACTTCTAAAATGTACTTAAGTATCAAAAGTAAAATTATAAACCATTTCAAATTTTGTATATTAAGCAAACCAGACGGGAACATTTTCTTTTTTTTATTGACAGATAGCCTGGGGCACACTCAAACACTCAGACATAATTTACAAACAATGCATTTGTGTTTAGTGAGTCCGCCAGATCAGAGGCAGTAGGGTTGACCAGGGATGTTCTTTTTGATAAGTGTGTGATTTTTAAAATTTTCCTGTCAAAATGTAATGAGTACTTTTGGGTGTCAAGGAAAATGTATGGAGTAACAAGTACATTATTTTATTTAGGAATGTAGTGAACTAAAAGTTAAAGTTGGCAAAAATATAAAAAGTAAAATATAAAAAGTAAAGTACAGATACCCCTCAAAACGACTCCCCCCTTAACTAAGTATTTTTACTTAAGTACTTTACATGAATGACACTTCTCTCTGTACTTTTTTTGACACTCGCTGGCTAATCTGTTTTCTAAAACGCCACTGTATTCTGTCTCGCCTGTCATCATGAAACTCGACTGGCACAACTGTCACAGCAGTACCTATCCCCTCTGTACCTATATGTGTGATTGATTATCACCAACTGTACTATCCTCTCAGTTTCCTTCCTTTGACGTCTTACACTATGACCCACCTCTCACCCCCAGCTGGCACCATCTCTGGCGAGGAGGTGCCCATTGTGTCCAAGACCAATATCCAGGAACACAGAGACAGCTTCTCCTGTGAGAAGTTCAACTTCCGGGTCAACTCCAACATCACCTTCTATGTCTATGTCAGCAACTTCTCCTGGCCAATCAAGATCCAGGTAAGGTTCTTTCAGTAGTGATCTAACAAACCACAACTACGTTGCACCCCCACCCAGTGAGATACATTAAATGAGGTATGAAAAAAAAACACATTTATTTAACAACTTGAATGGGTTGTCAGAGGGTTACTGTTGCCAATGGGTAATAGCCCTATGTCTTGAATGGGAATTATTTGGAATGTAATTTCTCCATGAACACAATTGACTGTCTCTTGGTTCCATCGATATATTAAGTGATTGTACTTAATCAGATTGAATCAGATTGAATAGAACTGTAATAATGTGAACAACTGAAGGCCTTGCTGATTGCAGACACAGCAGGACCCTCATTCCCCCTCTGTTCCTATAGCAATGGTTAAGCAACACAGAGTACACACTACCATTATAATGAGTTTGTATTATTCATTGTTGTTTTTCTACATGAGTAGAAAATGAATATTGATCTTTTGGTAGAATGTTCCACTTCCTAGGAAGACAATTACAGTACCTTCAGAAAGTATTCACACCCGTTGACTTTTTCCACATTTTGTTGTTATAACCTGAATATAATATTTATTAAATTTCGATTTTGTGTCACTGGCCTACACACCATACCCCATAATGATAGTGGAATTGTGTTTTTAGACATTTTTACAAATTTTATAAAAAATGAAAAGCTTACATGTCTTGAGTCAATAAGTATTCAACCCCTTTGTTATGGCAAGCCTAACTAAATGCAGGAGTAAAAATGTGCTTAACAAGTCACATAATTTGCAGGGACTTTTAACATGATTTTTGAATGAATACCTCATTTTTGTACCCCACACACACAATTCTCTGTAATGTCCCCCAGTCAAGCAATGAATTTCAAACAGATTCAACCACAAAGACTAGGGAGGTTGTCCATTGCCTTGCAAAGAAGGGCACCTATTGATAGATGGTTAAAATAAACAGACATTGAATATCCCTTTGAGCATGGTGAAGTTATTAATTACGCTTTGGATGGTGTATCAATACACACAGTCACTACAAAGGTACAGGTGTCCTTCCTAACTCAGTTGCCGGTGAGGAAGGAAACCGCTCAGGGATTTCACCATGATGCCAATGGTGACTTTAAAACAGTTCGTTTAATGGCTGTGATAGGAGACAATTGAGGATGGATCAACAACATTGTAGTTACTCCACAATACTAACCTAAATGACAGAGCGAACAGAAGAAAGCCTGTACAGAATAAAATATTCCAAAACATGCATCCTGTTTGCAACAAGGCACCAAATACGAAGGTTCACCTAGTCCTCAACTGAATAACTACATACAATTACAATGACTCAGTATAGAGGAATGATTTGATTAACACTTTTGGATGACACAAATACAATAGGCTTACTTTTGGAAAGCCTATTGTACTTCTCATACAGTGCATTCAGAAAGTATTCAGACCCCTTGACCCTCTACAACTTGATTGGAGTCCACCTGTGGTAAATTCTATTGATTGGACATGATTTGGAAAGGCGCACACCTGTCTATATAAGGTTGACAGAGCATGTCAGAGTAAAAACCAAGCCATGAGGTTGAAGGAATTGTCCGTAGAGTTCTGAGACAGGATTGTGTCGAGGCACAGATCTGGGGAAGGGTACCAAAACATTTCTGCAGCATTGAAGGTCCCCAAGAACACTGTGGCCTCCATTTGTAAATGGAAGAAGTTTGGAACCACCAAGTCTCTTCCTAGAGCAGCCGCCCGGCCAAACGGAAGCCACTCCTCAGTAAAAGGAGCATGACAACCCACTTGGAGTTTGCCAAAAGGCACCTAAAGGACCATCAGACCATGACAAACAATATTCACTGTACAGAGAGATCCTTGATGAAAACCTGCTCCAGAGCGCTCAGGACCTCAGATTGGGGCGAAGGTTCACTTTCCAACAGGACAACGACCTTAAGCAAACAGCGAAGACAACGCAGGAAATGCTTCGGGACAAGTCTCTGAATGTCCTTGAGAGGCCCAGCCAGAGCCCGGATTTGAACCCAATCTAACATCTCTGGAGAGACCTGAAAATTGCTGTGCAGCAACACTCCCCATCCAACCTGACAGAGCTTGAGAGGATCTGCAGAGAAGAGTGGGAGAAACTCCCCAAATACAGATGTGTAAGCTTGTAGCGTCATATTCAAAAAGACTTGAGGCTGTAATCGTTGCCAAAGGTGTTTCAACAAAGTACTGAGTAAAGGGTCTGACTACATTAAGTAAATGTCATATTTCATATTATAATTTTATTATTATATATATATTTTTAAACAGTTTTTGCTTTGTCATTATGGGATATTGTGTGTAGGTTGATGAAAAAAAGATATATCCGTTTTAGAATAAGGCTGTAACATAAAAAAATGTGGAAAAAGGGGTCTGAATACTTTCCAAATGCACTGTATGTATACAGTGAATAATTCCCCCCTCCAAAAATATATATTGCAGGAAGGTTTTATACTTCCTGCAATGGATTTCATCGGTTCATAGGAATGTTCAGAAACAATATCTGTTTTAAACAATATCTGTCTCTACAGAATATATAAATATGTTAAATGTCTCTAGAACTCTCGGGTGTGTCTTTTAAGGCTTAAAACCTTGATAGAACGACATTGAGCATAAATTATAATGAAACGTGTTTGGCAAAAATATAATCTTTAATGATCCGTGAGTTTTGCAGTGTCACCATCAATTATTTAGGATTGCCTTAAAACTGAGACAGCCGTACAAAATATTCATGGTTTAGTCTTATGAACCATAAAATTGAAGTAGACTTTGGCAGTGATTTTTTAAGATGACTGTCACGACCAATGTTGTGATTAAACGGACTGAAATCTGATTGAATGGACTAACTGCAAACAGCGTGCCTAGGTAATGGACACTGAGATCCACTCTAATAGTCCTGAGCAAAAAGAAAGAAAGAAAGATGGTGGTACAGGATATGCTAGACATATGTTGCAATGAAATATCTCAGCAGAGTAGAGCTACACATCTGGGACAGTTGCACACTCCAACGCTCATACAGTATTTGGGATTCTTTTCATGTTAAAGCTTTCGGGGAGAGGGCAACCGAGCAGCAGCAGCTAGGACTGGCACAATTACCATACAACCGTGTAACCGACGGTTGTGGATGAGTACAGTCATGAAAATAAATAACTGTCATAACCGTTTTGCTATTCGGCCAATTACAGTTATTCAAAATTCCATGACCATCACAGCATAGCATCAGCTGGCCTTAGATGCAGCAATCAAACAGATTAACAGTATTAGAGGAGAACCTACAATATGAAATACAGGCAAGGTGAAGGTGCTCTGGTAGGATTCCAATATGAATGCAGTTGATTGCAGAGTGTCCTGCAGCTTGTGTTTAGGTCATCCATCCATCGATAAGGGCTCATATGTATTTCCCATTAATGCAGTTTTATCAGAGCGCTATTTAGATGTGACGGTAACGTGAGATGTTAATTATCATGATGAGCCCTATCCCACAGAGGTATATAGAGCCGTCTCAGTCGCAACTCTGTCGTCAGTAACACGAGACCAGGCCCGGCTGTTCTATTGACCTCGCTGACTTCCGATACAGACACGGTAATGATGAGGAATTGCCCAGAGGATTCCTAATGACCAGTCTCAATCATGCTCTGAAGTTTGGTTTAGGATGTAATGTGTATACGATTTTTATCAAATATAGTGATGTCTCACTATCAGCATCTGTCCTTTCAGCCGTTGAGAAGAAACTTTGGATTTTAAATCCAAAATGAGATGCAGTTTTTCCAGGTTTCTGTAGCTATTGTTATGTAAAGACTCTTTCAGACCAGTCATACTGTAAGCTTTATTCTGGGATGTGTAGGCCAGGTCAGGCTAGCTGTGTCCTCTTCAGAGGCCAGGTCAGATGGAGGCAGAGATGTGTTGCTCTGCGGCCTTGGCTTTCTGATGCTGACAAGAGAGAGATTACTATCACCACCAAGACTATGATCAGTATACATCATCCCTGTCCTCTCCTCCGCTCTCTTTCACGTCCATTCTGAAAGGTTTTCACTTGTTCTCTCAATCTTTTTTTCTCGTTCACGGATACACACAGAATAACACACTCTGAATTGAATTAACCCCTTTGTTTTTCTATTTGTTTCCTGGACAAATATAAGGGATTATATATTGTCTATTGTTTCAAAATCTCGTCTGTGAGGTGTAGGGCTGTGGCAGTCATTACATTTTGTCAGCCGGTAACTGTCATGCAAATAACTGCCGGTCTCACGTTAATTGACAGTTAATTAACAGAAACCCGTTTCACATCTCCGGCTTCCACGTATAGCCTACAAGCCACTGATGCTGATCTTTGTAACATCTACTTTTTAGTCTAATAAATCAATTTAATATAGCCTACACCATCACAATAGATCCGTGATTAGTCTATTTTTCCCGAAAAACTGAAGAGCATATTCGTCATCATTATGTTAAGCCCTGATCTAGCTATGCCATATGGCTGTGGGATAAAGTAGTTCATTTAGTAGACAAGATTTGCTTATAATTTGTGTGGCATTATTTTATAGTAAGAAGAATATAAAATGAAATAGGATATTTTCTCCACACGAATCCCGAGGGAGTGCTATTCTGTGTTGTGGTTCAAAAAGTGATCATTTGGAACAGGTAATTTAGAGTTATTGATGCAATGTAAGTTATGATACAAACCGTAGGCTATATGTTTTGATTTCTAATACATTCTAATGTTACATGATGCGTCTAATGATGATTAGAAAAAAGTTGCATGGAAGGCCTGCGCTCATCTGTTTCTTGCGCAGGCAGCACACACTTCATCAGTCTCTCATTCACAATTTGACAAGCACTTGATAATATTCTCACCCATCAGACTATTGCCAATTTAATCAGGTCTTTACATACAGTGCCTTCAGAAAGTATTCACAACCCTTGACTTTTTCCCCCAAAAATGGTCTTATAGCCTGAATTTGGGATTTTGTGTCACTGGCCTACACACAATACCCCATAATGTCAAATTGGAATTATGTTTTTTTTTTTTTATGTTTACAAATTAATAAAAAATGTTGGATGATGTTTGGATGAGTCATTACAGAGATACAGGCGTCCTTCCTAACTCAGTTGCCGGAGAGGAAGAAAACCGCTCAGGGATTTCACCATGAGGCCGATGTTGACTTTAAATGGCTGTGATAGGAGAAAACTGAGGATGGATCAACAACATTGTTGTTACTCCACAATATTAACCTAAATCAGTGAAAAGGAGGAAGCCTATACAGAAAAAATGTTGTTCCAAAACATGCATCCTGTTTGCAACAAAGCAGTAAAGTAAAACTACAAAAAATGTGGCAAAGAAATTCACTTTTTGTCCCGAATACAAAGTGTTATGTTTGGGGCAAATCCAACACAACACTTCACGGAGTACCACTCTTCATATTTTCAAGCATGGTGGTGGCTGCATCATGTTATGGGTATCCTTGTCATCGGCAAGGACTATGTATTTTTTTTAAATAATAATTAACAGAATATAGCTAAGCACAGGCAAAATCCTAGAGGAAAACCTGCTTCAGTCTGACTTTCAGTAGGACAATAACCTAAAACCCAAGGCCAAATATGCACTGGAGTTTCTTACCAAGACAATATTGAATGTTCTTGAGTGGCCTGCTAATGACCATCAGCGGCATCAGAGCACAGTTTTGGAGAAGCCTAGCTACCGTGACTCAACGGTCACATATAATTTGACTTTGGACTGCCTGTGTAGTGGTAATATGGTCACCATAACAGCCCTAGTTAGGCAGTCTACCTAAGAAACTTAGATCCTGGTTTTCTAACAGAATTTTACACAAACATTTTAATGAGCGACTGCCTTTAAAATGCTACAATTCCCTTTGAAAACAGCCTACGTGGCATCGATTCGATTCAGACACGTGTCTGTTTTGACTAGATAGTGTCAATAGGAATGTTTTGGTCATAAAGTCAGTCTCGTCTGAAACAGAGTTTGGATATCCGTGCGTCACAACGGGTAAATGAAGGTTGGATTTTGATCCGATGATGTCCATTTGCCCACTAACATGGGGTGAACAGCTGCGGTGATAGACAGTGAAACAGACCTGCCCAGCAGCTCCGACTTTGTTTACATAAGACAACACGTTGTGCATTCCTGAACTCGAGAGACACTGCACCAAACACCTTAGTAAGATGTAGAATTGCGCATCTAAAACATCCTTGTCAAAGATGACAAAATTAAGTACAGATTTCTTGAGTTATGTTAGATTCATTCTGGTTATTTTGAGGAAGTGAAATAGGTCCGGAAACACACCTCCAAGACTGAAATCTCGCTTTTCTAATGAGCAACAGAAAAACACCAGTGCCAATCAGTGTTTTCAGTGGCTCTTTAAACCTTCCCCCACATACAATGTGTATCTTAGACATGTCTATATCTCTAGAAGCCATTCAAAATGTCTTTGCTTCTCTGTCCGCCACAGATTTCTACATGTATTGTTATGGTAGTCTGCATGTAAACAAGCTCACTGACGCCCTTCTCCTATAGGAGGACCTAGATTGACTGTGACCATTTCAGTCCTTGCTAACAGTGCCAGTGTAGTCGCGTGCTCTGGTACCTGATGTGATGTTATTCACTGTGCCCCGGTTTTTAGCACGACGACCATCCCAGATGACACTGAGCTGTCCAACACACTGCTTGAATGACTGAGAGCTGTGTCTCACTGTCTGACTCTAATGGACCGTCTCAGTGGTGACAATGACCGAGGGCTTGTCACACATTCCCCACTAAGCGATGGCTCTCTGTCTCTCTCTCTCACTCACACATACTTTTTCCATCCACTTCACAGAACATAATCAGATCTGAAAGGAACAACCTCCTAATTAAACACTCTTAAACACAAGGAATATGAAGTCCCTAAATGTGACAGATGTCTGTGTATTGCTGTCACTTTCTCTCCACGAACATCTAGAGGAAGAGGGACAGCTAGAATATGTGTGGGTGTGTGCGTTACTTGTTATCTTTATACTTTGTGTATATTGACATGTTTCATTAGATTGTTTTTTTACATACATACGTGTTTGTAAATAAGCATGTTTTTCACATTCCTGTTTGCATGCCGTGCTCTAGTCCTCCACCTCCTCACAAATGACATGTAATTATTCATAATTCCAATTAGCGTATAGTCATGAGGGCAATTCACTGTGGTTTCCATGGGATACATTAGCGCACCATTTCTGTGATGTATCGCTGAGCTGTAGCGGGAACTATTTCTGGCTCTTAGGGGGGGGGGGAAAAGACTACACCGGATGGATGATGGACACCCAGTCCCACCTCCCCCTTGCTGTTAGTGTGAGTATGCCCCCTGTAGCTGAATGACATCACCCCTGCCCTGAGGGCTGGTTGGAGGGCAGAGTGAGCGCTGCTGATTGTTTGTCCTCGTAGAACAGATTTTGATTTAATCTGTCACAGTGACCTCGCACCTTCTTCCCGACTCAGTTTTTTTTCTACCATGTCATCACACTTTACACATTTTTTCCCTGTTTTTTTTTGATGGTTGGTCTGCTTTCTAGACCCAGGCGATGAAAGCTCTACTAGTCAAGGCAGTCTGAGATTCTTTGTCGCACATTTTATTGGGACATAGCACCCTCCCTCTTTCTTTCACTGTTTCTCTCCCTCTCATTGCCTGTCCTACAACGTCATGTCATCTGTCTTCTAACATTTGAACGGTGCACTGTACCTGCTACCTTCATGCATTTACTGCTGTGAACTTGTTTTAATTAACAGAAGAAGAGTTCCCTTTGACCAATTATTATTTCTCAGCAGAGCTACTCTAATTTGCTATATGGTTAGTTTGGTGTGAGTGACGATATACCTGTCTGGATGAACTCCGTATACTCAGAAAACTGATACCCCTAACTTCTCATGTATAGCACATTTCCTCGAACTCCCCACTGCACCTCCAGAGTGTATCCAGTTTGTCTGTTTAATGAAGGCTGTGAGTGTGAAGTCCTGCCCCTATCCATCACCTACCCAGCCAGCCTGACACAGAAACAAAAGCTGTATGAATCCTGCCTTCTCATCGATTCTCCTCTTCCCAGACTCCTGCGTGGCCAGGCCTAATTCGGCTGATTAAATGGGTTTCAGTGAGGCGGCCATGTTGTTTCCCCCACTCTGGGCACACGATTGGTCCGTGATTAGATTTTCTCCCAACACAGAGTCACTTATTTACCCTTTCAGCGGACATCATTAAATAGAATGCCTTTCATAATGTAATTGCTGATAGGCACTGTGTGGTGCACCTTAGTAGCCGCTCGCCATCCGATGATGGTAATAACAAAGTGTCCTTTATTGGATAAAAGGGAAATTGAAACGGCACATACAACATAGCAGAATCTGTATCTGATGATAGAGATCCTCTTTCCTATGGATGTAAGAGGAGAGGCCAGGTTAAGTGCTGCCTGTTTAAAGATACGGGAAATGGAGATAATATCATGGCTGCTGATTGGGGGTTCAAGTGACTCATGGTCATTAATATCTACCGCAATGCAGAGGAATTATAATGATGTCGCAACAGGCACTTAAATCTGAACAATATGACAGTTTTTCACTTATTTTCTCAAATAAAACCAAATTGGTGAAATTGATCAGTTGATTGGTGAAATTGGTGAAATTAATCAGTTGACAGATGTCTATGGGAAACTGTTTACATTCAAACACTCTTCACTTTAGCAGGAGAAATGTCTAACTGTAAAACGAACAGACACACAAACAAATCAACTATAAAGGACAGTCAACCATGGGCTCCAAAATGTTTTATTCCACTCAATAATTCCAATATATATCTCTTTACCGCACTCAATATAAACAGTAGTATCCACCGCACTCAATATAAACAGTAGTATCCACCGCACTCAATATAAACAGTAGTATCCACCGCACTCAATATAAACAGTAGTATCCACCGCACTCAATATAAACAGTAGTATCCACCGCACTCAATATAAACAGTAGTATCCACCGCACTCAATAAAAACAGTAGTATCCACCCCACTCAATATAAACAGTAGTATCCACCGCACTCAATATAAACAGTAGTATCCACCCCACTCAATATAAACAGTAGTATCCACCCCACTCAATATAAACAGTAGTATCCACCACACTCAATATAAACAGTAGTATCCACCCCACTCAATATAAACAGTAGTATCCACCCCACTCAATATAAACAGTAGTATCCACCCCACTCAATATAAACAGTAGTATCCACCCCACTCAATATAAACAGTAGTATCCACCCCACTCAATATAAACAGTAGTATCCACCGCACTCAATATAAACAGTAGTATCCCTACATTGGTTTGAGCTTATGACCAAAGCTGCTGCTGACTATTTTGTCCTTGGAGAGTATTTCTGGGGGACCCTGCAGGGCGGAACTGCTGGGTAGCACTCTTCCTGGTACTCGGAACCCATTTGGGCCTGTTTTCAACCTTCCCCCCTGCAGTCATGTCCGTTCCCAGAGACAGGAACATGCACCAACCTCTGGTGATGGCTGTTAGCACGCGACAGGCTTTATTGAATATCAATGATGCTGCCATAACATTGGGAGAAGAGGGAGAAGCAGTGTCTAGTTAGAAAAAAAAGTATTTACGTGTCACTCCACAATGATACAACAATACAAAGTACATATACAAAAATAAAACTGTGGAGCACTCAAATTGAGTTTTGAGACGCACTAAAACCAATCAAAGACAAACATGGTACAGGCGTCATCAATAATGCATGACATCATATATACACATGTATGCATAAACCCAAAACAGAGTCGAGTAGAAAAGAAAGGACATGTACGTCTCCGTTAGAGGACAAGGTGGCCGGCTTTGGCACAGGCATTAACATTATTGTTGCCTAGTATAATGTCACGGAATGTATTATGTTCATGAAGACTGTTCATTTTCATTTTGTCTGGACAGGTGACACAAATTATCCCTAATTTCATTGTATAACCCACAGTAAAGCAAGGCATGAGCGTCAGTTTCAATGTGTCAATGTTTGATCGTTACAAAAAGAACATACAAGTTTATATAGGGGAGTGTTTACATTTTGCAAAAGATATTGCTTGAGAACAGTAAGTAGAGGGGGTTCTGTACCAAAATATCATTTTAAAAAGGCAGTAGGTGCGCAGTTTGTTACTTTCAGGTCTGTTTATCAGTTGGTACCACTAGTTCATTGCTCTCTAAAAGTGCTGATTCAAAAGCATTACACTCTTTTCTAGAATACTCTTTGTTTGTATCAGTGAGCTGAGTCAGTTAAAAAAGGCATTGACATGGTACTGTATATAACGTTTTTCTTTGCAGTTGCAACATCACAAACCCCAAAACACACGTTTACATAGACGTTCATTTGCCATTCTGCAAAATCTCAGCCAAATTTTAGAATCCAACGCCACTGGTGATGCCATAGAGTTTTCCAACCCATATCTCCCTGAATAGCAGCGTTTGGCATGTATTTACCCACACTAAGGTCAAATCTGCAGGCACAGTTAAAAAAAACAGCAAACGGCACTGCTGAGTTCCTATAGTGTACTACATTAGTTTTGTCTACATTGATATTCAGATTACATTGTTCACACCAGTAAAAACAATATTTAACATTTCTTCATCTTCCGTTTCAGAGATCAATACAATGCATCTGCCCCTTTTACTAGATGGCCAGAGTCAGATAGTGAATATACATTGAGAACAAAATAGGTGATAAAATGCAACGCTGTTTCACACCAATCTATTAGGCAGCCATTAACTCGAACACAACATTTTACATTTTTATTTTTTATTTTTTTTTATTTTACCTTTATTTAACCAGGTAGGCAAGTTGAGAACAAGTTCTCATTTACAACTGCGACCTGGCCAAGATAAAGCAAAGCAGTTCGACACACAACAACACAGAGTTACACATGGAATAAAACAAACATACAGTCAATAATACAGTAGGAAAAAAAGAAATCTATATACAAAGAGTGCAAATGAGGTAGGATAAGGAAGGTAAGACAATAAATAGGCCATGGTGGCAGAGTAATTACAATATAGCAATTTAACACTGGAATGGTAAAAGAAAACTGTGCAGTAGATGAATGTGCAATGTAGAAAAACTGGGGTGCAAAGGAACAAGATAAATAAATAAATACGGTAGGGGATGAGGTAGTTGGTTGGGCTATTTACAGATGGGCTATAAACAGGTACAGTGGTCTGTACACTGCTCTGACAGCTGGTGCTTAAAGCTGTTGAGGGAGATAAGTGTCTCCAGTTTCAGAGATTTTTGAAGTTCGTTCCAGTCATTGGCAGCAGAGAACTGGAAGGAGAGTCGGCCAAAGGAGGAATTGGCTTTGGGGGTGACCAGTGAGATATACCTGCTGGAGCGTGTGCTACGGGTTGGTGCTGCTAAGGTGACCAGCGAGCTGAGATAAGGCGGGACTTTACCTAGCAGGGACTTGTAAATGACCAGGAGCCAGTGGATATGGCGGCGAGTGTAAAGTGAAGGCCAGCCTACGAGAGTGTACAGGTCGCAGTGGTGGGTGGTATATGGGGCTTTGGTAACAAAACGGATGGCACTGTGATAGACTGCATCCAGTTTGTTGAGTAGAGTATTGGAGGCTATTTTGTAAATTACATCACCGAAGTCGAGGATCGGTAGGATGGTCAGTTTTACGAGGGTAAGTTTGGCAGCATGAGTGAAGGAAGCTTTGTTGCGAAATAGGAAGCCAATTCTAGATTTAATTTTAGATTGGAGATGTTTGATGTGAGTCTGGAAGGAGAGTTTACAGTCTAACCAGACACCTAGGTATTTGTAGTTTTCCACGTAATCTAAGACAGAACCGTCCAGAGTAGTAATGCTAGACGGGGACAGGTGCGTGGAGTAGCGATCGGTTGAAGAGCATGCATTTAGTTTTACTTATGCGTTTAAGAGCAGTTGTAGGCCACGGAAGGAGAGTTGTATGGCATTGAAGCTCGTCTGGAGGGTAGTTAACACAGTGTCCAAAGAGGGGCCAGAAGTATACAGAATGGTGTCGTCTGCATAGAGGTGAATCAGAGACTCACCTGCAGCAAGAGCGACATCATTGATGTATACAGAGAAAAGAGTCGGCCCAAGAATTGAACCCTGTGGCACCCCCATGGAGACTGCCAGAGGCTCGGACAACAGGCCCTCTGATTTGACACACTGAACTCTGTCAGAGAAGTAATTGGTGAACCATGCGAGGCAGTCATTTGAGAAACCAATGCTGTCGAGTCTGCCGATAAGGATGCGGTGATTGACAGAGTCGAAAGCCTTGGCCAGATCAATGAAAACAGCTGCACAATAATGTCTCTTGTCGATGGCGGTTATGATGTCATTTAGGACCTTGAGCGTGGCTGAGGTGCACCCATGACCAGCCCTGAAACCAGATTGCATAGCGGAGAAGGTACGGTGGGATTCGAAATGGTCGGTAATTTGTTTGTTAACTTGGCTTTCAAAGACCTTAGAAAGGCAGGGAAGGATGGATATAGGCCGATAACAGTTTGGGTCAAGAGTGTCTCCCCCTTTGAAGAGGGGGATGACCGCAGCTGCTTTCCAGTCTTTGGGAATCTCAGACGTCACGAAAGAAAGGTTAAACAGGCTAGTAATAGGGGTTGCAACAATTTCGGCAGATAATTTTAAAAAGAAAGGGTCCAGATTGTCTAGCCCGGCTGATTTGTAAGGGTCCAGATTTCGCAGCTCTTTTAGAACATCAGCTGACTGGATTTGGGAGAAGGAGAAGTGGGGAGGCTTTGGCGAGTTGCTGAGGGGGGTGCAGGGCTGTTGACCGGGGTAGGGGTAGCCAGGTGGAAAGCATGGCCAGCCATAGAAAAATGCTTATTGAAATTCTCAATTATTGTGGGTTTATCGGTGGTGACAGTATTTCCTATCCTCAGTGCAGTGGGCAGTTGGGAGGAGGTGCTCTTATTCTCCATGGACTTAACAGTGTCCCAGAACTTTTTGGAGTTTGTGTTACAGGAGGCAAATTTCTGCTTGAAAAAGCTAGCCTTGGCTTTCCTAACTGCCAGCGTATATTGGTTCCTGACTTCCCTGAAAAGTTGCATATCACGGGGCTGTTCGATGCTAATGCAGAACGCCACAGGATGTTTTTGCGCTGGTCAAGGGCAGTCAGGTCTGGAGAGAACCAAGGGCTATATCTATTCCTGGTTCTAAATTTCTTGAATGGGGCATGCTTATTTAAGATGGTGAGGAAGGCACTTTTAAAGAATAACCAGGCATCCTCTACTGACGGGATGAGGTCAATATCCTTCCAGGATACCCTGGCCAGGTCAATTAGAAAGGCCTGCTCGCTGAAGTGTTTTAGGGAGCGTTTAACAGTAATGAGAGGAGATCGTTTGACTGCAAACCCATTACGGATGCAGGCAATGAGGCAGTGATCACTGAGATCTTGGTTGAAAACAGCAGGGGTGTATTTGGAGGGCAAGTTAGTTAGGATTACATCTATGAGGGTTCCCGTGTTTACGGCTTTGGGATTGTACCTAGTAGGTTCAAATATGATTTGTGTGAGGTTGAGGGCATCAAGCTTAGATTGTAGGATGGCCGGGTGTTAAGCATGTCCCAATTTAGGTCACCTAGCAGCACGAACTCTGAAGATAGATGGGGGCAATCAGTTCACATATGGTGTCCAGAGCACAGCTGGGGGCAGAGGGTGGTCTATAGCAAGCGGCAACAATGAGAGACTTGTTTCTAGAAAGGCAGATTTTTAAAAGTAAAAGTTCAAATTGTTTGGGTACAGACCTGGAAAGCAAGACAGAACTCTGCAGGCTATCTCTGCAATAGATAGCAACGCCACCCCCTTTGGCCGTTTCTATCTTGTCTGAAGATGTTATAGTTAGGGATGGAAATTTCAGTGTTACTGGTGGTCTTCCTAAGCCAGGATTCAGACACGGCTAGGACATCCGGGTTGGCAGAGTGTGCTAGGGCAGTGAATAAAACAAACTTAGGGAGGAGGCTTCTAATGTTGACATGCATGAAACCAAGGCTTTTACGGTTGCAGAAGTCAACAAATGAGAGGGCCTGTGGAATAGGAGTGGAGCTAGGCACTGCAGGGCCTGGATTAACCTCTATATCACCAGAGGAACAGAGGAGGAGTAAGATAAGGATACGCTAAAGGCTATAATGACTGGTCGTCTAGGACGTTCGGAACAGAGAGTAAAAATAACAGGTTTCAGGGGGTGATAAAATAGATTAAAGGCATAATGTACAGACAATGGTATGGTAGGACGTGAATACAGTGGAGGTAAACCTAGGCATTGAGTGGTGATGAAAGAGATAATGTCTCTAGAAAGATTTAAACCAGGTGATGTCATCGCATGTGTGGGAGGTGGAACTAAAGGGTTGGATAAGGCATATTGAGCAGGGCTAGAGGCTCTACTGTGAAATAAGGCAATAAACACTAACCAGAACAGCAATGGACAAGGCATATTGACAATGAGGAGAGGCATGCTTAGCCTAGTGAACATAAGGGTCAAGTTAGTAGTGAGGCTGGCGACACAGCGTTTCAGACAGCTAGCTGGGGGTAGCAAGCTAGCAACGTCTAGCAGGCCGGCTAACAAAGACGGAGGAAGTCTGTTTATAGCCTCCTCACGCGTTTCCGTCAGTAGACCAGTTGTGATGGGGTTTCGTGTGGTGAAGGGGACCAGGCCAGTTGGCACAACAAATTGTCCGATGGACCTGAATTAGCTAGCAGCCGATATGCTCTGGACAGCGAGACGTTAGCAGGCCGCAGTTAGCTGATGGGCGTTCAGGTGACGTCGCGTCGGAGGGCCGGTTGAAATATCTCCTCGGGCAGATAACGCCGGCAGTCCACTTGAGAAGGCCCGGTAGGTCTCCACACCGGCAGTAGAAGCGGGTCCGGATAGGAGTTGTAGCCCAGCAGCGTGCTGAAACTCCTCAGTCAGCCGAGAAGGGCTAGCTTCAGGCTAATTGGTGTATTGCTATGAGACCGACGTTAGCCGATGGCACTCAGGTAGCAGCTAGCTAGCTGCAAGATCCAGTTGAAAAATGTCCAACTTGCGGTAGGGATCCGGGGATATGGAGGGAAAAATAAATAAAAATAGGTCCGGTAAGCTCAGGTTTAGTCGTGTTATACGAGGGCGAGAGCTTTTCCGAGCTGAAGGTTAGCTGATGCCCGCTAGCAATAGTAAGCTAAATACTAACGTTAGCTAGTTGTTATTTGACCAGATTCGAAAAAACAACAACAAAAACCACAGATCCGCACCACATTGGGTGAGGCAGGTTGCAGGAGAGTGTTTTGAAGTTGGATTTTAGAGAGCACATATAAAAAGATATGTGAAGAAAATATATAAAAATATTATAAAGACGATATTTACACAGGACAGGACGGGACAAGACAAATACACGTCTAACTGCTACGCCATCTTGGATCTACATTATCATTATCAGGCATTTTAGGATGTTACCATTTAGACCAATTGACTCCAATTGTCCCATAACATGTATGACAGATAGAGAAACTCATTATAATACAAGTGGTCAAGTAGGATGTCTCTCTATACGACTTCATGACTTTATTCAATATTTAGATACAAAATAAGATTAAGATCACTTTATTGGTCAATTGCACGCAAACCGGGGGATGTTCTAAGGACATTCGGCGACATTCCCAATAGGTCCCTTGAAGGTTTCGGCGTGACGTTATCCCACTGACGTTCTGAGAACATTCTAAGAATATTGCGTGATGGCCCAAAGGGAATGTTCTCTGGGGGACATTTGTCTAGTTCCCTGTATGTTCCCAGGAAGTCACTAAGGACCATGTCAATACCTTTTTAGGACGTTCTCAGGACTTGTCCTTACTAGTCATGTCGCACAATGGTCCCAAGGGAACGTTCTCTGGGGGTTCTCTGTCTGTCCCAGGGACATTTATGGGACGTTGTGTCATGGTCCCCTGAAGGTCCCCTGAACGTTATTTGGGACTTTGTGTCATGGACCCCTGAAAATGTTGTCTAGTTCCCAGTTTGTCCCGGAGACGTCCCAGAGGATGTTGTCAGAACATTCTTGGGGCGTTGTGTCATGGTCCCCTGGAGGTTTTGTCTAGTTCCTGGCTTATCCCGGGGGATGTCCCCAAGGACATTTTTGGGACGTTCTTGGGATGTTTAAAAGTTAATATTCTGTTAACTCATTACCAAATAATGTTGTTGACTCATCCGATACCCGTATTGGTGGCCAAAGCACAAATTGTAGAATAAACACTTAAAAGCCCCACCTCAAACAAACCGTTTAGAAAATGCTTGTTATTTCCTCAGAGTATGATGTCATACTCCTGAGGAGGATTAGCTGGCCAATCAGCGGTCTACTCGCATGATTATTTTTAATGACTAGTATACGCCCACACCATTCTATTGTTGGGGTTCGCCCACACCATTACAACACAGAAAAGCTGTTTTATAACATACTTAATTACAATTTTTGGGAAGGAAAACTATTTAACTCATATTGTAATCATATTTCTGGAAAACACTTGACAGTTACTTTAATGTGGGCCTCTGGGCCTTGGAGACTTATCATTAACTTCAGAGGCGTGTGACTGTCTCTTCCCTTCCTTCCCTCTCTCTCTTGGTTTGGTCTCAGTCGTAGAAACTCAGAGGTTACTTTTCAGCTTTAGATGGCACTGTCACTCATTACATTCTTAACTTCTGATCTCCAAACAATGTACTATAAACGGAATGTAATTAACATATTCCACATTTACATATTTAAACTGATCTACCATACACCATCAAATGGGCCTTCTCCACTCTGTAAAAAACCTGCCGTCCTGCTGAAAGGGCTCAGACTCTAGCAAGTTAACATCACTTCCTTTTCCTCAAGAGCTTCTTAATGAAACAGAGTAAAAGGCAAGTGGTTTTGTAAGAGTAAAATTCCACGGGTGAGTGCTGAGATAAGTTCTCTTTTATGATGAAGGGATTTTGTCCATGCGAGCAGCTTATATCAAGAGCAGTGATATGGACAATTTGCTTGAGTTCCAGCGCCAATGAGACCTGGCGATGACGCTACCCCTCTACGTCTCCTGCAGAACAGGGCCCGCACTGCTTATCGATTGTTGTTGCTTTCCCGACTGCTGCTGTCGTAAGTTGAATGGCCATCCTCGCCAGCGTGTGTCAGCCGGGTGTACTTGAGGGCAGAGTGCATTGACGGCAGACCAAGGCTACAATGTGAGATCACTCTTAATAGCGTGTCCCTCTGGATGAATATCACCTTTTCTCAACGTTTTTCATTGGGAGGCAATTTCACTAGAAACGTACATGCCAGTAAATTATGGAAACCCTTCCTCCCCCGCCAATTTACCCTCAGAGGTATTTTTCAGACATGGCCAGGTTTTTGACCAGTAAAGTGCATGCATTGTTATGTCTTGACTCATCTTTAATGTATAGGAACTAGAATTACCTACCAGAAACATAGTCCCTCTGTGGAACAGCATACATTTCCCCTCTGTTCAAAGTGAGGAAGACATTCAAAATGAACAAACTCATGGCCCTTCTATTAAGTGGATTTCTGCTCTTGATGAAAAGAATGGAAAATCAATTGTGCCTGCAAAATAATCAAATTTCTGTGAAAGACTTCAGCGTAGGCACAGACCCTTTTGAGGAGTTGTAGCTGAAGGCAGTAGCTTTGTATTCACAGCAGGCTCAGTGTGGCCCAACACTGAACAGTTGTAGTCATGGCGAGAAGGGGAAAAAACATGTTGATCATTGGGACTGATGCCAAGTCAAAAAAGCATTGAGGGTGGTATACAGTAAATGACAGTTAGTGAACTTAGTTTTGTGTGTGGTGGGGGAGCAGGGGGACTTAGTCAATCAATCAATCAAATGTATTTACAAAGCCCTTTTTACATCCGCAGTTATCACAAAGTGCTTGTACAAAAACCACAGGTAGCAAGCAATGAACGTGCTTATCCTTCTAGTTTAATCTCAATCAAATAAATCAAATGTATTTATAAAGCCCTTCTTACATCAGCTGATGTCACAGTGCTATACAGAAACCCAGCCTAAAACAGCAAGCAATGCAGGTGTAAAAGCACGGTGGCTAGGAAAAACTCCCTAGAAAGGCTAGAACCTAGGAAGAAACCGAGAGAGGAACCAGGCTGTGAGGGGTGGCCAGTCCTCTTCTGGCTGTGCCGGGTGCAGATTATAACAGAACATGGACAGGATTTTAAAATGTTCATAGAACAGGCAGAACAGTTGAAACTGGAGAAGCAGCACGGCCGGGTGGACTGGGGGGGGAGAATACTTAAATTCACACAGGACACCGGATAAGAGAGGAGAAATACTCCAGATATAACAGACGGACCCTAGCCCGCCGACAGATAAACTACTGCAGCATAAATACTGGAGGCTGAGACAGGAGGGGTCGGGAGACACTGAGGCCCCGTCCGACGATACCCCCGGACAGGGCCAAACAGGCAGGATATAACCCTACCCACTCTGCCGAAGCACAGCACCCACACCACTAGAGGGATATCTCCAACCACCAACTTACCATCCTGAGACAAGGCCGAGTATAGCCCACAAAGATCCCTGCCTCGGCACAACCTGGGGGGGGACGGCATGGAAGAGCACCAGTAAGCCAGTGACTCAGCCCCTGTAATAGGTTTAGAGGCAGAGAATCCCAGTGGAGAGGGGAACCGGCCAGGCAGAGACAGCAAGGGTGGTTCGTTGCTCCAGTGCCTTTCCGTTCACCTTCACACTCCTGGGCCAGACTACACTCAATCATAGGACCTACTGAAGAGATGAGTCTTCAATAAAGACTTAAAGGTTGAGACAGAGTCTGTGTCTCTCACATGGTCCACCCACACAGACAGCGTGGTGAAGGCTGCGCAACAGCGCCTCTTCAACCTCAGGAGGCTGAAGAAATTCAGCTTGTCACCAAGAACACTCACAAACTTCTACAGATGCACAATTGAGAGCATCCTGTCGGGCTGTATCACCGCATGGTACGGCAACTGCTCCGCCCACAACCGTAAGACTCTCCAGAGGGTAGTGAGGACTGCACAACGCATCACCGGGGGTAAACTACCTGCCCTCCAGGAAACCTACACCACCCGATGTCACAGGAAGGCCAAAAAGATCATCAAGGACAACAACCACCCGAGACACTGCCTGTTCACCCCGCTATCATCCAGAAGGCGAGGTCAGTACAGGTGCATCAAAGATGGGACCGAGAGACAAAAAAACCCCGCTTCTATCTCAAGGCCATCAGACTGTTAAACAGCCATCACTAACATTGAGTGGCTGCTGCCAACATACTGACTTAAATCTCTATCCACTTTAAATAATTGAAAATTGGATATAACAAATGTATCACTAGCCACTTACATTTTTTTTTATATAATGTTTACATATCTGACATTACTCATCTCATATGTATATACTGTACTCTATAACATCTACTGAATCATGCCTACGCCGTTCGGCCATCGACTCAAATCTCTAGCCACTTTAATAATTAAAAAGTGGATGTAATAAATGTGTATAAGGTAGTTGTTGTGAAATTGTTAGATTACTTGTTAGATACTACTGCATGGTCGGAACTAGAAGCACAAGCATTTCGCTACACTCGCATTAACATCTGCTAACCATGTGTATGTGACAAATCAAATTTGATTTGATTTGGATAGGCAGACCATTCCATAAAAATAGAGCTCTATTGGAGAAAGCCCTGCCTCCAGCTGTTTGCTTAGAAATTCTAGGGACAGTAAGGAGGCCTGCGTCTTGTGACCATAGCGTACGTGTAGGTATGTATGGCAGGACCAAATCGGAAAGATAGGTAAGAGCAAGCCCATGTAATGCTTGAAATCAGCCCTTGCCTTAACAGGAAGCCAGTGTAGAGAGGCTAGCACTGGAGTAATATGATCAATTTTTTTTGTTCTAGTCAAGATTCTAGCAGCCGTGTTTAGCACTAACTGAAGTTTATTTAGTGCTTTATCCGGGTAGGCGGAAAGTAGAGCATTGCAGTAGACTAACCTAGAAGTGACAAAAGCATGGATTATTTTTTCTGCATCATTTTTGGACAGAAAGTTTCTGATTTTTGCAAAGTTACGTAGATGGAAAAAAGCTGTCCTTGAAACAGTCTTGATATGTTTGTCAAAAGAGAGATCAGGGTCCAGAGTAACGCAGAGGTCCTTCACAGTTTTATTTGAGACGACTGTACAACCATCAAGATTAATTGTCAGATTCAACAGAAGATCTCTTTGTTTCTTGGGACCTAGAACAAGCATCTCTGTTTTGTCCGAGTTTAAAAGTAGAACATTTGCCGGCATCCACTTCCTTATGTCTGGAACACAGGCTTCCAGGGAGGGCAATTTTGGGGATTCACCATGTTTCCTTGAAATGTACAGCTGTGTGTCATCCGCATAGCAGTGAAAGTTAACATTATGTTTCTGAATGACATCACCAAGAGGTAAAATATATAGTGAAAACAATGGTGGTCCTAAAACAGAGCCTTGAGGAACACCGAAATGTACAGTTGATTTGTCAGAGGACAAACCATCCACAGAGACCAACTGATATCTTTCCGACAGACAAGATCTAAACCAGGCCAGAACTTGTCCGTGTAGACCAATTTGGGTTTCCAATCTCTCCAAAAGAATGTGGTGATCGATGGTATCAAAAGCAGCACTAAGGTCTAGGAGCACAAGGACAGTTGCAAAGCCTCGGTCTGACGCCATTAAAAGGTCATTTACCACCTTCATAAGTGCAGTCTCAGTGCTATGATGGGGTCTAAAACCAGACTGAAGCATTTCGTTAACATTGTTTGTCTTCAGGAAGGCAGTGAGTTGCTTTTTCTAAATGTTTTGAGAGGAAGATTCAATATAGGCCAATAGTTTTTTATATTTTCTTGGTCAAGGTTTGGCTTTTTCAAGAGAGGCTTTGTTATTGCCACTTTTAGTGAGTTTGATACACATCCGGTGGATAGAGAGCCGTTTATTATGTTCAACATAGGAGGTGCTAAGCACAGGATGCAGCTCTTTCAGTAGTTTAGTTGGAATAGGGTCCAGTATGCAGCTTGAAGGTTTAGATGCCATGATTATTTTCATCAATGTGTCAAGAGATATGGTCCCTTGATCCTATGTCCTGGCAAAGTTGTGCAGACTCAGGACAACTGAGCTTTGGAGGAATACGTAGATTTAAAGAGGAGTGCGTAATTTGCTTTCTAATGATCATGATCTTTCCTCAAAGAAGTTCATGAATGTATCACTGCTGAAGTGAAAGCCATCCTCTCTTGGGGAATGCTGCTTTTTAGTTAGCTTTGCGACAGTATCAAAAATACATTTTGGATTGTTCTTATTTTCCTCAATTAACTTGGAAAATAGGATGATCGAGCAGCAGTGAGGGCTCTTCGATACTGCACGGTACTGTCTTTCCAAGCTAGTCGGAAGACTTCCAGTTTGGTGTAGCGTCATTTCCGTTCCAATTTTCTGGAGGCTTGCTTCAGAGCTCGGGTATTTTCTGTATACCAGGGAGCTAGTTTTTTATGGCAAATGTTTTTTGTTTTTAGGGGTGCGACTGCATCTAGGGTATTGTGTAAGGTTAAATTTAGTTCCTCAGTTAGATGTTTAACTGATTTTTGTACTCTGACGTTCTTGAGTAGGCGGAGGGATTCTGGAAGGGCATCTAATCTGTCTGTTTACTGCCATTGTATGTACCAAACATAATTTCTTCCACTAAGTCCAGGTAAACTGGACAACATAAAGCAACACATTGTGGAGAAATGTTACATGCCAACATATTAACATGCCATTCAATGTCCGCTGGCATGAGCTAAAACATGAGAAAATCAAAGTAGTGAAAAAATGTGGGAGGTAAATTTAGTCATGAAACTCCGATACTAATCTTGTAATAGGAGAGAACCTATGGTGCTGTAGCTAAAGCAGTTTGCATCACAGAGAAAAAGTAGTCCCCTTATCTAACGGTTCATAGCAACCACTAGCCTTAGGTAAAGCATTACTATGATTGAGTAATGTCCAGAGAGCCCACTCACCTGGTGTCCCTTGACTGGAACAGGCCCTGATTAGTGGGGAAGGAAGATAATATACAGTACCAGTCAAAAGTTTGGATACACCTCCTCATTCCTGGGTTTCTCTTTATTTTTACTATTTTCTACATTGTAGAATAATAGTGAAGACATCAATACTATGAAATAGCCCATATGGAATCATGTAGTAAACAAAACAGTGTTAAACAAATCAAAATATATTTTATATTTGAGATTCTTTAAAGTAGCCACCTTGATGACAGCATTGCACACTCTTGGCATTCTCTCAACCAGCTTCATGAGGTAGTCACCTGGAATGCATTTCAATTAACAGGTGTGCCTTGTTAAAAGTTAATTTGTGGAATTTATTTCCTTCTTAATGCATTTGAGCCAATCAGTTGTGTTGTGACAAGGTAGGTGTGGTATACAGAAGAAAGCCCTGGCGTTTTGCAGATACTATTTAATGAAGCTGCCAGTTGAGGACTTGTGAGGCGTCTGTTTCTCAAACTAGACACTCTAATGTACTTGTCCTTTGACTCAGTTATGCACCGGGGCCTCCCACTCCTCTTTCTTTTCAGGATAGAGTCAGTTTGCGCTGTTCTGTGAAGGGTGTAGAACACAGCGTTGTACGAGATCTTCAGTTTCTAGCAAATTTCTCGCATGGAATAGTCTTTATTTCTCAGAACAAGAATAGACTGACGAGTTTTAGAAGAAAGTTCTTTGTTTCTGGCCATTTTGAGCCTGTCATCGAACCCACAAATGCTGATGCTCCAGATACTCAACTAGTCTATTAAAATGATAAACTTTGATTAGCTAACACAACTTGCCATTGGAACACAGGAGTGATGGCTGCTGATAATGGGCCTCTGTACGCCTATGTAGATATTCCATTCAAAGTCGGCTGTTTATAGCTACAATAGTCATTTACAACATTAACAATGTCTACACTGTATTTCTGATCAATTTGATGTTATTTTAATGGACAAAAAATGTGCTTTTCTTTTAAAAACAAGGACATTTCTAAGTGACTCCAAACTTTTGAACGGTAGTGTGTATATATACACTGCTCAAAAAAATAAAGGGAACACTAAAATAACACATCCTAGATCTGAATGAATGAAATAATCTTATTCAATACTTTTTTCTTTACATAGTTGAATGTGCTGACAACAAAATTACACAAAAATTATCAATGGAAATCAAATGTATCAACCCATGGAGGTCTGGATTTGGAGTCACACTCAAAATTAAAGTGGAAAACCACACTACAGGCTGATCCAACTTTGATGTAATGTCCTTAAAACAAGTCAAAATGAGGCTCAGTAGTGTGTGTGGCCTCCACGTGCCTGTATGACCTCCCTACAACGCCTGGGCATGCTCCTGATGAGGTGGCGGATGGTCTCCTGAGGGATCTCCTCCCAGACCTGGACTAAAGCATCCGCCAACTCCTGGACAGTCTGTGGTGCAACGTGGCGTTGGTGGATGGAGCGAGACATGATGTCCCAGATGTGCTCAATTGGATTCAGGTCTGGGGAACGGGCGGGCCAGTCCATAGCATCAATGCCTTCCTCTTGCAGGAACTGCTGACACACTCCAGCCACATGAGGTCTAGCATTGTCTTGCATTAGGAGGAACCCAGGGCCAACCGCACCAGCATATGGTCTCACAAGGGGTCTGAGGATCTCATCTCGGTACCTAATGGCAGTCAGGCTACCTCTGGCGAGCACATGGAGGGCTGTGCGGCCCCCAAAGAAATGCCACCCCACACCATGACTGACCCACCGCCAAACCGGTCATGCTGGAGGATGTTGCAGGCAGCAGAACGTTCTCCACGGCGTCTCCAGACTCTGTCACGTCTGTCACGTGCTCAGTGTGAACCTGCTTTCATCTGTGAAGAGCACAGGGCGCCAGTGGCGAATTTGCCAATCTTGGTGTTCTCTGGCAAATGCCAAACGTCCTGCACGGTGTTGGGCTGTAAGCACAACCCCCACCTGTGGACGTTGGGCCCTCATACCACCCTCATGGAGTCTGTTTCTGACCGTTTGAGCAGACACATGCACATTTGTGGCCTGCTGGAGGTCATTTTGCAGGGCTCTGGCAGTGCTCCTCCTGCTCCTCCTTGCACAAAGGCGGAGGTAGCGGTCCTGCTGCTGGGTTGTTGCCCTCCTAAGGCCTCCTCCACGTCTCCTGATGTACTGGCCTGTCTCCTGGTAGCGCCTCCATGCTCTGGACACTACGCTGACAGACACAGCAAACCTTCTTGCCACAGCTCGCATTGATGTGCCATCCTGGATGAGCTGCACTACCTGAGCCACTTGTGTGGGTTGTAGACTCCGTCTCATGCTACCACTAGAGTGAAAGCACCGCCAGCATTCAAAAGTGACCAAAACATCAGCCAGGAAGCATAGGAACTGAGAAGTGGTCTGTGGTCACCACCTGCAGAACCACTCCTTTATTTGGGGTGTCTTGCTAATTGCCTATAATTTCCACCTGTTGTCTATTCCATTTGCACAACAGCATGTGAAATTTATTGTCAATCAGTGGACAGTTTGATTTCACAGAAGTGTGATTGACTTGGAGTTACATTGTGTTGTTTAAGTGTTCCCTTTATTTTTTTGAGCTGTGTGTGTGTGTGTGTGTGTGTGTGTGTGTGTGTGTGTGTGTGTGTGTGTGTATTCATATTCATATTCAGACTGAATACTCATGTAAATGTGATATAAAAATTTTGTATTGTAAATTTGCTTTTCATTGTGGGGTATTGCGTGTAGATTGAGGGGGAAAAACTATTTAATAAATTTTAGAATAAGTCTGTAACGTTACAAAATGTGGAAAAGGGGAAGGGGTCTGTGGAATAAGTCTAGGGGTATGAATACTTTCCGAATGCACTTTATATCAAGTATAATCTGCATAAAGATTAAGTTTATAGTTTTTTGAGATTGACCAATGGTGTTTATGTAAATAGTGAAGAGAACAGGTCCCAAAATCGACCCCTGTGGTACACCTTTATGCACTTCAAGAAATTCTGATCAATCACGATGGCATGAGAGCTCTGGCCTAATCAGAGCTCAGGCCTATTGAGGACAACTTGTTCAATAAAATAGCATGATCAACAGTATCAATAGCATGGTCAACAGTATCAATAGCATGGTCAATAATATCAAAAGCGTTTGACAGGTCCACAAACAAAGCAGCAAACAAAGCAGCACATTTCATTTGGGTGTCTAAAGTATTGACCATATCATTAACAACAATTTAGGCCCAGGCCTAAACCCTGATTTAGTTTACATTCAAAATACATTTCTCAGATTAAAAGAGCAAAGTTGTACATTTACCAAGAATCTTAGCTAGACAAGGAAGCCTTAAAATGGAGCGATAGTTATTAAGATCACTACTATCCCATCTCTTATGGAGTGGCAGCACAAGAGCTGATTTCCATACTTTGGAATTTTTCCTGATAAAAATGTTCAATAAAAAATGTGGGTTGTTGAGCCAACAATAATTGGCCCTGCACACTTAAGCAGACCAGGACCCAATTGGTAGGCACCTGTGGATTTCTTGTTGTCTATTGATTTTTTCTGTAAATAGCATAAAAGAAAAGCTTTGAGTATAATTTCTCTGATCATTCAGCAAGTTTCCCCTATCAGCATCCAGCCCAATATCATTGCGAATTGGTTTAAAAGATATTTCAAAAAGATACTCCGCTGAAATAAAATGGTGATTAAATGCATCAATGCATTTTTTCCGTAATGAGGCCAGTGTTTGAATTAATTTATTGTGGCAGAGAAGAGGAAGTAGAATCCTTCAGGGATTTACAGTTTTCCCGAATTTTGTTGGATTCCCATTACAATCCGATAGACAGTTACATAATAATCAGATTTAGCCTTTCTGATTTGTCTTACACAATGATTCCTCAGTTGCTTAAAAGCTTGCCAGCCCGGTCCTAAGCCTGTGTTCCTGGCCTTGACACAAGCATCATCCCTTTTATGAATGACTTCTGATCATTCCGGAGTGTACCAAGCATTCAATCTACCTTTAACCCTTAATATTTTGAAAGGAGCATGATTAACTACAATAGTATTGAAGACATCTGCAAAAAGGCTTAAAGCTAAATCAGGTTCAGGGATAGCTGCCATAGCTGAAATACAATTAAGATCACTAAAATAAAGATCATGTAAAAAACAAAAGCCTGTTAAGTCAAGTTTTTAAAGTTCGTCTTTGTGATGACACGAGGCTGATCTTTTATTTTTTTATTCTCACATTTTTAACACAAACAACTGGGCAATGGTCACTAATGTCTTGGGCGAAGACACCAGTAGGAACATATATCTGTGGTGTATTCATTAAAATAAGATCAATCAGATTTGACTTTGAAGGATCTTCAGGGTTGGGCCGTGTAGGCTTAGTAACTAGCTGGGTTAGGTTTACAGCATTACACATGTCTTTTAGATTGTCTGAAGCCTGCATTTCCGTAATCATAATGTAGGTCCCCCAGGATATTAACTTATGATTTAGTAAAAGAAGACAAACTCCTCAAGGGAGGACGGTAGACCGTGGAAGGACCTTAGACCCCAGTAACAGTTATGGATACATTTTTCCCCAGACAAAGGATTAAGATACTAGCCCCCCAAAAATGGCAAGGGAAATGGATTTCAGTAAAGAGACATCAATTATTTTTTATAAAGAAATGGCCACTCCACCACCTCTACCCGGTCTGTCAGGTTTGTACACATTATAACCCTCAGTATCCGAGTCCAGAGTGTCCCCAGAGATCCAAGTTTCAGTCAATACCATAATGTTTGGATTCATCTGCATAGCCCAGATCCTGATGTAATCCAGTTTAGGAAGTAAGCGCCTAATGTTCAGATACATCAACTCTAGTCCTTTACAATTTTCAAAGTCACATGGAAACTCCAACTCAAACAAGCTGCGTTTAATAGGCTGTTGCAGGCCCTGTCTGATGGTTGATATTGATATAGTTGGTATGGAAACATTTGGTCTATCCCTATTAGTAATAGGGGAAGGAGTACAAATTGGAATTACTTTTCCAAGGTTAGCACCATAGGGCCTGAAGCCATAGCCAATGTCAATATGAGGAACTCTCAGAATAACCAATGATGGAATGTTATAAACTGACTTACATGGGCTTTGGTTGCTATCGTGCAACAGCCCAAGCTGTTCAAGTTTATGGAATTCACATTTGAACTAAAAGAACAGGGTGAGCAGACCACAGTGGGCTTCTCTTTTGATCTAACAATAGCAGATCTAAGAGTAAAGTTCAAACGAATGGGTACATGATTACAACTGAAAATCCCCCTGGCAGTATAGACAACAGTACGACGTTAACGCTTAGAAAGGATGGGCGGTATTAACTGAGCGGGGCTTGGTCTGTCTCTGAGTCAGTTTAAAGAGCAACTGAAGCCAAAAAACAACTTATCTGGTAGAAAACAACCTATGCGATGTCGAAATTAGTCAAATATTTATTCTGTTGTCAAAATTGACTACAAAGTGTAAATAGGGAAAACAATTGTCAGTCTCGTCCAAAACGGAGATTTGAAAAATAATTTGGAAAAATGCTATGTCACGGAATGAAGGGTACCATAACAGTTTTCCTTGGGTTGGGTTATTTTAAATCCTACCCACGACTGGCAGCACCCAAGTATTCATAAATTCGGAGCGCAGCTGCACTCAACCCGATCGTAATGCCCATGGTCAATTACTTTTGACATTCAGTATCCCTATGGGGCTAGTTGGGGACCATCAGTAAATTACGCAATGTAAAAACCTCAAACCAACTATAAACAGTAGAAATGCATATACAATTATTGAACAGTATAATAAGATGACTAAAATATGTGCAACATGAAAATATTGTCCCATTTACATTGTGCAATGAATTGACAGTCCTATCTATCCCCAGAGATAGGCTATTCAAAGTCAAACCAATTTTCCTACAGTCACACACCGGCCGGCTGAAGCTAATTGGTGAAAGAAGTTGTCTAGCTTGCTATCTAGTTTGGGCTACTTCCAGACACAAGACTTGGTTAGAATGTTTCAAGTTATCTAGATGGGTGAGTGACTGTAACTGTGTGTACTGTTTTGAAAGAGTAAAAGTTGAAACCAAGGTTGAAACCAAGGTTAAATCAGGAATTTCAGCCCCCGTTAATATATTCTATACATTATTTTTATTGATGTTTCGATGATCATTTGACCTCTAACTCCTTTGCAGTGTAGTGCTCTTACATGATCTACTGTAGTGAATTCTTCTAACGGAAACTCTGTCTACTTCTGTGTTCTTGTCAACAGCATATGTTTTATCAAGGAATGTTTTATCAATGTCTTTCCTATCCTTCTCACACATCCTTTTTCTGTCCTTCATCCCATAGATTGCCTTCTCCCAGCACAACAGCATCATGGACCTGGTGCAGTTTTTCGTCACCTTTTTCAGGTACGTACCATTTAGATGGAACTTAAAAGGCAAACCAATATGACATTTTCCATGGCAAATCCCTTGCTGCTTAATAAATAAAGACAACAGCAGAAAAGTTCTGGAGGATTTGTGTTCCATGTGTGTGAGAGTTGTTTTGCACCACCTGCATAATCTTACCTGTGGATAGTATATATCTAATAAGTGGCTGGAAGGGAACAGACCTACAGATGTAGTACCTTAATTTGATCACTCTTTTGTTGCTGAGAACTGCAAATGTGTCGTGTAAATGCAAACTTGTAGTGTATTTGAGTTTTTAAACGGCTTATAAAGTTTGTATTTTGCACTTTGAAATTTGACTTGATTTGCCTGAAAGAAAAATGTATGTCCAGTCATTATAATCCACATAATATTTATTATTTCCTGCTGCTGCCATGTTATTTTCCTGCTGTGGCAAACTGGCTCAAGATCCAACATCTGTAATTGTCTGCTGTCTCCAGGCTAACTTCTGCCAGTCAAACAGTTTCACTGAATGAGCAGACGGTGTGTTCTGTGAGTGAGTTGTGTGCTGGTGTCCTGAGCCGGACATGGGTAACCTTTAGGCCACCATACCCAGATGTCATCATTCAGAACCAGTTTATGGTTCAGTCAAGTTGCTCCAAGAGTTTATTCCACTGTGTCATGTTTTGTATTGGCACGCACACTGTCTTCCTTCTCACTCACTGTCTTATTTAGCACGCACCTTTCGAAGCATGCACTTTTCACTTTTGTTTTTCAGATGTAACAGCTGATTTCTAGATATATGGTCACTCTCTGTGTATGTCCTCTGCTCTTATCATGCCTTGCTAAATTTTCTACAGTGATCAAGTGCAGTTATAATTATATCACACTAAGTAGAACCTCCCCTGTGCATCATGGGTCCTGTGTGATGCATCCAATTGGTAGTAGTAGAAGCAGTATATGTGCCTCCCTGTGTTGCCTCAGTTGATAAGAGGCTTTAGGCAAAGGGGGAATTTTTTTTAATGTGTCAGAGGGTGTGGCTATGTTAACATGGTTGTGAATGTGTCTGTGTAAATGTAGGTTATGCATGTGAGGGTGCAAGGTCCATTGCATGTTTGTGTCTGCATGCCTCGGTGTGGGTGGGTGTGTGTGGGTGTGTGTGGGTGTGTGTGTGTTGGCTGTGCTCCATTGATGTGTATAAAAGCTGAAGTGGCAGGGCAGCAGAGCTGCGTTGCCCCAGTGTGTGAGGAGAGCCCTGCAGGCTGATGGTACATCCCACTGACATGATGGAGCTGGCACCACGGAGAGAGAGAGGGAGAGGGAGAGAGAGAAATTGGGGGACGAGGGAGGGAGAGAGAGGTCAAGAGACAGCGGAGGGGAGGGATTGAGAGAGAGGAGGAGAGAGATCTATTCCCTCAGAGTTAAATTCTCTCTGTGCTTTACATTGGTTTTCTTGCTCCAATCCTGAGTTAGGACAGTGCAATCCTAGATCTTACCAGTCATCTTCTAGTTTCAGGTACTCTAACAACAGTTCAGCAGTTTGATAATTTGGCCGTGTTTGTTTGGCCCCTCTACTTGCCTCTCCTGTAGCATCTGTCTTCTGTTTCTCTTAGTATATATTCACCTGTTTGAGTGACTCTGTGTGTGTCTGGCAAGCTATATCTATTTCTGCAATTATCTTTACTGTACAGTACACCTTGTCTGCCTATCTGTCTGACTCCTTGGGTGTCTGGTGCTGTGTTTGTGTGTGACTATGCCACAGTGCTTTCCCGTCCTGCCTCCCTGTCACTGTGATTGATATGTTGCCAGGGCATTGCTAAACTGAGTGACTTCAGCCAGATAAAGTAGCTGTTGTTTGAGAGGGCCCCTTCAAAATAGACACCTGCGATGACAGGAATAAAGAACTCTCCGGGGAAAAAGAAAGGCGTATGTTTGATGATTAACCACTCATGGTGTGATTGTGGTAACATACAGGAACTCAAGTCCTTTTGTTCACCCGACCTAGAATACCTCACAATCAAATGCCGATTCCCGTTACCTCCCGAGATAATTATCTTTGGTCATCATCACAACCGTGTATATTCCCCATCAAGCCGACACCAAGACGGCTCTCAAGGAACTACACTGGACATTATCCTGAGGGCGCATTTATTGTAACTGGGGACTTCAATAAAGAAAATCTAAGGCATCTCAGGCATCAACAGCTCTCGACCATTGCTGTTCTCCCTTCCAGGACGGCTACAAGGCCGGCCCCTGCCAGATCACGCCTCCATTCTGCTTCTCCCTTCCTATAGGCTGAAACTCAGTTATGAAGTACCCGTGGTAAGGACTATTTGACGCTGGGTCCCATTATGCCTGGCAAAAACCAAACACTGCACTCCACAGTAAGAACCTCATACCAGTGGTCAAACATGGTGGTGGTAGCGTGATGGTTTGGAGATGCTTTGCTGCCTCAGGACCTGGACAACTTGCCTTAATAGAAGGAAGCATGAATTCTGCTCTGTATCAGAGAATTCTATGTCAGGCCATCCATCTGTGAGCTGAAGCTGAAGTGCAGCTGAGTCATGCAGCAAAACAGTGATCCAAAACACACAATCAAGTCTACATGAAAATGGTTCAAAAGCAACACATTTGAAATTTTGAAATAGCCTAGTCAAAGTCCAGACCTAATCCCAATTGAGATGTTGTGGCAGGACTTGAAACGAGCAGTTCATGCTTGAAAACCCACATATATTGCTGAGTTAAAGCAGTTCTGCATGGAAGAGTGGACCAGAATTCCTCCACAGTGATGTGAGAGACTGCTCAACAACTACAGGAAACATTTGGTTGCAGTCATTGCAGTTAAAGGTGGCACGACCAGCTATTGAGTGTAAGGGAGAATTACCTGTTGTATTCGGCGCATGTGCCTAATACAATTTGATTTGATTCAGTATAAAAAAATATGCAAAAATAGAGAAAATCAGAAAGGGAAAAAAATACTTTTTCACGGCCCTGTATATTTATACTCCTGGACTCCGACATTGCTCGTCCTAATATTTCTATACTTCTTATTTCTTCCATTGTTTTACTTTTAGATTTATAGAGATTCCTGCACTGTTGGAAGTAGGACACAAGCATTTCGCTACATCTGCAATAACATCTGCTAAATATCTGAATGTGACCAATAAAATGTGATTTGATTTTCCTGCTATAGACATTTTAGCAGCTTTATGCCAGTGTTTCCCTTCTCCAGTCCTCCAGTACCCCCAACAACACACTTATTCATTGTAGCCCTCAACAAGCACACCTGATTCAACTTGTCAACTAATCATCAAGCCTGTGATGAGTTGAATCTGGTCTGTTGGTCCAGTGCTACAACAAAAATGTGTGCTGTTGGGGGTTCTTGAGGACTGGAGTTGGGGAAACAGGGGCTTATTTAAGTTTTAATGCCAGAGAAGCAAATGTTCGGAGGATATATTGACACAGGGTGTTGTTAGGCCTGAGACAAAGTCGAATTTTGAATATTGAAACAATGTTGCAAATGTCGGAGAGACAGACAGCAAGGTGTATACAAATCTCCGCTGTTGAAAACGAAATGTTAGTCTAAAAGAAATGTGAGATAATGTCTAGATGCTTTTTAGAGTGGAGATCAAGTTCATAACTTGCCTGGTTGGGCTGATGTGTGGACAGTGGATTGCGCAAATAGGCATTTTAACATCATAGATTTAGCCAGTGGTATCTTTTGGAATAGACACCAGCTGGATTGCGCTTTTAACCAGCATTCAGGATTAGACCCAACCGTTGTATAAGTAGCTGTAGACAAGATTTTATCCGTCCTTGGTATTAAGAAATGCACTTTATTATTTTGGTTGTCTGAGTAAGGAGAAGTTTGGATGAGAAAAGGGCGGGACTAAGGCTGGACACATGAGGGGAAACACTTTCGTTAAATTTGCACTGTGTCATTTAAGTCACAGAATCTCCTATCTACTACACTACATCATGCTTATATTTAACACATGCACGCAGGAGGAAAAAAAAGGGGCTTATAAGTAAGCATGATGTAGTGTAGTAGATAGGAGACACAGTGCAAATTTAGCGAAAGTGTTTCCCCTCATGTGTCCAGCCTTAGTCCCGCCATTTTCTCATCCAAACTTCTCATCCAAAGTCCCGCCCTTTTCTCACTTCATTTTACCCTCACAATAACTCTCAACATGAAGTAGCATTCTAAAGCCTTCTTCACACTGCAGGCCTTAAAGCTCAAGTCAGTTTTGTTTTTCAAATCCGTTTTTAGAATACTGACTAAACAGCAAGTTACAAGTGACCAAATCGGATTTGTTTGTGTTCAAAAAGCAGTCAATTGCTGACATGGCTACGCTAGTTGTCATAGTAACTACGGGTGTGTGCGGTGGTGTAGACAAATTGTTGGTGTTGCTCCAGCTTCTTATCACTTAACAGTTATGTAGCAAGCTATGGTGACAACAATTCCTGCCAGGAACGTTTTCCAGTTGCCTTGAAGGTTCTAAATCATAGTGTAAGAACACTTTTTAAAGCCTCAAAAGATAAGATGATCCAACTTTCAAAATGAGACCTTTTTGGCTTGCCACAGGGCAGTCAGCTAGCTAGGTAGGTACTGTAGCTGTTTAGCTTTCTAGCACAGTCACTCATTTGTTTGTAAACGATTAACAAGCTAGTTAGCGACCACATGTTCTTGTCAATCTGTCAACAGAGTAGCTAGGAAGTAACAAGATAAACCACTTGATGGCAAACAAATCAGATTTGACCGTTCAGACACAAGTCGCATGGCTAGGAATCAGACTTGTATCTGAATTTAAACCACTTGAAATATCAAAATCTATGTGCTTTTTGGCTGTTCAGGAAAAAGAACGGATTCGAATCAGATATGCCAACAAAAAAAATTGTTTGAGTTACTTCAAACTGCCAATGTGAACAAAGCTCAAGAGACTCTGATTAACTGCTAAAAACTAATTTGACCAGCTTTTATCTGAAGAGGGGTTGCTCTCTATCGTTCACCCTTTTCAGAGCGGTTTCCTAAATGAGCAAGATAAATTGTAATAATGAAGGAGCGTTTATGGTGCTCCTCTTCTTCAGCTACTAGAATTGGTGACATTGCAGTTCAGTTTGGTCCAATTACTCTTTTCCTCTCTCTCAGCTGATTAGCAATCATCTCTGCTTCTTTTCTCACTCAAGTTCAGCACAGAGACAATATACAAAGCTAAGTGGCTATTAAGCCTCTTTCAGCTGTCCCAATTAATTCAAAATGTATCAACACGGTGCAACTGCGACCTGAGGGATACTCCAGGCAGTGTAACAAACAACACTGCTTCGTGTGCTCTTTGTCACAGATAGAAAAGTAAACAATTGGGATAGTCTTATCCACTGTTTGGTCTCCCTTAGAAATCAGCCTATGGTGTACAGATGGAATTGGGCTTTCTTTCTGTTGGTAATTTGTGGATTGTGTGCTGAGAATTGGGTATGGATCGCATATCTTGCTACTGAGTTTTTGTGCTGTGTTCTCCAGTGATTGGATGTCTTTTAAACCCCTTCCCCATGTTCATGCGATCCTCTATACTGAACCTCAGCCCCTCCGTACATACACACAATTATACATACACTGAACTCTTCCCATGACATAAACTAACCAGGTGAATACAGGTGAAAGCTACAGTGGTTCCTCCTTTAAAAGTTGCAAGCTTACGCCGTGGGACTTAGAGGTCATTTGTGGTTTAGTACGGTACCCTGCATCACCACTTCATTGCTCCAGACAGGCGCAAGGGGAAGTTAGAGCACTGATTATGCTTTGGGGTCCTACTGTGTCTCTAACTGACAATGAATGGGCGACATAAACCTAAGTGGAAACAGATAATTGTGCACAACTTCAGTATTACATACTAAAACTGTTGTTACACTAAGGTTTCATTCTTTTATTTTATTAGGATAATTTTACTCTTACTGTAGAACTGTAGGCCTCTCCTGAACGGTCACGTTGTCCAGATGCTGGTTCGATACCCATGGCGGCCTCGACTGGGAGACCCATGAGATGACTATAGGTTTTTGTTTTTTCTCCCTCTAAAAACGGAAATAAATAATTCTAAATAACTAACAGGCTTTATTTACAAGTTAGTAACAATGTTTACATTATTTGCAAACAAAATAATCTCCAAAATATTGTTATTTTTTAAACAAAGCGATTATTATTATTCATTTAAAATGATATAAAAGCCCGTTGGATATTCCCAGATATATATTATTAACCCTGTTATTAGCAGGACAATATATATTGGTCATATTGGTCATGGCTCCAGAGTGGCGTACAATTTGACTGCCTTGCAGTTCTCCAGCTGTATCCACTGAAAGGGCGCAAGGTTCAAGGCACAAGGGCAGGGGGCACGGGATGGGCCGCAGAGCCGCGCACAGAAGACCGACTTAGCCCAAGGGGGAGGGGGGGTGGACCCCCACCCTGCCACACAGGCAACACTTTAAGGGGCATTGCACTAATAATGGAGCTGACTAGGGAAACGTTCCCGCTGTTCTGTTTGTAGTGCCAGTCTGCACGTTCAAACTAAAACAATGGAACTAATAATGGCATCTTTATGCTTTCATTAATAAAATAATAATAAAAATACTCTTTCAAAATGCTGATGTTTATTTAGTTATGGATCCATAAAGAATTACTCTGGGAATAAATATCACTGAATTACAGAAATATCCTCCAATCCTCTATATGTCATTATTGGCGGAGAGTCATGTCATGTTTTTTTCACCCCACTGGAATTGTGATGCAGTGAATTATAAGTGAAATAATCTCTGTAAACAATTGTTGGAAAAATGACTTGTGTCATGCACAAAGTAGATGACGTAACCGACTTGCCAAAACTATAGTTTGTTAACAAGAAATTTGTGGAGAGGTTGAAAAACAAGTTTTAATGACTCCAACCTTAGTGTATGTAAACTTCCGACTTCAACTGTATGTGTGTGTGTGTGTGTGTGTGTGTGTGTGTGTGTGTGTGTGTGTGTGTGTGTATATATGTGTGTGTATGTATGTGTGTATATATATATATGTGTGTGTGTGTGTGTGTATAAATATTTGTATGAACATAACAAGATTCAACAATTGAGACATAAACTGAAGAAGTTCCACAGACATGTGACTAACAGAAATGGAATAATGTGTCCCTGAACGAAGGGGGGGGTCAAAATCAAAAGTAACAGTCAGTATCTGGTGTGGCCACCAGCTGCATTAAGTACTGCAGTGCATCTGCTCCTCATGGACTGCACCAGATTTGCCAGTTCTTGCTGTGAGACGTTACCCCACTCTTCCACCAAGGCACCTGCAAGTTCCCGGACATTTCTGGTGGGAATGGCCCAACCCTCACCCTCCGATCCAACAGCTTCCAGACGTTCTCAATGGGATTGAGATCCGGGCTCTTCGCTGGCCATGGCAGAACACTGACATTCCTGTCTTGCAGGAAATCACACACAGAACGAGCAGAATGGCTGGTGGGATTGTCATTTTGGAGGGTCATGTCAGGATGAGCCTGCAGGAAGGGTACCACATGAGGGAGGAGGATGTCTTCCCTGTAACTCACAGAGTTGAGATTGCCTGCAATGACAACAAGCTCAGTCCGATGATGCTGTGACACACCGCCCCAGACCATGACGGACCCTCCACCTCCAAATCGATCCCGCTCCAGAGTACAGGCCTCGGTGTAACGCTCATTCCTTCGACAATAAACCCAAATCCGACCATCACGCCTGGTGAGACTAAACCGCGACTCATCAGTGAAGAGCATTTTTTTGCCAGTCCTGTCTGGTCAAGCGACGGTGGGTTTGTTGCCGGTGATGTCTGGTGAGGACCTGCCTTACAACAGGCCTACAAGCTCTCAGTCCAGCCTCTCTCAGCCTATTGTGGACAGTCTGAGCACTGATGGAGGGATTGTGCGTTCCTGGTCTAACTCGGACAGTTGTTGTTGCCATCCTGTACCTGTCTCGCAGGTGTGATGTTCGGATGTACCGATCCTGTGCAGGTATTGTTACACGTGGTCTGCCACTGCGAGGATGATCAGCTGTCCATCCTGTCTCCCTGTAGCGCTGTCTTAGGCGTCTCACAGTACGGACATTGCAATTTATTTCCCTGGCCACATCTGCATGCCTCCTTGCAGCATGCCTAAGGCACGTTCACGCAGATGAGCAGGGACCCTGGGCATCTTTCTTTTGGTGTTTTTCAGAGTCAGTAGAAAGGCCTCTTTAATGTCCTACGTTTTCATAACTGTGACCTTAATTGCCTACCGTCTGTAAGCTGTTAGTGTCTTAATGACTGCTCCACAGGTGCATGTTCATTAATTGTTTATGGTTCATTGAACAAGCATGAGAAACATTGTTTAAATCCTTTGCAATTAAGATCTGTGAAGTTATTTGGATTTGTACGAATTATCTTTGAAAGACAGGGTCCTGAAAAGGGATGTTTCTTTTTTTGCTGAGTGTGTGTGTGTGATTGATGTGTAGATATGTATAGTGTAATTGTTCTGTATTGATGTGTTCATGCAGGGCTCATCTGATAAAGAGACCATGGTCTCAGAATGACTCTGCTTAACTTCTTAGAGAGCAGCAAGGTGATTTGGGCCGCTAGCGCCCCACTCCCGACACTACCAGGTGAAATGCAAGGCAAAATCCAAAAGTTGAATTATTAAACATGCACCAATATACAAGTGTTTCATACTCATCAAAAGCTCTGCTTCTTGGCAATATCACAGCGTTGTCGGATTTCAAAAAGGCTTTACGGCGAAAGCACTACATTTGATTGTTTCCATAACCATGAAATCTTTAGCCAGCGCGGTCGATAGAAAATGCATTTCACAGGGAAAACCTGTGCCTTACCTTTTGTAGAACTTCTGCAGAGGTCTTCCTAAGTGTCCAACGAAGACAATCCATGGGTATTTGGTTAGAAAAAGTAATTTATTATATCCATAAATCTCCGTTTGGTTGGCGCCTTGTGTTCAGAAAATCCAACGTGACCTATAAACGTTTCCTCAACAAAACAAAAACCAATTAAAATGCATCCTTAGCTTATCTTTTATGAATAAAAGTGATAATCTTTCACTTGGATGGTCACCTAAATGTTATATACAGTGGGGCAAAAAAGTATTTAGTCAGCCACCAATTGTGCAAGTTCTCCAACTTAAAAAGATGAGAGAGGCCTGTAATTTTCATCATAGGTACACTTCAACTATGACAGACGAAATGAGAAAAAGAAATCCAGAAAATCACATTGTAGGATTTTTAATTTATTTATTTGCAAATTATGGTGGAAAATAAGTATTTGGTCAATAACAAAAGTTTATCTCAATACTTTGTTATATACCCTTTGTTGGCAATGACAGAGGTCAAACGCGTTTTCTGTAAGTCTTCACAAGGTTTTCACACACTGTTGCTGGTATTTTGGCCCATTCCTCCATGCAGATCTCCTCTAGAGCAGTGATGTTTTGGGGCTGTCGCTGGGCAACACGGACTTTCAACTCCCTCCAAAGATTTTCTATGGGGTTGAGATCTGGAGACTGGCTAGGCCACCCATGACCTTGAAATGCTTCTTACGGCCACTCCTTCGCTGCCCAGGCGGTGTGTTTGGGATCATTGTCATGCTGAAAGACCCAGCCACGTTTCATCTTCAATGCCCTTGCTGATGGAAGGAGGTTTTCACTCAAAATCTCACGATACATGGCCCCATTCATTCTTTCCTTTACACGGATCAGTCGTCCTGGCCCCTTTGCAGAGAAACAGTCCCAAAGCATGATGTTTCCACCCCCATGCTTCACAGTAGGTATGGTGTTCTTTGGATGCAACTCAGCATTCTTTGTCCTCCAAACACGACGAGTTGAGTTTTTACCAAAAAGTTCTATTTTGGTTTCATCTGACCATATGACATTCTCCCAATCCTCATCTGGATCATCCAAATGCTCTCTAGCAAACTTCAGACGGGCCTGAACATGTACTGGCTTAAGCAGGGGACACGTCTGGCACTGCAGGATTTGAGTCCCTGGCGGTGTAGTGTGTTACTGATGGTAGGCTTTGTTACTTTGGTCCCAGCTCTCTGCAGGTCATTCACTAGGTCCCCGTGTGGTTCTGGGATTTTTGCTCACCGTTCTTGTGATCATTTTGACCCCACGGGTGAGATCTTGCGTGGAGCCCCAGATCGAGGAAGATTATCAGTGGTCTTGTATGTCTTCCATTTCCTAATAATTGCTCCCACAGTTGATTTCTTCAAACCAAGCTGCTTACCTATTGCAGATTCAGTCTTCCCAACCTGGTGCAGGTCTACAATTTGGTTTCTGGTGTCCTTTGACAGCTCTTTGGTCTTGGCCATAGTGGAGTTTGGAGTGTGACTGTTTGAGGTTGTGGACAGGTGTCTTTTATACTGATAACAAGTTCAAACAGGTGCCATTAATACAGGTAACGAGTGGAGGACAGAGGAGCCTCTTAAAGAAGAAGTTACAGGTCTGTGAGAGCCAGAAATCTTGCTTGTTTGTATGTGACCAAATACTTATTTTCCACCATAATTTGCAAATAAATTCATTAAAAATCCTACAATGTGATTTTCTGGATTTTTTCCCCTCATTTTGTCTGTCATAGTTGAAGTGTACCTATGATGAAAATTACAGGCCTCTCTCATCTTTTTAAGTGAGAGAACTTGCACAATTGGTGGCTGACTAAATACTTTTTTGCCCCACTGTAAGTCAAATAAAGTGGACCGCTCAGCCAAACGTGCTCCCAAAAACGTGCAACTGAAAAAGAGCTCCCCTCACCAAAACCTCTACCTATTGAACACATTGGTTCCGATTGCCATGAAACTTTACCTATACACTGCTGACATCCAGTGGAAGCAATAGGTACTACATTCAGTGTCCTGGTATAAAGACTTTTATGAAGGCAGTCTCTCTAAGTGAGCCATAAGCCACCATAATGACATTTCCGGATGGAATTTTCTCTGTTCTTTGCCTGCCAAATGAGTTCTGTTACACTCACAGACAAAATGTTAACACTTTTAGAAACTTCAGAGTGTTTCCTATCCAATAGTACTAATTATGTGCATATCCTATTTTCTGAGCCTGAGTGGCAAGCATTTTACTTTGGGCACGCACAACTCTCCAAAACCGACCCCTAAGCTGCCGCTCCCTAACAAGTTAAATAAAGGTTAAAAAAAAAATAGGATATGCACACAATTATTACTATTGGATAGGAAACACTCTGAAGTTTCTAAAAGTGTTAACATAATGTCTGTGAGTATAACAGAACTGATATAGCGAAAACCCGAGGAAAATCCATACGGAAATGCAGTTTTTGGTGACCTTTGCTCTGTTTGACACTCTCCCCATTGACTTCAAGGCAATCCAGCTCCTGGATTGCAGTACCTATGGCTTCCACTAGATGTCAATGAATGGAGTAAGCAAAACTGATAGGAACAGGAAATGGTAAGGGGACCTGAAATGTCAACAAGTTTTCTCGGCCACTTTATTTTACTTATATAACGTTTAGGTGACCATCCGAGTGAAATATTATTGCTAATATTTATAAAAGGATAGCTAAGGATGCATTATAACTGGTATTTGATTTGTTTCTGAAAAGTTTATAGGTATATTTGAACGTGTTCTCTTCGGGTTTCAATGGGCGATTCGACGTTGGATTTTCTGAACATAACGCGGCAACCAAACTGAGATTTATGGATATAATAAAACAAAAGAACCCAACAAAAGAACCATTGGATGTTTTTGTTGGACACTTGGGAAGCCCTCAGCAGAAGTTCTTCAAAAGGTAAGAGATTTGTTTTCGCTGTGAAATGGGTTTTGTGGGAACCGCGCTGGTTTATGAATTTATGCTAATGGTTAAATATTGTAGGTGCTATCCTCAAACAATCAAATGTTGTGCTTTCACCGTAAAGCCTTTTTGAAATCTGACAACGCTGTGATATTTCCAAGAAGCAGAGCTTTTGATGACTATGCAACACTTGTATATTGATGAATGTTTAATAATTCAACTTTTGGATTTTGAATTTGGTCCCTTACATTTCACCGGGGAGTGGGGGGCGCTAGCTAGCTCCCTAAGTAGTTAATAAATAAAACAATACAAAAAAGTACTGTATTTGGTACACCACTAACTAGGCTAATTCCTCTGATAGTTGATGTACTAGTGGTTTTCCAGAACATGTGGTGAGAGAGCATATCCACAGCCTTTCAGCAGGCTTGGCTTGGAAATGTTACGCTAATTACAACTCTTTAGCCCTTTACGATGTGGTCATTGCTTCTGCGGTACTTTCTAGCTGTATACGGAAGGCGTTATAAAGATAGCGATTGTCTTGGACTGTATCTCACAAGTGTCTCTAATTGACTTCCTGCCTTGGCGGTTTGGTGCGTTGACCTCCAGGACTTGTAAAAGCTGTGGTTGAAAGACGGGCTTTGTATGATCTAACCTCCAGGCATTAGGGTCACTCTGTGACAGTGCTTTCTGTCAGAAGTGCATGGCCATTCCTGCTCTCCCTGACCCACTCCATGGAATGCGCTAGCTCCCTGGGGTTATTGATGGTGTCCAACTGATGTCATTTCCCAATATTTCACTTGGCTTACTTCAGCAGCCAGCCACTCAATCTTAAAGTCTATTTTATAGTGTTCGGTGCTGCTAGCCTTGTGGCGGCCATTTTTGTAATCTTCTCTAAGGTAAACAGGCAGGCAGCGCTTTACGCAGGCACATGGAGAAATGAAAACAGTCAAAGAAGTTGCAAAGGCAACCACATAATCTGCAAAGTACATTGACACATTGACAAATATTTCCAGGAGATGGTTACACTGGCCATTTAAACCATTTATAAGTGATTTCTAAAGTATGAATAGGGCTCACTTTAGATCAGGTACTGCAAAAAGTCGATTTGTAAATGGTTTAAAAGGACACCTTTATATATAATCTTGTAAATCATTTAGAAATAATTTTTAAGTTGTGTGAATAATTGTCTATATATAGCGCTTCCTAACATTTACACGTAGGAATACTATTTAAGAAATGGTGATCAGACTATTTATAAATGCCTTATAAATGGTTATTACTGAACGTTATTAGAAAGCGTTACCAGATTGGTCATGTGACAGCTAAATAGAGGTGGTGACCCCACATGGTAGACCATGAAAATGGCTCCTGACCCTTCTTGTGACATCATACCAATTCTATGAATTAGGAAATATTAAAGGGTTGATTGTAAAATAGTAGAATGAATGGATAACATAATGGATGATTAGCTAATTGTTTGATTGATTGATTGTCCTATTGTCCTCTTGCAGCTGTTTCCTGTCCCTTTTGCTGGTGGCGGCGGTGGTGTGGAAGGTCAAACAGACGTGCTGGGCGTCCAGGAGGAGAGAGGTAGGTCATATGTCAATTTCTTCAGCTGTCGTAATTGTTGGTAATCATGATGGTGTTCCAGGCAGATTACTTTTCAACTGAGCAGACAGGTATCAGATTGTGGAAGGCTACCTGAAACATTTAACCCAAGTTAAACAGTTTAAAGGCAGTGCTACCAAATACTAATTGAGTGTATGTAAACGTCTGACCCACTGGGAATGTGATGAAAGAAATAAAATCATTCTCTCTGCTATTATTCTGACATTTCACATTCTTAAAATAAAGTGGTTATCCTAACTGACCTAAAACAGAGAATTCTTACTAGGATTAAATGTCAGGAATTGTGAAAAACGGAGTTTAGATGTATTTGGCTATGGTATATGTGAACTTCTGACAATTTCTAAAAAGCTATTTTTGCTTTGTCATTATGGGGTAATGTGTGATGAGGAAAAAAATGAATTTCATCCATTTTAGAATAAGCCTGTAACGTAACAAAATGTGAAAATATACTTTCCAAATGCACTGTATGTACATATACTGTAGGTAGGGATAAAGTGACTAGGCAACCTTAACCACACTGTTAACCTGATGCCTAACCTTAAATTAAGACATGAATTTTTACGATATAGACAATTTTGTGGCTGAGCTATGTAGTGGGAACAAGTGCCAAGTCAGCTATTGACCCTTGGCTGTTCTGAAGGGTGTGCTAATGTCACCCGCTCTGCAAACACGGCTCACTCCTTAATGAGCGGAGCGCAGCAATAAACAAGGCCATTCCCCCTTAATTACTGCTCCTCATGAACCAATTAACTCTGATGGAGTGATGCTAAATGAAGTGGAATAGAGTGATATATCACTTAAAGAACAGATGCCACATCGTGTTCATGCTTTCTCTTGTTTTACTTTGTTTTTTTCACAGGCTGCGAAACAGTACCATAAACACACGCATACAAATGTGCAACTTAAACAAGTCATCATTAGGTTTTTAAAATCAATACGAACAAGCAGCGTGGATTTAATTGAGATGGTAACGTGCTCGGTGTCTGTGGTATCCATTGAGATTTCACAGGGGATAGTTAAACACTTGTGGCTTTGTTCCTCCTCTGCCAAGGCTGCCACAGTTGGCGCTTTTCTCTTCATCAAATATGTGCTTTGGAGATGGGTGCTCCAAGCATTCAGAAATGTAATGGTTTTAATATCACAGAGGAGAATATTCCCGGCTGACTTGTCCCTGTCTTGGCCTTTTGATCAAAATGTTCACATCATATTAGACAACTTTAAAAGTATTTTATGTTTCAGATTATCAGATGAGTTTTATATACAGTGACAAGAAAAAGTATGTGAACCCTGGTCTTCAGCTAAATCACAACAATAGGCACACACAGTGTGCTTAAACTAATAACACACAAATTATTGTATTTTTCTTGTCTATATTGAATACATAATTTAAACATTCACAGTGTAGGTTGGAAAAAGTATGTGAACCCCTAGGCTAATGACTTTTCCGAAAGCTAATTGGAGTCAGGAGTCAGCTAACCTGGAGTCCAATCAATGAGACGAGATTGGAGATGTTGGTTAGAGCTGCCTTGCCCAATAAAAAACACTCACAAAATGTGAGTTTGCTATTAACAAGAAGCATTGCCTGATGTGAACCATGCCTCGAACAAAAGAGATCTCAGAAGATCTATGATTAAGAATTGTTGACTTGCATAAAGCAGGTGCTTTTACACCTGCATTGCTTGCTGTTTGGGGTTTTAGGCTGGGTTTCTGTACAGCACTCTGTGACATCAGCTGATGTAAGGGGGGCTTTATAAATAAATTTGATTTGATTTGAAAGGGTTACAAGCCTTGATGTTCAGTCCACGGTAAGACAAACTCCCTAGGAGTGGCCGTCCTGCAAAGATGACTGCAGGAGCACAGCTCAGAATGCTCAATGAGGTTATGAAGAATCCTAGAGAAATCCTTACAGAAATCTCTGGAACATGCTAACATCTCCATCACTCACTGCTGACGAGTCTACAATACGTAAAACACTAAACAAGAATGGTGTTCATGGGAGGACCCCACAGAAGAAGCCACTGCTGTCCCCAAAAAATATTGCTGCACGTCTGAAGTTTGCAAACGTGCACCTGGATGTTTCACAGCGCTCCTGGCAACATATTCTATGGACAGATGAAACTACAGTTTAGTTGTTTGGAAGGAACACACAACACTATGTGTGGAGAAAAAAGGCACAGCACACCAACATCAAAACCTCATCCCAACTGTAAAGTATGGTGGAGAGAGCATCATGGTTTGGGGCTGCTTTGCTGCCTTAGGGCCTGGACAGCTTGCTATCATCGACGGAAAAATTAATTCTCAAGTTTATCAAGACATATTGCAGGAGATTGTTAGGCTATCTGTCCGCCAATTGAAGCTCAACAGAAGTTGGGTGATGCAACAGGACAATGACCCAAAACACAGAAGTAAATCAACAACAGAATGGCTTCAACAGAAGAAAATACGCCTTCTGGAGTGGCCCAGTCAGAGTCCTGACCTCAACCCGATTGAGATGCTGTGGCATGACCTCGAGCAGTTCACATCAGACATCCCAAGAATATTACTGAACCAAACAGTTTCGTGAAGAGGAATGGTCCAAAATTCTTCCTGACCGTTGTGCAGGTCTGATCCACAACTACAGAAACCGTTTGGTTTAGTCAAGTCCTTGGATTAGACCTACTATAGGAAGTTGTATTATACTGTGTGAAACAAGTTTTCTGTTGTATCTACTGTTGTAGAAGTGTGTGTGTGTGGTTTGGATGGCCACTGGGAGTATGAAATACAGCCCCTGTACATGTATTGAACTCCTCTTTGTACTTATGCAGCAGACATGAATCCTTAACACAGAGCTTTATGCCAGTATGAATGGTGGTGATATCTGTAGTGTAGTCTCTTCTTACCTAGCTAGCCGTGTGTTAGTTTAGCCCAGTTCCCCAGTGAGAGCACACTTGCTTATGGACACGTCTACATTATTAATGAGGAAGAGTCCCATATCACAGAAGAGCTCCAATGCTGCATTCACTGTGTCTCACTCCCCTCTCTGTGGAGACCAACACTCAGCATTAACATGGCAGGTCACCCATGGGTTAGAGTCCAGTGGCACTGATATCACACACAGCCAGCTGTATTAGTTATTTTACTACATCCCATATATTACAGGGGGTTGGAGCCCTGTTTTATGACCAGGATGGGAACAGAGAGGCATGTAGTGAAATGAAGAAAAACATTTATGTCAATAAGATGTTATGTATTCTAGCACCTGTGTGCATGTTAATTGGGGAATGGAGTGTTGTCTTGTTTGTGTGTGTGTATGTCTTTCTCTCTCTTACACACACACACACACACACACACACACACACACACACACACACACACACACAGAAACAGTGAAACGCCATTGTCTGGTGTCAGTGCTGGCAGCTCGTAACTTTGATTAGATACGTAGGAGTCTTCTGAACCACTTTCTCCATCACTCACCCTGCACCATCAAGGGGATGTTGGATGCTAATAAATGTTAGATATAAGACAATATATATTATTACAGATAATAAATATTAGATATAATTAATATTATTACAGATAATAGATATTAGATATAATACAATATATATTATTACAGATAATAAATATTAGATATAATTAATATTATTACAGATAATAGATATTAGATATAATACAATATATATTATTACAGATAATAAATATTAGATATAATTAATATTATTACAGATAATAAATATTAGATATAATACAATATATATTATTACAGATAATAAATATTAGATATAATTAATATTATTACAGATAATAGATATTAGATATAATGTAATCTATGTTATTACAGATAATAAATATTATATATAATATTATATATATTATTACAGATAATAAATATTAGATATAATACAATATATATTATTACAGATAATAAATATTAGATACAATATTATATATATTATTACAGATATTAGATATAATGTAATCTATGTTATTACAGATAATAAATATTAGATATAATATTATATATATTACAGATAATAAATATTATATATAATATTATATATTATTACAGATAATAAATATTAGATATATTATATATATTATTACAGATAATAAATATTAGATATTATATATATTATTACAGATAATAAATATTAGATATAATATATATTGCTGATGCTAGGCGCCTTGGGTGCTTGGGGATTTGGTCAATAGGACCAAATGGGCCTAATTTATAACAGCCATTATTCTTTTTCAATGTTCTCATTTCTCTTTAAGATTGCTTTGTTAGTATATTTTCTCATGGGTTGTAAACGGGGTTATATAAGTGAAACCCCGCAAAAATGATATTCTAAATTATACTGTACAGGCCCATGGGGGAATCGTCCTCTGTCGTGATTAGAGGACTGGTTTGCTAACTTATATGTAAACCACATGTGCTCTAGGTTTCTGTCATTTTATTTTCAACAATAAAGGATGCAGTTTTATCTATATATGTGATCTTCTAATGGATTACAGAGATCATAGGGGACTCATGTCTCATTATTTGACTTAATTCCATTGTACTGATAATTATATTGTATTCACAGAGGCGGGTATCATTTGTTAGCACATCTCCTAAGGGTAAACTCTGGAGGGATTCTTGTAGAGAAGGTGAAAATGGGATCTCTTCAGAGTTAATTATGGATCACAACCAGCAGAGTGGAAAATACATTTACAACTAGGCTTATGCTAATTACCTTTCCAACAATACTTTTTGGATACGAGATCAAACAATCAAAACTACTTTGAAATTCTAATGAAGATGCCCAAGACGGCTTGTACAGGCGTCTTTGATTCCCCTAATAGGGTTGCCCCTCTGTAGACCGTGAAAAATACTTATTTTGACGACTAATCTCATTAAGTTTGCTCCTCTTCTCACAATTGATAAATAAACAAACGAATAGATAATGGTCTTCTCATTTATATGCGTCGCTCTCCAATGTTCTGTTCATATTTGGTTGTCTGATACCCACTCTTTCTTTGGCCTTCTCCTAAGCAGCTGTACAGTAAATGTGTTCTTTACATTTGCATTGGCTCATATTTACCCCTAAAATGTTCAGACAGCTAAGATATGTATTGGGCTTAGTCAGATTGGAGAGTATGGAAGTGGTGCATATGTCTCTCACCAGCTTCACTCTGAGAATACCATCCATCCCCCTCTAGTCTCCAGTCTGATCTCCTAACTGCCAATCCAAACCACAGACAGATGTTGCCCAATTCTCTGATTAAATGCTGATGTATTCCTGTAATTTAGTTTAACCGCTGTTGTCCTCAAAAGAGCAACATGAATTTTGTGGGCATTAATTTAACCGTGTATGTGTGGTTGTGTGCCATATTAGGTGAGAGACTTGTTAAGGCTGTCCACTTCTGACCTTTTGGCGTCTGTATGATAATTGCACCAATTTCCCGTTACATTCCTTATCATAAATTAGACGATCACATTTCTTTGCATAAAGCAGATAACAGCAGATAACATAGTCATCTTTATGAGCTGCAAAAACATTCCATAATGACCAGAAATGTGATTGAGTTCAATGTTTTAGGGTTATTAGTTTTTCTTTAACTTTCCCTTCCCTCAAATTAGCCAGATTCGAAAGCAATTATATACATTTACAATAGATGAAGTTGCTCCATGTAAACAAATGTAGTCATTTAGATGTTTGATAATCTAGTTGATAAAGTTATTATATTTTCCGGCAGTAGTGGAACAGTCACCTAATGTGTTGAGAATAAATGTAATGAGAGAGTCATTTCAATAGCTGTCAGTGACTCTGAAGACCTACAATACTTGGTAGTTGGTACCAACTATAGACCCATCACACTGTGCAACACAGACCACAATTTCCTGTTGGACAGATTATGTTGTCTGAGCCAGTGAGCACCAAATCACCCTTGCCCCATATTTGGCAGCCATTAATAATGGAGGAGGGTTTAATGTGGCCACGCATTGGCTCCCCCGGACAGCTTCAGTGTAAACAAACCAACGCCCCCAAACGTCAGCAGCACTCAGCCAGACAGGCTGACAGCTATTCTGCATGCCACCCCAGATCACCCAGCACTCGTACGGAGGGAGGATGATGTCAAAGTCTGACCAACCTCCTTCAATGTTGTATTTAAAAAATCATGACAGAAAGACGATCTGGTAGGACAGGTTTCTTTCCATTTAGGGATAGATTTATCAGAGCCGATTTAGTTAAACCCAAGGTTTACCCTTTCATACAGTAAACTGTATCATACCACCATGTTAGCCAGTGTACCATATGCTGATCAGGATCACAGTTTTATTTACCCATAAATCATGGCTTTTCTTTAGAATGATCAGATTATACATACAATTTCAATAAACAGAGCCGACTTTGTGTTAATTTGATTTTGTTACAAACTGCATGAGTGATAGTTATTAAAACGGTCTGTGTTTTGGGGTATAGGCCAATGAGGACACAGAAGTTGGAGTAACTGCCATATAAGGAGACGGGGACAGTAAATCAGTGTATCCCCAAACACAGTTGTAATGTCTACAGGCCCACTGTGCGTTAATGGCTCCCACTATCAGCTCTGCACAGGTGACCGCTTTTATCATCTGACGGTAGATTAGCCTGAAGGTCCCTAGCTTCGCCAGGATCTGAAACGCCCGCCGCCAGCACGCCAAAGTCAATCTTCAAAGGAGCCCGAGACTCGGCGCCTAGCGCTTTAAGGGACATGGCACAGACGTCTCCCTGGAACCATAACATGGCCCACACCAGTTTTATTTGTGTGTTTGTGTCGGTTTCATTTATTTTCTTCTACCAAAGTGCTCAAGGCTCACTTTCTGTAATAATATCCCTTTACACATTCAGAGGTAGTGATCTGATCCTTGTTGTCATGGTGATTGATGGTGATGATTGACTTCTGGCTGGTGTCTGAAATGCCTTCCCATGGATGATGTTGGTTTCTATCAAAGTTAAGCTACAAATGCTGTTATGTTTATTGTTTTACAAATTCGTCTCTAAATACAGTGAAGTTACTGATATTACATATTTATTTCCTTCTTCTAGAGCAGGTACGGGGGTACGCCAAATAAAAATGTGATTCACATTTATAAAAAAATTCTCCTCATTTTCAAACAATACATTTATACGGACGACACAAACAACTGGATTCATGCCCTGCCTCCAGTCCACTTACCGATATCTGAACAAGAGAGCCTCATCGAAATTGCAACAAGCGGTTCTGTGAAAATTGAATTTAATCAGAAGCCACTGCCAGATTTCTGGATAGGGCTGCGCTCAGAGTATCCTGCCTTGGCAAATCGCGCTGTTAAAACACTGATGCCCTTTGCAACCACGTACCTATGGGAGAGTGTATTCTCAGCCCTCACTAGCATGACAACTAAATACAGGCACCGACTGTGTGTGGAAAAAAATATTTAAGACTGAGACTCTCTCCAGTACAACCCAACATTGCAAAGTTATGTGCATCCTTTCAAGCACACCCTTCTCATTAACCTGTGGTGAGTTATTCACAATTTTTGATGAACAGATAAGGATTTCTATGTAAGATGGCTAAATAAAGAGCTAAATTATTGATTATTATACAATTATTATTTGTGTCCTGGTCCTATAAGAGCTCTTCGTCACTTCCAACGAGCCGGGTTGTGACAAAAACTCACACTTATTCTTATGTTTAATAAATGTATCGTATAGTGTGTGTGTGGCAGGCTTACAATGATGGCAAAAAAACACAATTGGAGAGTGAGCTGACCCCGGTGCTAGAGGGGGTACACAGCTGGAGGTTGAATGTTTTGAAGGGGTACGGGACTATAAAAACGTTTGGGAACTACTGTTCTAGAGGTCTCGCACAAGCCTGCACACTCAAGTGTATAGTCAGAGTGGGAACACGTTGACAGTAATGTCTCGTGGACAAACTACGGAAACATAAATGGTGCCATAGGTCTGTCATTGTACAAAGGGATGTGTGAGTTCAGCAGCATTGGTTCCGGTGCCTGGGTTTGTCGTCACTGGTTATTTGGACAAATCTTTCAAATTTCGAAAGGGAGGGTACCTTGGGCCCCTACACTTGCAAAGAGGGGGTGGAGCTCCTCGTTTCGCTCCTTGTTAAATCTCTTCTATTAACATGCATGGACCCAGAACTTAACTGAGCATCTGACCAATTAGGCAAGACTTTAGTTCTGGGTTAACCGAGATTCCATTTGAAGTGCAGATCATAGCTCTCCCACACTAGACTAAAGCATCTGTAGAGGGCCCTCTGTCCTCATTTCTCATTAGTTAGAACAGCCTGCCTCTCATACAGCTCGGCTGGACTTGATGAGGAAGTTTGTAGCTGTCGTACTGATGCTGAAGCTGGAAGTGCCAATAGTGTCTGCTGGCAGCATTTTAGTGCGTGTGAATTTAGTCTGTGTGTATGTGTTTCTGTTTATGTGTGCGAGTGCATGCATGTGCATGTGTTCGCACGCACACATTCGTGTTTGTGCGTGTGTGTGTGTGTGTGTGTGTGTGTGAATTCGCTCACAAACACACGGAATACACACTCTATCTGTGTCTTAGTCAACAACAATGTCCCCACAGTCCACCTCCTTCTTCAATCAGCTCTATTGAAAATAAAATTAACACAGCCTGGTTTTATTGCAAACATCCAATTTACCATGCTTTAGATCCTAGCAATTCCCTGACTGCAGCTACATTTCTTCCTGATTAGCTAGTTGCAAATAACTGTGTTTGGGGATGGAAATTGTGGCAGCTGCTGTTAAAATTACGTGTGTTTGTTTAGCAAGCAGATTGGTGTCATGAAAATCCGTTTCAAATAATGGAGACTATACAATAACCCCAAAAAGTTGTTGCGAGATGTCACAACACAGTTTTGAGCCATGTGTTTTGAGCCATATTTCAATGGATTTGTAATGACATGTTTCTATTGACGTCTGTAAAAACGTAGAATGTGAAAAGTGTATTATGTACATTCCGTATATGCTTCAGTCCTGAACTATCATTCCGTGAGATAATAGTCCCCCCCCCAACTGAGGAAGATTCCAACACCAGCACATATGAGCATGGGCAGGTGCACAGCTTGAAAGTAGCCACGTATTAAACCCTCTACCTCTGAACCAGAACCATTTCTGGCAGGCATTTGTCTCTCAGCCACTGTTTGAGCTGTGCATTGTGGATCTATCTGAAGGCTGTAAAGGGCTGTTTGAGAGGCACTGTGCCAGTTGTGAAACAAGGCAAAGGGAGATTTGATCAGACTCACTGGCCTTTTGATAACCTCTCATATGAGCATACGACAGCTCTACCTCTCCATCCCTCTCTCCATCATCTCTCTCGCTTCTCTCTCTCTCCCTCTTCTCTTTCTTTCCCATCGTTCTCTCTCTCTCTCGCTCTCTTTTTCTGTGGCTCGTTGGTGTGAAATGTAAAGTGGCCCTCCCACTCATTGGAGACTGTCACTGCTTTGTTGAAACTGAAAGAGTGCTGCTTTTAAAAACCTTTATTTACTGTGAGTGTGTTCTTGTGCGTGCATTCTTGCATGCGTGTGTGTGACCAGATGGAATGAGAGCGGGTATGTGCCTGGGTCAGTCTGAATTCATTCTGAGTTCAAGGGCCTTTGTGTTGTTGACACTCTGTAGAGACACTGATGAGGCTGTTATGGAAGACTGCAGGCTTCCTGCCTCTATTGTAGATGGAAACTCACAGATACAACAACACATAATTATCTTTGTATGTAATTACACAGACTATCACGCAATCAAGGCCTCTTTATACCTTACGTATGTACACACAGAGACCCTCACACAGAGACCCTCACACAGAGGCTGTCCAATACAATATCCAGAGAAAATCTTGACATATGCATAACCATGTGTACTCAAACCCTGATCCATTGCATAGCTTCCCTCAGCTTCTCTTTGTGACTAGGAGGTGTAAAACCTCTCTCAGCCATGATGGTTTGTTGGCTGGTGGGCTGGCTCGGTGGGTACGCCACAGCACGAGGACCACTGGTGACCTGAGGAGACTCTGAAAAGAGATGGATTAGCACAAAAGGAGAACACTCCGCTAAATGAACTCTTTGTGCTTGTGTTCCCGGAACCCAGTAGGTTTCCACCACAATACACCTGCCATTTGTCCCTGCCTGAACCCCACAGGAACCCAAATTGCAGCCTCTTTTATGATGTGAATGGTCGTACCTGGAAATACATCTCTCTGGTGGAAGTAGAACATGCTCTTGAACTTACTTTATGTTATTTGTGATATTTAAAAAATGTGATTCTCAAATCTTTGCAGTAGATATTTCCTTTCCTGGATGGTATACACAGATTGCTAAAAGCATTAAATGTAATTTCACAGCTGTGCAGTGCCTGATGCCCTAGATTAATTGTTAAATAATCAGGTAGATGTGCGTTATTGGATTGCTGTTCTGAAGTGTGACGCTTAGAAACAGGATTAACAGTGAGATCTTCATCCTGCACTGCTAGTAACAGACTGTCTACTTGTTAATATCAAACTGCCTTCCTGTCAAACTGTTTTAACATGAGCCACTAGGATCCCTGCAGTCTAGACAATCATACAATTAAGGTACAGCCCATACCCATGAACACACTCATAAACATGTGGCATTGTGACGTGTGCAGTGACGCACTAAAACGACAAACAAACATGCACGTGCTGACACACACACACACATGCACACACTACAGAAGTAGGATTGTAATTTGAGCCAGTTCGCTACAGCAGGAAAATAATCTGTCAGCAATAAGAAATGTGGATTATAATTTATAAACTAATTTTTGGGGTTGATACACATTATGTTTTTTAAAGTGGAAATTGCCAACTTTAGGAGTCCTTTTAAACCTTGAATGCACTACAAGTTTACATTTCCTGATGTTCAGGAACATTCTCATCAACAAAAGAGTGATCAAATGAAGATTCTACATTTGTACACACACACACTTATGCACACTCACACACACTCCCTCAAGGAGCTTCACTAGTAGACCAAACTAGAATAGTAAAGATTTGACTGTTAAATTAACTTAAAGCCTCCCACAGCCAGGGGCAATGTCTCAGATAGGGGAACGCTCCGACTAATTTAACATGAATGCTGAGCCTTTACCAGATTAGCCCGGCTCATTCAAGCATGTGTGAAACAGCATTTTGTTCCCTGGTGTCAGAGCGACGCGTAACATCGGTGTCTTTGTGAGGCTATCACGGTCTCCATCATCCTCTTAGTGTGGACTCTGCCATGTTAACTCACTGCAGGGTAGCCATAACTGATGCAGCGTCTCTGTTCCTGCTGAAAGGCCAGGATTGGCTGTGATGGTGAGAAGCTAAAGGTCGGTGTTAGCACTGGTTTTCTACTTCAGCCACAGAGGTCAACCTACGTCATCAGCCCCTTAGCAAACAGAGCTAGCTAGTTGGCAGGTTTGATTCGCTCCACACTTCAGGTGATGTTGTAGGTTAACACTGCAATACCCAATGCTTGATCACACCGCAGTCCATAAGTCAGTCCTCATACCCTTCTCTCCATCCCTTTCCACTTCTACAATTGTGAAGCCCCCCCGTCTCTCACTTGCTCTCTCTCTTTGAGTGTTCCATTCGTGTGATGGCTGAAGAGCCCCTGCTCTACCCTTCTCCAGCTAAATGGTGACAGCTGCCGCGGAAACGAGTGCCATGGAATTGAGTCCCCCCTCCTGGTACTCAGCGAGTATCCCGCCAGGAAGAGACAATTAGTGTGGCTAATGAGAGTGGCTGTGTGATCAGAGCGCATCCCGAACTACCTCTCGCTCTTTCACCAACCCCTCTATCCTGCTCTCTACCGCTCCCTCCTTCTCTCTTCCTCCTCCCTCCCTCACCCACCCATTCATTCTGCTTATCCTCTATAAGGATTTGGACATGCAGGGATTCACTGGACACCGACTCTGGCCCAGCTGTGAAGTCAACTGTACACAGGGCATACACAGCTAACATGACCTCACAGTACCCACTACTTCAAAAGCTCACACAGCAATGACTCTTTAACTTCCCCTTCACTCATGTTCAAGTGCTTCTTCTGTTTCCTCTCTGTCTATGCCCTCTGTCGTCACCTTAAAGCACTTGTCTTTGAAGTGACTCCAAAAATATTGTTGTGCGAGTGTTTGTGCGTGTGTGTGTGCCTTTTCCACAGAAAAAAAACAGGTCAAAGAGTGTGGAGGATAGGTAATCTGAAGACGCTGTATGGAGAAGGCTCACGGTTGTGTAAACAGTATGTGTAAAACCCTAAGATGAGCTCTAATATTGACACACTTAATGAGGTATTTGATAACTTAATTAACATGGTCATTAGCATATTGCAGTCGTGTTTGTGGGTAGAGGTTGCCTTGTGGATTCAACAGCCTGGATGTTGTAGCAGTATTATTATTGGTAGCAGTAGTAGTAGAGACATTAGCAGTAGGAGTAGGAGGAGGAGTAGGAGGAGTAGGAGGAGTAGTAGGAGTAGGAGGAGTAGGAGGAGTAGGAGGAGTAGCAATAGGAGTAGGAGGAGTAGCAATAGGAGTAGGAGGAGTAGCAATAGGAGTAGGAGTAATAGCAATAGGAGTAGGAGTAATAGCAATAGGAGTAGGAGTAATAGCAATAGGAGTAGGAGTAATAGCAATAGGAGTAAGAGTAATAGCAATAGGGGTAGTTGTAACAATAGGAGTAGTAGCAATAGGAGTAGTAGGAGTCAGAGTAGGAGCAGTAGTAGTAGAAGCAGTAGCAATAGGAGTAGTTGTAGCAATAGGAGTAGTAGTAGTAGCAGTAGCAATAGGAGTAGCAGTAGCAATAGGAGAAGAAGTAGCAGTATCAATAAGAGTAGCAATAGGAGTATCAGTAGCAGTAGGAATAGGAGTAGTAGTAGAAGGAGCGGTAGCAATCGGAGTAGAAGTAGGAGTATCAATAAGAGAAGCAATAGGAGTAGCAGTATCAATAGGAGTAAAGGTAGGAAGTAGGAATAGGAGTAGCAGTATAAGCAGCAGTAGCAATAGGAGTAGAAGTAGCAGTATCATTAAGAGTAGCAATAGGTGTAGTAGCAGCAGCAGCAATAGTAGTAGCAGCAATAGTAGTAGCAGCAATAGTAGTAGCAGCAGCGTTAGCAGTAGTTGCTGTAGTAGCAGCAGCACCAATAGGGGTGGTTGTAGTAGCAGCAATAGGGGCGGCAGGTTGCCTAGTGGTTTGAGCGCTGGCCCAGTAACCGAAAGGTTGCTAGATCAAATTAAAAGTAAAAATGAAAAGTAGCAATAGGAGTAGTAGTAGTAGCAGCAGCAATAGGGGTAGTAGCAGTAGCAACAGGAGTAGCAGTAGCAACAGGAGTAGCAGTGTCAATAGGAGTTGCAATAGGAGTAGTAGTAGTAGCAATAGGAGTAGCAACAGCAGCAATAGTACCTGTTGCCACCAAGCAGTTAGTAGTAGCAGCAGTAGCACTAGCAACAGCAATAGAGCAGGAGCAGGATGCAAATAGAGTATAGCAGATGTTGTTTCCATATGCAGTATGAAAGTTGACAGGATAGCAGTAATCAGTTAAGAAACCATAGGATGAACAGTAGCAGTAGCAAACAGATAGTTAGTAGCAAAATACGATATAAACCAGCAGTTAAGTAGCAATTATAGCAGAGCAAATAGCAGCAACCATATATAGATAAAGTAGCACAGTATGACAAGGTTGGCAGTAGCAGCAGCAACAGTAGCTAGTAGTTAAGCGGTAATACAGTGGTTACTAGCAGTAGCAGGCGTTATGATAAATATCTAGTTAAGCAGCAGTAGTATAATAGGGGTAGTGCAGTAGCAATGGGGGTAGAGTGCAGAAACGGCAGCACCAACAGGATAGCAGCAGTAAGCAAGGATCAGCAGCAGTTATAGTAGCAATAGTAATTCAGTAGCAATAGTACAGCGTTGTTAAATAGTACAGTTGTTGCTACAGTATTAATAGCAGCTGAACAGTAGTAGCAGCAGCTAAATAGCAGCAGTTATAATTAGTGGTTGCTGCAGCCTATGTTAGCTGCCAATAGGGGTGGCAGCATACAGCAACATGGGTGGCAGAGCAATAGGAGTAGTGCTGCAAACATGAGAGTAGCAGTGCAATAACAGAGCCTGTTAAATAGGAGTGTTATAGCAAGGTTATGCAGCAGAAGCTACAAATAGGAGCAGCAGAGCAGTAAAGGCAATCAACAGAAGAGCAACAGCAAGTAGTGTTAAGAAGATTTGCTTGATCCCACTCACTCACACACTGCCCAACCCACCACCATGATGACAAGCAGCAGCAGCAGCAGGATGAGCAACAAATATCATAGCAGGATGATGACAGCAACAGCAGCAGCAGCAGCAGGATGACAGCAACAGCCAGCAGCGCAGTATGATGAACCCAACAGCAGCAACACAGGATGATTGCCAACATCAGAGCAGCAGGATGATTGCCAACAGCAGCAGCAGTGAGCAAGGCTGCAGCAGTGATAAATGACGCCAACAGCAGCAGCAGCATGATGACAAGCAACAGCAGCAGCAGCAGCAGCAGCAGATGACATTAAACAGTCAAATAGCAGGATGCACAAACAGCAGCAGCAAAGATGGTTATCGCCAACAGCAGCAGCAGCGATTGCAGCAACAGCAGCAGTATGACAGGCAGCCAACAGCAGCAGTACGCATTTGATGCCAACAGCAGCAGAGCTACATTGCTACAACCGCAGCATCAGTGGCGATGACAGCCAACCGGTAGTTAAGAGCGACAACAGTAGCAGCAGCAGGTTATGATGATCGCCAAACATGAGTAGCAGTACATTGGGCCAAATACAGCAGTTGTTATGATTTAGCCAAACCCGCAGGTTAGGTAGCGAGTATATGAGGACTGCGCATGTTCGATTGCAGCAGGTATGATTTATCGCCAACAAGGAGGATGACACAAACAGCAGCAGCAGCATGCATTGCCACCAGCAGCAGCTGGATGACGCCAACAGCAGTTAAGCTATTCGACGCCAACAGCAAAGTAGCTAGTGACAAGCTGCCACAGCAGCAGCATGTTGGTCGTCGCCAAACAGCAGCAGCAGGATGAAAACCAGCAGCAGCAGGATGACAAGAACCAGGCAGCAGCAGTATGATGGACACCAAACTGTAGCAGCAGTAGCAGCATGCCTGCTACAAACCAGCAGCAGCAGCAGCATTGCTGCCAACCCAGTAGGGCAGCAGCATGTCTGCCAACAGCAGCAATGGATGATGCCAAACTGCAGCAGCAGTGATGATGACAACAGCAGGATGATGACAACAGCAGCAGCAGGCGACACTGCAGCAGTTGCAGTATGATGATTGCCAAACTGCAGTGATACAGCAGCAGTGATGGATGCCAACCGTGAGCGAGGATGACAGCCAACCTGCAGAGCAGCAGGAGCGATGACAACAACAGCAGCAGCAGTGCTATGATGATGATGATGATGATGACTGCCAAACAGCAGCAGCAGCAGGACAAACAGCAGCAGCAGGATGACAGCCAACAGCAGCAAAGCATGACGCTGCCACCAGCAGCAGCATGACAGCTGGCCAACAGCAGCAGCATGACCTGCCAACCGCGCAGCACCAGCATGATGATCGCCAACCCAGCAGGCGACTGCCAAACAGCAGCAGCAGAGCATGTTATGATGATTACAAACAGGATTGCTTGTGCAAGGCAGAGCTAGCCAACAGCAGCAGCATGATGACTGCCAAACCGTAGCGCAGCAGCAGCGATGTTATGTTGAGCAGGTATGATGACTGCCAAACAGCAGCAGCAGGATGACTGCCAAATCAGCAGCTGGCTATGACTGACAAACAGCAGCAGATGAAATGACAAACAGCAGCAGCAGCAGGATGATTTCGCCAAACGAGCAGCAGCTGTCAGGATGCATTGCCAAACATCGCGTGGCAGCAGTGACGCCAAACAGCAGCAGCAAGATGAGCAACAGTATGCTACATGACAAGCTGCCAACAGCAGCAGCATGTATTGGCCAAACAGCAGCAGCATGACAAGCTGCCAACAGCAGCAGCAGACAATTGCCAACTGCAGCATCAGTAGGATGACATAGCCAACTCCGCAGCAGCAGCAGGTGATGCCAACAGCAGCAGCAGCAGTGATGACAGCAACAGAGCAGTAGCAGCAGCAGCAAGCTGCCAAAGCAGCAGCAGGATGAGCCAAACCTGCAGCAGCAGCAGGTGGATAGCAGCAGGCGACAGCAGAACAGCAGCAGCAGCAGCAGATGATTTGCATTGCCAACAGCAGCAGCAGGATGACAGCCAACAGCAGCAGCAGCAGGATGCACTACACCAGCAGCAGCAGCAGGAGGAGCTGCCAACAGCAGCATGAGCATGTACAACAGCAGCAGCAGCAGCATGACAAGCTGCCAACAGCAGCAGCATTGCTGCCAACAGCAGCAGCAGGATGACAGCAAACCAGAGTAGCAGTGAGGAGCTGCCAACCGTAGCAGCAGCAGCAGGAGGATGCCAACCAGAGTAGCAGCAGCAGCAGCGATGGTAGCTACAACCAGTAGCAGCAGTAGCATGACAACCAAATCAGAGCAGCAGCATGACAAGCTGTAGTAGCAGCAGGAGGATGACAGCAACTGTAGCAGGATGATGAGGCAAACAGCAGGATGATGAGCAAATAGCAGGAGCAGGTGGAGCAGTTGCAGCAGTATGATGATGACAGCAACCTGCAGGAGCAGTGCAGCAGGATGATGATACAACCGCAGCAGGCAGGATGATACAACAGCAGCAGGTTATGATGATGATGATGATGATGATTATCGCCAAACAGCAGCTGTTAGTGACAAGCAACAGCAGCGTTATGATGATTGCCAAACAGCAGAGCATTTACGACGCCGCCAACAGCAGCAGCATCGCTGCCAACAGCAGCAGCATTACGCTGCCAACCGCAGCACAGCAGCATGATGACGCCAACCGCGCAAGTTGCATGCGACGCAAATCAGCAGCAGCAGCTGTTATGATGATGACGCCAAACAGGATTAGCAGCAGCTAGCATGCCGCCAAACAGCAGCGCCTATGATTTATCGCCAAACCCGCAAGCGTTATTATGCGATATGCTGTTATGCGATTGCCAGCCCAGCAGCAGCTATGATGATTTGACGCCAAACAGCAGCAGTATGATTTATCGCCAAACCAGCAGCAGCGTTATGATTTATCGCCAACAGCAGCAGCTGCAGGCTGATACCGCGGCTGCAGCTAGCATGATTTATCGCCAAACGCAGCAGCTGTTATGACACGCCGCAGGCGATGCCGCCAAACCAGCAGCAACAGATATCGCCAACCGCAGCATGGCATGGGCCAAACAGCAGCAGCAGGCGATTGCCAGCAGCTGCTATGGGAACATCGCCAAACAGATGATTTATTGTTGTGGTTGCTATGGGAACATTCGCCAAACAGTGAGATAGCAGCAGCAGGAACATTGCCAAACATGATGATTACAGGATGATGATGATTGCCAAACAGCAGCAGCAGGATGAAGACTGCCACAGCAGCAGCAGCAGGATTTATTTCGCAACAGCAGCAGCATGAGCCAACAGCAGCAGCAGCAGCAGCTGCCAACAGCAGCAGTAGGATGACAAGCAACTGCAGCAGCAGCAGGATGAGCAAGCAACTGCAGCAGCAGCAGGATGGCCAAACTGCAGCAGCAGCATACAATTGCTGCCAACCGCAGCAGCAGCATTTATTGCTGCCAACCGTAGCAGCAGCATGACAAGTTGCCAAAGCAACAGCAGCAGTGATGAGCCAAGCCAAACCTGCAGCAGCAGGATGATGACAACAGCAGCAGCAGGTGATAAGCAGCTTATGATGAGCCAACAGGAGCAGCAGCAGCAGGATGGCTGCCAACCAGCAGCAGCAGATTTATTGCCAACCGCAGCAGCAGGTAGTGATTACAAGCAGAGGATGATGATGATGATGATGACATTGCCACAGCAGCAGCAGGATGACAGCACAACAGCAGCAGGATGATTGCAAGTATGATGATTTATGCCAACAGCAGCAGCAGGATGACGCCAACAGCAGCAGAGCAGATGATTACAGCAGGATGATGATGATGATGATGTTCAATGCCAAACCAGCATGATGATGATTTACTGCCAACAGCAGCAGCAGCTGAGCGACAAGTGAGCAGCTTGAGAGGATGACGCCAACCGTAGCATAGTATGATTTATCGCCAGTAGTAGTAGTAGTAGGTGGAGCAGCAGTAGTAGTAGTAGTAGGAACATTGCCAACAGTGAGTAGCAGCAGTAGGTGAGCAGCAGTATGATGTTAGTTAGTAGTAGTAGTAGTAGTAGGAAGAGCAGCAATAGGAGTAGTAGTAGTAGGAGGAGGAGCATTGCAGCAATAGTAGTAGTAGTAGGTGCAGCAAAAGGAGTAGTAGTAGGTGCAGCAAAAGGAGTAGTAGTAGGAGGAGAAGGAGCAGCAATAGTAGTAGTAGTAGTAGGAAGAGCAGCAATAGGAGTAGTAGTAGTAGGTGGAGCAGCAGTAGTAGTAGTAGTAGTAGTAGTAGAGGAGCAGCAATAGAGTAGTAGTAGTAGGAGGAGGAGCAGCAATAGTAGTAGTAGTAGGTGCAGCAATAGGAGTAGTAGTAGTAGGAGGAGCAATAGTTGTAGTAGGAGGAGAAGGAGCAGCAATAGTAGTAGTAGTAGTAAGAGGAGGAGGAGCAGCAATAGTAGTAGTAGTAGTAGGAGGAGCAGATGTCTTGTTAATAGAGGATGTGTTAGATGTCTGTGCCAGCTCTGACCTGTCCCCTCAACCAACCCCTCATCTCTAATGGCTGTCAGCCATTTCCTGCCTGGTTGACCCAAGTTGTGATCAATGGGGTCACTGCAGGGGCTAGGGGATGGAGTTGATGGAATGGCCCAACAGCAGTGGATAGGGCATTTAGGGACATTAAACCAACCCCAGAGAAAATAGAATGGTGTGCATCTGTGTGTCTGTATCTGTGTAGCCCCTACATTGGTGTTTACATGTGAATATGTAAGTGTGCAAGTGTTAACCGTGTTTGTGCATGTGCATTTATGAGAGAGAGGAGAGAGATATTAATTCCTGCAGACTCAGTAACATGTAGAGAGAGCGATTCCTGCAGACTCAGCAACATGTAGAGTATTGTATTGACCCCAGACAACATGCTGTAAATATGCAGGGTTATGAATGCAGTTATCGGACTCACTTAATCAATCATAACTAGACAAGGCCCAATAATCAGTACAGCTGCCCTCTGTGTGTGGAGATTGAATTAGCATATTAAAATAATCCCCATCAAAATCCTTCAGTTTAAGCTAGAGATATCCCATGCATGGGCTGCGTTCCACTGCATCCGCCGATGTCGCCCTCCCCATCAGCTGTGAAAAGTAGCAGAGCTAGAGCGATGTTTGTCAGACCGTGAGATATCCCGAAAATTGGTCTTCTCACCAACACGTGTTATGACCCCTCCATGGAAAGATGAGACTCTCACGAACACGATTGTGTACTCCGTGTTCTCCAAAAGCATCAAGGGACTCGTCTGAAGTCGGTACATCCAATCTGCCAGCTTCTGTCTGTAGCATCTGAACTGAACTGAACTGAACTGGGCTGCACACTAATATGACACCTCTGTGGAAAGGTGAGTCTCTCACGAACACGTCCATGTTTTGTTTTACTCTCAGGCCTCACAAGACTAGTCTGAAGGTAGCTGGGTACCAGTTAATACAATAAATGGAGGTATAAATGGAGATAGTTTAGTGCCTAAAATAAGGGGTTAATACTTTACCAAAAAAATAGATATACATTGTCTCCTGATCTTTCTTATATCTCTCAGAAATAGGACTGCCACTTCAGAACACTTTCTTTTGATAGTTTTAGTTTATCTGTTTATCCAAATATGAAGCTGTTATTCAATGCATTCTATGGACTAATAGCACTGATGCCAAATTTAATGTTTCATCAAATACATGTTTTTTTCTTTTTTTTGGATACCTTTAGGGGTCCTAAAACTCCAAATAAAATAGCTAAATGATCCTTGGTATGACCATCTTAAAATAATTGAATATGTTAGCTTAGTAGAACCCTCCCTGATTGTGAGGGATATAGAGGGATATATCACTACCATCATGGAACTGTTATTCATTGTTTTATTCTGTAAAAAAACGAAGTAAAAACATCTATGACAGCATTCAACCCAAAAAATCTAACCAAAACTGAACCGACTTCAAAAAGCACTAATCATTTTTCCAAATATAATGATAAAACTGCATCGCACCCATTTATAATTCCTATACTTTTAGCTTATTTTGAAATACACAAGTGTGTTCAAATGTGTGTGTGTGTGTACAGTATGTTGGTGTATGCCTCTAAGTACGTACAGTGGGGGAAAAAAGTATTTAGTCAGCCACCAATTGTGCAAGTTCTCTCACTTAAAAAGATGAGAGAGGCCTGTAATTTTCATCATAGGTACACTTCAACTATGACAGACAAAATGAGGAAAAGAAAATCCAGAAAATCACATTCTGGATTTTTAATGAATTTATTTGCAAATTATGGTGGAAAATAAGTATTTGGTCAATAACAAAAGTTTATCTCAATACTTTGTTATATACCCTTTGTTGGCAATGACAGAGGTCAAACGTTTTCTGTAAGTCTTCACAAGGTTTTCACACACTGTTGCTGGTATTTTGGCCCATTCCTCCATGCAGATCTCCTCTAGAGCAGTGATGTTTTGGGGCTGTCGCTGGGCAACACAGACTTTCAAAGATTTTCTATGGGGTTGAGATCTGGAGACTGGCTAGGCCACTCCAGGACCTTGAAATGCCTCTTACGGCCACTCCTTTGTTGCCCGGCGGTGTTTTTGGGATCATTGTCATGCTGAAAGACCCAGCCACGTTTCATCTTCAATGCCCTTGCTGATGGAAGGAGGTTTTCACTCAAAATCTCACGATACATGGCCCCATTCATTCTTTCCTTTACACGGATCAGTCAGTCCTGGTCCCTTTGCAGAAAAACAGCCCCAAAGCATGATGTTTCCACCCCATGCTTCACAGTAGGTATGGTGTTCTTTGGATGCAACTCAGCATTCTTTGTCCTCCAAACACGACGAGTTGAGTTTTTACCAAAAAGTTATATTTTGGTTTCATCTGACATTCTCCCAATCCTCATCTGGATCATCCAAATGCTCTCTAGCAAACTTTAGACGGGCCTGAACATGTACTGGCTTAAGCAGGGGGACACGCCTGGCACTGCAGGATTTGAGTCGCTGGCGGCGAGTGTGTTACTGATGGTAGGCTTTGTTACTTTGGTCCCAGCTCTCTGCAGGTCATTCACTAGGTCCCCGTGTGGTTCTGGGATATTTGCTCACCGTTCTTGTGATCATTTTGACCCCACGGGTGAGATCTTGCGTGGAGCCCCAGATCGAGGAAGATTATCAGTGGTCTTGTATGTCTTCCATTTCCTAATAATTGCTCCCACAGTTGATTTCTTCAAACCAAGCTACTTACCTATTGCAGATTCAGTCTTCCCAACCTGGTGCAGGTCTACAATTTTGTTTCTGGTGTCCTTTGACAGCTCTTTGGTCTTGGCCATAGTGGAGTTTGGAGTGTGACTGTTTGAGGTTGTGGACAGGTGTCTTTTATACTGATAACAAGTTCAAACAGGTGCCATTAATACAGGTAATGAGTGGAGGACAGAGGAGCCTCTTAAAGAAGAAGTTACAGGTCTGTGAGAGCCAGAAATCTTGCTTGTTTGTATGTGACCAAATACTTATTTTCCACCATAATTTGCTAATAAATTCATTAAAAATCCTACAATGTGATTTTCTGGATTTTTTTTCCTCATTTTGTCTGTCATAGTTGAAGTGTACCTATGATGAAAATTACAGGCCTCTCTCATCTTTTTAAGTGAGAGAACTTGCACAATTGGTGGCTGACTAAATACTTTTTTTCCCCACTGTATGTGTGCATACAGTGCTATATAAACACGTGTGTAGATTGTTATCCGGTCAGTTAGTTCAACAACTGACCATATATTCCTTCCACAAGGAAACCACCTCTAGGTGGACTCTGCACAGGACAGCTAGTAGCCCTTCCCCATTGTACCCCCTCTAGGTGGACTCTGCACAGGACAGCTAGAAACCCTTCCCCATTGTACCACCTCTAGGTGGACTCTGCACAGGACAGCTAGTAGCCCTTCCCCATTGTACCCCCTCTAGGTGGACTCTGCACAGGACAGCTAGTAGCCCTTCCCCATTGTACCACCTCTAGGTGGACTCTGCACAGGACAGCTAGTAGCCCTTCCCCATTGTACCACCTCTAGGTGGACTGCACAGGACAGCTAGAAACCCTTCCCCATTGTACCACCTCTAGGTGGACTCTGCACAGGACAGCTAGTAGCCCTTCCCCATTGTACCCCCTCTAGGTGGACTGCACAGGACAGCTAGAAACCCTTCCCCATTGTACCACCTCTAGGTGGACTCTGCACAGGACAGCTAGAAACCCTTCCCCATTGTACCACCTCTAGGTGGACTGCACAGGACAGCTAGAAACCCTTCCCCATTGTACCACCTCTAGGTGGACTCTGCACAGGACAGCTAGAAACCCTTCCCCATTGTACCACCTCTAGGTGGACTGCACAGGACAGCTAGTAGCCCTTCCCCATTGTACCACCTCTAGGTGGACTCTGCACAGGACAGCTAGAAACCCTTCCCCATTGTACCCCCTCTAGGTGGACTCTGCACAGGACAGCTAGAAACCCTTCCCCATTGTACCCCCTCTAGGTGGACTCTGCACAGGACAGCTAGAAACCCTTCCCCATTGTACCCCCTCTAGGTGGACTCTGCACAGGACAGCTAGAAACACTTCCCCATTGTACCCCTCTAGGTGGACTCTGCACAGGACAGCTAGAAACCCTTCCCCATTGTACCCCCTCTAGGTGGACTCTGCACAGGACAGCTAGAAACCCTTCCCCATTGTACCCACCTCTAGGTGGACTCTGCACAGGACAGCTAGAAACCCTTCCCCATTGTACCACCTCTAGGTGGACTCTGCACAGGACAGCTAGAAACCCTTCCCCATTGTACCACCTCTAGGTGGACTGCACAGGACAGCTAGAAACCCTTCCCCATTGTACCCCCTCTAGGTGGACTGCACAGGACAGCTAGAAACCCTTCCCCATTGTACCCCCTCTAGGTGGACTCTGCACAGGACAGCTAGAAACCCTTCCCCATTGTACCACCTCTAGGTGGACTCTGCACAGGACAGCTAGAAACCCTTCCCCATTGTACCACCTCTAGGTGGACTCTGCACAGGACAGCTAGAAACCCTTCCCCATTGTACCCCCTCTAGGTGGACTCTGCACAGGACAGCTAGAAACCCTTCCCCATTGTACCCCCTCTAGGTGGACTCTGCACAGGACAGCTAGAAACCCTTCCCATTGTACCCCTCTAGGTGGACTCTGCACAGGACAGCTAGAAACACTTCCCCATTGTACCCCCTCTAGGTGGACTCTGCACAGGACAGCTAGAAACCCTTCCCCATTGTACCCCCTCTAGGTGGACTCTGCACAGGACAGCTAGAAACACTTCCCCATTGTACCACCTCTAGGTGGACTCTGCACAGGACAGCTAGAAACCCTTCCCCATTGTACCCCCTCTAGGTGGACTCTGCACAGGACAGCTAGAAACACTTCCCCATTGTACCACCTCTAGGTGGACTCTGCACAGGACAGCTAGAAACCCTTCCCCATTGTACCACCTCTAGGTGGACTCTGCACAGGACAGCTAGAAACCCTTCCCCATTGTACCCCCTCTAGGTGGACTCTGCACAGGACAGCTAGTAGCCCTTCCCCATTGTACCCCCTCTAGGTGGACTCTGCACAGGACAGCTAGTAGCCCTTCCCCCATTGTACCCCCTCTAGGTGGACTCTGCACAGGACAGCTAGAAACCCTTCCCCATTGTACCACCTCTAGGTGGACTCTGCACAGGACAGCTAGAAACCCTTCCCCATTGTACCCCCTCTAGGTGGACTCTGCACAGGACAGTTAGAAACCCTTCCCCATTGTACCACCTCTAGGTGGACTCTGCACAGGACAGCTAGAAACCCTTCCCCATTGTACCACCTCTAGGTGGACTGCACAGGACAGCTAGAAACCCTTCCCCATTGTACCACCTCTAGGTGGACTCTGCACAGGACAGCTAGAAACCCTTCCCCATTGTACCACCTCTAGGTGGACTGCACAGGACAGCTAGAAACCCTTCCCCATTGTACCACCTCTAGGTGGACTCTGCACAGGACAGCTAGAAACCCTTCCCCATTGTACCCCCTCTAGGTGGACTCTGCACAGGACAGCTAGAAACACTTCCCCATTGTACCCCCTCTAGGTGGACTCTGCACAGGACAGCTAGAAACCCTTCCCCATTGTACCCCCTCTAGGTGGACTCTGCACAGGACAGCTAGAAACACTTCCCCATTGTACCCCCTCTAGGTGGACTCTGCACAGGACAGCTAGAAACCCTTCCCCATTGTACCACCTCTAGGTGGACTGCACAGGACAGCTAGAAACCCTTCCCCATTGTACCACCTCTAGGTGGACTCTGCACAGGACAGCTAGAAACCCTTCCCCATTGTTGTCTTAAAGTCTGGCTGAGCATTGCTCTGCTACTCTGGGCTCTGAATGTAGCGCGACTGATTGGGCCAGCAACAAACACAGATCTCTGTGGCTACAGCATAATTGGCCATAATGTAAAGGGTGAGATGGTCTAAAAGGAATGTGGCTTTGCAAATGAATGATTCTTCATGTCAATTATTGGACGCATTTAGTCTGGCGTAAAGGGCCCACTGTGTGTGATAGATCAGAGAGGAAACCGGATATTATTATGAACCAGCTATAGTACATGGTTCATGGTGCTCTTAACAATGGGTGTGTGGTAACTGACGGGGATGGATGTGTTGTCTTTGGTGTGAGTATGTGTAAGGGTTAGGGGTACAGGAAAGCTCTTGCAGCAGCATCAATATGCCTGTTCAATATTGTATTGATGCTTCTGCAAGAGCTTTGCTAAACCCTTTTTTTTTTATAGCCTTGCCCAGACAACTTTCAATTTCAACAGTTCTCAGTTTCATATCATTGCAACTGTATATGGTTTTTCCTACCTGCACTTGAAGAAGTACTTGTCTCAGAGCAGACAGTTCAGACCATCCTCTTGATTAGCCCAAAGTCATTATTCCTCTTGGAATATGAAATGGAAACAGGTGAGTTGCTCCGAAGAAGGAAGCACTTTGACTCGAGGCGATCTCTATCCTCAATTTCGCTCTGCTTCACGGAGGCCGCTTGAAATTATGCAAAATAACGAACACTGAAATCTGCCTGCTTCGATTGGCTTAATGAATTAAACCAGCTGCTTAGACCAGCTTTCACTGTCTTTCTCCTCCGGTATTGAAGTTATCTCCCAGGCTATTATTTGACGAGCACTGCCCCGAGGCAGGCGCGCGCGCGCACATTCTCTCACACACACACACACACACACACACACACACACACACACACACACACACACACACACACACACACACACACACAGCTCTCATCATTTTCACTGCCTATCAGAATAAGACCCCCCTAAAGGAAAACAGACATATCTTCTCTCACTCACTCATTCACTCACACATTCACCTCATCGTGACCCGTCATTATGCAGAAGCCAGGGTGAAGTGAGTGAATGAGAACAGTAGGTGAGAATATTGTGTAGAGTGGTAGGGAAGTCTCTTGTGATGTGGACTAGAGGCCAGACTCCAGCTGCAGTAACTAACAACACATTAACCTCCTGCAGGGCCAGACACCGGTGTGGAGGGAAGGGGGATAGAGGGTGGAGGGTATTTCTTAATCAAATTACAAACTGAAGGCTTTGTGGTACATTAGCCCTGGATTTTCTATGTGATTCGTATGGTGAAAGGAGCAATATAGTGAGAGTGTGGCTTGGAAATCTCATGTTTTGTTCCTTCTTTTAATTACGTTGGACCTAATGATGCAGAGAGGTGTGCTCTCTTCATTAGAATACAATGTTTTGTCAGTGAACAAAGGACCCACTGCTGTTCTATGAAGTTTAACTTTTCCAACTTTTGCCAGCTATGGAATAGGAAGTTTACCAGAGATACAGTGATGGGGGAGAACGTGGAGCATAGGAGAGGCATGCCAACCAACATGACCAAGAGGCTGTCAGATAGTCTAGAGAGGAGAGGACGAGCGATGATTAATGAGACACTGAGCCAGCAGCAGCCATTTTGTGAAAAAGGTTACAGAAAGTGTCAAGGCAGCCAGGTGCCATTTTATTTCAGCTTATGATAATTCACAAACACTTGAGAGGCTAGCATACATCCATTAGCTGTGATGATGCATTCAATTTAATGTGGTAGCCGAGATCACTCAAGGAACAGTGCTGATTTTGTATCAGCTCACATTTTAATGTACAATACTGTCTTTTTCCATTATCAGTTCACCTCTTGACTAAGCAGACATTACTGTAAAATATAATTAGTTGTTAATGACATACCTGGTAGATAAGATTCGATTCATACATTGATCCTTCTTTGTTTTCCCACATCTTGACATGGCCTTGTTGCTGCCCACCCTGTATGGTGGTATGGATCACCATGTCCACTCTGTCCACTCTCATCCTCAGTTCATCCACTATTCATTTGGGCTGCCCCTTAATGAAGCTGTCCCAGGGAATCACCAGTCAATAACACTGTGACAAAAATGAATCCTCTGCTTGGCACATAATTAATCTGATAGTTATTATCATATATATATATATATATATATATATATATATATATATATATATATATATATATATATATATATATATATATATATATATATATATATATATATATATATATATATATATATACATACACACACACACACACATACATACACACACACACACACACACACACACACACTACCATTAAGTTTGGGGTCACTTAGAAGTTTCCTTGTTTTTGAAAGAAATGCAAAAAAAATTGCCCAGTAAAATAACATAAAATTGATCAGAAATACAGTGTAGGCATTGTTAATGTTGTAAATTACTATTGTAGCTGGAAACGGCTGATGTTTTATGGAATATCTACATAGGTGTACAGAGGCCCATTATCAGCAACCATCACTCCTGTGTTTCCTTTGGAACGTTGTGTTAGCTAATCCAAGTTGATCATTTTAAAAGGATAATTGATCATTAGAAAACCCTTTTGCAATTATGTTAGCACAGCTGACAACTGTTGTCCTGATTAAAGAAGCAATAAAACTGGCCTTCTTTAGACTAGTTGAGTATCTGGAGCATCGGCATTTGTGGGTTCAATTACAGGCTCAAAATGGCCAGAAACAAAGAACTTTCTCCTGAAACTCATCAGTCTATTCTTGTTCTGAGAAATGAAGGCTATTCCATGCGAGAAATTGCCAAGAAACAGAAGATCTCGTACAACGCTGTGTACTACTCCCTTCACAGAACAGCACAAACTGGCTCTAACCAGAATAGAAAAAGGAGTGGGAGACCCCGGTACACAACTGAGCAAGAGGACAAGTACGTTAGTGTCTAGTTAGAGAAACAGACGCCTCACAAGTCCTCAACTGGCAGCTTCATTAAATAGTACCCGCAAAACACCAGTCTCAATGTCAACATTGAAGAGGCGACTCCGGGATCCTGGCCTTCTAGGCAGAGTTAATAACTTCCTGCCTGGTCTCAAGACTGAATCCCTTTGTAACGGTAACTGCTTGGTCATTTCATTTGACAAAGGCAATATTTATTAGGCTTTTGCAAAGTTTTCACCTGTAATTTATAAAATGTAATTAAAGACCAGCAATGTAAAACCATGGAAGTGTCTATCTCAAATCAAATCAAATGTTATTGGTCACATACACATGGTTAGCAGATAGCAGACAGTTAATGCGCGTGTAGCGAAATGCTTGTGCTTCTAGTTCAGACCGTGTAGTAATATCTAACAAGTAATCTAACAATTTCACAACAACTACCTTATACACACAAGTGTAAAGGAATGATTAAGAATATGTACATAAATATATGGATGAGCGATGGCCGAACGGCATAGGCAAGATCCACTAGATGGTATAGAGTACAGTATATACATATGAGATGAGTAATGTAGGGTGTGTAAACATTATATAATGTGGCATTGTTTAAGTGACTAGTGATACATTTAATACATCAAATTATTAATTATTATTGTGGCTAGAGATTTGAGTCTGTATGTTGGCAGCAGCCACTCAATGTTAGTGATGGCTGTTTAACAGTCTGATGGCCTTGAGATAGAAGCTGTTTTTCAGTCTCTCGGTCCCAACTTTGATGCAACAGTACTGACCTCGCCTTCTAGATGATAGCGGGGTGAACAGGCAGTGGCTCGGGTGGTTGTTGTCCTTTGCCGTCCCAGGCGGTGATACAGCCCGACAGGATGCTCTCGATTGTGCATCTGTAATAGTCAGCCTCCTGAGGTTGAAGAGGCGCTGTTGCGCCTTCTTCACCTCGCTGTCTGTGTGGGTGGACCATTTGTCCGTGATGTGTACGCCGAGGAACTTAACTTTCCACCTTCTCCACTACTGTCCCGTCGATTGACACCACACTCCGAGGGCCCTCACCTCCTCCCTGTAGGCCATCTCGTTGTTGTTGGTAATCAAGCCTACCACTGTAGTGTCGTCTGCAAACTTGGCGTGCATGGCCACGCAGTCATGGGTGAATAGGGAGTACAGGAGATGGCTGAGAACATACCCTTGTGGGGCCCCAGTGTTGAGGATCAGCGGGTTGGAGATGTTGTTTCCTACCCTCACCACTTGGGGGCGGCCCGTCAGAAGTCCAGGACCCAGTTGCACAGGGCGGGGTTGAGACCCAGGGTCTCGAGCTTAATGACAAGTTTGGAGGGAACTATGGTGTTAAATGCTGAGCTTTAATCGATGAACAGCATTCTTACATAGGTATTCCTCTTGTCCAGATGGGTTAGGGCAGTATGCAGTGTGATTGCGTCGTCTGTGGACCTATTGGGACGGTTAGCAAATTGGAGTGGATCTAGGGTGTCTGGTAGGGTGGAGGTGAAATGATCCTTGACTAGTCTCTCAAAGCACTTCATGTTGACGGAAGTGAGTGCTACGGGGCGATAGTCGTCTAGCTCAGTTACCTTCGCTTTCTTGGGAACAGGAACAATGGTGGCCCTCTTGAAGCATGTGGGAACAGCAGACTGGGATAGGGATGGATTGAATATGTCCGTCAACACACTAGCCAGCTGGACTGCGCATGCTCTGAGGACGCGGCTAGGGATGCCGTCTGGGCCGGCAGCCTTGCGAGGGTTAACACGTTTAAATGTTTTACTCCCGTTGGCTGCGGTGAAGGAGAGGTTCTCAGAGTAACTATACTTCATCTGAAGTTATGAAGTGATTTCACCTTTTGTTCTAGCTTGTATCTTTTAATTCCCTCAGGGAAAGAACAGGTGCAAACTTTCCTCTTGTACAAACACTTCATAAATATGCATCGGTACATCCTCCTCATATCATGCCATACCTGGCTGTCGCCCAACACTTTCAAACTACCTATTGACTCAGGCAGTAAAGCTACAAATGTAAACGAGGGCTGTGAATATACAAAATATACAGTATATATTCATGTCCCATGGGACATCAGTCCACTAATAGGCAAAGCTTTTAAACATTCGCTTCACTTAAACATCTAAATAGTGTTTTGTGTTTATAAGGCTCCTGCCCACTCTGGCTTATCAGTTAGGGTCAGAGAATAGCTGGAGCGATGGCGCCAAGTGTCGTCACCCTGTATCCAAGGGTTACAGCTGTCCTGGTCTGTGGTTGGCTTCCAAACAGGATGCAGAGGCAATAGCAGATGTGTGTGTAGCGCTGTAAATAGTGGTCAAAGATTCCCCTCCCACGGTACCATGGGTAATTAGCCGCCGATCGATACCATCTGTTTCTTTATCACGCAGAGCCGAGTCGGACAGCGGCGGGTTACTCTGAGAACTGGGAGGGCAGCCAAGGCAGAGGTGCGGGCGACATTGCCGCACCGTTCAGAGGCGTACCCACAACAAGATGGTGAATTAAATTAGAGAAGAACTCGGGCGCTCACGACCATAGAGATGTCGTGTTTCTGGGAGAAGGGAAAAGTATCTCGCTGTGATGTAAAAACAGGGAGGAAGGCCCAGTGAAGAGAGATCTGGTACAGAATACAGTATACTCTTTGTCTCAGAATTCTACTATAGAGAGGTGTACAAACTAAGGAGTGAGCTGCTGTAAGATGAAGCTTGATGTGACACTCATGGAGGTTGTTATGTCTCCTCCGTTATTAGAAAGAGATATTGTCAACACAGTCCATCCATGACTGGAAGGGGAGTCAGTGTTGTTCACACACACACATGCATACATGCACAGTCTGCTTAAGCATGAATCCACAAGCTTTATAAACAAAAATATATATTGATCCTGTCTATTGTTTTCTCTTCAAGGTCAACAGTGTTGCCGTGACTACCTGTTAGCAGTTGTTTTACATAATTATAAAGTACAGTGGAAATCAGTATGCTTGTTGGGTCTATGCCTTAACTTTAGCATTACTTAAGCATACCTCTTGCCTCACCTCATCTCTCCCCAACTAAGTGAAACCGTCTCACCTCCTCATCTCTTTAAAAAGTGAAAGTGGAACACCAGAGTGTGTTTTCATCCCATTTCAACTCCTGCTGGCAGTTCATATATTGTAATTTCCTCAGCTCACTAAATTCATAATTAGAAATCTACATACTTATAATTGCGCCCCAAACAAACCAACACCCTAAGAGCAAAGACAGACAAATACCAAAGTATGACATATACTAGTTATTCTTCAATCCATCAGTATGTTCAATATGCTCCCACTTCTCAAACCAGAGAGGATAGAGATGATTACTGGAGTCTAATAGGCCTGTGCTTGTTTGATCTCTGTCCACTGGAAGCCAGCCCAACCTACCCCATCTCTCTGGGGTCTTGCTTGTGTTTTCTCTCCCTGTAGTTCTTCCTTGTTCCTCCACACAAAGCTGGAGGTCACGGCGAGTCCTTCCTTACCCACAATTACCCCAAACCAAACCTCGCTCTGCTTCAAGAGGCCCGCAGATGTCCGGAACAGCGATCGTAATGATCTCACTCCAGTTCCGGCTGGGCCTTGGCTCTGAACAGACCTCCACAGTCTCTCTATTGGATTAGCCTGGACAGAGTGATGTGTGACACCCCCCGTCTCTGTTCCCGCTCCCGATCCCACTCACAGAGGACGCACGCCGCCAGCAGGTGGACCCTCCAGACAGGAAGTTCATTTGGAGTAGCACTAACAGACCAGATACGTCCCTCCCTCCCCCCTCATCTGATTTTGTCTGGTGCATCGGCACTCAGCATCACAATTTTTTTTAAGCAGAATTAGCAGATGTCTAGAGAGAGAGTGAGACTAGTAAACTGTTTCTGACCAGCGAAGTGTACCACCCCTCTCTCACTGTCACACCCCACCACCAGACCACCCTGCTCACGGTGTGGTGATGTCATGGTGGTGCTACCATGGTGACTGGTCCTCTGAGGCAGGTATTGGCTAATGAGTCTTTGTGGTTGAGATAGAGGGATGAGGAGAAGTGAGACAGGGCGGGGCATCTGACCCATGCTTCATTATCCTGGCAGTCTGGGTCTCTGGTGGGTGGTGAGCTGTAACTGACGCTTGGCAGGCCAATCCCTCCCCCTTGGCACAGAGACAGATAGACAATACAACCAGCCAGACTGTCCAAGAGCCAAGGGAAGGAGAGTCTCATGACTATTGCTGACCTGTCGAATCTAATCCATAAGCTGGCACATTAAACATTAATATCAGAATCAGAATAACTTTTTCAAATAACTCAATGTTCTTTTTCCTCTGAGAGTGGGGGAGGAAGATGAGAGCCTTTGAAGGGGAGACAGGTGCCTCTCTAAACCTGCTTTCCTTTCCAGACCAGACCAACCTCCAGGACCCCTCTCTCTCTCCCTCCCTGATCAACTGATGGAATAGGCCAATTATATCTCTGCTGATGTCCTCTTGGTCTACCCCACCCTCTCTGGCAGCTGAGAGAGAAGGAGAGAGAGGGAGAGAGAGAGGGGGGGTAGAAAAGAAGCAAATAGAGAGACTCTTTAATTAGTACAAGCTCTGCACCATCAAGTGCTAACATCTGCTCTAATCAGCCTGTAGTGTTGAATGAAGAGCTCTTGAAGAGGGCCCACTCACTCCAACTCTCTGAGTCAACAGCCAATATGGAGGGTTGGCAGTCAAGCACTCTCCCTCCCCTCATCTCAGCCTGGTGAAATGGACACCAAGGTGTATTGAAGGGCATTGAGCTCTGAGCTAGGTCAAGTAGACTCAGAGGGGAGTTTACGCATGAAAATAGTATTTGTCAATGTCTAGGGTAGGCCCCTGTGTGTGTACATTTGCACAGTATTCGTTAAATGGTTCTAGCTTTGACATGTAGTCTGTATTTGGCACACAAGGTATGGATGTTTTATACACACAAGAGCATGAATTTTCATTATGAGTGCCAATCCTGACCATTTACTTCCTGTACTGTGTGTTTGCCATTGTCCCTGTTTAACATGGACGGGTTACTAGGTCGTGTGATGTTTTGTCTTATGCTTTGAAGTCTGTATGGTAATACTTTGATTTTGTGCTCTTAATGAGGTGGTTTTACAAGCCTACTCTTTGCCTCTCAGTTTAACTCCAAGGGGATTCCTCTGTGTTGATAGCACCTCCTTACTCGTCTTTAATGTACTTGTTTTAGGAGTTAATGTACTTGTAATGTACTTGTTTTAGGAGCCGCGCTAACACCCTGCACATTCCATGGTGATGGATAAACAGGGTCTGGGAATGTGCTGTTTAAGGAGAATTGGAATTGGTCACATTTCTATCCAATAATAGTGTTGTTGGTACCAGAATATATCTTTTTACATTTTACCTTTATTTAACCAGGTAGGCCAGTTGAGAACAAGTTCTCATTTACAACTGCGACCTGGCCAAGATAAAGCAAAGCAGTGTGACAAAAACAACAATACAGAGTTACACGTGGGATAAACAAACGTACAGTCAATAACACAATAGCAAAAGTCTATGTACAGTGTGCGCAAATGTAGTATGATTAGGGAGGTAAGGCAATAAATAGGGCATAGAGGCGAAATAATTACAATTTAGCATTAACACTGGAGTGATAGATGTGGAGATGATGATGTGCAAGTAGAGATACTAGGGTGCAAAAATAAATAAATAACAATATGGGGATGAGGTAGTTGGGTGTGCTATTTACAGATGGGCTGTGTACAGGTACAGTGATCGGTAAGCTGCTCTGACAGCTGATGCTTAGAGTTAGAGAGGGAGATATAAGTCTCCAGCGTCAGTGATTTTTGCAATTTGTTCCAGTCATTGGCAGCAGAGAACTGGAAGGAAAGTCGGCCAAAGGAGGGGCTTTACCTAACATAGACTTATAGATGACCTGGAGCCAGTGGGTTTTGCAACAAATATGTTGCGGGTGCCAGCCAACGAGAGCATACAGGTCGCAGGGGTGGAAAGTATATGGCACTGTGATAGACTACATCCAATTTGCTGAGGTGAGTGTTGGAGGCTATTTTGTAAATTACATCTCCGAAGTCAAGGATTGGTAGGATAGTCCGTTTTACGAGGGTATGTTTGGCAGCATGAGTGAAGGAGGCTTTGTTGCGAAATAGGAAGCCGGTTCTAGATTTAATTTTGGATTGGAGATCTGGAAGGAGAGTTTACAGTCTAACCAGACACCTAGGAATTTGTAGTTGTCCACATATTCTAAGTCAGAACCGTCCTGAGTAGTGATTCTAGTCGAGCGGGAGGGTGCGATCGAGGGGCAAGATTCTGCTTCGGGGGTGCAGAGCAGTTGGCCGGGGTAGGGATAGCCAGGTGGAAAGCATAGCTAGCCATAGAAAAATGCTTATTGGAATTATCGTGGTTTTATCGGTAGTGACAGTGTTTCCTAGCGTCAGTACAGTGGGCAGCTGGGAGGAGGTGCTCTTATTCTCCATGGACTTTACAGTGTCCCAAAACTTTTGGGAATTAGTGCTACAGGATGCACGTTTCTGTTTGAGAAAGCTAGCCTTAGCTTTCCTAACTGACTGAGTATATTGGTACCTGACTTCCCTGAAAAGTTGCATATCGCGGGGGCTATTCGATGCTAATGCAGTACGCCACAGGATGTTTTTGTGCTGGTCAAGGGCAGTCAAGTCTGGGGTGAACCAAGGGCTATATCTGTTCTTAGTTCTACATTTTTTGAATGGGCCATGCTTATTTAAGATGGTGAGGAAAGCACTTTTAAAGAGCAACCAGGCATCCTCTACTGACGGAATGAGGTCAATATCCTTCCAGGATACCCGGGCCAGGTCGATTAGAAAGGCCTGCTCGCTGAAGTGTTTAAGGGAGCGTTTGACAGTGATGAGGGGTGGTCGTTTGACCGCGGACCCATTACGGACGCAGGCAATGAGGCAGTGATCGCTGAGATCCTGGTTGAAGACAGCAGAGGTGTTTTTAGAGGGCAAGTATAGTAACATGTTGATCATGAAGACATCTTGGACTCCCGCTGCACTGGCTCTTGATGAACTTTGAACAACATCCAGCGTTATCTGTCGATGGAGCGGTAGCCTACAGAGCTGTGATGCACACAGCTTCTTGTTGCTCTGTAGAAGATGGTTCTTCACCTGCTGTACACGGCACTCCGCAGTGTTCCAGAGAGCAGACCCAGATATCACCCAGGCAAGACATGGAAACACAACATACTTACATAAACTCCCTCCCAGTTAGACGTTCATTGTTCAAGTTGCCCTCTTTCTCTCCTCTGCTCTCTCTTTCTCTACCCGACCCTTTCTTGAGTCGGGTACATTTAGAAAAACATTGAAAGAACATTGTGTGTTATTTCCTAGTTTTCCTAGAGTATGATTTAGCTAAATCTGTTTTCCATTTTAGACTACTTGAAAATGCACTATTAAGGCCTTTTTCTCACTGTGTGTGTTTGTCTATCTGTGGTCAATGCTATGTCTGACCCAGGGAGTCTGGATGAACCTCTGGTCTCATATGGCATACGATACAGTTCTGTATCTCTGTTTTTCTTTTCGTGGTGTGTGGATGTGTATATTTTCAGGTAATTACTGGGCTCGTCTGTAAAAGAGACCTCAGCATGACTCCCTGTCAAAATAGTAAAGGAACATGTGTACTGCATGAGTCCCTGTGCCACGGCTCTACAAGCGCCAGCATCCGTGTACAAGTGAGCACCTGCTCTCCCTCGTGTCTCTCTCTATGGGTCTGGAGTCACGCTGGGATGTTGTGTTAGTCTGGCTGCTCACTGTGGCACCGGAGGAATAGCAGACCAGCTTTCTCTGCAGATTAATTAGCCTACTCTCTCTCTCTCCTTCTCTTTATCTCTCCATCGTTCACGCTGTCTCTTTATATCTCTCACTTTCTCTCTCTGTTTATTTCTGCAACATGTTGTTTTGTGAATTTTCTTTTGGGGTTAAGTTTGGATATTTGGTTTATTGGAACACTCTGCGGCTCGAATAGTGTGCGGATTTTCACCAGCCGCACCATAGCCTTCAAACATATAACATTATTCCAACACGTTGTCCAAAGTCATTTTTCTCAAGACCGCTGTGTAAAATTTAGTAAAAAACAAATCTATTCCCGGGAGCCTTCTATTCCTCCTCTTGCATGGAATAACAGGCTGGTGGAAGTGTTTTCTATATAGTTTTCTTCACAGTCCATTGTTTTGCTCGGCGAAGCGAATCAGCGATTTCATGAGCAATGCCCTGAGGATAAGAACATTACTGATACTTATCAGCTGGGATGCTGAAGCTTCCCCCGCTGGGTGTTGTCTTCTAATGCTGCCTGTTCTCCTTATCAATTATAAAGGCCGGTAGTCTCTTCTAATGCTACCTCTACTGTTAATCAAATGTAAAGGCTTTAACAATAGGTCTTAGTTCCTGTCTCCTGAAGTACATGTGGAACTCACGTGAAGTCTTATGATTTCAAATAATCTTACCTAGAAATAGTCCTCTAGTACAGTAACTTGAGAACCCTCCATCCCTGATCTGATCCATATGTGAACGGGAAGAGGAACGTGCAGAGAAAAAAATGACGGATTGTTCATGGCATAACGATTGAGAAAGCCAGAGATATGTCCTGCCTGGTCTCGCTTCACAGAAGAGAGTAAAAACAAGTAAGCGGTGCACACAGTACAAAGAGCTACACTGGGGTCAGAAATGATTGACACCCTTGGTAAAGATGAGCAAAAATGACTGTAGAAAATAAATAGTTCAAATCCACAGATGATTTAGGATTGTGTGTGGAGGAATGGTCTAAGAACCCTCCCAGTGTGTTCTCCAACTCATCAGACATTTTAGAAAAAGGCTCAGTGCCGTTATCCTCGCAAGGTTGAGGTATTGAAAATGGGTTTCAGTCATTTAGATCCCTACCCTTTTGGGGGAAAAGTATTACTTGATAAACACAGTCTCTTTCTCTGAGCAATTGTATTTTTTATTTCTTTTGCAAAAAATATAGCTCAGTATTTGAATAATTTTATACAGTAATTTTTGCTTATCTTTATCAAGGGTACCAAAACTTTTGGACCCTACTGTATATCCTTTCTAAAAACACAAACAGTAGTGTGCTTGGAGTCTGTACAGCCGCTGTTGAATATTCACACAGACTGGACAGTGACGGTTGGGCAGCATGTCTCTATGGTTATGATAGAGCTGTATAGACCTTGTACTGGACCCCAGAGTGACTTCTTCCTTCTTTTTTTTTTATCTGTGTGAATAAGTAAACTTCTGTAAACTAAACTATCGGAAGATTACATTATTTTTCTGTATGTAGTGTAATAGAGCAGTATGGCCTTGTTAACTTCCAAGACTCTTCAACCTGATCAAAGTAAAATGTTGTGCACCTACCACTCAAGGCCTCACTTCAGAATATTTGTTTATTTGTACATTATTGACCCCTCCGCATCCCCTGCCAGCCTCCGGAGGTTTAGAATTGTGCCGCAAAGGATGTTCTGTTTTAGTTTTTTTCTTGTTTTTAATTCCTTGGCCCACCAGGCAGAAACTGGATGATCTAATCCAGAATTTACACAACAGCTCTTTATTAACTCTATGCAGCCTCCCAGCGTCCTGTATAAGGATATTGGAGGGGCCAGGCCATTCTCTTGCTGCATTGGCCCCACATTCAGTAGCTATTGATTGGGGATTGATTGGGTGGGCTCTTTGTTAAGGAGATGTTGAGATGAAGCTTGGGGCTGGTGCTGAATCTGCTGAGTCATATTTCACAGGCTCTCTGCCCATTGATGTGCTGTTGGGTTGGGGCCTTCTGTAATTGGATCAATCCCTGGCCTCCAGCTCTGGGCCTGTTTAGGTTTATCCATTAGCTCACCATTGCGTTCATGCCAGGGTGTGGTACAAGGGTTGTGTGGTACAAGGGTTGTGTGGTACAAGGGTTGTGTGGTACAAGGGTTGTGTGGTACTAGGATTGTGTGGTACTAGGGTTGTGTGGTACCAGGGTTGTGTGGTACAAGGGTTGTGTGGTACTAGGGTTGTGTGGTACCAGGGTTGTGTGGTACCAGGGTTGTGTGGTACCAGGGTTGTGTGGTACTAGGGTTGTGTGGTGGAGTTAAGAAGGGGGCGACTTTGGCATAGGAACACATGGCGTGCTACCTTCTTTTTAAAGATAACAAGCCTCCAGCATGAGATGTGGCAAAGCCAACAGAGTTTTTGGACAGTGGTTCACGGTAGCCATCCACATCACCAGAGTTAAGAGGTATGTGGTCTGAGAGACAACATAAGAGAAGATGGGTAATTAAACATTTGCCTGCATTAGTGTTTTGAGATCAAGCTCAAAATAGAAACTTAGTCCAAGCTACAGAAAGAGATGACCCCTGACCCTTCATTTACGTGTCAGGTGACTTTACTTGACCCGGTTAATTGAATTAAAATTATGTAATTTAACGAGGGCAGGAAGAGGCACCCTGCCTCCCTGTCAGCTGCGGGCTGTAATTGGCTGATGAACCTAGCCATCCAACCAGCTGGAAGGAAAAATGCGTCACAGTCAGGTCATATCTGACAATTATGCTTGCCTCTGTGGCACATTTGGAAATAGATGGGCATGAATCTGCTATTTTGTTAGTTGGAGAGTGGGGCTGTGTAGGGAGCCGCTGGTGGCTTCCACTGGTTTCCAGGGGAACAGTGTTTATCCTACCCATTCAGTCCATTTAGCCATGTGTCCCATTAGCGTCCCATCTGTCTGTCTCCCCTGAGAGCCCTGGGGAAGGTGTGTGTGTATTGTCGTATATAAAAAAAGAAGCCGCGTCTGGCACTGGCTCAGGTCTCCAAATTCGTCTACGCCCCCATTCAGGGGGGTTGTTGTTGGTGGCATCAGACAGGACTGTCTCTTTGGTCTTTAGGTGGCACTTAGGACCGCTGCTCTGGGCCTGCCCTCAAGAGATGCTGTAGGTCCTCTTTAATAGCTACCTAGAGGATGTAGGCACACACACACACCTCTGTGGGAATTTAGTAGGTGTGATCATCTGTCTGAGGGAAGATTTAATGTTGTCTGCGCTAAGGACCTGTCCTCGGGATAAGAGGAAAAGGATAGAGAATCCATTACTGGACTGAAGTAAACACACACACACACGGCCTACTTCCTCCCACCCTCCATGCCATATCTGCAGCCTTGTCTGCTCGGGGTAGAGTGGGATGGATGAGTACTGTCGGGGCAGGCCAATGATGGGGGCTAATTTGATGTGGTATAATTGATGAACTCTGAATCGGCCCACTTTCTTTCTTCCTCCCCTCTCTCCACCTCCTCCCCCTGGCCTCCGCGGTGTGAAATGTCAACAGTGTGTGATTTACGTGCTCTGTCACTGCACTATTTAACACCTCGACTGGCCGAGAGGGAGAGAGGGAGAGGAGAGAGGGAGAAAGCCATGTAGTATGGATGTTACTCCTCTTCCATCCCCTATGGTTCTCGTCAACACATGTTCTCTCTCTCTAACAACCTCTCCCTCTCTCTCTTTAACAACCTCTCTCACAATCTCTAACAACCTCTCTCTTTCTCTCTCTCACAACCTCTCTCTAACAACCTCTCTCACTCACAAACTCTCTTTCTCTAACCTCTCTAACAACCTCTCTCTCTTTTTCTCTATAACAACCTCTCTCTTTCTCTAATAACCTCTTTCTCTTTCACTCTAACAACCTCTCTCTTTCTCTAACAACCTCTCTATTTCTCTAACAACCTCTCTCTTTCTCTAACAACCTTTCTCTTTCTCTCTAACAACCTCTCTCTTTCTCCTTCTCTCTAACAACCTCTCTTTCTCTCTAACAACCTCTCTCTCTAACAACCTCTCTCTTTCTCTAACAACCTCTCTCTTTCTCTTTCTCTCTAACAACCTCTTTCTCTCTAACAACCTCTCTTTCTCTTTCTCTCTAACAGCCTCTCTCTTTCTCTCTAACAACCTCTCTCTTTCTCTTTCTCTCTAACAACCTCTTTCTCTCTAACAACCTCTCTCTTTCTCTCTAACAACCTCTCTTTCTCTCTAACAACCTCTCTCTTTCTTTCTCTTTCTCTCTAACAACCTCTCTCTCTCTTTCTCTCTAACAGCCTCTCTCTTTCTCTCTAACAACCTCTCTTTCTCTTTCTCTCTAACAACCTCTCTTTCTCTTTCTCTCTAACAACCTCTTTCTCTCTAACAACCTCTCTCTTTCTCTCTAACAACCTCTCTTTCTCTCTAACAACCTCTCTCTTTCTCTCTAACAACCTCTCTTTCTCTCTAACAACCTCTCTCTTTCTCTCTAACAACCTCTCTCTTTCTCTCTCTCTAACAACCTCTTTCTCTCTCTCTAACAACTTCTCTCTTTTTCTGCCTCTCTCTTAACCCACATTCCTTTTCTTTCTCATCTTCTCTCTACCTCTCTACCTCTCATCTTCTTCTCTGCCTCTCTCATCTTCTCTCTGCCTCTCCCATCTTCTCTCTACCTCTCCCATCTTCTCTCTACCTCTCTACCTCATCTTCTTCTCTGCCTCTCCCATCTTCTCTCTACCTCTCATCTTCTCTCTACCTCATATTCTCATCTTCTGGGAGGTAGGGTATATGTGTTGACTTGACTGTGGTTTGTTGTCTTTTTAATGACTTTGTCCAAGTGCAACATACTAAGGCAATGCACTTGCTGTAGCTGACTACTATAGATTTCTCACTTATGGTGTGGCAGCTGCCCTGTGGAACCTACTCCTTATGGTGTAGCAGCTGCCCTGTGGAACCTACTCCTTATGGTGTAGCAGCTGCCCTGTGGAACCTACTCCTTATGGTGTAGCAGCTGCCCTGTGGAACCTACTCCTTATGGTGTAGCAGCTGCCCTGTGGAACCTACTCCTTATGGTGTGGCAGCTGCCCTGTGGAACCTACTCCTTATGGTGTAGCAGCTGCCCTGTGGAACCTACTCCGTATGGTGTGGCAGCTGCCCTGTGGAACCTACTCCTAATGGTGTAGCAGCTGCCCTGTGGAACCTACTCCTTATGGTGTGGCATCTGCCCTGTGGAACCTACTCCATGTGGTGTGGCATCTGCCCTGTGGAACCTACTCCATATGGTTTAGCAGCTGCCCTGTGGAACCTACTCCTTATGGTGTAGCAGCTGCCCTGTGGAACCTACTCCTTATGGTGTAGCAGCTGCCCTGTGGAACCTACTCCTTATGGTGTAGCAGCTGCCCTGTGGAACCTACTCATTATGGTGTAGCAGCTGCCCTGTGGAACCTACTCCTAATGGTGTAGCAGCTGCCCTGTGGAACCTACTCCTAATGGTGTAGCAGCTGCCCTGTGGAACCTACTCCTATAATGGTGTGGCAGCTGCCCTGTGGAACCTACTCCTTATGGTGTGGCAGCTGCCCTGTGGAACCTACTCCTTATGGTGTGGCATCTGCCCTGTGGAACCTACTCCGTATGGTGTGGCATCTGCCCTGTGGAACCTACTCCATATGGTGTAGCAGCTGCCCTGTGGAACCTACTCCTTATGGTGTAGCAGCTGCCCTGTGGAACCTACTCCTAATGGTGTAGCAGCTGCCCTGTGGAACCTACTCCTATAATGGTGTAGCAGCTGCCCTGTGGAACCTACTCCTTATGGTGTAGCAGCTGCCCTGTGGAACCTACTCCGTATGGTGTGGCAGCTGCCCTGTGGAACCTACTCCTAATGGTGTAGCAGCTGCCCTGTGGAACCTACTCCTTATGGTGTGGCATCTGCCCTGTGGAACCTACTCCATATGGTGTGGCATCTGCCCTGTGGAACCTACTCCATATTTGGTTTAGCAGCTGCCCTGTGGAACCTACTCCTTATGGTGTAGCAGCTGCCCTGTGGAACCTACTCCTTATGGTGTAGCAGCTGCCCTGTGGAACCTACTCCTTATGGTGTAGCAGCTGCCCTGTGGAACCTACTCATTATGGTGTAGCAGCTGCCCTGTGGAACCTACTCCTAATGGTGTAGCAGCTGCCCTGTGGAACCTACTCCTAATGGTGTAGCAGCTGCCCTGTGGAACCTACTCCTTATGGTGTGGCATCTGCCCTGTGGAACCTACTCCATATGGTGTGGCATCTGCCCTGTGGAACCTACTCCATATGGTTTAGCAGCTGCCCTGTGGAACCTACTCCTTATGGTGTAGCAGCTGCCCTGTGGAACCTACTCCTTATGGTGTAGCAGCTGCCCTGTGGAACCTACTCCTTATGGTGTAGCAGCTGCCCTGTGGAACCTACTCATTATGGTGTAGCAGCTGCCCTGTGGAACCTACTCCTAATGGTGTAGCAGCTGCCCTGTGGAACCTACTCCTAATGGTGTAGCAGCTGCCCTGTGGAACCTACTCCTATAATGGTGTAGCAGCTGCCCTGTGGAACCTACTCCTATAATGGTGTAGCAGCTGCCCTGTGGAACCTACTCCTTATGGTGTGGCAGCTGCCCTGTGGAACCTACTCCTTATGGTGTGGCATCTGCCCTGTGGAACCTACTCCGTATGGTGTGGCATCTGCCCTGTGGAACCTACTCCATATGGTGTAGCAGCTGCCCTGTGGAACCTACTCCGTATGGTGTAGCAGCTGCCCTGTGGAACCTACTCCTTATGGTGTAGCAGCTGCCCTGTGGAACCTACTCCGTATGGTGTAGCAGCTGCCCTGTGGAACCTACTCCTATAATGGTGTAGCAGCTGCCCTGTGGAACCTACTCCTTATGGTGTAGCAGCTGCCCTGTGGAACCTACTCCTTATGGTGTGGCAGCTGCCCTGTGGAACCTACTCCTTATGGTGTAGCAGCTGCCCTGTGGAACCTACTCCTTATGGTGTGGCATCTGCCCTGTGGAACCTACTCCATATGGTGTGGCATCTGCCCTGTGGAACCTACTCCATATGGTTTAGCAGCTGCCCTGTGGAACCTACTCCTTATGGTGTAGCAGCTGCCCTGTGGAACCTACTCCTTATGGTGTAGCAGCTGCCCTGTGGAACCTACTCCTTATGGTGTAGCAGCTGCCCTGTGGAACCTACTCATTATGGTGTAGCAGCTGCCCTGTGGAACCTACTCCTAATGGTGTAGCAGCTGCCCTGTGGAACCTACTCCTAATGGTGTAGCAGCTGCCCTGTGGAACCTACTCCTATAATGGTGTAGCAGCTGCCCTGTGGAACCTACTCCTATAATGGTGTAGCAGCTGCCCTGTGGAACCTACTCCTTATGGTGTAGCAGCTGCCCTGTGGAACCTACTCCTTATGGTGTGGCATCTGCCCTGTGGAACCTACTCCGTATGGTGTGGCATCTGCCCTGTGGAACCTACTCCGTATGGTGTAGCAGCTGCCCTGTGGAACCTACTCCGTATGGTGTAGCAGCTGCCCTGTGGAACCTACTCCGTATGGTGTAGCAGCTGCCCTGTGGAACCTACTCCGTATGGTGTAGCAGCTGCCCTGTGGAACCTACTCCTTATGGTGTAGCAGCTGCCCTGTGGAACCTACTCCTTATGGTGTAGCAGCTGCCCTGTGGAACCTACTCCTAATGGTGTAGCAGCTGCCCTGTGGAACCTACTCCTTATGGTGTGGTATCTGCCCTGTGGAACCAACTCCATATGGTGTGGCATCTGCCCTGTGGAACCTACTCCATATGGTTTAGCAGCTGCCCTGTGGAACCTACTCCTTATGGTGTAGCAGCTGCCCTGTGGAACCTACTCCTTATATTGTAGCAGCTGCCCTGTGGAACCTACTCCTTATGGTGTAGCAGCTGCCCTGTGGAACCTACTCCTTATGGTGTAGCAGCTGCCCTGTGGAACCTACTCCTTATGGTGTAGCAGCTGCCCTGTGGAACCTACTCCTTATGGTGTAGCAGCTGCCCTGTGGAACCTACTCCCATTATGGTGTAGCAGCTGCCCTGTGGAACCTACTCCTTATGGTGTAGCAGCTGCCCTGTGGAACCTACTCACTGGTGTAGCAGCTGCCCTGTGGAACCTACTCCTTATGGTGTAGCAGCTGCCCTGTGGAACCTACTCCTTATGGTGTAGCAGCTGCCCTGTGGAACCTACTCCTTATGGTGTAGCAGCTGCCCTGTGGAACCTATTCCTTATGGTGTAGCAGCTGCCCTGTGGAACCTACTCCTTATGGTGTAGCAGCTGCCCTGTGGAACCTACTCCTTATGGTGTAGCAGCTGCCCTGTGGAACCTACTCCTTATGGTGTAGCAGCTGCCCTGTGGAACCTACTCCTTATGGTGTGGTATCTGCCCTGTGGAACCAACTCCATATGGTGTGGCATCTGCCCTGTGGAACCTACTCCATATGGTTTAGCAGCTGCCCTGTGGAACCTACTCCTTATGGTGTAGCAGCTGCCCTGTGGAACCTACTCCTTATATTGTAGCAGCTGCCCTGTGGAACCTACTCCTTATGGTGTAGCAGCTGCCCTGTGGAACCTACTCCTTATGGTGTAGCAGCTGCCCTGTGGAACCTACTCCTTATGGTGTAGCAGCTGCCCTGTGGAACCTACTCCTTATGGTGTAGCAGCTGCCCTGTGGAACCTACTCCCATTATGGTGTAGCAGCTGCCCTGTGGAACCTACTCCTTATGGTGTAGCAGCTGCCCTGTGGAACCTACTCCTTATGGTGTAGCAGCTGCCCTGTGGAACCTACTCCTTATGGTGTAGCAGCTGCCCTGTGGAACCTACTCCTTATGGTGTAGCAGCTGCCCTGTGGAACCTACTCTTATGGTGTAGCAGCTGCCCTGTGGAACCTATTCCTTATGGTGTAGCAGCTGCCCTGTGGAACCTACTCCTTATGGTGTAGCAGCTGCCCTGTGGAACCTACTCCTTATGGTGTAGCAGCTGCCCTGTGGAACCTACTCCTTATGGTGTAGCAGCTGCCCTGTGGAACCTACTCCTTATGGTGTGGTAGCTGCCCTGTGGAACCAACTCCATATGGTGTGGCATCTGCCCTGTGGAACCTACTCCATATGGTGTAGCAGCTGCCCTGTGGAACCTACTCCTTATGGTGTAGCAGCTGCCCTGTGGAACCTACTCCTTTATGGTGTAGCTGCCCTGTGGAACCTACTCCTTATGGTGTAGCAGCTGCCCTGTGGAACCTACTCCTTATGGTGTAGCAGCTGCCCTGTGGAACCTACTCCTTATGGTGTAGCAGCTGCCCTGTGGAACCTACTCCTTATGGTGTAGCAGCTGCCCTGTGGAACCTACTCCCGGTGTAGCAGCTGCCCTGTGGAACCTACTCCTTATGGTGTAGCAGCTGCCTGTGAACCTACTCCTTAGCAGCTGCCCTGTGGAACCTACTCCTAGCTGCCTGTGGAACCTACTTATGGTGTAGCAGCTGCCCTGTGGAACCTACTCCTAATGGTGTGTAGCAGCTGCCCTGTGGAACCTATTCCAGCAGCCCTGTGGAACCTACTCCTTGGTGTAGCTGCCCTGTGGAACCTACTCCTTATGGTGTAGCAGCTGCCCTGTGGAACCTACTCCTAATGGTGTAGCAGCTGCCCTGTGGAACCTACTCCTTATGGTGTAGCAGCTGCCCTGTGGAACCTACTCCTTATGGTGTAGCAGCTGCCCTGTGGAACCTACTCCTTATGGTGTAGCAGCTGCCCTGTGGAACCTACTCCTTATGGTGTAGCAGCTGCCCTGTGGAACCTACTCCCATAATGGTGTAGCAGCTGCCCTGTGGAACCTACTCCTTATGGTGTAGCAGCTGCCCTGTGGAACCTACTCCTTATGGTGTAGCAGCTGCCCTGTGGAACCTACTCCTTATGGTGTAGCAGCTGCCCTGTGGAACCTACTCCTTATGGTGTAGCAGCTGCCCTGTGGAACCTACTCCTAATGGTGTAGCAGCTGCCCTGTGGAACCTATTCCTTATGGTGTAGCAGCTGCCCTGTGGAACCTACTCCTTATGGTGTAGCAGCTGCCCTGTGGAACCTACTCCTTATGGTGTAGCAGCTGCCCTGTGGAACCTACTCCTAATGGTGTAGCAGCTGCCCTGTGGAACCTACTCCTTATGGTGTAGCAGCTGCCCTGTGGAACCTACTCCTTATGGTGTAGCAGCTGCCCTGTGGAACCTACTCCTTATGGTGTAGCAGCAATGGGAAATGTGGATTATTCTGTGAGTTATAATTAATGGCCATTTTTCTAGGTGTTAATACATTTTTTGTAAGGGTAAATCAAGTTTGACATTTTAAAGTGGAAATTACACAAACATTGAATACAGTTCCATTTCCTGCTGTGCATTATTCGTCTAAATTCTGGTTTAGGATTAAGCAATTTTTCAATTGTACAACACATTGTCACTGCTACTGTTGATTGGCTATTATGGTTATAAAGACTGTTCCACTTCTCAGTCAGTTAGCTTTTCATTTTAAAACCTTTATCCAAAAGACACTTTTAAAAAGTTGAAATCCATTTGTTTGCCCAAAGGGACTCTTCTAAGAACATTAAGTCCACTGTGGTGTTTCATCTCTCAGGTATATCTTTCCCTTGTTTGCACAGATGAGATTTCTCAGCCTCTTTCAACATGTAGACAAATGTTGCTGGGAAACTTTGGAAATACGGCGGATATTATGTTTGTTATCACCTCTGGATATTATGCCCAGCGGCATACAGAGGAGATGTGGGATGCAGGGAAGGGTGTCGCGGTGTTTGTGACTCAATGGGTCCAGTGTAATAGCTCTGTATTGTTGTCCAATCACAGCCCATCTCAGGGGACCCCTCTCATTCACTCCAATAGAGGGCCTGTTTTAAATATTTAATGCCAATAACCTCTGCCTATCCTATCACTCCTCCATCCCAAGCCGAGCGTCAGCCAGAGGACGGGGGTTTAATAAGAAGATAATGAATGAATAATTGAAAGGATATCAGTCGCGTCTGCGTCAGTGTAGAGCTTCAACAATGCCCAACGTGCTGTCTCCTGACGGTCATCAAGGGCAACATACTGAGGCGTGTGCACTTGGACAAAGTCATTACGGAGACTTCCCTAGATCTGCTGTTACAGTGGGTCGGTAGTAGGAAAGCGGAGCGTCTTGTTGAATTCTAGCACACCTCAGAAAGACAAGTTACACATAGCAACATGCCATAACCCATGAGTTACAGGTGTAGTATTCTGTTCATTCATGCCTGCAGTGACACTTATGCTGTGCACTGGTTAATAGGTAGGTAGCGTTGACTGGGAATGCAGAGTAAATGTCAGACATGGATTCTATTGTAGCTACTGTAGCTCACAGCCGACCACCACATGTCAGGATCAAGGGTTAACATGCAAACATAACTCTTACTCTTTGGACAATGTCTAATTGTTCAATTCTAGCACACCTCTATTAGAGAATCAGATGATCCTACTCAGAGATACCATAATGTATGTTAGTGGATGTGTAAAACTTCAGTTTAAACACTCAGATCTTTACCTTTGTTGAATAGAGCCAGTGATAAGATTCAATCAGACCTTAGATGTTTGTATTATAGTTCTCAACCCAAATGTCACTTTCCTCTTCATTAGGTCTGTATTGACGAACACAGGGAGTCTCATTAGGAGTTGGACAGGTCTTGTTTGCAGTTCTTCTCTGATCACTGACTAAGACATTAATCAGGATAAGCCCAGAGGAGTCTATCATTGATTAAGTAATCCAGTTAGGATGCAGGTGGGCAGACCAGAGGTCCATCCTCTTCTGGCTCTCACTGCAGAAATATAGCATAAGGAATGTCTTCTCAAGGAGATTGGCATTTCACTACATCATAGTGTTTGTTAAAACATACACACTGACGATTAGTGGTTTGCTGGACAAAAAGCCAACCTCCTGTCAATGACTCGCTATGCCCCCAAATCATTACTTTTTTCATGTTCTATTTTTCATATTCTGAAAACGGGTCAACTCCTCTAGCCAAAGCACAGATGATGTTGTTTTGATGTGTGTTAGTATTTATTGATGTGTCCTATTGAGCTTTGCCGCTCAGTGCCCTGCTGAAGGGGAGGGTTCTAGCCCATAGAAGTTTAGAGAGTATCAAAGTGTGAATTTAGTACACCTAAGCTACTCATGCTTTGGGCAGCTGCCATTTTAATCCATTTAAGTCAGTGATCACCACTTGGAGGCCCGTTGTCATCCTGCAATACAGATGTCAAAATGTCCTTTTGAAGGTACTTTAGTTTAGTTTATTAGTTTATAATGACGTGGACAGTCCCTTTTGATAAAAAGAGCAGCTTTAGTCTCTACGGCTAATTTCCAGCTGTAGTCCCCGGCCAGTTGTCAATAGGCATACATCAAATAAAATACATTACAATTATATTTACAGCAGGACTAAACAAGAGGGAGTAGACATACTAAACGTGTGGCACACAATTGAGGCAAGCAAGAAACAAGCAAGCACAGATTGCAAAGACATAAAAACAGTTCATGCAATAAAACAGTACAAATCGACATAAAGAATAATCACATAGAGGCCACATTGAAGCACATACAGGACATAACATTGAGGCAGGCAGCAAGGATCAAGTGGCAGCAGCATGACCATGTCACATCAAATACACATCACATCTGTGAAATTAATGTGTGCAGTTATAATTGTCGGACAGCCAGTTTTTAAGGTGTATAGTAAAGGTGGAATATGTATGTATGTCTTTAATTGTTTGTTATTTTTTTGTGCACATTTGAAAAACAGGTTTGACCTCATTGGTCCAAAGTGTCTCTGCCCCCTCACCTCCCTTTCCCTCTCATGTCTGCCTGTCATTGTTTACGTCATTCTGAAATTAATTAGGCATTTTCTGGATCATTTACAGGCAGTTGAATGGCTTGTCCTTCTTGCCTTGTGAAGGACTCGTCAGGGGAGATAAATACACGAGCTCTAACAGGGCACAGTATCCACTGGTCTCCCCCTCCCCTCCCCCCTAGCCCCTCCCCCCTAGCCCCTCCGCCTTCCTGTTTATGATCGCCTCTCTGAGTGTCCAGACCGATTAATCAAGCCTCTACCTCCCCGACCCAGCTCACCTTGACCATCTCACCGTCCCTCACACCAACCCTGCGGGAGGGATAGGATAAGAGCTAACGCTAACAGACAGAGTCACACCGCTCTGCTCCCTTTAACCACATACACCTCAGTGCTGTGATCGACATCGAGCTAGCAGCCATGCTAACAGATACAGTCTGACACAGCAGGACAGGTTAGTGTTCCAGGCAGGCAAGCAGAAAGACAAGTTACACATAGCAACATGCCATAACCCATGAGTTACAGGTGTAGTATTCTGTTCATTCATGCCTGCAGTGACACTTATGCTGTGCACTGGTTAATAGGTAGGTAGCGTTGACTGGGAATGCAGAGTAAATGTCAGACATTGATTCTATTGTAGCTACTGTAGCTCACAGCCGACCACCACATGTCAGGATCAAGGGTTAACATGCAAACATAACTCTTACTCTTTGGACAATGTCTAATTGACTGGCTATACAAACAGACTCCAGCCCACATCAAAACATTATACACACATAGTACCATGTGCTACCTGACACAGATATTCCATCTATGGCGTAGTGAAAAAGTATGCACCTCTGTTTAAGACAGCATTGTTAAGGTCTAAGTCACATACAAGTGGGATTCCTTGTTAAAATCATTGCAACAGCATTTGTATAATTTATATATAGCCTATAGGCTTTGGCTATATACAGATGTTCACAAGGCCACGCATTCTGCCTGTATCCACAACACTATATTGTGAGTTGGTCATCTCATATAGTGTAAGTGCACCCAGTATCCATACAGGGAACAAGTCCTCTGCTTTCTCTCTGTTTATCATACTGGTGTGTGATTTAGGTGTGTTTCTTGTGTGTGTTTGCCAATTCACTGGCTGAGCTTATTTTGGGGAGGCGGGGTGTGGGTTCACTGGAATGTGGCTTTGAATATATAGTACCAGTTATTTAGACTATTTTCTACATTGTAAAATAATAGTGAAGACATCAAAACTATGAAATAACACATACGGAATCATGTAGTAACCAAAAAAGTGTTAAACAAATTCTTATTTACAATGACGGCCTACTGGGGAACAGTGCCTTGTTCAGAGGCATAACGGCAGATTTTTACCTTGTCACTGACGATTAGTGGTTTGCTGGACAAAAAGCCAACCTCCTGTCAATGACTTGCTATGCCCCCTAATCATTACTTTTTTCATGTTCTATTTTTCATATTCTGAAAACGGGTCAACTCCTCTAGCCAAAGCACAGATGATGTTGTTTTGATGTGTGTTAGTATTTATTTATGTGTCCTATTGAGCTTTGCCGCTCAGTGCCCTGCTGAAGGGGAGGGTTCTAGCCCATAGAAGTTTAGAGAGTATCAAAGTGTCAATTTAGTACACCTAAGCTACTCATGCTTTGGGCAGCTGCCATTTTAATCCATTTAACTCAGTGATCACCACTTGGAGGCCCGTTGTCATCCTGCAATACAGCCGTCAAAATGTCCTTTTGAAGGTACTTTAACAATGTTTGTTATTTTTTTGTGCACATTTGAAAAACAGGCTTGACCTCATTGTTCCAAAGTGTGTCTGCTTTCTCTCTGTTTATCATACTGGTGTGTGATTTAGGTGTGTTTCTTGTGTGTGTTTGCCAATTCACTGGCTGAGCTTATTTTTGGGAAATTCTTATTTACAATGACGGCCTACTGGGGAACAGTGCCTTGTTCAGAGGCATAACGGCAGATTTTTACCTTGTCAGCTCGGGGATTCGATCTAGCAACCTTTCGGTTACCGGCCCAACGCTCTAACCACTAGGCTACCTGCCGCCCCAAATGCTTAATAGTGTTGGTTGTTTTACTGGGAGGCTTATCAAAAGTAGACATGACTGATATTTATGTTTGAGTCGATAGTTCAGGGTGAGCTGCACACAGCAAACTTCCTACTAGGGCACACCACCTCAGTGCTAACAGTATCACTCTGGTTTATAGACACATGATTACTGTATACAATAGCTATTGGATCGACAGAGGCATTCGGGGGACTTAGAGGGACATAAATTAGATTGCTTTCATTATGACTTGCAATGCTCCTGGGACAATGTACAATTCAAGGAAAGCCAATATGTTGTGATAATGTATTGGACTTATAGCTTAGTGCACAAACCGAATTGCTACAGTACTGTTATTAATAGGTTATTGTTGCATAGGTTTACGCTTTTTAAGTCATGTAAAAAAAAATCTGAGCAGAAGATCTCTCCTTGCATTTTGACTCAGAGAGTGATCTTGACTCAGAAAAGGTTGGTGACCACTGGTCTAATTGATCTGCAAGAAAATACATTTAAATCCTTACTGCAACTCTTTTTATAGATTCTACCAACAAAAGGGTTGATGATCTCGTTCGGGATGTAATGGACACAGTATGGATTTTACGCAGTCGGAGGTGGATGTGCTAAAGGACGCAAATGTCACCAGCCTGGCTGCATTCATATTCCTCTCAGATGATTTTGCTAAATTACAAACAACACTAGACGAACTCTCTTCCAAAGGAGATTACCTGGAAAATCAATCCAGGCGAAACAACATTTTATTGATTTGAATCAAAGACATTAAAGCTGAAACTTGCCATTACACAGAAATCAAGGCAAGGATACTCCTGGCAGATCACCCTAAACTGGACCCCTAAGCTCATTGAGATGGAGAGGACGCACAGGAATGGCACGTTTTTTTCCTGATGGACGGACAGATCTATACTGGGGAGACTGCCCAGATACAAAGACGAGGAGATTCTCAAGAGAGCCAAGTGCCTGAGGGGAACTAAGTTCTTCATCAATCCAGACTTCTCTAAAAAGGTACGCCTGAAAAGGAACTGCTGCCATGACTCATTGGAGAACGATAGAGAGGCAACTTCACATACCTGAAGTACGACCAGCTGGTTGTTCACCCCACCCCCCCTCGTAGGCCTACGGCAGGTTACTCGGCTGTTAATTTGATTTAACACACACTTACATATTTATTCCACTTTGTTCATGTGTTTCACCTAAGCACATGACCAAAAACACACATTGCTCTAAATGTCATAACCCTCCCACTTTGTCAAGGTGCATTCCTTCAGAAGTGCACCCCTATTGATGAGACTAACACAAATGTATGGTTGTATTGGACATGAGGCATGCATTTCTAGGTTTCCCTCCACTCTCTAGTTGATTCCCACTGTATATCTATCTCTCTTATGTGGACAGGATGTCAACCCTGATAACCTGCTCTTTAATCCATTTGATATTAACAAAGGTATATAGACACATTTTATTAGGTACACCCATTTAGTACCGGGGTTGACCCCATTTGCCTCCAGAACAGCCTGAATTCTTTGGGGTATGGCCACGTTGCTCAATTGGTATCAAGAGACCTAACGTGTGCCAGGTAAACATTCCCGACACCATTACACCAGCCCATACCATTTACACCAGACAGGATGGGGCCATAGACTCATGCTGCTTTTTCCAAATCCTGACTCTGCCATCAGCATGACGCAACAGGAACCGGTATTCGTCGGACCAGTCAATGTTTTTCCATACCTCAGTTGTCCAGTGTTGGTAATTGCGTGCTCACTGGAGCTGCTTCTTCTTGTTTTTAGCTGATAGGAGTAGAACCCGGTGCTGTCGTCTGCTGCAATAGCCCATCTGTGACAAGGACCCGACAAGTTGTGCATTCTGAGATGCCGTTCTGCACGTTATTTGCATTTTTTTTGGCCTGCTTGTTAGCTTGCACAATTATTGCCATTCTCCTTCGACCTCTCATCAAGGAGGTGTTTTCGCCCACAGGACTGCCGCTGACTGGATGTTTTTTTGCTTGTCGCACCATTCTCAATAAACCCTAGACACTGTCATGTGTGAAAAGCCCAGGAGGCCGGCCATTTCTGCGATACTGGAACCTGCGCGCCTGGCACAGACGATCACATTCTGCCTGCGTTATATAGCAATCCACGGCCACGTGAATAGTAAGAGCGATCCACTGAGTGTATGTTGATCCAGATTCAACTTTCGTGAAATTTACCAGAGATTAGTCCATCACGTGACTATTAGAATGTTAGACTGCTATGCAGGTTGTTAAATTGTTTATCTAATTCCAAGACAAGCTTATTCTCTACCTTTCATTTGAATGTTTGCACTCTTCCTAAAAACATGAATTGCCCTTTCAGAAACATGGTTAAATGAATTGACAACAATGCTTTGTCTCCTTATAATGTTGTTCAACACTGGAGAACATCAAAAGTGGGGAAGGTGTCTGTTTTTGTTCATAAAAGTCTTCAATTCTTTGCAAGTGAGGACCTCACACTTACATCTGATGTTGAATTGCTTTCCATAGAAGATCCCTCCTGTTAATTAATAATTTAGTAAAACAGTGGTAATTGGATGTGTCTATCGGACATTGGTAGTTGTATTGATGTCCTTGCATCAACCTTGGATTTGATTGATAATGAGATAAAGTGTGTTTTCTATTGGGTGATTACAATATTAATTGATCAAAAAAATGAAAACCACTCACTAACATCTGACTTTTTCAATACTTTCTTTATCCCCTAATCTACAAGCCCACAAGCTGACACCCTTATTGATAATATTTGTACACATTTTTTGAATAGTGTGGCTAAAACGGGTATACTTCTGACCACTTTCCAATATTCCACTTCTCGTTGGCAGCTGGAAATGAACAGGTGGGAATGGATAGTAACATTAAATGTATAATATTTAACTAAAGTAATTCTGAGTGCTTTAAGATGTTGGCTGATGATATTTAATTGGAAACATTTTATAACCATCCCGATGTGGAGTCTGCTTACCAGACTTTTCTCACATCCTTCAATTCTGTATTTTACCACTGCTTCCCCTTAGTCAGACCTACGTAGTAAGAGAACACCAGATGGGTTCTGGAAACCTTGGTTTACAACTGGTCTAAAAAAAATGCCCAGGAAAAAAAAAAAAAAAAAAGTTGTATAAAACATTTCTTTGGTACAAATCCCCCCCCCTCTGCCAATTACAAAAAGTATAAGAACAAACCTGTCTACAAGAATCCCTTAAACAATATAAAGTCAACTTGGAAAGTCATCATCAATTGAATAAGAAAAAAGCTTCTACAGTTATCCCATCTCAATTGAATGTTGGAAATATGACCGATAGTGATCCTGATGTTATCTCATGTGAATTTAATAACGTTTTGGTGAATGTGGGTTCCTCTCTTTCAAAGAAAATCTGAAAAATGTATGGAAAGCCCTTGGATTACTTTAAGGGACATTCCTCTTTGCTTCCGTTTGATCCACCTGATATACTGTAATGGAGGTAATTGGTAACTTAAAGATATCAGCAGCAAATCATGATGTGATTTGTGTCTCTTTGGTGAAATCAGTGTCTTCCTCTATTATTGAGTCTCTAACGTATATCTTCACCAAATCAATGACAACTGGTATTATTCCAAAATATTTGAACATTTTCAAAGTTTTCCCCCCTCTGATCTGTGATCTTTTACAAATTATCTCCCAATTTCTGCACTACCATGTTTTATAAAATCCTAGAGAAACTGGTGAATAAAATAATGTTGAAACATTGTACTGTATTCTATATGTGTACCAATATGGTTTTTGTAAAAACTACTCCACAGATATTACAACTTGTGGATGAAATATTTACATCCCTGAACAACAATGAATACGCTCTTGGCATCTTTCTAGATTTATCCAAAGCGTTCTACACAGTTGATCATTAAATATGATTTGCTAAATTTCATTATTACGGTTATATAATGATGTTTATGATAGAGAACAATTTGTATATGCAAATGGCTGTGCATCTACCAGGGCCAAGATATATCCTGCGGCGTGTTCCACAGGGTTCGATCTTTGGACCTTTGTTATTCCTAAGCTATATCAATGACCTAGCTGCTGTGTCTTCTACAGTGATGATACCGACTTGATTTTATCACACAAGAATTTCGATTCACTAATCAATGAAACCAACTCAATTAGTGAGAATGAAATGAAGCAGGCTTCAGTCACTAGATGTTCTAGTTGATGAAAAGTTGTCCAGGAAAGATCATATTCACTTTGTCTGTAGCAAAGTGGTGAAGTCTGTTTTGTTCATTAGGCTTGCTTCCTAACACTATACTACAGCTTAATTTACCCATATCTCACTAACTGCAATTTTGTCTGGGCCAGTACATAATATGCTTCCTACCTACACAAATTACTCATTACACAGATGACATTTGTAAGACTAGCCGCCACCTCTAACCACATGGCTTCATCTGCACCTCTGTTTAACAAACTCAATATATTAATATACTCCAATTATGCACCTTTATCTACAAATACACATACCTCCCAGACAGCCTACCCAAACCCTTCAATGGATTCTTCCAGTTTAATTCCCAAATCCATGCATACAACGCAAGACACTGCGATAACCTTCACCCTCCCCACTGCCACACTAGTCTAGCAGATAGAGGTTCCGTACTCTGGAATCCCTATCTTCACATTGCCAAAACATCGTCATCCCTCAGTAAGTTCAAGTGTAGACTAGGGTTCAGCCTGATGATCCAAACTACCCTGTAGTCTCCTCCATGTAGCCTAACTCTCTCACACACACATAATCAAACATGTTTTGTTCTTGTATACTGAGTATATCATGTACATTTATAATTAGTATGCTCTGTTTAACTTCTCAGGGATCACTGGGGCGCTAGCGGGCTGCTCCCGACACTACCAGGTAAAATGTAAGGCGCCAAATTCAAAATCCAAAAGTTGAATTATTAAACATCCACCAATATACAAGTGTTCCATACTCATCAAAAGCTCTGTTTCTTGGCAATATCACAGCGTTGTCAGATTTCAAAAAGGCTTTACGGCTAAAGCAGCACATTTGATTGTTTGAGAGTAGCACCTCACATATTTTTCCCATAGCCATGAATCGATTAGCCATCATGGCACACACATAACACATTTCACAGCAAAAACAAATCAATTACCTGTTGAAGAACTTCTGCTGAGGTCATCCTAAGTGTCCAACGAAGACAATCCATGGTTCTTTTGTTAGAAAAAGTAATGTATTTTATCCATAAATCCTCCATTTGGTTCGTAGCGTTATAATCAGAAACGACAGCTTCCACTACTCCATTGAAACGTGACGCGAACTCGTTCATCTTATACCTATAAACTTGTCCAAGAACAATCAAACATAGTTTTAAATGTATCCTTAGGAACACTTTTACGTATATTTACTATTATAAATCAACCGAATATAAACTGATCGATAACGACGGTAAAAAGACACTGCGTGACTTCTCGGGAGCGTGCGTTCCATTCTGTTTACATGAATGAGTGACTTCCTTGTTTGCTCTTCTTCTCTGGTCTTATTCATCCAAAATGAAAAAAATACACTGTCTCGAGACTGATGACATCTAAAGGAAGCGATGGGTATGCCCTTAAATGGTCATTTTCATGAGGGAGGGGTGCCCAAATGAGCAATGTGTCAAAATAACTTTTTCCAGGACAGAAATTCCTATGGGTTTCGTCTGCTATATGCATTCTGTTTTACTCACAGACAAATGGTTAACAGTTTTGGAAAATTCACAGTGTTTCCTATCCAATGGTACCAAATATCTGCATATCCTATTTTCTGGCCCCGAATGGGAGGCATTTTACTTTGGGCACGCCAGGCTCTCCAAAACCGACCCCTCAGCTGCCACTCCCTAACAAGTTAACTGATTGAACAACCTTTTTTTTTGTACTTATATTTGTATATTGGTTACTGTGGAGTGGTTTTCATTTCCCTTTTGGGTTTCCAACCTCTGTTGTTTTTTCATCTGTACTGTTTTGTCTTTCACTTGTTTTGTTTGGTGCGAATAAATAAAAGCTAATAATAAAAGCCCCCCCCCCAAAAAAAATAAACTGTGTATACTGGGGTATTGAAATACAGACAGTATGATTTTCAATACTGTCGTCAATACCGTTTGGGGCGCCCTAAAGCTCGAGGGTAGAGTAAATGATCTCCAGCTCAGCGCTGCAGCTATGCATTTGGTTTGATAACCTGCTAGCTAAGTGGCTAGCTTGCAAGATCAAGCTTCTTCGTTACCACAGAGACAATCAAACTCCTTCTGAATCAAGATCCATGCAGTCTAAATTAGTTTTTTTGTGGGGGGGGGGGGTTACGTTTGGAAAGAAATCGCACCCCTTGTGTGCACTGCCGGTAATACCATATACCTTGGGGGTACAGGAACGGTATAAAAAAATCTGCATACCGCCCAACCCTAATAGCCTATTACCACTGTCCAGTATGGTATGTCTCAAGCAGGACTGTCAACTGAAGCTCAATGAGGAACACATTGACGATGTAAGCCTAACATTATGCATAACTCTTCTGATTTGCATAGAACAGGTGCTTACCCCCAAGCTAAAACAAGAACACTACAAACAAAAGCCCAATAACTAACTAACTTTATTGAAGCGGAAAAAGATGGGAAAGTGAATACGTTTTTCTGTGTGGGTGTACGTGCGTGTTTTACGTGTCTGTGTGTGTGCATGAGTGTGTGCATGAGTGTGTGGGTGTACAGTCATATACATGAGAGAGGTGTGTGTACCAGCTCTTATCTGTACTGTGTGTCTGTGTGGTCCCTATCCAGCCAGGCCCTGCCTGTCGACACTATTGTTCCCACCCTGTCTCCGTTTGTGTTTGTTTTCTTCGGGGTGTTTGGAGCACACACCGATAAAGAGCCGCTCAGCGTCTGACTCACAGGCTTTGTTCATCTGCCACTTCCTCATTATTAAGTTTTCCTCCCTCCTCTCTTCCCCTCTGCCTCTTTCTCCTCCACCCCCCCACACCCCCGTTTCTCCCTCCCTCACTCCTTGTTCCCATCTACAGCAGCTCATGCGGGAGCGACAGCAGATGGCCAGCCGTCCCTTTGCCTCGATTGCTGTGGCGCTGGATGTAGGCGTCGACCAGGAACAGGAAGAGCTGCTGCAGGGGCTGATGGAGGTGTGTACCTTAATGCAGTTCATTAGCATATTGTTTTCCATGGCGATGGTGACACCCTGGAATCCAGGCTTGATACCGAGATCGCCCACAGCGTTCAATGTTGTGTGTAGACACTGCACCGTGGGTGTGAAAAAACAGGTATTTTTCACAACTTGAAATGCAAAACATATGTGCCCAACTCAAACAAGTACTGAAGGCGTTGTTGGAAATCACACAACAAAGAATATGTCCAGAGTTTAGCGTGGCCTTACCCGTAAAGGCTGGTTTGTTCTGAAATATGGACATTCTGAAAAGCAATTCCTTGTCTTGCTGTATTCCCTATTGGTCCATGGGTTAGGTCTTTTCACAGGTTCCTTTCCAGCACAGTTCCAGCAGCTACAGTGGATGCATAACCAGGCCAACACAGTACAGCTTGGCTTGTCTTGGCTCGGCTAGTGTCAGTAGTATGAAAAGGGTATTACTACTTTGCATCCTATATATGACTTTCTAAATTGTGTTTACAATCTCCCTCTATGGGTATTGGGTATGATCTGATAATCTACTTCTGAAAATGGTTGTGTGCGTTCTCCAGGTCTCTGTTTCATAAAAGATTTACTGGCTCTACCACAAATCTCTAACAGTTGCCGGCCAGTCCACATCTGGCTTTAGTGGTATGCTCTGAATGCAAATTTCTGTTATTAATATAGTAGATGCAGGTTAGCATTTTTTGACATGAATCTTGTTTTGGAGGCAGCTCTGCAGAGTGGTCACTAGCTGGCACAGCCAAGTCATAAAATCTGATTTTAAACCTAACCCTAACCACACTGCTAACCCTAATGCCTAACCTTACTAATTTTTACAATATAGCCAATTTTGACTTTGCAGCTGGCCCATCTAGCGGAAATCGCTCAGGTCTGCCTCCAGGAATAGACTCATCGCACCCAATAGACTCATCCCAATAGTAGATGGTGCTATTATACTGCATGGGCATATACCCTATGTTAGCAGTAAGCCCTTAGATTAGTGAATTTCCCCCCAGCTAACGCTTCAGCATTTATCGTCGTCCAACCCAGAATAGATTTTCTTGTTAATTTCATGTTTCTCACATTTTGAGCTCCTGAAGGTGAGAAACAATGAAATGGAACGGTATCTTCACGTAAAGGTTAATTAAGTAACATCTGGTGTTGCTCCACATGGACTATTTAGCATAATTGTATATTAAATAAGAAAATTGTTTCAACTGTCATACTTGTGGGTGAATGAATGTATTCATCATACGATTTCATACCTAATTTGGACAGTTACTGTGTCACAGCAAGTTCTGGACCTGTGTTTTTATGTACATGTGTATTTTGGCCAAATCCATTAGGAAAAGGTGTGCAGGAGGGAATTTCAAATGTTTAATCCGCATTTTGATAAGCTTATTACATTTGAATTGTATGGAAAGTGGTGGAATTTGATTAAATTCCCCCAAAATAGAGACTGGGCTGCAGGAAGGGCACACACAAGATGGTTCTCTGAATCTTCAAAGAACCAGCTGCAATTATCGACATCCGATAAAAGTGACAGTCTGTTATTTACCCAGAGAAATATAACATTTCGTTACAAACCCTGCATCTGGAGAAGATCAACAAGACGGAGGTCATTGGAGGCACATATTGCTAGCAGATGTAAGATAATCTGGATTTAATAGTTTAAAATCAGATGAGTTTTCAATTAAAAAACGCACAAAAATAAGTTATTGTTATCTGAGTGTTCGATGGAAGACAAGCTATCCAAAGTACACACTAGGAAAGAGTAGGGTTAAGTTATTTAAAAAAATAAATCAAACGTCATGTGTATGTATTTTGCTTTGGCCAACAGTATGTCTATAGTAATCTATCAGGCAGATGTTAACAGTTTATGGTTAGGACATGGTGATTTTAATATTGTTTGTTTAAATTAAAAGTAGAGAACTTTACACACCATGAGTGATCTTCTTGGACTACATTTAATGAGGACATGAGAAGAAGTCCTTATGGTATAGCTGAACCTGTTTAGGATTTTAGACTAATCTGACAGAGTTGACTAAATCTATCTCTGGACACATCTTTTAGGAATCACAGTTTTGAGAGAAATATTATTTAATGTCAGAGGGTTATCTCAAGTTAATATCCCTTACTACAAGTTTTTAGGATTTGTATGTTGGGATCCTTTTCTCCGGACTAGGGCATTTCCAGGCATTGAGCCGACATGGAAATGAATAATATTTAAAGTATTATGTACAGCTAAATGTACATTTTAAGCTCAAATAATGCAACAATCTATTTTTTTAACTATCAAAATAGTTTCCCTGCCAGACATTCCCTGACTTTCAAGAATCCCTGAGCTAAGTTCCTGCTATTCTACACATTTGGCCATGAGGCTGAGAGAAAATGTTGCTGTTTTAAAGCTAATTTCATGGGGTTGGGAGCCTCCAAAGCTCGTGACCCCTTACAGGGGTGTGTGCTACGCCAGTGAGCCTAAGGCCAAAGGGGAGTGAAATAGGTCCTGTGCTCCAGTCATTTGTCCCCTACCCTCCCCTGTCGTTGATAAAGGCTGTCTGGAGCAGTTATTATTCATCGGTGACCTGAGGGCTCTCTGTAAAACAGGCCTGTTAGAAGCACACCACACAACCTGAGTCAAGAGTCGAACGACACAAGCGAAAAGACAACGACCCGTTTTAATGTAAGGGCAAAAGACCCCAATCTTGAGTCTATAATAACCATAGAGTGAACTACCCGTCTAGAAGGTAAATCACACATCAGTTCCCCCTCCTCCTCTCTTGTTTTATACTGTGGCTCAAAATAACCGGGCCACAGTATAAAACAAGAGGTAACTCATCAGCATCAATCACATCTATACAACATCCGCGTAACGTCGTAAAGCCGATGAGCCTACAGCAACGAGCATCTGTAAGACGCCCGGACGCACCTCTCCTTCCGTCCCAGAGTGATATATGGCGGTGGGTGTCATAATGCTATTTAAGGGGGAGAAATTAATCAATTTCATATCTAAGCTTTTAATGCGCTGTATTTATTTTCCAATCTGGGGGATTTCATACGCTTGGGGGGAGCAGTGAGGAGATAAAGAATATTTATGATACTTGGGAGAAAAGGGCTGTGTGGTTTATCAGCACCCACAAAGCCTTTCATCAGAGAGGGAGCAGGGGAGACCGAACACAGATCAGCACCCACAAAGCCTTTCATCAGAGAGGGAGCAGGGGAGACCGAACACCGATCAGCACCCACAAAGCCTTTCATCAGAGAGGGAGCAGGGGAGACCGAACACAGATCAGCACCCACAAAGCCTTTCATCAGAGAGGGAGCAGGGGAGACCGAACACAGATCAGCACCCACAAAGCCTTTCAACAGAGAGGGAGCAGGGGAGACCGAACACAGATCAGCACCCACAAAGCCTTTCATCAGAGAGGGAGCAGGGGAGACCGAACACAGATCAGCACCCACAAAGCCTTTCAACAGAGAGGGAGCAGGGGAGACCGAACAGAGATCAGCACCCACAAAGCCTTTCAACAGAGAGGGAGCAGGGGAGAGAGAACACAGATCAGCACCCACAAAGCCTTTCATCAGAGAGGGAGCAGGGGAGACCGAACACAGATCAGCACCCACAAAGCATTTCAACAGAGAGGGAGCAGGGGAGAGAGAACACAGATCAGCACCCACAAAGCCTTTCATCAGAGAGGGAGCAGGGGAGACCGAACACAGATCAGCACCCACAAAGCCTTTCATCAGAGAGGGAGCAGGGGAGACCGAACACAGATCAGCACCCACAAAGCCTTTCAACAGAGAGGGAGCAGGGGAGAGAGAACACAGATCAGCACCCACAAAGCATTTCAACAGAGAGGGAGTAGGGGCGAGAGAACACAGATCAGCACCCACAAAGCCTTTCATCAGAAACAGAGCAAGGGAGAGGGAACACAGATGAAATAAACCTGCATCTTCAGCAACATACATGTAGAAATACATGAAAACACACACCTTCCATCATTGCAAATTATTAATTGGACATAGGTTTACTTTTCAGTGACCTGTGCCTCTGTTCTCAACCAAGTTTAAAGTTTAGAAAGGCAGACAAAAGCTTGAGTCTTAGCACGTTGCAGTGTTATTAACTCTCACCCTTTGTCAGTACCAGCTCGGCCAGAACAAACACATTCCTCCTAATGTTCCATTTGCATTGAACAGAAAGCCTTCTTTATCATGTGGACCATTACAATGGTGGTCCAAGCATATTTCAGTGCTATGATGGACTCACCTGCTGATTCAGCTGGGTAAACTGACTCCCAGCCTCTCTCTTTCCCATTTGTCCGTAACTATCAATCTCAGCTGAGCAAACAGTGTTTACTGGTGGGAAATGGGGAGTGAGGGATCTTCCTGGATGGTATTCTGCTTTCCGTCAGGGTAGAAACCTGTCGTACTACTCTGTCTCTCCGTCCCCGTAGCAGTTTGTTTATTCGGAAACAGCAGGTGGGGACGTTTTTACTTGTTTGAGAAACGATGCTTGTCCCAAGCTAAACTTCTTTTTTGTAAGCTCCTCTGTTGAGCTTCTTCATTTGAAGGGCGAAATGCTGTGAGAACTAAAAATGTGGAGCTTGTTCTTGGCCGTTATGGACACAATCTTGTATTTTTAAATATACCTGGTGTAATCCTTGTGGATCCTTGTCAACCATACAGTTTCACAAGGGCAAACGCAGGCCTTCCATCTAACTGTGGTAAGCCTGCTATGTTATGTTATGTTTTGGGTCTGAATATCCAGCTATTTATTTCCCAGTCACGGTACTGCAATTCAAACCCTATAATTCTTCCCAGATCCACACACCATGAAGGGCTCGCATGAAACATCCATAAATAACAGCTTCAGTCTCCCCCTGAAGACCTGCACCCTGTTCACCCTGCTTTACAAGCTCCTCTAAAGTTAACCTACAGGTCAGCCAGGGAGAGGCTTTGAGAGGATCAGTGGAGCCGACCCTCTGCCATTCCTCACAGATTCCTCCCTCCATTCCTTCCCTCCATTCCCTCCCTTCCTTCAGTCCCTTCCTTCACTCCTCCTCCGGAACATAATGGTTAGCCTATCTTCTCTCCGGCCGTCTCAGATTCAACTGACCTAGCAAACGGTCACATTAAGACTGAAACATTGAATACATCATTTTCATAGGGCTTTGCATGAGGCGAGAACAGGACCGAACATATCTGATTTACAACCAGTGCAGCACAGGCCTGGGCTGGGTTCCAGATGTATGGGCTGTGTTCCAGATGCGTGGGCTGGGTACCAGATGTATGTGCTGTGTTCCAGATGCGTGGGCTGGGTACTACATCTATGGGCTGGGTACTACATCTATGGGCTGGATACCAGAGGTATGGGCTGGGTAGCAGATGCTGTGGACCAGTTGTATGGGCTGGGTACAAGATGTATGGGCTGGGTTCCAGATGTATGGGCTGGGTAGCAGATGCTGTGTACCAGTTGTATGGGCTGGGTGCCAGATGTATGGGCTGGGTGCCAGATGTATGGGCTGGGTGCCAGATGTATGGGCTGGGTTCCAGATGTATGGGCTGGGTAGCAGATGCTGTGTACCAGTTATATGGGCTGGGTGCCAGATGTATGGGCTGGGTGCCAGATGTATAGGCTGGGTGCCAGATGTATGGGCTGGGTGCCAGATGTATGGGCTGGGTGCCAGATGTATGGGCTGGGTGCCAGTTGTATGGGCCAGGGGCTGGGTACCAGATGGCTGGGTACCAGATGTACGGGCTGGGTACCAGAGGCTGGGTACCAGATGTACTGACAATGCACCCAGTGTCATATAGAACCGCCTATTAGCACGAGGACAAGTACAAGTCATTCTGCTTTTGGCTGTTATTGACACTGTCTTTGTGATAGGAGGAAAATGGGCTCTGTCATTGTTTAGAAGTGAGGCTGGGCAGGTTAACATTGACACATGGTAATGGTTTTCTGATGTCCCATTGCAGGATGCCTAGTATCACCGAACCCTAACCCACTGATTGCCAAAATTATTGCAGCAAACTTTTCAGCCAACATTATTTCTGTATACATTTCAGCCAACATTATTTCTGCATACTTTTCAGCCAACATTATTTCTGCATACTTTTCAGCCAACGTTATTTCTGCATACTTTTCAGCCAACATTATTTCTGCATACTTTTCAGCCAACATTATTTCTGCATACTTTTCAGCCAACATTATTGCCAAACTGGTTATATGTGGGTGGCAGGTAGCCTAGGGGTTAAGAGCGTTGGGCCAGTAACCGAAAGGTTGCTAGTTCGAATACCCTAGCCGACTAGGTAAAAAATCTGTCTGTGCCCTTGAGCAAGTACCCTAATTGCTCCTGTCAGTTGCTCTGGATAAGAGCATCTGCTAAATGTAACGTGTCTGTGTATCTGTCAATGACACACGGTGCCATTCTATTCAGGGTAGGTCTGACATGTTCAACCATTGATGCATAATGAATCTGTTCTTGAAGAGACCTTCATCACCATTTTGCCTCTACAGTCATCACACGCAATCAGGCTACAGTGAACTTGCTGCTAGCAGATGGACCTCAATAGTCCTGTGGATCAGAGGTTATCATTTGATTGCATTAATCAGTCCATTAGTGTGTGCTAGCTGCTGTTGTGTCAACAGAGGTGGAACTTCTAGGTCTGTGTGTGCAGGCAGGGTTATGACAGATATGGAGGGTATAACAACATGCAGGCAGGGTTATGACCGATATGGAGGGTATAACGACATGCAGGCAGGGTTATGACCGATATGGAGGGTATAACGACATGCAGGCAGGGTTATGACAGATATAGAGGGTATAACGACATGCAGGCAGGGTTATGACCAATGTCCCGTCTAAGCTGCGCACGTACGCTCGCTCGCAGTTGCCCCGAGACTGCCGCGCATCTCCCCCTGGACTGCCACGCAGAAATATCAGCCCACAGAGAAAAGCACGAGATTGATTTTCACTCGACTTTGTAGAGCAGTCGTCACCAACCGACTGGTCGATCTCCAAGCTATTCCTAGTCAATCGCCAAACATTTCTGTAAAAAAAACAGCGATAAAGCCTTGTTTTGTTGCTGTTTTTTTCATCTCTGGCAGTGCCTTAGACTGCTGCGCCATTCGGGAGACCCTGAACTGTTTCCATTTTGAACCGTTGCATGTGTCTGAAGGTACAAACTTCCCGTTGGACCCAGAGAGCAAATCAAGTGCGCTATAGGTCTACCGCTGGCCAAACAGATGGCTCAGATTACCGTGTCCTCAGTAATGTAGCAAGCATAAAAGAAAGCTACAGCAAAGTTGATACTGTGAGATTTCAAAACGTTTGAAACCATGACTAGAGAGAGACTGTCAACGGATACAGCAAATAGCTGCTGTTTTTATGAGTGAATTCATGTTTAGGTTTTTACTCAGCACTGTCAACACTTTGTATTCAACACTTCTACAAGCCATAAAATGCACTTTCTTCCTATTTCCACTCAGTGCTACAACAATCAGCAGTAATGAATGAGTAGGAAAGTATATTTATACTGTAGGCTTGCGTTGTTGTTATTATTAGCAGTTTGGGGATTTTTTTTATTATCCAGGAATATTTCACTTTCTCTGTCATAGGAGTAACAACATGAATTTGTGTATGAGCCATCAGCTGGAAGACAGTGTCCCTTTTTTGTCAGTATCAGTGGAGGAAAGGCAGAGCAGAGGGATGTTCAGAGGCGGACTCTCAGTCTGCTGCTCTCTCCCTCCGCTGAGACAGACCATCAGATGCAGACACAGTCAGCCCAGTAAAATAAATGTTAAATGTATGCTCACTCAGATGTGCCTCAAAAATAATACAACAATGGATATATTACCTGTGTGATCATATAGCCTACCTCAAATTGTTTTCACCATGTTGACATTAGCAAACCACTCACCATCACGACGCTCTACGCGCTGTCTGCCATGACCCAAACAACAATGCATTGTCAGGGCAAATCAAGCAAAGCCAGTATGCGGTGATAATGTATAGGGCCAATAGTTTATTGCACAAACCTCATTGCTACAGAACTGTTTTTACTTGGTTAATGTTGGATATGTTTTTTAAGTCATGTTAAATAAAATGATCTTGACTCAGAAAAAGGTTGGTGACCACTGTTAGAGTTTTCCCTCAACACTATCAACGTTTCCTATTACTGTGGCAGTTGTCATCGAATCAACGCAATATTAGCCACTTTCAATGCAACATACCGAAACAAAACGAACTATGCAAGAGATTTTGTTGTAGGCAGAACGCATCGGAGTAGGATTATATTGCATTGACACGCACTACTCAGACCGTACTGTACACAGACCTGTGCGGCATAAACAATCAGAGCTGCAGTAGGCCTATATGCAAATAGACCATTGCCATACAGTATATGGATCTGTGACATTTGCTTTGAACTGGACTGTGTTTACAGCATTAGCGGTCGGGAATAGATGTGCTTGTTTTGAGATTAAAGCGAGAGTTGCGTGTAGCCATGTGTGCACATTTTGTTCATATCCTCTGCTAGTTAGTGAGTTATTAGCCTAGTTATAGATAATTTGTAATCAGCAATAGGGGAGTGATTGCTTCCTACAAGAGCACAAAATATGTACATTTATAGGCATCTTTGAAAAGCGAGTCCGGTAAATATTTTTTTTGTATTATGGGGCAGTGTTGTATTTTGAGACAGGCTTGAATAAGCTAAGTAGCCAATATGCAGAGGGTAGCATACTTTGTCTGATTCTCTATAGTAATGGGATTAATAATGCATTTTATTTTGTAAAATGGTTTCTTGAATCAAACAACACAACAACATTTTCAGTCACCTCCTTGTCTGAAGGACAAGTGGATAAACTGGTCAATGTCAAGCTCTGCAAGTGAACACCACACATTGGCTGCTAGTGTAGGCGGAATGATAGAACAGCTATTTCCACGGGATGCATTTTCTCCATTGTTTTTTATGGTAGGCCACTCTGGTAGGTCTACATTATGATCAAATAGCCACAGTAACCTACTTGGCCACTGTTATAACTGTAACTTAAAGTGGGTACAACCTCAGTGTTCACAGTAAACGCGTGCTGGAAGTTGCACACAATTTTCACAATGTTCAAGTTTGCGCTCAGCAGACCTCAAATCTGCTCAGTTCCGGTAAAAATTGGAGCGAACATTGGTTATGACAGATACGGCGGGTATAACGCAGAGTATAACGCAGAGTATAACGCCGAGTGACGTCGACTATTCTGGGCACTCAAGAGGAGTTGTAGACACACGATAGGTGCTAGTGCGTCACTCATGTAACCTTGGAGACACAATGGGGGAGCTTTTGGTAATGCAGATGACGTAGTGCTATTAGACCACGTTGGTTGAATATTCAGAGTAAAGGTCCCTTTTGACACTGGGGCTGCTTGTCATGCATTGAGCATGTTTCCTTTATCACTTGGACTTTATTGTCCTCCGTTTGATTGAGTCCCCTTGGTCTTCATTAAATCCATACACTTTAGGCATGAAAGACTTTTGTCCTCACAATTGCGGGCATGAATAACACTTCACAGATGCAAACGCAATTCTCTCATTTGTGAGGAGGATTTGAAGGCCGAGGTCAACGCTCTGGAATAGGGATCCTATAGACGAAGACATTTCATTCATGCCTTCTTGGAATTGTAATCTCTTTTCAAGGCGCTATTGATTACTGTGCCGTTCTTGATGTGGCCAGCTCCACAGATACACAAGGAGGAAGTGAGAAGTTATTGTTGCTGGTGTGATCACCAAGGACTAGCTGTGAGTGTGCTCAGCATGCGAGAGAGAGTGTGTCAAGTGAGTGAAAAAGTGTTTTGTTTAGGCTCTCTCCACCCATCTATTCTTACCCCCCATCAACAGAGCGTTTGGTGAGCCTCTTGTGTGTTTACGCTGAATTGCATTTTTGGGGATGGCCCAAGAGACTATGAGAAATCCCTCGTAGAGCCAGCTATGGCATGCATGGCAATTCTTTTGACCGAATAAATTAACAGTTTTTAGGAAAGCATCCTCTGGAGTAAGGACAATATGCAGTTTACTGGGCTCCATTTCTGCGTGAATTTATCACTTTGTTTACAGATGGCGATGCCTGTGCAACATATAATCAGCAAACTCGTGAGAGGAATTAACAAATGTAGCGTTGTGTCTACCGGTACAGGTGTACGGTTACGCATGAGGTAACCAGACAGACATTCTTTCTGCTTCAATCTATCTATACTTTTCTATTAAGACTTTCTCTTATTTCCTTGTTTCCCCCTCATCTTGTAATCAATATCTAAGCATTTTGAAAAAAAGTAGAAATCTATAGTGAATTTGGAGCAAACATTCTGAAATAATGGCCTTTCTACCGTTCTGGAGTGTGGGAGACTCTCTCCTCCCCAGCTAATGCCCAAGCACGTCTGATGCCTCAGAAAACAAATTAATCATACCCGTTAATAGTGAGAGGGAAAGAAGTGAAAGATATACTCCACCTCGAATTAGGAGGCAAAAAGTTTGGCTTTCATGAAGCATTAGAGAGATGATTAATTTGTCGTCTGAGGCGAAGAGGAGAGGGGCTGCAGAATAGCCTCCCCGTCCCCCAGCTTCTTAATAGGATTGTAGCTGCGCTCACCGATGCACTGATTAAAATGGACATTTGCAGCAGGGTAGACACTTAATTTTTTTTTATATCCATCTGCAGTGTGGCTAATGAATCTGTCTGCCGAGACAACGCTCTGGCGCTTTGACTTGGGTGGTGACCATGATAAGCTCCCTGAAGACCCCAAGCTTTCTTAGCCAGGAGATATGCCCCGCTATGGCAGGCTGACTGGGTGGAGCTGAGCCACGCTGGGGGAGGCTGACTGGGTGGAGCTGAGCCACGCTGGGGGAGGCTGACTGGATGGAGCTGGGCCCCGCTAGGGGAGGCTGACTGGGTGGAGCTGGGCCACGCTAGGGGAGGCTGACTGGGTGGAGCTGGGTCACGCTAGGGGAGGTTGACTGGGTGGAGCTGGGCCACGCTAGGGGAGGCTGACTGGGTGGAGCTGCGCCTTGTAAGGGAATGCTGACTGGGTGTAGCTGGGTCACGCTAGGGGAGGCTGACTGGGTGAAGCTAGGTGAAGCTGGGCTACGCTAGGGGAGACTGAGGCCCCCAGAGGTCCTATGTACGCTTCAGGCCCACATGAAGACTTGAATGAGAGAGTTGAGTAGTGTAGTGGTGACTACTCACTCACTCATTAGACTGGTGAGTCACTCTCCTGCTGCTGACTGATTCAGTATGAGCAGGCAGCAGCAGCCTGGTTAACTCTGAATAGGAACCCTGAGGTTAGAGAGTCAGCTGCTATAATAACCTCTATTACTGAGACTGATTCACTGGCGCGCCACACATTAATTACACTACCCACTGACATCCTGACTGTCAGACTTATACTTCTTGTCTGATTCAGAGCTTTGCTATGTGACTGAATCAGAGAGGTGATTGACGTCTGACTCTGATTCACATGAGTGATACAGCTCAGATTCATTCTGAGCTGAATGTTGATTCAGAGCAGTAGGCCTACTACAAACCAGGTACCAGTGTTAGGCTTAACACCTGTTAGAGGCTGAATCTGTAGAATGTATCCATCTGATCCATACCCTAAGCCTTCAAAGCACAGCAAATTATTCACTTTACAAACAGCTCCTCAGTCGGATCAAACTCCCAGTTGATTCAAAGCGACTCACTCAGCTGTACCACTCCAAAGCCAACCCAGAACATCGCTCCACAGCAGCACTTAAAATGGTGCAATGCCCACCTGTGGCTGAGCGGAAAATGAAAGACCACTTGAAAGAATTATTGTGACACCGTTCAGATCTCCCTCTCATCCCATCCCCAGACATGTTCAGATTTCCCTCTCATCCCATCCCCAGACATGTTCAGATCTCCCTCTCATCCCATCCCCAGACATGTTCAGATCTCCCTCTCATCCCATCCCCAGACATGTTCAGATCTCCCTCTCATCCCATCCCCAGACATGTTCAGATCTCCCTCTCATCCCATCCCCAGACATGTTCAGATCTCCCTCTCATCCCATCCCCAGACATGTTCAGATCTCCCTCTCATCCCATCCCCAGACATGTTTGTGTTATGTCTGCTCTGCTCTATCAGCTATAATAAGACCCAGTCTTCTCCAGTACGCTGGCAAACAGCAGAACCCCTCCGTGAAGCTGATGTTTCTGTGCAGTGTGTGTTGTGTTGTGACAGGTGTGAGAGGGAGCCTGCCAACGTCCGCTGGTGCCAGGTGCCAGCCAGGCGATGCCAGTGTGGCAGGGGGTTGTCACGGCGATGCGAGCGTCTGCTCTGTTGTGGGCCTTGTTTACGTCTTGTTTGCGAGCCGTCTCAGACAGTAAACGGGTGTTTAGAAGATGTGAGGTGGAATTGAACGGGCAGAGGAGGAGAAGGACGCCTCCGTTCATCGTACTGTAGATCACAGATCTGGGAGGTTAAGGCGGAGATGTAGAGTGATGTTTCTTAGAACTGTCTTCCTGCTACTAGTTTCTCTGTTCACAATGCCTCCCCTCAGGCTATGAGCAGATACCAGGCTCAGAGTAGATTGCATTGCAATAAGTGTAATAAATGGCAAACACTTCTTACATTTTCCAAATCTTATCTCACTGGGAGGAAATTATTATTTTCTATGGCAAATATTCTGATGAGATGCATATTTTGCATCACTGGAAATGTCACGTTGGACATGTAACAATTTGCCAGATGATACACTGGCTCCTCTCAGAAGTTCAAACCTCATGATGATCTTCTTTAGTTAGAAACGTCTAAATGGGACCCTTGGGACGTCCCAACTCTGACGTCATCCCATTCAAGTCGAAGATTTAAATGGTTAGGGTTAAGGTTAGGGTTTCTTAATTTCTTTGAACGGGGGAAAAAAACATCAGATTCACAGATTATACATCACTTTTTTTTAATCAACTAATTGACTGATGTCTGTTCAATTGTTTGAATTCCATTTATTTCGGTGGGGTTTGGGAGCTCAATGCGCACGTTGCACAATTTCTCTAGAGATAAATCAGATCCAGCCTGAACTATGCGATGAAGTAGGGAGTTTTCAACAGGCCAATATTCTACATAGGTTAGCGCATAAAACATGGTAATTATTGATAGTTGGTATTCAGCAGTCATAAAAGAATGCCTTATTTACTTTGAAGAACTGCAGAATAGTGATTTTGTCAGACAGCATAGGCAGCAGCTCTATAGAGATGAGATGATGACTTTGAATGAAATAATAAAGTCATCAAATAAAACAAATGTAATATACACACCTGAAATATGTTATTAAATAATGTGAATAAATGATTGTTAATAAGTGATAAGCAGAAATGGGCAGTCACTACCATCATGGGTTGAATCTGTTACAGCATTCAACCCAAATAATCGAAACCTAAATCAAAACATTTGATTATCTTTTAATAATCCAACCGAAACCGAACCAACCTCAAAAAGCACCAATCGCTCAGCACCAGTGGTTAGTAATTCTGTGAAGCAGGCTTCTAGGTAAAAAAAACAACATCTTGTTCTGGGTGCCCTCAGTGGCCTTTACATGGCTGCTTCTCTGCCTCCCTGCAGTTCACACTCTTCACTGTGGCTGGATGGAGAAAATTCCAGACTGTTTGTAAAAATAAGGCAGGCATTCATACGACCATAAGGTATGGTGAAAGTAAGGCTGTGGCGGTCACTAAATTTTGTCAGACTGTGATTGTCAAGCAAATAACTGCCGGTCTCATGGTAATTGACCGTTAATTATCAGAAACACATTTAGCATCTCCTGGCTTTCACACATAGCCTACAAGCCACTGTTGCAGACCTTTGGAACATTTACATTTTAAAAAGTCTAAATTCATGTAATATAGCCTACACCTTTACAATAAATCCATGATTTATTTTAGACAGGGATAAAGAAACATGAAATTAGGAACATTTTGTCAGATGAACAGAATAGCATACTCTGAGTTGTCCTTATGTTAGGTCCTGATCTGGCTATGCCATATGCACATCTATCATTCCAGTGTTTAATTGCTATATTGTGATTACCTCGCCACCATGGCCTATTTATTGCCTTACCTCCCTTATCTTACCTCATTTGCACTCACTGTATATAGACTTATTATTATTTCTTTCTACTGGATTATTGGCTGTATGTCTGTGTATTCCATGTGTAACTCTTTGTTGTTGTATGTATCAAACTGCTGTGCTTTATCTTGGCCAGGTCGCAGTTGTAAATGAGAACTTGTTCTCAACTAGCCTACCTGGTTAAATAAAGGTAAATAAATAAATAAATATGGCTGTGGGCTACACTCGTTCATTTAGCAGAAAAGATTTGCTTAGAATTCCGTGGCATTATTTTATATTATTTTATAGTATGAGGAATACAATTGAACAAAGCTGAATAAAATAGAAAGGATATTTTCTCCAACCGATTTGAGGGAGTGCGCACATGCGGCTATTCTGTGTTGAGCGGTTAACAGAGAAATAGGTATTCCTATGTGCTTAATTTATAGTTATTAATGTTACTTTAGTTGATACATTGTAAGGCTGCATGATGCGACTCTAATAATGATTTGAGAAAAAGTTGCTTGAAAGGCATGAGTTCTGCTTTGTTTTTTTGCGCAGGCTGTACACACTTAATCAGTCTCTCATTCACAGTTTGACAAGCACTTGATAATGCCTCAAATTTCCTGGCGGCATCCCCTTTGTGGCCCTTTTGCGGCCAGTGACAGTTGGGCCCTTGAGCTAAATATAATAATTATTATTCCCTTCTCCCTGAGTACTGTGTGCTCCGAAGCACCTCTCATTCACATAGCTCTCCATCACGTGATCGGTTCTTTCTCGCAGGCTACAAGTGATGACAGACACATTGGGGGCGCAACTGCGCACGTCCTTATCCAATTCCGAGGTGCATATTTAAGATATTGGAAGAACTGTCAACCAACAAGATGAGTAGGCCTATCGAAATGTCAATCTACTATCCCCCATAGTACAAAAGTTGACCTATTCTGTGCGAGAAATATACATTCCAAACATAGTCTGGGACAGTTGTGGGATCCGATAGATCCCAAATTAATACAACCACTAGCATCAAAAAAACTTTTTTTACGCAATGAGGCAGACTCAACAGATCAGAACGTTTAGCTTAAAATGTTTTAACTATTAGGCTATTTCTTCACATTATAAGCGCAGAAATGCACTCACGGCAGTAGGCTGTAAGCGCAAATGTTCCATTAGCGGCAAAAACACCATAATCAAAAGTGACCGCAAATGCGATTATGCATGTAATGCTTTTATTATAAAGGGGCATTTTTTTTGTGAAAATTATTTTCCCCAAACTTGAAACTCACACGCTGCCTAGAGTATGTATGCCAGTTAGGCTCTACACCCCTTGTAAAGCAGATTAATGTGCTTCATTTTAAGAAATTATTTGGCCACTTTAGTGATACAAACCTTATCAAAATATGTAATTCACAAGTGATAGGATAATATTGTCAACCATCAGAGTATTCTTGATTTAATCTTGTCTTAACATATACTAAATAATATATGTGTGAAATTTGTTTTTATTTACAATGGACCATCATCATGCACCTGTCTGGAAACAGGGTCTGGGGAAAAAATGCATGTCATCTATGCACTTAAATAGCGAATGGAGGATGCTTTTCCCCGTGGTTTATTTTCATGCCAGCCAAGTAGGCTAGACTCCTGTTGTAAAGAGAATCAATGTGCTTAATATTAGTGAAGTTGAGAAATAAATATAGAAAGCTGATGGGATCCTCCTCTTTTTCATAGAGGCCGTCACTCTGTTTTCTCAAGCATTTGCATAGCCTATAGAAATGTTGTGCAACATGAGTTAAAATTGAATTGTATTTGTCACATGCACCGAATACAACAGGTGTAGACCTTACAGTGACATGCTTACATACAAGCCATTAACCAACTATGCTGTTTTAAGAAAAATAGCTACAAAAATAAGATATAAAAGTTACCAATAATTAAAGAGCAGCTGTAAAATAACAATAGCAAGACTATATACAGGGGGTACTGGTACAGAGTCAATATGCGGTTAGTCGAGGTAATATGTACATGTAGGTAGAGTTATTAAGGTGACTATGCATAGATAATTAACAGAGATTAGCAGCAGTGTAAAAGAGGGGGGGCAATGCAAATAGTCTGGGTAGCCATTTTATTAGATGTTCAGGAGTCTTATGGTTTGGGGGTAGAAGCTGTTTAAAAGCCTCTTGGACCTAGACTTGGCTCTCCGATACCGCTTGCCATGCGGTAGCAGAGAGAACAGTCTATGACTAGGGTGTCTGGAGTCTTTGACAATTTTTAAGGCCTTCCTCTGACACCGCCTGGTATAGAGGTCCTGGATGGCAGGAAGCTTTGCCCCAGTGATGTACTGGGCCGTACGCACTACCCTCTGTAGTGCCTTGCGGTCGGAAGCCGTACAGTTGCCATACCAGGCAGTGGCGCAACTAGTCAGGATGCTCTCGATGGTGCAGCTGTAGAACCTTTTGAGGATCTGAGGACCCATGCCAAATATTTTCAGTCTCCTGAGGGGGATTAGGTTTTGTCGTGCCCTCTTCACAACGGTCTTGGTGTGCTTAGACCATGTTAGTTTGTTGGTGATGTGGACACCAAGGAACTTTAAGCTCTCAACCTGCTCCACTACAGCCCCGTCATTGAGAATGGGGGCGTGCTCAGTCCTCCTGTTCCTGTAGTCCACAATCATCCCCTTTGTCTTGATCACGTTGAGGGAGAGGTTGTTGTCCTGGCACCACACGGCCAGGTCTCTGACATCCTCCCTATAGGCTGTCTCGCCATTGTTGGTGATCAAGCCTACCACTGCCTACCACAAACTTAATTATGGTGTTGGAGTCGTGCTTGGCCATGCAGTCATGAGTGAACAGGGAGTACAGGAGGGGACTGAGTATGCACTCCTGAGGGGCTCCCATGTTGAGGATCAGCGTGGCAGATGTGTTGTTACCTACCCTTACCACCTGGGGGCGGCCCTTCAGGAATTCCAGAATCCAGTTGGTCATTTGCTTAGTGATGAGATTTGAGGGCACTATGGTGTTGAATGCTGAGCTGTAGTCAATGAATAGCATTCTCACATAGGTGTTCCTTTTGTCCAGGTGTGAAAGGGCAATGTGGAGTGCAATAGAGATTGCATCATCTGGGGATCTGTTGGGGCGGTATGCAAATTGGAGTGGGTCTAGGGTTTATGGGATAATGGTGTTGATGTGAGCCATGACCAGCCTTTCAAAGCACCACGGCTACAAGGGAGTGGTACGGGTCGGTAGTCATTTAGGCAGGTTACCTTAGTGTTCTTGTGCACAGGGACTAGGGTGGTCTGCTTGAAGCATGTTTGTATTACAGACTCAGACAGGGAGAGGTTGAAGGTGTCAGTGAAGATACTTGCCAGTTGGTCAACGCATGCTCGGAGTACACGTCCTGGTAATCTGTCTGCGGCCTTGTGATTGTTTAAAGGTCTTACTTACATTGGCTATGGAGAGCGTGATCACACAGTCGTCCGGAACAGCTGATGCTCTCATGCATGCTTCAGTGTTGCTTGCCTCGAAGCGAGCATAGAAGTAATTTAGCTCGTCTGGTAGGCTTGTGTCACTGGGCAGCTCACGGCTGTGCTTCCCTTTGTAGTCTAATAGTTTGCAAGCCCTGCCACATCCGACGAGCGTCGGAGTCGGTGTAGTACGATTCGATCTTAGACCTGTATTGACGCATTGCCTGTTTGATGGTTCGTCAGAGGGCATAGATGGATTTTTTATAAGCACTCCTTGAAAGTGGCAGCTCTACCCTTTAGCTCAGTGCGGATGTTTCCTGTAATCCATGGCTTCTGTTTGGGGTATGTACGTACAGTCATTGTGGGGACAACAGTGACTGATGTGGTGTACTCCTCAATGCAATCGGAAGAATCCCGGAACATATTCCGGTCTGTGCTAGCGAAACAGTCCTGTAGCTTAGCATCTGCTTCATCTGACCACTTTTTTTATTGATCGAGTCATTGGTGCTTCCTGCTTTAGTTTTAGCTTGTAAGCAGGAATCAGGAGGATATAATTATGGTCAGATGTGCCAAATGGAGGGCGAGGGAGAGCTTTGTACGCATCTCTGTGTGTGGAGTAAAGGTGGTCTAGAGTTTTTCTCCCTCTGGTTGCACATATAACACGCTGGTAGAAATGAGGTGAAACGGATTTAAGTTTCCCTGCATTAATGTCCCCGGCCACTAGGAACGCCGCCTCTGGATGAGCGTTTTCCTGTTTGCTTATGGTGGTCTTAGTGCCAGCATCGGTTTGTGGTGGTAAATAGACAGCTACAAAGAATATAGATGAAAACACTCTTGGTAGATAGTGTGGTCTACAGCTTATCATGAGATACTCTACCTCAGCCGAGCAAAACCTCAAGACTTCCTTAGATATCATGCACCAACTGTTGGTTATAAATGTACATAGACCGCAACCCCTTGTCTTACCAGAGGCTGCTGTTCTATCCTGCTGATAGTGTGTAACCCGCCAGCTGTATGTTATTTATGTCGTCGTTCAGCCACGACTCTGTGAAACATAAGATATTACAGTTTTTAATGTCGCAGTAGGATATACGTCCTTGTAGTTCGTCCACTTTATTATCCAGCAATTGTCGTTGGCCGGTAGTACCGATGGCAAAGACAGATTAACTACTCGTCGCCGGATCCTTACAAGGCACCCCGATCTCCTTCCGCGATATCTCCGTCTTTCTCCTGCGAATGAAGTGAGGGCATGTCCAAATAAAAAAAAATAATTCCGGACAGATATTCCTCAGGTTTCTGCCTTCCATGTCAGTTCTGTTATACTCACATACATTATTTTAACACTCTTAGAAACTTCAGAGTGTTTCCTATCCAATAGTACTAATTATGTGCATATCCTAGTTTCTGGGCCTGAGTGGCAGGCATTTTACTTTGGGCACGTCAGACAGGTGAAAATTCTGAAAATGGGACCCTAGCCCTAAGAAGTTAAGAGCCCATAAAATGGCAGCCATCTCCTCCAGCGCCCCTCCGGCGTTCATGGGCTCTCATGAAGTGTTTGATTAGATTTTCGATTACATTTGTATTGATGTCAGAGTGATTAGAGGGACAATAGAGTGCTGAGTACCAGGCAGTTAGCAAGTTTGGTAGGCTACTAATGACCATCAGCAGCATAAGAGCTTGGAGAAGCCTAATTACCATGACTAAATGGTCACGTCGAATTTGACCGCCTTCATGACTCGTGACCGCCGGTGTGGCTGTAAATACGGTCACTGCAACAGCCCTAGTCATCGTACCAGGTTGCTGTTGTCTATGATAGACTGTTGTTATGTAAATAGCATCTGCTTGGGCTTTGTGTTTGTTTCTGTTTTGTTTTGGAATGTTTTTGTTTATACAAGTACATTAGTGTTCAAATTATGGAGTATAGCTGGAAGACACTGACAGCACGGAGCAATAATTCATATCAGCAAGAATTGGAAGAATTGGAATGAGGACAAAGTAAAAGACAATGAATATCCTCTCTATGTTCATCCTGTCCCCCCTTCATCCTGTTCTCTTTCTTTCTCTCCTCCTCTCTCTCTCTCTCTCTCTCTCTCTCTCTCTCTCTCTCTCTCTCTCTCTCTCTCTCTGTGGAAGAGTCTCCTCTTCCCTACTAAACATATCCAATTAGACAAAACACACACACATTTACAATACATTTCTCCCTCCCAATGACCTGGAATGTTTAGATGGGTCAGACAAAGCCAACTTCAAAGACTCATAACACACTAACACATGGCTAAGACCTTTCTATTATAGAGATTAATTTAGAGCAACTAATATAAAAATATCTAATATAGAGAATAATATAGAGCAACTAATATAAAAATATCTAATATAGAGAATAATATAGAGCAACTAATATAGAAATATCTAATGTAGAGAATAATATAGAGCAACTAATATAGAAATATCTAATGTAGAGAATAATATTGAGCAACTAATATAGAAATATCTAATATAGAGAATAGTATAGAGCAACTAATATAGAAATATCTAATATAGAGAATAATATAGAGCAACTCATATAGAAATATCTAATATAGAGAATAATATAGAGCAACTAATATAGAAATATCTAATATAGAGAATAATATAGAGCAACTAATATAGAAATATCTAATACAGTGGGGCAAAAAAGTATTTAGTCAGCCACCAATTGTGCAAGTTCTCTCACTTAAAAAGATGAGAGAGGCCTGTAATTTTCATCATAGGTACACTTCAAATATGACAGACAAAATGAGGAAAAGAAATCCAGAAAATCAAATTTTTTATGAATTTATTTGCAAATTATGGTGGAAAATAAGTATTTGGTCACATACAAACAAGCAAGATTTCTGGCTCTCACAGACCTGTAACTTCTTCTTTAAGAGGCTCCTCTGTCATCCACTCATTACCTGTATTAATGGCACCTGTTTGAACTTGTTATCAGTATAAAAGACACCTGTCCACAACCTCAAACAGTCACACTCCAAACTCCACTATGGCCAAGACCAAAGAGCTGTCAAAGGACACCAGAAACAAAATTGTAGACCTGCACCAGGTTGGGAAGACTGAATCTGCAATAGGTAAGCAGCTTGGTTTGAAGAAATCAACTGTGGGAGCAATTATTAGGAAATGGAAGACATACAAGACCACTGATAATCTTCCTCGATCTGGGGCTCCACGCAAGATCTCACCCCGTGGGGTCAAAATGATCACAAGAACGGTGAGCAAAAATCCCAGAACCACACGGGGGGACCTAGTGAATGACCTGCAGAGAGCTGGGACCAAAGTAACAAAGCCTACCATCAGTAACACACTACGCCACCAGGGACTCAAATCCTGCAGTGCCAGACGTGTCCCCCTGCTTAAGCCAGTACATGTTCAGGCCCGTCTGAAGTTTGCTAGAGAGCATTTGGATGATCCAGATGAGGATTGGGAGAATGTCAGATGAAACCAAAATATAACTTTTTGGTAAAAACTCAACTCGTCGTGTTTGGAGGACAAAGAATGCTGAGTTGCATCCAAAGAACACCATACCTACTGTGAAGCATGGGGGTGGAAACATCATGCTTTGGGGCTGTTTTTCTGCAAAGGGACCAGGACTGACTGATCCGTGTAAAGGAAAGAATGAATGGGGCCATGTATCGTGAGATTTTGAGTGAAAACCTCCTTCCATCAGCAAGGGCATTGAAGATGAAACGTGGCTGGGTCTTTCAGCATGACAATGATCCCAAACACACCGCCCGGGCAACGAAGGAGTGGCTTCGTAAGAAGCATTTCAAGGTCCTGGAGTGGCCTAGCCAGTCTCCAGCTCTCAACCCCATAGAAAATCTTTGGAGGGAGTTGAAAGTCCGTGTTGCGCAGCGACAGCCCCAAAACATCACTGCTCTAGAGGAGATCTGCATGGAGGAATGGGCCAAAATACCAGCAACAGTGTGTGAAAACCTTGTGAAGACTTACAGAAAACGTTTGACCTCTGTCATTGCCAACAAAGGGTATATAACAAAGTATTGAGATAAACTTTTGTCATTGACCAAATACTTATTTTCCACCATAATTTGCAAATAAATAAATTAAAAATCCTACAATGTGATTTTCTAGATTTTTTTTTCTCATTTCGTCTGTCGTAGTTGAAGTGTACCTATGATGAAAATTACAGGCCTCTCTCATCTTTTTAAGTTGGAGAACTTGCACAATTGGTGGCTGACTAAATACTTTTTTGCCCCACTGTATAGAGAATAATATAGAGCAACTAATATAGAAATATCTAATATAGAGAATATAGAGCAACTAATACAGAAATATTTAATATAGAGCAGCAGTGCCGCTGAATCAACCCTCCTATTTAATGTGGCCTGCACAGATGCGTGTCAATCTCTCCTGTCAATCTCTCCAGGCTCAAAGTGGAGGAGAGATTGATTTCATCACTACTTGTATTTGTGAGAGGTATTGACATGTTGAATGCACCGAGCTGTCTGTTTAAACGACTCTCACATAGCTCGGACACCCATGCATACCCCACAAGACATGCAACCAGAGGTCTTTTCACAGTCCAGAACAGATTATGGGAAGCGCACAGTACTACATAGAGCCATGACTACATGGTACTCTATTCCACATCAAGTAACTGATGCAAGCAGTAAAATTTGATTTAAAAAACAGATAAAAATACATTTTATGGAACAGCAGTGACTGTGAAGAGACACACACACACACACATGATAACATGCACATACATACACATGGATTTTGTGTTGTAGATAAGTGGTAGTGGAGTAGTAGCCTGAGGGCACACACTTAATGTCTTGTGAAATATATTGTAATGTTTGTAAAATTGTATAATGTTGTTGCTGTACCCCAGGAAGAGTAGCTGCTGCCTTGGCAGGAACTAATGGGGGTCCATAATAAATACAAATACAAAAATACATAAGTGAGCCAAAGAGCCTGTGTTGGAGAGCAGAGATTTTGGGACCTGCTGCTTCCTAAAGAAGGATGTCAAATGGATAAGCGCACTGGTCAATGGCATGTGAAATTTGCAGAGGCTTTCTGATCAGCACCATTTCCTCCTCCTCGGCAATCTCTCCAGGGGATTGGACATGGCAATTTTCTGCCCTGCGGGGGTAGGCGTGCGTGGCTGGACTGATCCGCTCAAGGGGCGCCACAGGGGGGTTACTCTCCACAACCCAGAGGGACTATAGCATGGCCAATGTACCCACTGGTGAACATGTTACACTATCTGTGTCATCGTAATGTGACAGTAGTACGTCTGAGGGGTATAGGGTGCAGGGAATGTGCATCTGAGCATTCTTTATAAAGCTGTATCTGTACTGACCTGTCATAACAAATTATAGAATCATTTTTATTCATACACTCTATGAGGTTTCTTTCTTGTAAGTGTTATCTCATTACTCTGATGATAGTGTTATAATAATTTAATTGTAAGATCCTTAAAATGGTATTAATTGACTTCAGTAGAGCGTTTAACACCATCCAGCCACACCTACTGGTGGATAAACTGGTGAATTTTGGTGTCAACTCTCTACTGATCAAGTGGATTAATAGTTTCCTTGTGAACCGTACTCAACAAGTGAAGTTTAACGCCGCCATCTCTACGTCTAGAACGGTGAATACGGGAGCCCCTCAAGGTTGCGTACTTTCACCGATACTGTACACACTGTACACAAACGATTGTCAAGCCTCTGACGCAGCCCACAAGTTGTTTAAATATGCAGATGACACCGCTGTTGTGGGTTTCCTCAACCCAGACCAAGCCTCTCCAAGGGTTTGACAGAGAAACTGCAAAATCCAGTGGTGTGCAGATAACTTTCTTGAAATATACGTTAAGAAAACAAAAGAGATGGAAATTGATTTCAGTTGAAATAAAACTCTGCTACCCCCTACGAAGATCAGTGGGGAATCAGTCGATAGAGTGACCACATAGAAGTACCTGGGAATCCAAATAGACAATAAACTGAAATTCAGTGACTGTGCCTTTGCAAAGATAAAGAAATTGTAACAGAGAATTCTTTTTTTTTACGCAAACTGAACAATTTTAATGTCAACCGCCATATCTATCAAATGTTCTATAAATCTGTCCTGCAGAGTGTGCTGTCCTTTGGTCTGATATGTGTGTTCAGAAACATGCGAGTGCAAGATCATTTGGTATAGGTTTAGAATCCGCCACCAACCTGTACACAAAACTCATCCTTCTAAAACTTTGAAATCAGAATTCAGTCACAGCAGCAGCCGGACAAGGGGAAAGAGACTTCTTCCCTCCATCTCTCCCCACTCCACCTCTCCCCTTTCCACCTCTCCTCCCTCCATCTCTCCCACCTCCATCTCTCCCCCCTAATCTCTCCTCCATCTCTCTCTCCCCCCATCTCTCTCCTCCCCTATCTCCCTCTCCTCCCTCCATCTCTCCTCCCTCCATCTTGCCTTATTTCACCTCTCCAGCTAGAAAATAACAAGCTGTTTGGAGATCCATTATCACTCAAACAACATTAAAAGGGGAATTCATTCCAGATTGCTGTGAGATGTGGGTACACATCTATGGTGATTAAAACTTTGTTTTCTTCTGCCTTGTTCTTATTTCAGGCTCTTGTCTTGTTAGGGTGAGTCAGGTGATTAAATGTTACGTGACTGTTGGCTGAGTCTTTCATCATGTCCTTCCTGGTGTAGGATGAGACTGAAACAAGATGGCTTTTGGCGTCTGGCTTTGGTTTGGGGGTTTATTTTTTGCCAAGTCAGAGCGAGCCAGCCAGGTGATTAAACATTGTATGAATGTTGCAAGGATCTCCCCTCTCTGTGTAGACTATAAGACTGAAACAAGGTGCGGATTTGGAACAAAAGGCCATATTCTATTGTGCATTTTTCAGACACAGTAAGACTGGAATTTGTGTGTGTGTGTGTGATTATCTGTCCATGATGCATATGTAAGTGCTTCTGCAGGCATTCAGCAAAGTAGTTTATGTGAAAGGCATGTTAATGAAAGTGTAGAAAGGGTGACATTATTATAGCCCAGCGAAAGTTGACTATGTTCTGAGAGTAATATATTCTCCTTTGTTCTGGGAATGAATTAATTCAGCCTGCCTGATGATCAAAGCCACACAAACACACACACACACAGCTGTCTAAGAATGGCAGGCATCTGCATTTGATGGCATTTTATATGGGAGTTTGGGGAGGAATGAGAAGATTTAACAAGGCATTTGGTATTCATCGGCTTTTGATTAAGTGGGATGGTTTGAGCCATGTCTGAATCAGAGAGGAAAGTTTTAACTACCTGCCTGGGAGGTCAAATTTTGACCCAGAATACATATATTTGCATGATTCTTTTCCCTGATTGGCTCGCGGGGTGCACCTTTTCGCCCTTGCCGTTTATTGCGTCTGAATGAGAGGATATGTGCGTGTCCACCAACAAGTGACCCACATACACTACATTAACTCTAGTAGGGGACAGGATGAGACCACTAACCTCTCGCTCTCGCTCTCTCACTCTCTCTCTCGCTCTCAATCGCTCTCGCTCTCAATCTCTCTCTCTCGCTCTCTCAATCTCTCTCTCTAAACCACACACATCTTAATGCCCAGACCACTAACTCTCTCTCTCTCTCTCTCTCTCTCTCTCTCTCTCTCTCTCTGTCTCTGTCTCTGTCTCTGTCTCTCTCTCTCTGTCTCTCTCTCTCTATAAAAAAACCAAACTTTTTTCTTTATGTATTTTCCACCCCTCCTTTTTCTGTTTCTGTTTCTCTCTCTATCTTTGCACGTTGTTATACCATGGCCCTGTTTTCACCTACTGTCTATTACCAACTAGGAGCAGTGTGTTACTCTCAGTGGACACCCTCTTCCATCACTTTCACTATTTACCACTTAGAGACCTGGGCCCGTATCCACAACGCATCTCAGAGTAGGAGTGTTGATCTATGATCAGGTCCCAACCTGTCCATATAATAGTATTCATTATGATCTAAAAAGCAAAACTGATCCTAGATCAGCACTCTTTGTGGATGCGGGTCCTGATATTCTCTTTGTATGTCAGTTTGTAAGAGCCTCTGAGTGGCTCTGGCACTTTGTCTACATCTGGTGTCGCCCTTGAATGCTAACGCTACCTGCAGATTGATGTTTACCGGAGGCCTTGCAGACAGAGTTTAGCGCCCTCTCTGAGTTGAAGGACCTCTGGAACTGATTAGTCAAACAGAATAGATGTGTTTGTGAGAGAGAGAGATTTATACTGCATTCTCTGGGTTTTTTGGAAGGAAAAATGTATAACTGTCCCTGTGAGTTTTCTCAAACCCTTGTTTCTGTCGGAGTTGAACAATCCAACAGCAATCTATGACCTCTTCAACACTTCATTATAAGAAGACCACCGAAGCAGAAAGGAATAGGAAAGCAGGAGTACAGCAGAAAAGGTAAACCTCCGTTCAGCCTGCCCAGCAAACTTCTTAGGCATCTATTCCTCCCACTTTTAAGTCCCTGGGAATTGACCACTTTTCTCTTGGAAGGGACAGGCGGTACTCAAACAGAGCTTTATCTACACTGAACAAAAATATAAATGCAGCATGTAAAGTGTTTCATGAGCTGAAGTAAAATATCGAATACATTTTCCATACGCACAAAAAGGTTATTTCTCTCAAATGTTGTGCACAAATTTGTTTACATCCCTGTTAGTGAGCATTTCTCCTTTGCCAAGATAATCCATCCACCTGACAGGTGTGGCATATTAAGAAGCCGCTCTAAAATATGCAGTTTTGTCACACAACACAATGCCACAGATGTCTCAAGTTTCAAGGGAGCGTGCAATTGGCATGCTGACTGTAAGAATGTCCACCAGATCAGTTGGCAGATGAATGTTAATTTCTTTACCATAAGCCACCTCCAATGTTGTTTTAGAGAATTTGTCAGTACATCCAACGTTGTGAACAGAGTCCCCATGGTGGGGTTATGGTATGAACAGGCATAAGCTATGGACAATGAACACAATTGCATTTTATCAATGGCAATTTGAATGCACAGAGATACCGTGACGAGATCCTGAGGCCCATTATCGTGCCGTTCATCCACCGCCATCACCTCGTCTTTCGCATGATGATGCACGGCCCAATGTCACAAGGATCTGTACACAATTCCTGGAAGCTGAGAATGTCCCAGTTCTTCCATGGCCTGCATACTCACCAGACATGTCACCCATTGAGCATGTTTGGGATGCTCTGGATCCACGTGTACGACAGCGTGTTCCAGTTCCCGCCAATATCCAGCAACTTTGCACAGCCATTGAAGAGGAGTGGGACAACATTCCACAGGCCACAATCTGATCAACTCTATGCAAAGGAGATGTGTCGAGCTGCGTGAGGCAAATGGTGGTCAATATCTGTGACCAACAAATGCATATCTGTATTCCCAGTCATGTGAAATCCATAGATTAGGGCCTAATGAATGTATTTCAATTGACTGATTTCCTTATATGAACTGTAACTCTTTAAATAAAATCTTTGAAATTGTTGCATGTTGCATTTATATTTTTGTTCAGTATAGTTCAGGGCTGTTCCATGTCAATCCTGGAGGGCCAAAACCCTTCTGGTTTTCATCTTTCATTCTAATCAGGGACTGATTCAGACCTGGGACACCAGGTGAGTGAAATTAACTACCAGGTAGAAACAAAAAACAGAAGTATTCCGGCCCTCCAGGACAGACATTGAACAGCCTTGATCTAGTTAGTGTGGGCCGGGAGACGAGAGGAATAGGAAGAGATCGGATCCTGGATGTGGATGGGCCAGCCATTTACAAGCTGCCTCCTGGAATGCCTTTCTCTCTTTTTCACTCACTCACTCACCCTCTTCTTCTTTGCCTCCATGTGGAGTGAAAGGGAGGAGAATGAGAAAGAGAATTTCACCTAGAAAAAAACCCATACCTCCTCAGGGAAGACAGAAACATACGTAATGGGCAGATTTGGGAAAATGGCTCCAAGAAGTTTGCCACTTCTACAGTGTCAAGTGCCTTTATACACTACCACTACTAAGTGGTTTTCTTACTATTCTGTTTGGAGATGCTTTATAATGTCAAAGCTGAAGACTGCAGTGTTAGCCCACCCTCAGGCTTTTTCCAGTGGACAATGCCCCTACTTCAGATCGACGAATGGAGCTAAATGTCTCTCAAATTCTCCTCAGGTCAGGAAAAAGAGTTCAAGTCCTCTCCTGTTAGTGTTTCATGCTCGTAAAACTGTTTCTACTATATAGCTCAGCAATCTCCCTCAAGTTCTTTCTCTTCTCTAATCTCTCTCTCTGCTCTACTCCCTTGTGCTTTCTACTTTAGCTGAGTCATTTAGGAGCGGTGCCAAGGGGCTCTACTCTCCAGGATAACTTTATCACTTACTCATACTCTTTAATGCTACTCGCCTTGAAGGTGTCATTTTAATAAAATACCTATTCATGTGGATTGAAATTAAGTGGACAAATATGTGTGGCCGTGCGGCTGCGGGGAGATGTACGGCCCTCTGGAGCTGTCCTCCAGGATGATAAATCAGTCTTAATGATCCCTTTTAAACAGCTGATTGTTTCAGCCTTCAGATACACGGCCAGGGTTTCCTCTGTCCTCCTGCTCTTCCTGCTCCCAGCAACAGATTGGGCACAGGAAGGAAGCCCTGTTAGAGACGGCAGTACATTCTGAACTACACTCTAGAAAAATCTGTGCCTAGTTACATATCACTGTTTTAAGTAACTTTCTTAAATGATGCAATGATTACAATCTTTTTGTGTTTTTTGGGGGAGGGGCCGTACGTATTTGTGTGTCTTTGGTGTAATTGCATGCTGGCTTATGGTTTTGGCCGGTCAGTGCTAGGGGAAATTAGGAGCGTCAGGTCGATTAACCAGTCGTTTCCTGAAGGAAATGTCTCCCGCTGAGCAAACGTGTGTGTTCAGCAGTCAGGATCAAAGGTCCATGTTACACACCAGGTCACACACACATGAGCTGTCTCCATGGAGAAAAGGTGCTTTAAGTCATGCTACATGAATCTGTCCATTTCCTTAACTCAAAAGATTATCATGAATGCAAAGTAAAAACTACATTTGATTGGGGGGTGCACACAGTTGAAAATAGAGACTATTCTGTACTTTGGGCAAAGCTATGTTAGTAACACTGACATGTGGATGGATTGTGAGATGTATTTTCTTCAAAAGAAGTGCCATTCAAATGAGCTTCTTGTTCAAAACCCCTAAGACAGCTGGAATTGCCAGGTTCTGCCAGGTTCCTCTAGCACCTGTTTCTCTCTGACGCTCCAAATGGAAACACATCATCCTGGCCACTAATTGTTGTCTCTTAGCTCTCTTAATTGATAGCATTGTGCTAGCAGCCATCGCGCTCTACTAATAACCTCCTGGATGTTTCACTTTGTTCTACTAGAGTTGGCTCTTTACGGGGAACCCATTCCCTCTTTCAGAGAGCTGGGGAATTGATCATTTCCTGACGCCCCCAAACAAAACAAACATGGGAGGCCCTATGCTGTAATTATGCTCTATGCTTCAGCAGTTCAACTTATTATCAGTGGGGCCGATGGAAGGGAAGGAGTGCTGGGGCTTTGATAGTGTGGTGTTGGTGGGCTTTCTGTGTGTGTGTGTTGTAATTGGCATTTTGATAATGGTTTATTGTTTTGATGGGTCGCCTTAATTAAAGACCACCTGGGTGGTAGGACATCTCACACATTGTACTCCCATCATCTTTAGAGGCTTGGTGTCAGCAAAGCTTTCATTCCTTCATCCCCCTTCTAGCTTTTACTCTTTAAGTGCCTCGCTTTCTCCCTTTCTCTCTCTCTCTCTGTCTTGCTCTCTCTTTCTCCCTTTCTCTCTCTCTCTCTCTCTCTCTCTCTCTCTGTCTTGCTCTCTCTTTCTCCCTTTCTCTCTCTCTCTCTCTCTGTCTTGCTCTCTCTTTCTCCCTTTCTCTCTCTCTCTCTCTCTGTCTTGCTCTCTCTTTCTCCCTTTCTCTCTCTCTCTCTCTCTGTCTTGCTCTCTCTTTCTCCCTTCTCTCTCTCTCTCTCTCTGTCTTGCTCTCTCTTTCTCCCTTTCTCTCTCTCTCTCTCTCTCTCTGTCTTGCTCTCTCTTTCTCCCTTTCTCTCTCTCTCTCTCTCTCTCTGTCTTGCTCTCTCTTTCTCCCTTTCTCTCTCTCTCTCTCTCTCTCTGTCTTGCTCTCTCTTTCTCCCTTTCTCTCCATTCCCCTTGAATTTATTTCATCTATTTTGTGAAGAAAGCCTCCTATGCATTTCACACATTTCAAGGCCCTGTAGAAGGATCTCCATGTCTACTGTGATCGAGGAGCATTCATGAGATCAAAATATGGGAGCAGGGGAGAGGTAAGAAGGCCCAGAAAATAAGAGCTGTACTGCAGGATAGTATATATCAGGTAGAGCACTCAACATTGCCACCGTGTCTCTAGGGAGAACAAGGTGAGTTCTCTGGAGAGAGAGAGAGGGTGGCAAGCCATGCTGCTGCCCTGTACAGGCTACTCTCAGGGAGCTCTACCCACGGCACTTCAGAGTACTATAGAGAGGATAGGCACCCTGCAAGTACTGACTAAACCCCATCACCCCTCTAGGTGCTTTCTGACTGAAACACAATGACTGGTCTGGGTGTAATTGGTAGTTTAGAGTAGGGTGTAGCAGGGTGCTGGTACTGTAACCCAGCCAATGTAAGAGGAGGCTGCTCTGCTATTGTCTGCCGACAGGACATTGATCTAGATGACCAGAGGTCAAGCCTTCTTCCCTGTTGCCGGGTAAACAACCACATCTGTCTCCTCATCTCGGGTCCTCCCCAGACCAGAGCAGACACCAGGAGTAAACACGGTCCAACCCGACACCTCCCTCTCTGGTGTGGTACCGGGGTCAAACCTGCTGCTCGATATTGTAACTCAGTAGAGCTCCGTCTGACAGCTACTGGTAGCCAGTACCACAGAGACCCTATAACAAAGAAATCTCAGGTGCATATAGACTTTGTTTGAATAGAGTTGCTGCCCTCAAGGTCAACTGTAGACTATGGTGTCCTAGAACCACCTCTGCATCTCTCCCATTGACTCCTCTTCAGCATCATTGTTTCCTCTCTTGTTCTCCTGTAAGCCCCGTGCTGTGCCTCTGTTCTGTGTTTGAGAGCTGTGCGCAGCAGCAAGGCACCGTGGAGGACGATCAAGAGACCACATCAACGTCTCATCACTCTGTTTAATCATCTCACAGCAGGGATCAATGCACCTTAAAGCTGAAAGAATTGTGTGTGTGTGTGTGTGTGTGTGTGTGTGTGTGTGTGTGTGTGTGTGTGTGTGTGTGTGTGTGTGTGTGTGTGTGTGTGTGTGTGTGTGTGTGTGTGTGTGTGTGTGTGTGTGTGTGTGTGTGTGTGTGTGTGTGTGTGTGTGTGTGTGCGCGCGCGTGTGTGTTTGTGTTTGTGTGTGTTTTTGTTGTTTGTACATCCCATTACATACTACTGGAAAAGCATTTTGTGTCTTTGACAGTGTCTATGTGAGGTCAGTGATGATTAAGTTGTCCTTTGAGAGTGGAGAAAAAAGAAGAACATGTGCTGCAGTATGCCAGTGTGGTATAGCAATGATCACAGCTGGGATTGTAAGTATGCCAGTGTGGTATAGCAATGATCACAGCTGGGATTGTAAGTATGCCAGTGTGGTATAGCAATGATCACAGCTGGGATTGTAAGTATGCCAGTGTGGTATAGCAATGATCACAGCTGGGATTGTAAGTATGCCAGTGTGGTATAGCAATGATCACAGCTGGGATTGTAAGTATGCCAGTGTGGTATAGCAATGATCACAGCTGGGATTGTAAGTATGCCAGTGTGGTATAGCAATGATCACAGCTGGGATTGTAAGTATGCCAGTGTGGTATAGCAATGATCACAGCTGGGATTGTAAGTATGCCAGTGTGGTATAGCAATGATCACAGCTGGGATTGTAAGTATGCCAGTGTGGTATAGCAATGATCACAGCTGGGATTGTAAGTATGCCAGTGTGGTATAGCAATGATCACAGCTGGGATTGTAAGTATGCCAGTGTGGTATAGCAATGATCACAGCTGGGATTTTAAGTATGCAGTGTGGTATAGCAATGATCACAGCTGGGATTGTAAGTATGCCAGTGTGGTATAGCAATGATCACAGCTGGGATTGTAAGTATGCCAGTGTGGTATAGCAATGATCACAGCTGGGATTGTAAGTATGCCAGTGTGGTATAGCAATGATCACAGCTGGGATTTTGGCCTCTCCATGTTGGAATGCTTCTGGCGGCAGCAATCACACAGCTTTGGGCTATACAGTTTATTTACACACAGCTTGCCTCCTTGGCAGGGACATGTTTGAGTCCCTCTCCTAGGAGAAGGTGAGGCTGGTATCTTGAGCCACGCTCTAAGCTACTTGGTAGTCAGGAGGCGTGAGCTGTGAGGAGAGTATGGCTTAATGGAAAGAAATGAGTGGTCCTCTCTAGCCACACCCCACAGGGTCTGTCCCTCAACAAGCCTAAGTGAAATGGATGTGGCGGCTAGAGCTTAGGAGAGAGGAGGAAACTACCTCCCCTGCACCTAGCGTCCCCTCCAACCATCCATCTCCGTTACTCAGGCTTCAGGTTGAGCTCTAGGGGCTGTCTGTCAGCCCACTCCCCCATGTGTGAGGCCCTCATCTGGGGGTGGGAGCGGGGTGGGGTTGGGTCCTGGACATCCAGCCTAACTGAAATAGATGTCCAGTCAGTGACTCACCAGTGCCTGGATATAGGCTGCTGGTGAATGCTGCTGTCCATTTCCATACTGGATCCATGCACATGTCTAACATTTTGCATATTGTCTTTGCGTGTATTTTAGGGGTCACAAAATGTTTCATCTTTCAAAAAATTAATTAATTGAATTAATTACAAGGCAACAGCAAAACATAACAAGCTAAGTTTTAGTGGAACACAGGCGGAGCAATGTTCTCATAGAAACAGTGGGACCATGTGGTGTGTGGAAATCTGACTCACCCCTTTGATGGGATTTGGGAGTGTTTATTGATTGACATGACTGACATGCTCCTTCCTTCCTCTCTCTCTGTGCAGGGTGTGCCTAAGCCTATAGCGGTGGAGCCATGTTGGGGGAGCAGGGCCGGTGTACTGACCGTCCTCTTGTGTCTGCCCAGAGTCCCTTCAGGAATACCACCGCCTGGCCAGTCTGGTAAGCACCTGTCTCCTCTCCGCTGACTGTCTCGCCTCTAGACCAGCCCTTCTCCCAGATCTACCACATGCTTCACATACCACTATTTCCCTCTACCATTCTTCTGAATATTGAGTTGCACCCCTTTTGCCCCAGAACAGCCTCAATTCATTGGGGCATGGATTCTACAAGGTGTCGAAAGCGTTCCACAGGGATGCTGGTCCATGTTGACTCCAATGCTTCCCACAGTTGTGTCAAGTTGGCTGGATGTCCATTCTTGATACACACAGGAAACTCAGTGTAGAACGAAAGGGAAAGAGGAAAAAGTTTCATTTAGAAAATACTTCCTTCTACTATCTCTCTGTCTTTATCTCTCTGTCTCCCTGCCTTCTTGCTTCAACCCTCTCACCTCCACCTTGCCCAGACAGCTGCTGACTGAAGCATGACAGCATAGAGAGGTGAAGACTCTCCTCTCCTCCCTTACCTATCCTCTTTCTCTGTTAGATCTCAGCCCCACCTCCCCTACAACCCAATCTCTGCCAGACTGTCTTTCTCTACTTCAGGCAGTTACATTTGGAAACCTGTGTACCATCTGTGTTTGATGGATACAGATCTACCAGCTATTCGGGGCTTTGATTTGAGAGAGAGAGAAGGAAACTTGTTAGACCGCGAGGAATTAGCAGGCTGTTGGATCGATTGTTCCCTCCAATAGGTTTTCCAGCAGAGCCCAGATGACCTCCTGTTTCTCCTAAGAGGATACGTGATATTGCAGAGGTGCTCAATATGCCGCTGTGCTGTGGATAGATGAATAGGGAGATGACCATTTGAACAGCACAGTGTCACAGAGATGAGCTAGGGACTGCTTTAGAACTTTTATCACTGACAACACCCAGCTAAATATGTCTTTCCCTCTGTCACTCTTTCCCCTTACACACACAAGCGTACATTATATCTATCCATCCATCTATCTATCTATCTCTCTCTCCTACTCTCTCACTCTTTCTCCTACTTACTCACTCACTCACTCATTCTATCACTCCCTATATCACTCACTCACTCTATCCCTCCCTCTATCCCTCCCTCTATCACTCACTCTCACTCTATCGCTCACTCACTCTCACTCACTCTATCACTCACTATATCTCTCACTCACTCTTCCTCTCTCTCTGCCTCTCGCTTTCTCAGTTTCTCTCTTTCTCACTTATTTTCTTCCTCTCCCTTTTCTCTTCTGTTTCCCCTGAAGCCCAGGTCTTTCTGAGAGAGTGCTGTCAGCTCATCATGCAGGTATAATAAACTAGCTGAAATACGAGCAGGTGTTAAAGTGACTGCAGCAGGAAGCCTGTAAAAGACGGTAGAAGTTAAGCACTTTGCAAGACAGCAGGTTCTCATGCTGAGAAAAGCTGCTTATATTACTTTTAGAGGAGCCTTAAAAGCCACCAGTACTGGGAAAATAGTAGCAGCTTATAAGTACAGCCAGTAAGTGCAGGCTACGGTACTGGCTACAGCTGCTGGGTAAATGCATACTGTACAGTCAGTCCCTTGAGGATTTCAGAGTTTTTTGTGATAGTTGCGGCCAAAAATGCTTGATTTAGATTTTGCTGCGGCAATTCTAACATTTTGTATGTCAATTAGCGATTTTTATCAAATTTTTCAAGAAATGCGGAACGAGTGAAAGGTTTGTTGACATGGGGCTTGATTGAACCGTTCCATGCAGTCAAAGTGCGGCGATTGGTTAACATTGCTAGCCCTCTTTTTGTAGTGCAGTGGTCGGACAGTTTTCTGCGGTAATATTGGGGTGATTAAGAATTTGAAATGCATATCATACATGGAACTATAGTAATGGAAGTGTCACTCTGCAGTAAGTCCTGAAGCAGTGCTGTGAAACCAGGAAGAGGGAGGGGATTGGAATGCCTCAGGGACTTTATGGGACACTCGGGGTGGAAACTGGAAATGGCTATTTAGCTGGTCCCATCTGATGTGGGCAGACTGGTCAGGGATAGATGCCTACACCAGTTAGTATGTGAATGCATGTGTGTGTGGGTGCATGTTTGTGCATAGGTGTGTTTTTCAGTTTGTGTTTGAATGTGTCAGTGTGTGATACATTAACTACCTTGTCATCTGCCCAGGAACCATCACTCTCCTCTTCTGAATATTCCAAAATACTAGACACATTTAAAAGTGCAAATATAGTCAGATGTTAACCCAGTAACATCCTAACTTCAAAGACTAACGACATAGCCCCAGTCGGGTTAATGTGGAGAGGATTATTCTGTGATGTAGAAAATTGTCAGAATTGTCACACTGTGTTACCACAGAGAAACATGTATAGTATGTATGATGATGCTGGACAATACAGCTTTGTGTAGATTCGTTTTTCCCTGACTACTACGCTTTCATGTGTGTGTCGCTGGAAGTTCTGGGAGGTATGTGAGAAAAGGGTCAGAGAAGATCAGAGAGAGCGCTAGGAGCACAAACGCACACTAACAGAGAGAAGGAAAGAGAAAGAGAATGGGTAGATAAAGTCCTCTCTGAATGAAACAGACTTTCACCCTCCTTCCCTTGCTTTATTTTCTCTCTCTTTCTCTCACTCGCTCTCTCTCTTTCGCTCGCTCTCTCTTTCGCTCTCACTTTCTCGCTCACTCGCGCTCTCTTTCGCTCGCTCGCTCTCTTTCTTCTCTCTCGCTCGCTTTCTCTCGCTCGCTTTCTCTCTCTCTCGCTCGCTTTCTCTCTCTCGCTCGCTTTCTCTCTCTCGCTCACTCTCTCTCTCTCGCTCACTCTCTCTCGCACTCTCTCTGGAGAGGCCCTTCTAGGATCAGAGCTGTTCCACCATTGATCTGAGTGTGTGTGGAAGTGAAGTCACTTTAGGCGTGCTCAGCCCGTTCCCAGCGCTCTCTGTGGACTCACTTCAAGAGGAATGTTTCATGAGCACAAGTTATTTTTACCTCTCTTTGTTTTTTCGTCTGCTCTCTCGTCGTTCCTTCCCCTAGTAGCGTCACCATTATCTGACCCCCTTCCTAGAAGCGGGGAAGAGGAATGTATACAATTGTTTGTGTAGTGGAAGGTATCCCCTGCATGCAGTCCTTGTTTTAATATTTAAAAGCGGCAGTTTCAAACTGAGTCTCCTCTCTCCATATGTGGTGGTTCAGAACTCCATAGTAATCCGCCTCTTAGAATCTTGACGTGTCTGGTGCTGGGGTTTTTGTGCTGGGTAGAGCAGTGCACAGCCCTATCTGGTACAGTGCTCTAACACATTGTTCTGTAATGCTGATATCAGCAGAGCTGAGGCTCCCAGGTTAGCACAGGTGGATAAAGGGTTCATCTTCATAGGAAAAGGCATATACCGACGATATCCGTACATAACACCAGGGAGGAAATGCACATTTCAACTGTAGTTTCTCCATCTGCTATAAGTAGTATACGTTTTTGTTGTATAGGTTGTTATCTGGTATAGACAATCTGCCTGCACGTACACAAATATACCCACAAACACCCTCCTCTCCACAGGCCTGTCTCTAAGGCCACTTCTCTAAGCCCTTGTGTGTCACTAGCTTTAAAGTGCTCTGCCGAGGAGACCAGGAGCACCTCCATCCCTGCACCAACACACACACACACTCCCTTGCGCACACACACACACTCACCCTTCTTATTCTGACTAAGTCAATGTAGGGGTGGCTCTAACCAGGCCTAATAATTCATTCAGACTAATAGTTGAGTGGGGAGTTATTGTAGTAATGTGCTCTGATTCCAACCTACTGGGACTAGCTGCTTAGTGAGGAACTCCCCCTGAATGTAGGGAAGTTGGTTTCAACATTAAAAAAAGGTCTGAGGAAGGGTGTGTACTTTTAGAAGTCAGGCTTCTCAGACTTACAGCTGGAGCTGGATTGGCACACGGATTAAAATATCCGACAGACAGACATGCTCCAATTTGCTGAAGGGACAGAGACAAGACAGATAGACAGATGTCCATCCATTTGTCTATCAGCCATCTACCTCTGTCAATCAGCCATCTACCTACTACCTCTCATCCTTCCATCATGTCTATCTCTGTTTCCCTACTACCTCGTATCCTTCCCTGTTACTTCTCATCCTTCCATCATGTCTACCTCCTCCTCCATTGTTGTGGGCCCCTAATGGATGAGAACTAGGTCAAGACAGGGAAGGAACCATCTGCCTGCCAGATACCAGCATGTTCTCAGGGGTTTAAACATAGTCTCAATACAAACACAGCAATCCCCTTCTCATCAACGATAATCTGCCTATTCAGGAGGAGAGGTGGACCAACCATGACAGAGAGAGTAGGAGAGAAAGGGAGAGAGAGTGGGAGAGATAGAGAGAGAGAACAGGATGGAGGTGTGAAGGAGATCTATTGAACGAGTGCGGTCTGAGGTAAGAGTCTGTGGTGGCGCCCTCATCACCCAGCGACTAGCGATTTGCATTTAGCTGTGGTGCCTGTAGAGACATGTCTTCCAGTCCCAGGTAACCCGCTGGTTGATAAATCCCTTGGCGTTCCCCAAGCCAGTGGAGGAAAATGAAGAAAAAAACACAATCAGGGCCCAGTTATCGCTCCTGTTCTGCTCCATCTCTCTATCTCTCTCTCCGCCGTGCTGCCACCAATGTTGCCCCCGTTCCCCATCACAGCCTCGTGGTCCGGTGGCCTGGGCTTTTCCTGAGCGCATTAAACTAACGTGCTGCTGAGTGTCGAGGAAAGATTAAGCACACAAAATAAAGATATGAGTTAAACATTTTCCTTAATCCCTTTTCCTTTTGGAATGATGTCACCATTATTGGGAATGTAAGGGAATGCTAGTGTATAGTGTTCTGTTTTCAGGCATAGTGTCTATGAACATCCAGCCTCTGGGCTCTCTTTCTCTCTCTGGCCTACAGTGCAGGCTGGGTCCACTACAGTGTTGTTCTGAGGGTACCAGAAGCATCATCTTGTCTCTGACCGTTCCCCCTGTGTGGGTGTGAGTGGAGAGCTGGTTGACAGTGATGTGGGAACCAGAGCGGATTGACTCAGAGTGGATCCTCTATGTAAACCTTTCATTGACTTCCAGTCTGAGATGATATCTGTCCTGAAATGTTTGGTGATGGGGTTTTAAAGGGCTATTAATAAGTAGGTATTTAACAGATGAAAAGCAGTATGCATTACATTCCGTTACTATAGGCACTGGCTTTGGGATGAAGCTAGCACATCTGGTCTACATTGTCAACCACATTTTACACATTGTCAGGTGAAGATATCAACCTAGAACAAGGTTTTCACAAGGATTCTCACTCTCCTGTTTGATTGAAGATTCTGTGTATTTGGGGTCCCCTTCCTGTTCGAAAGTACTTCGTACATTAATGGTCCAGGAACCTCATCTGACAAAACAATCCCATTTATAGGTTTCATTAGTAGGGAGCGCCCTTCACCTCCACTCATCTGTATCCTGATTTGATTATGTTGTCCAATTAATTGAATTTGAGATTGATATTTCATGTCATCCAGAAACCATTGGCTATAAATAGTATTCTGTCATGACCAAAAAGCCATTTTGTACTAAGCGTTCATCTTCGGTTGAGTTACCTCAACTGGCATCTAGAAAGACAACTTTTTTTTTTTTAAGTAGAATTTTTTGTGGAAATGTTGTCTTTCAAGAGTTACATGGTGGTGGTTTCTATCCAAGTGTAGTGAAGGCTTTGAATCTTGTGGTATTCCAGATCAGATATATTAGCTGCAGTGTTACATGTAGTGATTGCTATAGAAAAGTGTCAGGTAACTGTGTTGGAAGGATCTAGTTGGGATTTGGAGTGAAGGGGTTGACAGGTAATCTGGTCTGGGATGGTTCCACCGACCAGACACGTCAGACTGTAGACTAGCGTGTCAGCCCAGGCACTTTTCTCTCCTCTTCCCCCGTCTTCATCCCTCCATCCATACATCTTGTTTTCTAATCAATGCTGAAGGCCTGCCTTCTGTCCGTGGCAGCGGGCAGCAAAAGACGGTGGGAAAGGGCACTGAAGCGATTTTTGCGATGAAGGGCGCACTGTGGCAGGACCAGACAGACACACACACACACAATTGGTTTTCCCTCTGCAATAACCCAGGAACCACTGGTGTGTGAAATGCTTAAGCATGTTGTGTCCGAATTGGTGAGCTTTTCCTTGTTTTTCTGTTTAGTTTTTTTGGCTGCATACAAGAAGATTTAGTCCCTGTCCTAATGAGTATACTAGTCAAGCCTACCGCTGTACAGAGGGCAAGCCATGCTGAAAATCCGTATGAATTACAGCATGCCAACAGAACACAGGAACATCTGCTGTCATTGTGTTTTTTCTGTCTTTTGGAGAAAATAGCTGACCAATCAGATTGTTGTATTGAGAGAAATAACAGCCCAGAGCAGCCCAGAGGGGTGTAGAGCTATGCTTGAATGACCTGTAGGCTGTCGTTGCATCCTGCTGAACTCTGATATGTGAAGGCTTGGACTAGAGTTGGGGAAGGGGTGCTAGGGAGTTGGGAATGGGTTTAAGCCGGCGGGAGGCAGTGAGCTCATTACTGGCCGCTGTGTTTTACTTGCCACACTGCTGAGTCTGTTTACTTTGAAGCTCACCTTACTTTTTCCGTCTCCCTCCCTCCCTGTAGGCATTGCCATCGCCAGTGCCCTGATCGACACCTCACAGCAGAAACCTGGAGACTTCAGAGACAAGTACCATGGCCTGAAGAACCGCAAACCGCACGCAGTAACGCATCAGGGGACCTGTGTTTGAACCGCCTGACCAAAAGGGGAGCCTGAATACACCTGGAAGGACCGCAAACGCTTCTGTTTTCTGACAAGTTCTTGCTCTCTTTTTTACCCGTCTCTCAACCACACGGCGTGCTGAAGTGAACCTGATGATAACAGAAGCCCTTTATTGTGACGTTGAGTGTGCGCTACGTGTGCCTCCTCACCTCCTCACCCTGTAATGGAGTTTATCCAGAGTGACTTGTCTGCTCCCTGGTTGGGTCTCTGCCCAGCCCAGCTGGGGGGTTCTGCACATCCCATTGGCTCTCAGCTAGGAAGTTTGTAGTCTGCACTTCCTCCTTGTGGATACATCTCCTTAAGAGTTTAGGAGGAGCAGGTCGCCACTTGAGGTTTGACTGTCATGTGACGTGAGTCTGAAAGAACAATGCGAAGGGCCTCTTGCTGGTGAGCAATGTGCTCATTTTGATACAAAGACATTAGAGAGAACAAAGCTCCCTCGTGTTTTCTGTTGTGTTTTCTTTTAATGTATGGTCTGCCCAAATTCAATCCATGCTAAATAAACAGAGCAGCCTATGGGTCTAGAATAACTTGACTTGACTATATGATGGCCTCACTCTGAGTTAGAATATCCTGTGCTGAAAGACGGTTCTGCACTGAGTTCCTCACAGTATGCACCAAGAGCCTTGACTTAGCCTACCAGCAGTAGAGTATGTCACAGGCCATTGAAGAAGTTGGATGCAAAGAACAGCAAAAAAAGAAAGAAAACTTGTGTTTATTATGGAAACCTGCCTGTGTTTATTATGTTAAGGTCATTGTCAAAGCGCAATGGCATAACATGTATTCTGGCATTCAAATGCATGTCCTTTCCATGTTTCATAGCTGTGATGTTTCAACATATTTCTCATTATCCGTCAACACATATCCTTTATACATATCAAGGTTTATTTAATTATAGATTTAGTATATTAAATCATATTTTAATTACTACTCATATTGTTTTATTTTGCCATCTTTTATTGTGATTGTGTATGATTGTGTTTCTAATGAAATGATGAAGACAATACGATCATAAAAGGTACTTAGTTCTAATGTTTTCTTGTACAGTATGTTAATAATAAAAAATAATAAAAAAAATATTAATTTAACCTCAAATCCAGGTCCATTAATTTGTTTTTCACACTTACTCAGCTTCAATCCTGCAACTCGATTCAGCCTATAACATTCTCAGGCCTTGTTCCAAAATGCTACATTGATTTCCTTTACTACTCTCTGGGATTACTTCAAGGAAGAGAGGAAGGAAGCATGAATTTTTTCAAAGTATTGGAAGATAACCTCAGTCAGGGTGTGGTCCTGTGGTTCCTTCATCCCACAGTATCATATGAATAAATATTTTTTTTTTTCAATTTTTATATTTCTTTTACTTATTTTTGGCATTTGGGCAGTTTGACTGTTTTCTCTGTATCACTTTGAAATTCATTGTGTTTACACTTTTATCCGAAGCATCCCATGTTCTGTCGCATTTTGTTCTGTCTTGTAAATCATTGTAAACGTAACCTAATAAATGGTTTACACTTTTAAATGTACATAAGAAATGTATAAATGTGAGAAATCTGATGTTTTCCGGTTAGGTGAACACTACATGTAATGTATCTTACACCGATCTGTTGAAATGTGTATGAATGAAGAGCTGCTCCCCTCATTATTTTCTTCATATGGGCATATTGTGTAAAGTTACAAATAAACATTTTGATGCTTCTTCATACTGTAATTTAGAAATCGCTCCTTTGTATTTTGTTGCCTCGTCTCAAGCTTTATTGATTTGATGCTCAGGATGTCAATATGATTGATTTACAAGCATAGAGTACATAAAGAAACTGACATCGGACACCTTGATAGATCCACCTGGATGATGTCTTGGTTTGATCGCTCAGTTGAAGAACGTATGTTGATTTTGAATGTTTCTTAAGACTAGTTCTATTTCCTCAAACACTTACATTGAATGTCTAATGTTTGTGTACTTGAATAGTCAGCCAATTGTGAAGACATTTCGATGGGCATGTGGAGTGTAGATCTCAAACATTTCAGGTAGTGTTTAAGGTAGCAGTGCACTACCCAATAAGATGCTGTCAATACATGCTGTCTTCGCCATTAGGGACAGTTTGAAATGTACTGTTCACACATTAGCCATTTACACTGTTCACACATTAACCAGCTTTTGACATTCTTTTTAAATGTGGTTAAGGTTGGTATGGCTTTGAGTTGCTGTGGTAGTTTGTTCCACTCAGCAGCGCCGATATATAAAAATGTGTTATCAGATACTCTTATATTTCAAACAGTGAATATTAGAATCTCCGGCTATGGAATGATGCTAATGGACATCTCTAACAAATGAACAATTGTAAGATAGGTACCTGGCTGCTGAGTCCGTGATAATTCTGTGGACCAGACAAAGTTGAAATAATACTACTCTTTTGTTGTGGTTTTTACAATAGATTAAACATGTCACAGATAGGGTTGCAAAGGGTCGGAAACTTTCCGGAAAATTTCCGGAATTTTTCCCAACATTTTTCATGGGAAGTTAAGCTTGGGAATTTGGGGAATTTTGCTTAAATTCATACAAATTTGCTTATAACAGTGGACCTTTTTTGTGGGATACACATAAGGCAATTCAAGGTCTTGTGGCATTGGTTAAAGTATCCCCAATTCAATGGAATTGCAACCCTCTGAATGCACAGTGCATTCTACCATCACATGTACAGCTTATTCTCAAGATCTTGCACACTAATGAGATGCTATTGAGCCCACACTACTACACTGTCTGAGCCAAGGACTATATGCTTTCTGGTAAGTTTTGATCATAATACTGGGTGGGGTGAATATATTACATACATGATCTTTTGTTAACTTGTATATAGTAGCCATCAGCAAAGTGTGTTTAAATCATTTCTAACTTAACAATTTCTGCTAGGTAGTTTTTGCTACCATGTGGGTTTTAGCTTGCTTGAGCCTGCTAACTGAGGAGTGTTAATTAATCAGTTTCTGTTCATTTTAAAACATTATCTTACAAAGGAGTTGTTTAATCTAACTGCTTAACTATTTATCTGTACATGGAATTGTTTTTTTTGGTTTTTTTCTAATCTTTACAGGAAAATGCCACGGGCACTATCTGATGAGTGGAGACATTTCACTACAGCTAATGTAGAATGAAAACCTGTGTACATTTGCAAATACTGTGCCAAATCATATGTGAAGAATGCAACGAAGATGCAGAAAGTTCCCTCAGCGCTCACAACAAGCAACCTCTGACAAAAGTCCCTCTACTTCTATTCGAGGTGAAAATGATGAATCAGACACCTTATCGATAGCAACAGCTCATGGTCCTCCTGGAATCAGAAGTTTTTTTGACTCAATGGAGGAATGTTGTCAGTGATCCCGATGAATGTCTTTCTCAAGCTGTTTATGCAACTGGTTCACCTCTGATGCTCACAGGCAATGTGTATTGGAATAGATTTCTGAATGCTCTTCGCCCAGCATACACCCCTCCAACCAGACATGCTTTATCTACTATTTTGCTGGATGCAGAGTTCAACAGAGTTCAATTGAAGGTCAAGCAAATCATAGAGAAATCAGACTGTATTGCAATCATTTCTGATGGCTGGTCAACCGTTCGTGGGAAAGGAATAATTAACTACATCCTCAACCAGTATTCTACAAGAGCACAGATACAAGGTACAACAGACACACCGGTCTCTACATTGTAGATGAGCTGAAGGCGTTCATCAATGACCTTTGACCACAGAAGGTATTTACACTGGTGACAGACAATGCTGCGAACATGAAGGCTGCTTGTTCTAAAGTCCTACCCTCACATCACACCCATTGGCTGTGCTGCTCATGCATTGAATCTGCATTTATGGCACTGAAAACAATGGATACACTCTACAAGAGAGCCAAGGAAATGGTTAGGTATGTGAAGCGTCATCAAGTTATAGCAGCAATCTACCTCACCAAGCAAAATGAGAAGAATAAGAGCACCACATTGAAGCTGCCCAGCAACACCCATTGGGGTGGTGTTTATCATCATGTTTGACAGTCTCCTGGAGGGGAAGGAATCTCTCCAAGAAATTGCCATATCACAGTCTGCCGATATGGACAGCCCCATCAAGAGGATCCTCCTGGATTATGTATTTTTGGAGAGAGTGGTAAGCAGTCTGAAACTCCTGAAACCTATAGCAGTAGCCATTGCACGGATTGAGGGAGACAATGCCATCCTGTCTGATGTTCAGACTCTGCTTGCAGATATAAGAGAAGAAATCTGTACTGCCCTGCCCACTTCACTGTTGCTCCAAGCAGAGGAAACTGCAGTTCTGAAATACATAAAAAGCATGAAGACTTCTGCCTGAAGCCCATACACGCCGCAGTGTACATGTTGGACCCCAAGTATGCTGGCTAGAGCATCCTGTCTGATGCAGAGTCATCACTACCGTGTCTCGCCACCTTGGCCTGGATGAGGGCAAGGTTCTTGGCAGTCTGGTGAAGTACACTTCCAAGCAAGGGCTTTGGGATGGAGATGCAATATGGCAGTCGTGCCAACATATCTCATCAGCCACCTGCTGGAAGGGACTTTGTGGATCTGAGGCTCTTTCCCCTGTTGCCTCCACCATCCTCCAAATCCCACCAACATCAGCCACCTCAGAGCGCAACTGGTCCTTGTTTGGGAACACACACACCAAAGCACGCAATAGACTGACCAATACAAGGGTTGAAAAATTGGTGGCCATCCGTGCAAATTTTTGGCTTTTTGAGCCTGACAATGAGCCATCCTCAACAAGGTTGGAAAGTGACAGTGAAGATGAGGCCTCAGAGTCTGATGTTCAAGAGGTGGACATTGAGGATGTCCACGGAGAAGACATGGAAGCCTGAGGAAGACAACCAAAGCTTTAGTTTCTAGACTATCAAGGATTTAATCATTTGTGATTATGTCTACTTATGATAAGGTAAAAGGTTTATGTTATCTCCATATGTTATGGTAAATATATCCAATGCAAAAAACATCTACATTTACAGTTGAAGTTGGAAGTTTACATACACTTAGGTTGGAGTCATTAAAACTCGTTTTTCAACCACTCCACAAATTTCTTGTTAACAAACTATAGTTTTGGCAAGTCGGTTCGGACGTCTACTTTGTGCATGACATAAGTAATTTTTCCAACAGTTGTTTACAGACAGATTATTTCACTTATAATTCACTGTATCACAATTCCAGTGGGTCAGAAGTTTACATACACTAAGTTGACTGTGCCTTTAAACAGCTTGGAAAATTCCCGAAAATTATGTAATGGCTTTAGAAGCTTCTGATAGGCTAATTGACATCATTTGAGTCAATTTGAGGTGTACCTGTGGGTGTATTTCAAGGCCTACATTCAAACTCAGTGCCTCTTTGCTTGAAATCATGGGAAAATCAAAAGAAATCAGCCAAGACCTCAGAAAAGTAATTGTAGACCTCGACAAGTCTGGTTCATCCATGGGAGCAATTTCCAAACGCCTGAAGGTACCACGTTCATCTGTACAAACAAAAGTACGCAAGTATAAACACGTTGGGACCACGCAGCCATCATACCGCTCAGGAAGGAGACCTGTTCTGTCTCCGAGAGATGAACAAACTTTGGTGCGAAAAGTGCAAATCAATCCCAGAACAACAGCAAAGGACCTTGTGAAGATGCTGGAGGAAACAGGTACAAAAGTATCTATATCCACAGTAAAACAAGTCCTATATCGATATAACCTGAAAGGCCGCTCAGCAAGGAAGAAGCGACTGCTCCAGAACCGTCATAAAACAAGCCAGACTACGGTTTGCAACTGCACATGGGGACAAAGATCGTACTTTTTGGAGAAATGTCCTCTGGTCTGATGAATCAAAAATAGAACTGTTTGGCCATAATGACCATTATTATGTTTGGAGGAAAAAGGGGGAGGCTTGCAAGCCGAAGAACACCATCCCAAGCAAGCACGGGGGTGGCAACATCATGTGGTGGTACTTTGCTGCAGGAGGAACTGGTGCACTTCACAAAATAGATGGCATCATGAGGAAGGGAAATTATATAGATATATATACTCAAGACATCAGTCAAGAAGTTAAAGCTTGGTCGCAAATGGGTCTTCCAAATGGACAATGACCCCAAGCATACTTCCAAAGTTGTGGCAAAATGGCAACAAAGTCAACAAAGGACAACAAAGTCAAGGTATTGGAGTGGCCATCACAAAGCCCTGACCTCAATCCTATAGAAAATGTGTGGGCAGAACTGAAAAAGCATGTGCGAGCAAGGAGGCCTACAAACCTGACTCAGTTACACCAGCTCTGTCAGGAGGAATGGGCCAAAATTCACCCAACTTATTGTGGGAAGCTTGTGGAAGGCTACCCGAAACGTTTGACCCATGTTAAACAATTTTAAGACATTGCTACCAAATACTAATTGAGTGTATGTAAACTTCTGACCCACTGGGAATGTGATGAAATAAATAAAAGCTGAAATAAATCATTCTCTCTACTATTATTCTGACATTTCACATTCTTAAAATAAAGTTGTGATCCTAACTGACTTAAGACAGGGAATCTTTACTAGGATTAAATGTCAGGAATTGTGAAAAACTGAGTTTAAATGTATTTGGCTAAGGTGTATGTAAACTTCCAACTTCCGACTGTAAATGGTATTAATATTAATTTGCATATATTTCTGTTAATTCCCATACATTCCCATTCATTCCCAGATATTCCCGTTAATTCCCACGGAAGGTTTCCACCTCTGAATATTCCCCAAAATGTGCATCCCTGGTCACAGATAAAAAAATGTTACAAACACAAAATGGCAACTTTACCCATATCTGGGCCAACTGGCATGGCAAGCACAAATGAAAAGTTTAAAGTGTACTGTAACAATGACAGTTCAGTGGCCTCTGCTTAAAATGGTCGACCTCCAGGTGAGTATGAGGGGGGAGTTTAATTAGAATTCTTACAAGCTTGTTTTGGCTGGTCTGCAGCTTATTCTTTAGATGTTTGGGGCTGCTGGTGAACCATGATGTGCAGGCATAATCAAAGTGGACTAGCACACTTGCCAGCATCTGAAGGGTGTCTATAGCTATGTTTCCATCAGGGTGTCTATAGCTATGTTTCCATCAGGGTGTCTATAGCTAGGTTTCCTTTAGGGTGCCTATAGCTAGGTTTCCTCCAGGGTGTCTATAGCTAGGTTTCCTTCAGGGTATCTTTAGCTACGTTTCCTTCAGAGTGGCTATAGCTAGGTTTCCTTCAGGGTATTTATAGCTAGGTTTCCTTCAGGGTGCCTGTAGCTATGTTTCCTTCAGGGTGTCTATAGCTAGGTTTCCTTCAGGATGCCTATAGCTAGGTTTCCTTCAGGGTGTCTATAGCTAGGTTTCCTTCGGGGTGTCTATAGCTAGGTTTCCTTCAGGGTGCCTATAGCTAGGTTTCATTCAGGGTGTTTATACCTAGGTTTCCATCAGGGTGTCTATAGCTAGGTTTCCATCAGGGTGTCTATAGCTAGGTTTCCATCAGGGTGTCTATAGCTAGGTTTCCTTTAGGGGGCTTATAGCTAGGTTTCCTTTAAGGTGCCTATATCTAGGTTTCCTCTCTGGGTGTCTATAGCTAGGTTTCCTTTAGGGGGCTTATAGCTAGGTTTCCTTTAGGGTGCCTATATCTAGGTTTCCTTCAGGGTGTCTATAGCTAGGTTTCCTTTAGGGGGCTTATAGCTAGGTTTCCTTTAGGGTGCCTATATCTAGGTTTCCTTCAGGGTGTCTATAGCTAGGTTTCCTTTAGGGGGCTTATAGCTAGGTTTCCTTCAGGGTGACTATATCTAGGTTTCATTCAGGGTGTCTTTAGTTAGGTTTCCTTCAGGGTGCCTATAGCTATGTTTCCTTCAGGGTGTCTATAGCTAGGTTTCCTTCGGGGTGCCTATAGCTAGGTTTCCTTCAGGGTGTTTATAGCTAGGTTTCCTTCAGGGTGTTTATAGCTAGGTTTCCTTCAGGGTGTCAATAGCTAGTTTTCCTTTAGGGTGCTTATAGCTAGGTTTCCTTCAGGGTGTCCATATCTTGGTTTCCTTCAGGGTGTTTATAGCTAGGTTTCCTTTAGGGTGCCTATAGCTAGGTTTCCTTTAGGGTGTCTATAGCTAGGTTTCCTTCAATGTGTCTATGGCTAGGTTTCCTTTAGGGTGCTTATAGCTAGGTTTCCTTCAGGGTGTCTATATCTTGGTTTCCTTCAGGGTGTCTATATCTTGGTTTCCTTCAGGGTGTCTATAGCTAGGTTTCCTTCAGGGTGTCTATAGCTAGGTTTCCTTCAGGGTGCCTATAGCTAGGTTTCCTTCAGGGTGCCTATAGCTAGGTTTCCTTCAGGGTGTTTATACCTAGGTTTCCATCAGGGTGTCTATAGCTAGGTTTCCATCAGGGTGTCAATAGCTAGGTTTCCTTTAGGGTGTCTATAGCTAGGTTTCCTTCAGGGTGTCTATGGCTAGGTTTCCTTTAGGGTGCTTATAGCTAGGTTTCCTTCAGGGTGTCTATATCTTGGTTTCCTTCAGGGTGTCTATATCTTGGTTTCCTTTAGGGTGCCTATAGCTAGGTTTCCTTCAGGGTGTCTATAGCTAGGTTTCCATCCACCTGGTGATAGATTTTCATGCAAATATTCTAAAATCTGAATAAAGACAATATGCACATTTTCCCATCATAGTTGTGTTTCCATCAAATTGACTTGTTGCGGATAAAAATCTGCGTGTGAATAGTAAATACGTAGTGCACATAAAAATAACTTTTGAGGTTAAATTCCCATGTATGTGCTAAAACAAACAATTTAAATGGGTTTCCATCGCATTTTCAATTCTAGGCCTACTGATGGTTTTGTCACAAAAATTATTTGCATAGGTATAGCTAATGTGCCCACAATGGTACTGGCACCAGCGCTCTAGCCAACAGCACACAGATACACTGCGGGTAAAGCCTACATGATGAGATTATTATTATACAAAAGTGCAATACATTTTTTTATTTGTCAAACGGCGGCCAAGCATCGATCGTCATGTCACCAGAATTAGACCCTGGATATTTACTGGAAAGGAGCATCAAGCTCATCACCGTGCACTTTCACCACCCTGTCAAGTTCATCATAACATAAAAACTGCGTTCTTTCCCTTGTCATAGTGGAAGGACCACACAACATATCAACGCGTGACTCCAAATTTACTTCGATACGATGGTTATTAAATAAAGATTTGTAAAGGCGTTTCCACCACCATTTCTCGCATTATTAATTTTACCGGCACAAAAAGATCCAACTTTTTCTAGCGTATTTAGTTTTGTCGACATTTGGAATGTTTACTGACACATTTTCTGTTTCCATCAGGTCTGTCATTACATTTTTTATCCAACTTTACTCGCTAAAAAAGGTTGGATGAAAACCTGGTTAATGTCAAGCCATTTTGAGAATGCTGGAATTATATTTTTTGACGCCGTCGTGGGCCGAATGTTTGACACCCCTGCTTTAAATGGACCGTGACCAGCCGAACACTCTCACCTCATTGTGAAGACTCGGGGTCAACCAACCCACGTTCCCATGATTGATCCCACACCCGGAACTCAAGCTTTACATCATTACGCCATTATGTTCCAATTGCGGTGGGTAATTTCCACTCTGTAAATGACTGAGCAGGGCCGGCCCTCTTACAATGCAAATGGTTGTCCCCTGGACCCCCATAGCCTCAGAAGAATGGTTCTGTGTTCTATCCCATACAAACCTGACCAGTTTTACTTCATGCTCTTCACCACAACAAAAGGAGGCCTTCTCCTCACATCTGACCAAGAACAAAGAGAAAAGGAAAAAATTGAATATAATGACAGAAATTAGTATCTGATGAGGAAAGATGGGAAAGTCTGGGTCTTCGGTCTGTGTGGGAGGGGGATTTCTATGTCAAAACCTTCAGTAACACGTTATTTGGATATTCCATCTGTAGATGCTCTACACACTATGCTCTACATCAGTAACATTTCAACTAACTATCTACTAACCCTAGCCCTAACCTTAACCCTTATCCTAACCCTAAACTTAACCCTTACCCTAACACTTATTCTAACCCTAACCGTAACCTTAGCATGCAGTTGCTTATCAACAGGTAGTTTGTAGATAGTCTGACCATCTGAAGAGCATCTATAGATGGACTATCCAAACAAAGTGTGACCAAACTGAGTAGTGTTACTGGTTCATGCCGTTGGACAAGGTTTCATCTGAATCAATTAGTAATACATTTTCCCATAAGAACTACCATGCATGACAATAACATTGGTATTTGGTACTTTATTAGGATCCCTATTAGCTGTTGCTGAAGTAGCAGCTACTCTTCCTGGGGTCCACACACAACATGAAACCTGACATAATACAGAACATTAATAGACAAGAACAGCTCAAGGACAGAACTACATACATTTTTAAAAATGATACACGTAGCCCACAACTATGGATTACAAGTTCATTTGTGAGAAAGATTCATCCAGGTCAGTATATCTTTACAATATAATTTGAAGGGACATACAGTACGATTGTAAACTAGCCTCATAATTAGGGATTATAAAACAATAAAACAGTGGAATAATTACAGCCTTAACATTTATTAGTATTCATAAACCATTTGTCCACATGCCGTTAACTGCCCGTGGGGGTTTCAGTGAGATACAGCAAACCACATTTTTTTTATAGATGTGAATTAATGCCTGTGTAAGGTGACTTGGAAGTGTTTGTGGGTCCCATGGTGTCTTTTCAGTTTTTAAAAACCTATTAAGTAGTTTCAGAATTTACTTGCAGACTTATTCAGAGTATGGATGTGGTCTCCACTAATAACGGCAATATGATCAGTTTAGTGCAAAGATTGACATGGTAAGGATGAGAAACAAGGCTGGACGAAGGGAGCAATATCTGACCAAATCTCTCTAAATTTCAGGGTTGTTCTAGTTGTTGTTGAAATAATAGACAGTGCCTTCAGAACGTATTAACACCCCTTAACTTTTTCAAACATTTTCTGAGTTACAGCCTGAATTTAAATGGACTAAATTGAGATTTCTTGTGTCACTGGCCTACAGACAATACCCCATAATATCAAAGTGGAATTATGTTTTTCGAAATGTTTACAAATGAATGTCACTAACTGTGCGCACACACACACACACACACACACACACACACACACACACACACACACACACACACACACACACACACACACACACACACACACACACACACACACACACACACATGCCTCTGGATACAGATGGACTGGCAGAAATTGGGAGCTCATTAAACAGTATTTTACCACTGGTGTGAGGGTGATCTTCACTGGGACAACGTTGATGTAAGTGATAGCTCTCTCCTTCTGCGGTGCTATGGGAATGGTCAGGCCTGAGGCACAGTGCAGACAGACAGTGTGGTCGAAATGAATGTTGAGGTTAATTCTGCAACTCGATATTATCTGTTGTCTTCATCTCAATTAAAATAGTGTACCATCATTTCTTCTTCCAATACTAACTCTGCCCAGGGACACATAACTACTGTAATAACTACTGTAATAACTACTGTAACAGCTTCTTCCAATACTAACTCTGCCCAGGGACACAACTACTGTAATAACTACTGTAATAGCTTCTTCCAATACTAACTCCGCCAGGTACACATAACTACTGTAAGAAACACTATAATAGCTTATTCCAATTCTAACTCTGCCCAGGGACACAACTACTGTAATAACTACTGTAATAACTTCTTCCAATATTAGCTCTGCCCAGGGACACATAACTACTGTAATAACTACTGTAATAACTACTGTAATAGCTTATTCCAATTCTAACTCTGCCCAGGGACACATAACTACTGTAATAACTACTGCAATAGCTTCTTCCCAATGCTAACTCTGCCCAGGGACACACAACTACTGTAATAACTAATGTAATAACTACTGTAATAACTACTGTAATAGCTTCTTCTAATACTAATTATGCCCAGGGACACATAACTACTGTAATAACTACTGTAATAGCTTCTTCCAATACTAACTCTGCCCAGGGACACATAACTACTGTAATAACTACTGTAATAGCTTATTCCAATACTAACTCTGCCCAGGGACACACAACTACTGTAATAACTACTGTAATAGCTTATTCCAATACTAAGTCTGCCCAGGGACACATAACTACTGTGATAACTACTGTAATAGCTTATTCCAATACTAACTCTGCCCAGGGACACATAACTACTGTAATAACTACTGTAATAGCTTCTTCCAATACTAACTCTGCCCAGGGACACATAACTACTGTAATAACTACTGTAATAGCTTCTTCCAATACTAACTCTGCCCAGGGACACAACTACTGTAATAACTACTGTAATAAATACTGTAATAACTACTGTAATAGCTTATTCCAATACTAACTCTGCCCAGGGACACATAACTACTGCAATAACTACTGTAATAACTTCTTCCAATACTAACTCTGCCAGGGACACATAACTACTATAATAACTACTGTAATAACTACTGTAATAACTTCTTCCAATACTAACTCTGCCCAGGGACACATAACTACTGTAATAACTACTGTAATATCTTCTTCCAATACTAACTCTGCCCAGGGACACATAACTACTGTAATAACTACTGTAATATCTTCTTCCAATACTAACTCTGCCCAGGGACACATAACTACTGCAATAACTACTGTAATAACTTCTTCCAATACTAACTCTGCCAGGGACACATAACTACTATAATAACTACTGTGATAACTACTGTAATAACTTCTTCCAATACTAACTCTGCCCAGGGACACATAACTACTGTGATAACTACTTTAATAGCTTCTTCCAATACTAACTCTGCCCAGGGACACATAACTACTTTAATAGCTTGCTAGCTGCTTGTTACTGTACATTTGTGGATATGAACATACATCCGAAGACGATGCTTAACACCTGTTTAACCCCTTCTATTTCACCGACTAAATATGATACCAGCAATTCTTTAGATTAGATACGTCCTGTGCAAGGCCAGCTTAATACAACATTTGTTCAATAGGACTTCCTTATAAAGCCAGCTCATCTAGTTCACCAATCTCCTCATTAGACCAGTCTCTTACAATACTATTTTGTTAGACCATTGTTGCCTAATTGCCTGAAAGATGTCTTCAGGTACTTCTGCTCATAGTCCAGTGTTTTCTTGAAGTGCAGTTAAAGGTAATCTCCATAGCCAAGGTTCCTTTAGGTCAGCACTATACTGAAGCTTCCTCAAGGTCTAGGCCAATAGATTAGGTAACACTTCTTAATAAGCACATCTCCAATGTGAAATGCAGTTTGACTCTCATTATCAAACATCTAATTCCCCACATCTACGAGAACTAATGCTCAATATCTTTATTTTACTGTTCCCTTTTTTGCCAAAGGGCTTTAATTTCAAGGTGGTGTATTGCATTTGTTTGACATTTATACCTTCTTTATTTTGGCCTGAAAAGGCATTATCCACCTTTAGCCATTTGTAACTACTTTTCACTTTTTATATGATTGGAAATATTGTGCGTGTGCGTCAGGGGGGGGGTGGCAAGTTACATAACTTTGGTATTATTTGGAACACATTCCATTCAACCTCAGCTGATACGTATTTGTCTCAGAAACCCAGGACTAAAATCTTGACTAGTTGCGTTAGATGCTTGATCAATGTTACATGTGTCTGTCCACGAGAGATTACCCATGTCTGAGCTAAACGACTATCGCCCCGTAGCACTCACTTCCGTCATCATGAAGTGCTTTGAGAGACTAGTCAATGATCATATCACCTCCACCCTACCTGACACCCTAGACCCACTACAATTTGCTTACCGCCCCAATAGGTCCACAGACAACGCAATCGCAATCACACTGCACACTGCCCTAACCCATCTGGACAAGAGGAATACCTATGTAAGAATGCTGTTCATCGACTACAGCTCAGCATTTAACACCATAGTACCCTCCAAACTCATCATTAAGCTCGAGACCCTGGGTCTCGACCCCGCCCTGTGCAACTGGGTCCTGGACTTCCTGACAGGCCGCCCCCAGGTGGTGAGGGTAGGAAACAACATCTCCACCCCGCTAATCCTCAACACTGGGGCCCCACAAGGGTGCGTTCTCAGGCCTCTCCTGTACTCCCTGTTCACCGATGACTGCGTGGCCATGTACGCCTCCAACTCAATCATCAAGTTTGCAGATGACACTACAGTGGTAGGCTTGATTACCAACAACAACGAGACGGCCTACAGGGAGGAGGTTAGGGCCCTCGGAGTGTGGTGTCAGGAAAATAACCTCACACTCAACGTCAACAAAACAAGAGAGGATCGTGGACTTCAGAAAACAGCAGAGGGAGCAGCCCCCTAACCACATCGATGGGACAGTAGTGGAGAAGGTGGAAAGTTTTAATTTCCTCTGCGTACACATCACGGACAAACTGAAATGGTCCACCCACAAAGACAGCGTGGTGAAAAAGGAGCAACAGCGCCTCTTCAACCTCAGGAGGCTGAAGAAATTCGGCTTGTCACCAAAAACACTCACAAACTTTTACAGATGTACAATCGAGAGCATCCTGTCAGGCTGTATCACCGCCTGGTATAGCAACTGCTCCGCCCACAACCGTAAGGCTCTCCAGAAGGTAGTGAGGACTGCACAACGCATCACCGGGGGCAAACTACCTGCCCTCCAAGACACCTACACCACCCGATGTCACAGGAAGGACAAAAAGATCATCAAGGACATCAACCACCCGAGCCACTGCCTGTTCACCCCGCTATCATCCAGAAGGCGAGGTCAGTACAGGTGCATCAAAGCTGGGACAGAGAGACTGAAAACAGCTTCTATCTCAAGGCCATCAGACTGTTAAACAGCCATCACTAACATTGAGTGGCTGCGGCCAGCATACTGACTCCAATCTCTAGCCACTTTAATAATTAAAAACTGGATGTAATAAGTCACTTTAAACAATGCCACTTTATATCATGTTTACACACCCTACATTACTCATCCCATATGTATATACTGTACTCTATACCATCTACTGCATCTTGCCTATGCCGTTCGGCCATCGCTCATCCATATATTTTTATGTACATATTCTTATTAATTCCGTTACACTTGTGTGTATAAGGTAGTTGTTGTGAAATTGTTCGATTACTTGTTAGATATTACTGCATGGTCGGAACTAGAAACACAAGCATTTCGCTACACTCGCATTAACATCTGCTAACCATGTGTATGTGACCAATAAATTCGATTTTGATTTGATGTCTGACTACAGTATGTACAATATGTAACATGTCTTGTTATGATATAACTGTCTGGGCGGAAGGTAGCCTAACGGGTAAGAGCGTTGGGCCAATCCCTTAGCTGAGTGTCTGATAAATTACAATGTCAAATGTGGACCGGATTAATATAAAAGATACATATCAATCCAAGCTCAATAACTTAATGGTAAGACCTGATACTCGCTACAAAAGCAGCATCTTCAGTGCTTGTTTTCAACATCACTCAGACAGACCCATTTCAATGTACGTTTATCTCAGGTGCTGCTGCTGCATTCTGTCAATGTCTGTATCATATGTTCTAACATATTATCCCATATTCATTATTTCTGTCCATCTTGAGATGAAGAAAATTCCTGCAAGAAACACAGACTTACATGAAGTACCAGGTGACAGCTAATATACTGTGGAAACAACCACAGCAGTGACATTTTAGCCCTGTTTATACCTGCCACTTCCATGCGTCCTGATCTTGTCCTGATCTTGCCAGTTCACTGTACACTTATAAGACCGGACAAAATCAGTTCATAATGCGCTTTTTAATCGTCTACACCTGTCTAAAAATGTGGGCACATCGGAATGAGGACAAGAACAGGACAAATGACGCATGTTAGAACCAGGTATAAACGGGGCTTTTGAGTTGATTTCTGAAAATAAAACTGAACAACTTGATGTAATAATTGTGAGGCTTTCTCTAGTCTGAGGGATTGGAAAGGTCAACCCCGTTGCCTGTCTTTCTGCCCATTCCAACTAAACAACCCCCTTCTGCTATGGCGTCCAGGGAAAGGCAATAACTACAGCCATTGGATACTATTTTCTTGCTTCCCTGTGGAAAAGTGCATGCATGACATTTACCCTCCTTTCTGTCACTTTTTCTGTGTTTGTGCATCTGAGTTTATCTGTTTTGCATTCCATGTTTTGTTCCTAGAATATTTCAGGTGGGATTACCATGAATTTGACCAGATGTGTTCTGAGAATAATCTAGTTCCAGAGAACAGTCAAACATTTTCTGAACTTTCTTGTGTTTAAATCATGACACAAAGATAATTTTTCATTTGACATTGTCAGACATTTTTCATCCACAGCTACACGTGTCTAATTAAGCAGACTCTCTCTCTCTCTCTCTCAGCCAGCAAAACAGAGTTATAACAGGCCACAAAACAACCCCTAAGCAACAGAAAAAACCACCTCACTGTTGGATGAGTCAACATTTTAATTATCATTTTATTTAGATTGTACATTTTCACACGCTAAGAAGTATTGTGGATAGCTGAGGGATTCTTTGTTTTCAATCTGTATAAACATTGCAGTTAGTTTCTTCTAGTTAAACAACCAATGTGATGTAAATGAATACAAATACTCTTGGGGTATTTTATTTCTTCACCTGCCTCTTAGTGGGCTCGTTATCCTCCCTTACCCACAAATTCCAACACATTCATGCTCTGTCACTGTGAAATATCAGCAATCTGACTATGGATACCAATGCGTTAAACCACCCAGCTGCCTCAGACCTCATAGATGAAATGCTTGTCTATATCCTTTATTGCATTTCTGATCACCCATGTGACTTCGTACTTTAACCTCTGTGTACGTTCCTATATGCTCCTTACTTGTGCGGGATGTCAAAGTGTAATAAATAAAGGCCCAAATAGTAAAAGATAGAAAGAATAAGAGGTTCTTAACCAAAAAAACTATAGAATATTTAGGCAAGAGCAAAAATGAAACTATGGTAGAATATTTGCTCAGGAAATATAACAGGAGAGCTAGATCGATATCTTATCATTTACAATAGTTCCTTCATATGTACTGGGGAAAATATGTAGCTTGCTGTAAAACAAAAATGCTATTCTCCAATGTGATGTATTTTATGGGGAATCTGAATCTGATCTATATTGCTCACAATGCTCCTGAGCAGGATAGAAATATATATTTCTTATCCAATTACTGTTTCAATCAAGTACACACATATCTAGTTTTAATGCCTAGTAAATAACATGTAATATACATTGTTTTGAAAAGCCACGCGAACCCAAGAAGCATGTCATTAAACGCTTTAAAATGTCCAGTGGCTAAAGTAATTTGCCGCACATGCCACATGTATGTGTGAAGTGACTGTGTGCTGGGTGGTCCACATGAGGAAATTATTACTTCAAATGTATCTCAAACGGATTGACATTTTCAACTTGCACATTACATCTGAGAAGTTACATACGGTTATGATACAAGGTTGATACTTTCTCAGCGATTCTCAGGAGACATACAAAATGCTACAATTTACATACAAGAGTCACATGTTCTGCGTCAGCTGGACTCAGATGCCAATCGTATAGGATTTACAAGTCTTTGTTCCAATGAGATTGACAGTTTTATTGTGAAGGCAACATGACAATAGACAGCAAATTGATGCTAGTGTGTTGAATGGTTGTGTGTAATTAAAGTGTACACAACAAAGCGTTAATTATGAGAATCCATCTGTCACGTGATCTGTTACAACTCTTAATGCCGTCATCTGTACGGCTGTTGTCAACAGCTCCACAGCGGTTTACGACGCTTACAGAGCAGTTAGAGTATAAACTCATTCAGGTAGGAATGGTCTGTCTACTGGAAGAAAAAAAAACTACACCCATTCCCCTCATTCATCCAGTATAGAGAAAATATGTCAAACTGCTTTGATAGACCAAAATAATGTTTAATTCCATAATGTACATTCGTCATTTCACCCAAATAGCTCATTGTACATGTTAGGGAGAAACTAACCTTGACATGTGGGTGTGAGTGTGTACTGCATGTGTCTTTGCGTGTGTGCTTTTTGCATGCGCTACAATGTCAAAGTGAGCTCTTGAAATTAGCGTTTTGCTGCAGAGGGCCGAGTTAGTGACAAAATGCTGGCGTCCCAACAGAATAAGGAGTTCTGTAGACCATTCTAGATGAAATGTTCCATGGTGGTCTAGCCATCTATACTGTCTGTGCTGTGGGTCCTCATAACCCCATCCCCATCTCCATCTCCAAATGATACCATTATCAAAACACACACGCACGCAACAGATGACATATATTGACACCTAAAAAGCTGCCTACCTCATTTAAACCACTGCCATCAAAGTTTTTTGCTTCTTCAAAGACCTCAGCCTTAACACACAAAGTCCCTTGGATAAAAGTGCCTGCCTAATGACCGTAACATTATTAATACAGTAAATTGTACCAGGAACTGACAAAAAGCCACCCGCCATTGTGTATTGGAATGTAGCAATGCATCCTATATTCTCATGATCGCCCAGTGACCGACACAGAAGCTTTTCCCTTTGTAAAACAAAAACCGGAGAAACACAGCGAAACCGAGTTACATTGAGATCACTTTAGCACACTGCTTCAACGTAAGCCTCTTCAAACTAGAGTTAAAAATAATCAGAGAAAAGGGAAATAAAAATACAACAGGTATACTGGGAACAGAGAATATCATTTTGTCTTTATACAAATTTAGTCTGTCCATGTTTTTGAAAGGTAGCATGGCTACAAGACTGCTGCGGGGTAGAGCGCTGCCAGGGTGCAGTGTAGCACCGCGACCAGCAGGGGCAGCAGTGAGTAGAGGTGTGTATTAGATGGCAGCCCGGCTGAATTCCTGGCGATGGAGTTGGAGGTACCGGAGTCGTCGATCTGTGGGTCCTGTGGAGGGAGGGACAGAGAATGTCAGAGGAGTGATAGAGCAAGTTAACTTAGGCCTGATCAAATGCTTTTTCTGGGGGACATTGGTGCCATCACTTTGCTTGCTTTAGACTTTTGTCCAACTGTCAAATTGAAGCAATCTGACAAATCCCAGCTGCAACTATAACAACATATAACATCTATAGCATTTAAATTGTCCACATTCATGCTCTCTTCGGGCTACACTTGCAAAACACTATAATAAATAAAATAAGCAATTAGAGAAAGCTGACAATTCAAATCCAATAAGAATGTCTTAAAAACACCACAAAAGTGTGTGATTAAATTGGCCCATTAGATTACAAAAAAAATGGTTGTTTTGAGAACTAAAATGCCAGTTGGCTCTATCATATCCATGTGTTGCTTTGGAGATGAGATAAAAAAAAAAAAGGTATTTGACGCACTAATGAAACGTTGAGCTGAAAGGGGCCATCTCTTCTCAGGCTGTTTGAACCTGCCGCTGCCTCCTTAAATGTCACTCCATGGAATAATGCTGCTTTATTATGTACAATGACATTTACTGAACTTTAAAAGGCACTAGATAAGCAATGCTCACGTCAGCGTAGAGGACTACAAAGACCATGAGCACATGTGCAAGAGGGGTCGCCTTGACTTCTGTCTATAGGCCAGTGACCTTTGGCATGAGATCAGGGTCTGAGTAGTAATTACCATAGTCTTTCCTCGTAATTGAAAATCTACACTACTGTTCATACATGTAATTTTACATAGATCATGAATGATGAGCTAGGACCCACACAGATCTTTCTGGTTAGGTCACGTGTTCAGGAAAAACTCCTGGCCTTAGTCATAATCAATTGTTAGTTGATAGTTCTGGCTTAAACTTAGTATAATCTTTTTTTCTCAAACAAGAGTAATCAGCATTATCAAACTATGTACATATGCTGTACACTTACCACGCAAAGCACACCATCGACTGAAACGTTGGACTTCAGTTTCTGAGCCTGTAAAACCAAGAGAAATGGAGAGATATGGTCAAAACCACTCTACTGTGTGTGTGTTCATGTGTGTGCTGAGTGTGTGCCGTTTGAATTTGTGCAGTGCTCAAACATCAGTGATTTGTTGCTTGAAAGGCTCTCTGCTGAAGTACATGTCGCCGTTGATCCTTGTACAGCATTTAGATCCAGTTTGTTACAGATGACTTGAAAGCGATGGGACTTCCTGTATTTCCCAGGCTAGACTGTATGAGGATATGTCTCCAGTCACAGTAAACTCTGAGATTGTCCTCTTCTTAACCTTTTTATTTATAATTTGCCTTGAACAAGAGCAAGGCTGCTCTAGGTAATTTAATATGCTGAGACACCGGCTTATCCAGTTTCATCTGGTATTTGCAGGGTCTCAAGTGGACAAAGACCATGAAGGAAAACTGCTGTTGTCAACAGTAAAACGGAAGTGAGGATCTACATGAGTCGCCTGTGTTCAGTGCCCTATGTGAGCCAGTCACTCTCATGCTTTACAATAGGCCTACTTGTAGTTTTACATTTAGTGAGAGCTAGAAAAAACTGTGTGTGTTTGTGTGTGTGAGTCTGAAGTATTACAAACTTGCCTTGCCACTAAGTGTAAAATTGTGTTTCTGTGGAATAATATCAGTCACTCATATTGTATGGAGGACTGCACTTTGTGAAGAAAACACATTACGACCAACCAAACATCAAAGCAACACAGAATTGCAATTATAATGCCTAGCCCAACACTATATGACTGGGCCATTCAGTTAGACTGATAGCTAGTCCTGATCAATGTAATGTGGGAGTGTAGGAGACAGTGTGAGGGTGTGTGGATTTGGCTGGATGGGACACAGCAGAGGGAAATGACAGATGTTTGTCATTGCTCACTGAATGGAACCCAGAGCTGTCCCACAATTCATTTCTCTCCCGTTGGCCTAAACCATCCATCAGCTTGACTGGGCATGCGGTTATTGTTTCAGATACACCACCATGCATCATCTACGGGACTTCATGTGGAACGGAGGAGAATCAGACCTGCATCCTTTACGACTACATGTATGTGTAAGGTGTTGAATACTAATAACCTGTAACCAGAATACCAAGTAAAAAATATTCGAATACAATCAGTATACAACCTGACCATGACGTTACAAAATACGTCAATGCATCCAATTTCACCCACTGGGGAAGTTGATGCAGAAATTCTGACTGAATTCATATGTTTTACTCATTAACTATTCAAAAGTAAAACTGAATCACTTCTGGGGACCACACTGAATGATCTGTTTTGCTGCTCTTAACTTTCAGGCCCAGGTTGGGGAGCGCTACAGGCCCTGCTGGGCTCAGCAGCAACAGAACAGACTCTCCTTCCTTTTGTTTCAGGTTCTTAGATACGCTAGGAGCCACCTGACTTTAATCTCCGACGTGGGACAAAAGGCATTTCTGCCTGCGCCACTTTCAATACACACAAAGAGAGGCAAAACCCTCTCACAAGACAAAAATAACCTTTCCTAATTCAGTTTGAAGCTTACGGTAAAATAAAAAATACATCCTGGCAGTTTGAGGAATACACAGCGAAGCTAAATTAGATTTGAGAAAATTAACAAAAGGAAGCAGAAAAAAGCACATATTTCAAGCTGCTCACATACAGATCCTCACACAGGGAGAAGTTGTCGTTTGGCTAGTAGTCTAGTGGGGCCCTGAGTCATTGGACGAGTGCTAAAGCTGTCTGGCAGTACCAGCACAGAGGGTTTCTAATCGATGATGAGAGGAGAGAGGAGTGAATGTTCCTACAGGCCCGCCCCCTGTGTGTGTGATTAGAAAGAGCTTGTCTGCCTCCAACAGCCGTCCCTGCTCAACACACGCTCCAGAGCAAACAGGGCTAACAGTGTGTGTGTGTAGGTGTTTGGGGGTATGTACTGTATGTATTTGTGTGTGTGGTTGGAACTCCTTGCAAAGTGAGAGCTTTCCTGTGATAGAGAGTGTGTGTATCTATAACAGTAGCCTTGTTGGTTAACAACAATAATACAGTGAGCTTCCCAACTCTAAACATTTTAGTGGCTGAGTTTGCTTGGTGGAACCCTTTTGTATTTTGACCAGAAAGACTAAATTCCCACTGACCGAGTTACAATCTTAGATGTTCATCTTATCCTCAGCTCATGTAAATCCTCGCTGAAAGCCCCATCAACCATTCTGAGCTCTGATACAACATCAGTGTCTGTAACATTGACAGATCCATCTCCAGTCTAAGCCAGGAGTCACCCTGACAACATCACAGAGATAACTCCCACTCCACCCCTGGACCTGTACACTATTTATCCCCCGTCCAGATCAATTAGGGTAATCTATTCTAATTTGTCCTATTAGCATATGAATGCCCTTTCAAATGGTGCTGGCGGACCATCCAGGGACACAGCCAGGGACGGAGGACCTCATCAGGCAAGGGGTCGGCTGGCTGGCAGTCAGGCAGGCAGTCATCTGTGTTAATGGGATATGGGTGGCAGCCGGTGACATTCAGATCAGTGTGGGTGACCACGCGTCACCTTGTCACTCTGTGACACCACCAAGCCTTTATTACTGAGGTGAACGAAGCCTACATGCCGGAAATGTGGGATTCTCTAGGGCACTAGAGTGTGTATATGCTGTGTCAAATCGAATCAAATCGAATGTTATTTATCACATGCTTCATAAAACAACAGGTGTAGGAGTGAAATGCTTGTGTGATGGAGTATATAATATATATATATAATATACTATACTGTATATATGTAGTGTGTATGCTGTTTGAGTGAGTGTTTGAATTTCAGTGTGTAGCAGGATGTGCTGACTGACTCACTGAAGGACAGTGTTCTGTCTATGAGAAGGACTGATTCCGCCTCAGACTCCTATACCGCAGAGCAACTGTTTGTCCTTTACAGTTAATTCAGGCTCTGCTGAAATGAGGCAGTATCAGTTCTCAAATCAAATAAAAAATGCTTAAATTAAGCCAGCGCCTAGCTAAAATAGTTCCCTCAGAATAGATGCTTGGCCGTTGGCCTCCAGGATAGGAGGTCCGTGCGGTATGAAATCAGCTGTTGGAACCCCTCACCTGCAAGCTGCCACAGAAGTGGTAGAGGGACTCGTCCCCTGCCTTGAGGTGATTGGTGTTTGTGGCGACATCCAGTGAGTTGGGGGAGCGGTCCTTAGCCTTCTGGGAAGGAGTGGTGGTGGAGGTGGTGGTCTGCACTGGTGGCATGGGCTGCCACACTCCCACATCTGTCCCGTTCCCAAACGCCTGGATGGCATTACCTACAGAAAGACCAGACACTGTGTTAGACATCAATGTTGGAGAGAGAGAGAGAGAGAGAGAGAGAGAGAGAGAGAGAGAGAGAGAGAGAGAGAGAGAGAGAGAGAGAGAGAGAGAGAGAGAGAGATATCTGGACTTGTTTGTAAGAGACTACATCTGTCCAAAACCTAAAGCTTTTCATAAAGCCATTACTGGAGTAAAACACTATCCATTTAGGCTATCTTTCCCAAACACTATGGAATAGGTGGGAGACAACAATTTGATTATATGGAAATACACTGGGGGAAAAACTCATTTCTAAACTACAACCCTAGTGAGTGTGCTTAAGTTTGGCTGAGGGATAAGAATATATTAGCTAAGGCCATAATAATAATAATAATAATAACAAAGTGATGATGTGGCCTTTTACCCAACCCATTAGAGTGCATACAATGTTCCTGGTCTATCTTTGAAGTGAAGCAGACAGGCTGATCTGAAGCTCGATGATCAGCGTCATTGAATCCATTTAAACTGTGAGCCAACACTTTGGAAAAGAACGGACATTTCCATGGCTTCTTTTTCCTGCTTTTTATTATTATTTTTTTCAGCTCATTTAGGCTTAAATCGTCTAAGGCTATATAGGGCCACACCTCTTAAACGCTGGCTGTGAGTGAATCAATTAACGCTGATTTCATTATCTTGCGGTGAAGAAGGCGGGTGTGCCACTGAGCCTATCCTAGTGCCCTAATGCTTTGTGCTAGCACAGCGGCGGCCTGATGAGTGTATTGAATTTGTTGATATGGTATTTTATGGAGCTTTGTTCTCAACAAAGACTATTTAGAGACACCGCATTAGACGGAGTCGTCTGTCACGGCTGATGAGGTGCTTTTCTAGTTTGGACTTGAATTTAGGCACAATGCTTGTGCTGTGATAACGTACATGAGTTTAGCTCCTATTTAGCTCTAGCTCAATGTCAGGGGTTTCAGTGGAGTTTGAGGAATCAGCAGCACTTGAGAAAAACTAACATGTATAACCTGTCAGTCAAGCCCCTGAGAATACATACTGTAATTCACTCCTAATAGGATGAGTGTATTCCTACAGGCATCGACTACACTCTTAGGAAAAAAAGATGCTATCTAGAACCCAAAAGGGTTATTCGGCTGTTCCCATAGGAGAACCCTTTAAATAACCCTTTTTGGTTCCAGGTAGAACCCTTTTGGTCCTAGTTGTTACCTTTTGGGGTTTCATGTAGAACCCTTTCCACAGACGTTTCTACATGGAAACCAAAAGGGTTCTACCTGGAACCAAACATGTTTATCCCTCGAACCAAAAAGGTTTCTCCTATGGGGATAACCAAAGAACCCTACAGGAACCTGTTTTACTAAGAGTGTGAGTGTACAAACTGGACCCTGTGTCCTGTTCTTGCTGACAGATGAGAGTGGGGTTGAACACTGGGCCTTTACTCTGCAAACACTGAGCAATGTTAGAATCCAGACACCCAGGAAGGCCAGGCAGGCTGTTCTAGCTGCACAGGAATGCAGTGTTTGTCTTACCAAGAGGAGATAAATCCCATGTTTAAACACTATCACACTGCCTGGAAACTGCACAATCTGCCACTTAATCGTTTCTGCTTCCCTTCATCAAGTGCAAACAGCACATGGGTAAACATGATATCATATCACTTAGTGACATTTACATCAACCAAAACACTGACAGACAGGCATTAGTGCGCATGGCCGTCTGTTGAACCAAACAAATAGGCCCATTTTGCACTGTTTTGCTATGGCTGTATTCATTAATCTAGCACAAAGGCAATATTTTGAATAAACTAGAAGTGTGTCGTGTCCACCCCCTCTCATCCACCATCTCTACCTTTTTCAGCAACGTAAAAAAAAGTTTGAGGGTGCATTCGTAAATTCGCTCTGGTTATCTACTCCAATATTAAAGCACTCTGGTCCGAGTGTGCCAGAGCGCAGAATAACTGATGAATTTCCCGAACGCTCAACACCCGTTGAATATGGCCGTTGTCAGTAAACGTCGGCTAAAAAGCGTAATTAAATTGTTGCCAGCTGCAGTTACATTCACCAGCGCTCTGGATAACATGAAAACAGCCTAACCAGCTCTGCTAGGGCGAGTAAAATGGTCAAAGTGAGGTGTTCTCTCATTTATGTCTGGAAGTAGCTGGCAAGCTAGCCAACGCTAGCCAGTTATAAATGGACACATTTATTTTTTTTTCAGTTAAGAACACATTCTTATTTACAATGACGGCCTACACAGGCCAAACCCGGGCAAAAAGCCCAGATTTTTATTTATTTCAAAATTTTAATTTATTTAAACATTATTTAACTAGGCAAGTCAGTTAAGAATAAATTCTTATTTACAATGACGGCCTACCAGTGAACAGTGGGTTAACTGCCTTGTTTAGGGGCAGAACACAGATTTCTTTAGCTCGAGGATTCAATCCAGCAGACTTTCAGTTACTGGCCCAACGCTCTAACCACTAGGTTACCTGCCGTCTAGGTGTCTTAGAACTGTCAAGTGTCTTGTGTTCTGACTTAAAAAACAGTAGGAAATGAATAAAATAAGTAATGTAAACATATTATCAGTAATTACCAGTAAATCTATTGCCCGAAATTGGGAACTGTAGTCTTTATTTAACAATTAACATTGACATTACTACAATAGAGTTTTGGTGTTTGCTTTGCGTAGTCGTACAGAACAAAGATACAATCAATCAGTATAGGGAGTGCATGTACTATTGAAGGACATAGTTAAAAGCGAGACTCCTCTGACAAGAGGGTTTTTATAGGAGAGAGGTAACACTAATCTCTGATCTTTTGAACTAGGAGTGAGTGCTTAGACGTGGCATAAAGGAACCTTGCTAATGTGCCCGCTGGAGTTCCACTAAGGCTGTTGGTCAGAAGAATAGGGCCATTACTGATCTCCTAGGTAATTTCTCAGGAGCACAAAGGGTGGATGCCCCCTGGGCACTTATGGATTGCTGATAATGCTGCCGGTTACTCAGTGTGACCTCTCTGTTGGGATATTCTTTCTCACAATGCCACTGCTACCGGCAAATGAACCACCAACCACTCTATATGTACCATCTAGCAGAAGTAACTCTCTACTTCTCTTCTCTCACTTCCTACTTTTTTGGTCATGTAACAACCCTGTAATGCCTATTGTCATGGCTGAATAAAGCTGTGTGACAAATACTGAACCACCATCACTGTACTGGATTGAAGAATGATGCAAGAGAACAACAGTACTTTACTCTGCTGACCTAGAGGCAAATGCAGGAGAGGATCCTTAACGGGGAACAACGTATGCTTAGCATGAGATGAAGCAAATCAGCAGCTATGCTCTGTCTTCCAATGCCTTCCAAAAGAGCTTTCCATAAGTGGACCAAGCCCTCCCGCTGCCCCCCTGGTTAAGGAGCCGGAGCAAGGCCCTGTCACAGCTTCGGAGCCACACCAGCACTGACGGGTGTGTGGGAGCATATCTGTCACTGTGTGTTAGTGCTGACAAATGTTCCCTCTGAGCTGCACGGGTAGCCCCGAGACTGCCACGTGTCATGTAAAAATCTTCCCATTGTGAAATAGTTCCCAATCGTTCTGATCGTGTTCTGATTGTGACGTCATGCTGTAAAATTTCTCCCAGCGTGAAAATGTTCGCAGTTCAATTATTGCACGCGTAGCTCTTTTATGTGGATGGCTGAGCTCGTGCGGATGTTTCTCACACACCCTCTCTCGACTTCGAAAAATTGTTCTGTGCGCACGCACATTTGCTTCACACATCTGCCAATCAATGGTGGAGTATTGACTCTGACCAATCAGAAGCTTGTTGAGGCGTAAGGTCGGCATATAAATACCCAGACTCGCGTCAAAGTGCTGAGGGTTGATGTGAGGAGAGATTTTTTGCGATTGCCAAGACTTTGGCGCTACGTTTTTGATTGAGAGTGCATATATTTGTTAGTTAGTTAGCTAGCTATACAAACAAGTTACAAATGCACGTCTCTAAGAACAAGCCATCTCGACCAGTTTACAGCTAATCATGCTAGTTAGATAGATACATCAAGGGCGAGGTGGTGTGAGAGAAACATCTGCCATCCACACAGACGCACGTTCAGTTATTGACTGGGAACATTTTCACGCTGTGACATTTTTTACAACATGACGTCACAATCACAACGATTTTTTTTTATTAGTCTCAGAGAGAGAGAGAGAGAGAGAGAGAGGATTTAGCCATGCCTTGGTATCTCTGAGGGGATCAGAGGCTGGGCTTTTCGCTTGTGCCATCAAACCCCTGAAACTCTTCCCGCCTGGTGTTCAACCTTTCCAAGTTCTCCAAAGTAACCCGCTCAACCACATTCTCTACTGGCTCCCAGTTGAAGCTGACATCAATTTCATGATCCTGCTGCTTGTCTACGGAGCAGAAAGGGGAACTGCACCTCCCTACCTTCAGTCTATGCTCAACACTTGCACTCAGGGCCGGATTACTGAACGGGCACGCAGGGGTTGGAGGTGCACCCCCAGATCGCATATGAACACGTCAGTTGGGAGCTCCCTGGAGGTCATAAGCCATGGCAAGATGTGTAGAATAGCATGAGATTAGCTACAAAACTGAAAATTGTTCTGTGCTCTTTGGCAAAATGTGTAGAATTGTAGGAAATTAGCTTAAAATCACCAAATTTTTCTTTCAGCCTCGTGGCAAATGTGTAGAAATGCAGGAAGTTATCTATTTTCTTACTAGCACTGACTTTGCTGATAGCTGCTTTATTGACGAAAAGTTGTACTTACTATGACTGTGATACGTGGTTGTCTTACCTAGCTACCTTAAGATGAATGCACTAACTTTAAGTCCCTCTGTATAAGAATGTCTGCTAAATGACTAAAATATTAATGTAAAATGGGATCGAGGGAGAGTTGGACACAGTTTAACCCGGACAAGCTTCACAGGCTCTTCCTGGATGTCTAGAGGAGCACAGAGACGTGTAGTGACAGCAAAGCACCCCCATTAAGCACAGTACTAGGTCTGGGAATCATGTCAGACTGTCTTGGCAGGAGAACAAATATTCAGGGAAGGTGCTCTTCAGACAGACAACTCTCCCCCAAAAAATGAGTTTGGGTAGGGACAAAATATTCCCCTCGGAAACATGACATAGGCGGACTGTGTTTACTGGCAGACACAATGCGGACGCAGATATCTAGGCTTATTTTAGCCACAGCCAATCAGTGGTTGTCAGCCTGTAACACAAACGTCACGGCGAATGCAAACTACTACTAATTGCAGACGTGTATGCTGGACCATTGGTACATCGTTGGAGGAAACCTGTCTATCTAGAGACACTATCTCAATGGCTTTCTTTCTCAAAGCTAAAACCCAAACACTTCTCAATAGCAGTAGGTCAAATAGACTTCAATGACACTGGAATTCCACTAAAGAAATTGCTCTGTTGTGATAGTGCTGTGTCGTGCACATTGTCACATTGGGAACAACATTTATATATAACACTATCTCTATAATACAGTGAAAACAAACGTCTCCATAGGGTCAGTGAGAGCATGACTATAGTGGATCCTACTGGCTTTGACAAAGAAAAGGGCTGAGAGACAATGCCATACCAATAACACAGCAGAGGAAGTTGAGCTGTGATTGCACAAAGACAGGCACCACAGCCATGGATCTGCTATCTCCAGAGGCCTGGCACCTTGTGATAATGAAGGAGCTGTATTTATTAAAGAAGGAATTGCTGTAGCGGAGGAGCGAATGGAGAGGAGGGGGTTAATTAAAGCTGTCTGATATGTGAGAGGAGGGCCACCAAGTTAGAAGACAATGCCCAGGGCCCAGTTAAAAAAAATGTGGATAGGATTAAATGCATAGAAAAATAATGAATAGAACAGACGAATCAATGGCTTGAATGGGGATTACCATTCTATTCATTCTATTTCTATGCATTTAATCATATCCGATAGGCGAAATCCGGATAAATCACTTTCGAAAAACTGGGCCCTGGCTATCGCTGATCCGGGAGAGCTACTCCGGGGAACTAGACACTCACACAAGAACATATATTATTAATGTGCGACACACACACACACACACACACACACACACACACACACACACACACACACACACACACACACACACACACACACACACACACACACACACACACACACACACACACACACACACACACACACAGCCTTATCACTGTTTCTGTTTCTTCCTCCTCTCTCTCTGCTTTTCGCCAAAGAGCTCACAGGAGAAATGGAGCATCACTTGGGAGAGAGGGAGGATGAAGGAAGGGACAATGAGAGAAGGATGAATAATTGGCAGGAGACCCGCAATGAAAGAGTGGAGGAGACAGGAAAATGGTATGAGAATGAAGATGAGAGGAAAGGAGATGGGCGGTCAGTCACTCACGGAGGCAGCTGTTGTCTGTGAAGAACTCTGTGAATTTGTCACATTCTTCCTTGCCATTGCCACTGCTGCTGCAGTCACAGTAGGGGACAACACTGATCTTAGGAGAGCGCAGGTAGTTGGGCGTCATCACGGTACCTGTTGGGAGGGGGAAGAAATAAAATAAATGACCCAATGCAGCCGTTTTTATATAAATATTAAATCATTTCTGGGTAACAATTAAGTACCTTACTGTAATAGATTTCCATTAAATTGGACAAAAATAGCAAGAATTTAGCTAGGACTGTCTGGGAGTGGTCTGAGTGGGGAGGGGAAAACTGAAAACTAGCTGTTATTGGCAGGTTTGGAAGGTTTGGAACTCTCTTTGTAAAGCCGAAACTCCCGCCCATCCAAAACTGCTGATTAGAAGGGAATTTTGACTGCACTGGGCCTTTAAAGAAATAGATTTATTTTGTTACATTTTGTTTGCTATAGACATGGTATCCGCTGTGGTATCCGACCTATTGGTATTCTTGGCTGGTCATTGGCTGGTTATGAGGCATGGTGAAAGAGGTTCCGCCTCCCATCATGTAATGGTGAATCTCTATCATACTGCAACTGTTAGCAAAACCTTTCTTCCAGCTCTATTTTCATCCAATTCTCTCATCAACACGTAACACTGAAAACATCATGGAGTATTTTCAAAAGTGACAATATGAAGTATTTCCAAAAGCAGTGGGAAGAATTAGGTTTCTCCCGCTTTGTAGTAAACGAAATAGCTACAGTCAGTGATTTCTTGCTCCCTTAACGCATTGTTCCCCTACTGGCGTCCGTCCAAACAAGCCCTTTTTGTTTTGCGGCAAAATGAATTGGCATTTTGTTGGTTGCTGTGTGGACTATCTGCTACAGCTGTGCTAGTCAGGAAAATGTGATGGATTGAGCTAGGATGGGTCCCTCAGCACACAGAAGCAGAGAGAAGGGGAAGATAAAGGAGACAAATCTTCTCCCAAATTCCCCCTCTCTCTTTATCTCTTTCACACCACAGGAGGCTGCTGAGTGGAGGACGGCTCATAATAATGTCTGGAACGGAGCAAATGGAATGGCATCAAACACATAGAAACCATGTGTTTGATGTATTTGACACCATTCCACTTATTCTGCTCCATTCATTACCACAAGCCCGTTCTCCCCAATGAAGGTGCCACCAACCGCCTGTCTTTCACACGCTCATTCTTTCGCTCTACTGCGTTGTCTGCAACTATGAGTCTTGGTTTCCTTTGTTTGCTCTGGAACAATGAGCTAATTTCATGAAATGATGTGGAGTGGCAGGATGAAGTGGTGTGACGTTGGGTTGTGCTGCGCTACACAATAAACACTTTGAAGAACCCTTTTTGGTTCCAGGTAGAACCCTTTTGGTTCCAGGTAGAACCTTTTTGAGTTCCATGTAGGACCCTTTCCACAGAGGGTTCTACCTGGAACCAAAAGGGTTCTACCTGGAACCAAAAAAGCTTATCCTATAGGGACAGTGGAATAACCCCTTTGGAGAGAGGATAGGAGGGGGTGAAGGGACTCTCTTAGACAGATGACTATAACAACAGGAAGGAGAGCCATTCAGGGGACAGTATGAGGATTCAGTGAGAAAATGAAAGACCATAGTGAGACCCATCAATGTGTGTGAGGAAAGGTTGACTAATAGAAACAGGGGAGAGACTCACCGATGAGGCCAGAGTAGGACAGCAGGCAGTCAGCGTAGTTCTCCTTAAGACAGCCAGAGAGGGAGCGTGGCTCAGACTGACAGTTGGCAAAGAAATCAGCCAGACGGGACCTGAAAGACATCAGTGAAACCTCTGAACTATCTCATCTCCCCTGTAAGACTAACTGTGACTGTAAAATAGACAAAGCAAAAGCACTGGTACTGATTGGTACGGTTTATAGACACGCACACACACACAGTACTCATCAATCTGTTCCTGGGCTAGTTGGAGGAGAGGGAGAGCTGTTGATTCCACTCTGTGATATCACTCTCATAGGGTGATGGAGCAGCCAGCAGGTACACCTGGTCTTATAATCCCGCCCACAAACAGAGGAGCTCTGGATACCACGCTCATGATACAGCTGGAAAACCTACTACCATCTAGTGTTACACATTTGTTGAGAAGGGGAAGAGAGTGGGAACAAGAACATTTAGCTAAATGAAGAGATATAAAATGGGAGAAAAAGGGAGACAGAAGGAGGGAGATAGAAATAGAGGGATAGAAAGAGAAGAGAGCGAGAGAGAGAGCGAAAGTGAGACAGAGCCAGAGCCAGAGCAAGAGAGAGAGCAAGACAGAGCGATCAAGAGAGAGCACGCATGCGAGCAAGAGAGAGTGCGATAGATCGAGAGGAAGAGAGATCGAGAGAGAGTGAGACAGAGAGAGAGCGAGAGAAAGAGAGAGAGCGAGACAGAGAGAGAGAGCGAGAGTGAGACAGAGTGAGAGCGAGACAGAGAGAGCGAGAGTTAGACAGAGCGAGAGCAAGAGAGAGAGCGAGAGCCTGATAGAGAGAGAGAATGCACAGCCCTGAGGCTGGAATCCAAATGGACCCAATTTATTTGCACTAATGCCTCCATTTGATCCCAGACAGAGTGCTGTGGTTCTAGAGGCGATGGCAGACGTCACTCATTGAGTCCAGTCCGTTCCGCTGCATTTCAATATGGCCTCTATTACTGCCAATGAAACAGATGCCACTTAACCCAAACACATCCACTCCGCCGCTCAGTAATTCTAGCCAGAATACTGCTACATGACAGCTAAATGAAACACTTAACTCAGAAAAGATGAGCATTCAGAAAGCAAAGCAGAGTGTTTCACTGCTTAACTTGAATACTCTCAGTTATTGTAGGTAGATTTACTGTTTGCTTTATGCATTAGTGAATAGTGATGGGTATTTCCCATGCAATCTCCCAAGATAGTCTCCAGTTATCTTAATAGGTTTGTTTATGGTGTTTTTCACAGGGCCAGGTATGTTTCTCAACACCTCTGAAGGCGTGATAGCACCCATGCTGTTTGTTTAGACACCCCTCCATTTTGGTGCCGAGCTAGGATGTGTAATCTGTCTCCAGCACCTCTTTACATTACAGAGGTTGCCATCGGGAAGGGTTTGAGAAAATTAACTGTTGTTGACTGGAATGTAGTTTTATCCATACACTGACAATGGTTGGTATGTGTTTTAAATGTGGTGTGAGTCTGACACGTGAGACTGTGTGATTGTTAGCCATCTTATATGTTTGATGACTGTGTACAATCTTGTGTACTGTGACAGCTGTTTATCCTGGTGTACCTGCAGATGTAGTTGGTCTTGCAGGAGGTCTGCAGGGAGAGACAGTTGGGCTTCTCCCTGTCCTCATAGGAGCAGACTGGTACAATGGTTTGGCGCCGGCGCTCAGAGCAGGCCGACTGGTCGCCGGCTGGACAGGAACAGAACAGCATGCCGTAGCTGTGCTTGGGCGGGACCTTGTCGAAGAACTGTCGCAGGGCCTTGTGGCACTTGCGCTTGTTGCAGACCTCCGCAGTGGAGACGCGGCTGGTGCAGGGGCTGATGTAGGCCGAGCGGTACTTCTTACACGTGTCGTTCAGGTTGCAGGCCTTGGCCGCGTTCAGACAGTTGTTCTCCCTCGTCACCACCGGCTCGCCTGTCATAAAAAGGACAACAGGGTTAGTTAATTTTCCATCATCTCTGGATTGGTAATCTCTTTTTATAAAACTGTTTATAATATGACTATAATATGAACAGGAGTGCTAGAGAGAGTTAAGCATCACGTGACTAAACTTATACTGGAGTGGATGGAAAAATAAGCGATGTACAGTAAATAGTGTATTAATAATAATAATAATAATAATGAATCATTTAGGAACCTTGCCAACTGTGTATTAATCTCTTCCTGGCCGCTGCTGATTGATAGCAAGGAGCCCATTTACTGCTACCCTGTTTCTAGCCCTAAATCAAACAGTGCCCCTCCTCTCCGCAGCCTTTAAAGCAAAACAAATATGCAGCTCTCCCGAACTTCAGAGTCATCAAAGCATCCGGCACCACGGCCTGCTCATCTGTCAGGTCTCGCTAATTGCCACCTTTCTTACAGATGCCACGTTAATTACCGTTTCGAGATACTTCTTTTGGGAAAATGGAGCAATAACAGCATTTTTCTTTAATGAGCGCCAATTAAAAATAGGAGCGGTTGGTTGGTGGAATCCGGCTTGGGATGAGCGGTGCGTGTCATGCTCCGAAAATAGTGTTAATAAGATTCAACACGTCTCTTGATGAGGACAGTGGATGGTCCAGTGGTTTCTCCATGGTAACAGAGGTGGTGTTATACCAAACTAAGAGGCAGCCTTTACACTCTGCTCCTAGGGGTTGTCACAACTCTGCTCTACAGGGGTGTCACACTTGTGTCATCGAGGACCACAGTGTCTGCTAGTTTTCAGCCTTGTATGTGCTTGCCACCAGCAGAAACACCAATAAACCAAGGTGGAGTAAGACTCTCGGACACTTTGATTTCATTTGATAACCTTAGCTCCAGGAAAGAGAGAAAACTGATAGATACTAAAGCCTGTGAAGACTAGGGTAGAATATCCCTGCCACACACCCTCTCCTCAGTCAAGACACTAACACACTGCTGTAGACAGGAAGTGTCTTCTCTAAAGGTCGTAGATGTGCAGTCAGGGTACCGGCCGGTCCCTGCGGCCAATCCCAGATGACTGGCCAGGCTGGTCTGCCAGCCAGGGCTCACGGTGACCTTTCACTGAAATCTGAAAGTTTTCCTTCACTCTGTCTGTGCTTCTCTCTTCTACTCTGCTCTATGACCAGACACATTAACTCTTTCTGGAAACAAGTACTCTACAGCTGCCTTGGAGCTGCCTCTCCTGTTGGCCCTGAAGTCTGTCTGTCAGTCAGTCACAGTCTGTCAGTCTGTCCGTCTGTCACTGGCCATAACAGCTCACCTCAGTCAGCCAGACACCACCCAAATGAGGACAGCCCTGACCAGATCTTCACCCCCTCCTGTGTCCCCAAAAGGGCATTTCCCCTCAGGGCCCAACGGCAAAAAACAGAGCTCTGGGACAAGAGATCTGTATCTGTGTCAACAGGCTCAATGTTTATCTGTGTGAGCATGTGAGTATGTATCTGTATTAGTATGTGTGGACATGTGCGTGTGTGTGTCGCATTTGTGGTATGGTGTGTATGTGTGTATGTGGGTGTCATGTGCCATGCAGCTGTCCAGTCACCCAGCCGTCTGTCTCCTCCCTCCCAATGAGGTAGACTGCAGTGTGTCGAGATCCTCTTCTCATCCCTCCCTGCGGCTCCTCCAGTGTCAGAGAACACATCTGCTGAACCCCGAGTGTCTTGCTGGCAGATGGCACTGTCTCTCAAGCAAACATGCACACTCAATACGCACACCCTAAAAATCCTCACACCCTAAAAATCCTCACACCCTAAAAAGCCCTTCCTGCACATGCTCTCTTTCCCTCCCTCTCGTTGTCTCTCCCCACCCCACCCTCCCCTCCCCTCCACCCTTCACAGGCCCACACACGGCTGGGGCCATCTGGTCTCTTCATAGGGAGCTGGAGCACCCCAGCAGCTCTTGTTTCCGATACAGCCTCAAATTGATTATCATGTGACCTGTTACCTCCAATTTCAATTACGACAGGACTTTAGGTCGAGTAATGACCTCTGCCTCCTCCAATCCACAGGACAAGAAAACAAGGCAGAATTTTGGGTAATGATCCCTCCGGAGAGATTGCTATGGATAATGGACTTGCCAAAATAACTTTGTCATCTTTAATTGTCTTTTTTATGATCGTTATCCTATCTGTGTATTTCCACAGAGTTACTGGTGTAACTCTCTGACACCAACCAGTTAAATACAGTGTAACATTTACAATCATATTCTGATTAAAATCTCTCATTTATTTCTCTCACCTTATGTCCACATCTGCATTGCATGAGAGAGGACTGACTAAATGGTAAGCAGTAGGTGGGGTTAATCACAGATCCACAAGGAGCGTTACTCTACACTCTTAGAAAAAAAGGTGCTATCTAGAACCTAAAACGGTTCTTCGGCTGTCCCCATAGGAGAACTCTTTGAATATAACTTTCTACAGAGGGTTCTACATGGAACCCAAAAGGGTTCTACCTGGAACCAAAATTGGGTTATCCTATGGGGACAGCCGAAGAACCCTTTTGGATCCTGTTTTTCTTCTTGTAGCTTGCCAGGTTTGGCAGACTGTGAGTCCCATCCCTCTAACACCTTTATGGAGGGACTTGATTAAACCAAGGCTTCAACCTACGTACAGTAGACTGTAATTTCACCTTCCATATGGATAGTATACCTATTCACCTGTATAGCCTTGACCTCCCTCCATATAACCTGCATCTCAGTGGGCGTGCCAGCCCTGATGTGGGTGACTGGCAATAAAACCTGAGGATGAATAATCGGCTGATCGATAGATAATGATGTGTCTGAACAGAAGGGAGCCATTAAAAAACAAATTCCCACACAAATACTATATGCGTCCCCATCTGCTAGCTTTGGGGAACAGTTTGCTGTAGAGACACAGGGGCTCAAGGTGAATTAATATCAGTCACAGATAGTGCTGAATCACTCAAGCGTAGAGGGCATGCAGAAAGTTATCAAATCAAATCAAAGTTTATTGGTTGCGTACACAGTTTTGCTGATGTTATCGCATGTGCATCAAAATGCTTGTGTTTCTAGCTCCGACAGTGCAGTAATACTTAGCAATACAAAACAATACACACATTATCCAAAAAGTAAACAAATTAAGAAATATCAGAATGAGCAATGTCTGAGTCAGTCCCGAATATATACAGTATATACACTGGGTGTACAAAACATTAAGAACACCTTCCTAATATTGAGTTGCACCGACGCTTTGTTGCCCTCAGAACAGCCTCAATTTGTCGGGGAATGGACTCTTTGGGGGTTGGACCATTCTTGATACACACAGGAAATTGTTGAGCGTGAAAAACCCAGCAGCGTTGCAGTTCTTGACACAGTCAAACCGGTGCGCCTGGCACCTACTACCATACCCCCCGTTCAAAGACACATTTTTTGTCTTGCCCATTCACCCTCTGAATGGAACACATACACAATCAATGTCTCAGTTGACTCAAGGATTAAAAATCCTTCTTGAACCTGTCTGCTCCCCTTCATCTACACTGAAGTGACATCAATAAGGGATCATAGCTTTAACCTGGATTAACCTGGTCACTCTATATCATAGAAAGAGCATAATGTTTTGTATACTCAGTGTACAGTGCATTCGGAAAGTATTCAGACCCCTTGACTTTTTCCACATTTTGTTACGTTACAGCGTTATTCAAAAATATATTGTTTTTTCCCTCATCAAACCCTCATCAAATCAAATTGTATTAGTCACATATACAACAGGTGTAGACCTTACAGTGAAATGCTTACTTTCGGGCCCCTAACCAACAATGCAGTTTAAAAAAATACGGATAAGAATAAGAAATAAAAGTAACAAGTAATTAAAGAGCAGCAGTAAAATAACAATAGCAAGACTATATACAGGGGGGTACCGGTACAGAGTCAATGTGCGGGGGGGCACCGGTTAGTTGAGGTAATATGTACATGTAGGTAGAGTTATTAAGTGACTATGCGTAGATGATAACAACAGAGAGTAGCAGCGGTGTAAAAGAGGGGGAGGGCAATGCAAATAGTCTGGGTAGCCATTTGGTTAGATGTTCAGGAGTCTTATGGCTTGGGTGTAGAAGCCTCTTGGACCTAGACTTAGACCTCTTGGACCTAGCGCTTCGGTACTGCTTGCCATGCAGTAGCAGAGAGAACAGTCTATGACTAGGGTGGCTGGAGTCTTTGACAATTTTTAGGGCCTTCCTCTGACACCGTCTGGTATAGAGGTCCTGGATGGCAGGAAGCTTGGCCCCAGTGATGCACTGGGCCGTTCAACACTACCCTCTGTAATGCCTTGCGGTCGGAGGCCGAGCAGTTGCCATACCAGGCAGTGATGCAATCAGTCAGAATGGTCTCGATGGTGCAGCTGTAGAACCTTTTGAGGATCGGAGGAATAGGTTTTGTCGTGCCCTCTTCACGACTGTCTTGGTGTGCTTGGACCATGTTAGTTTGTTGGTGATGTGGACACCAAGGAACTTGAAGCTCTCAACCTGTTCCACTGCAGCCCCGTTGATGAGAATGGGGGTGTGCTCTGTCCTCTTTTTCCTGTAGTCCACAATCAGCTCCTTTGTCTTGATCACGTTGAGGGAGAGGTTGTTGTCCTGGCACCACACGGCCAGGTCTCTGACCTCCTCCCTATAGGCTGTCTCGTCATTGTCGGTGATCAGGCCATACCCCATAATGACAAAGCAAGGTTTTTAGACGTTTTTGCAAATGTATATATAAAAAATGCAATATCACATTTACATAAGTATTCAGACCCTTTACTCAGTACCTTGTTAAAGCACCTTTGGCAGCGAGTACAGCTTTGAGTCTTCTTTGGTATGATGCTACATGCTTGGCACACCTGTATTTGGGGAGTTTCTCCCATTCGTCTCTGCAGATCCTCTCAAGCTCTGTCAGGTTGGATGGGGAGCTTTGCTGCACAGCTATTTTCAGGTCTCTCCATTCAGTAGATGTAGATGTTCATTCGGGCAATGTCGGAGTGGCATTGACTAAAATACAGTAGAATAGAATACAGTATATACATATGAGATTAGTAAAGCAGTATGTAAACATTATTAGAGTGACTAGTGTTCCATTATTAAAGTGGCCAGTGATTCCATGTCTATGTATATAAAGCAGCAGCCTCTAAGGTGCAGGGTTGAGTAGTCGAATGGTAGCCGTCTAGTGATGGCTATTTAACAGTCTGATGGCCTTGAGATAGAGGCTGTTTTTCAGTCTCTCGGTCACAGCTTTGGTGCACCTGTACTGACCTCGCCTTCTGGATGATAGTGGGGTGAACAGGCCGTGGCTCGGGTGGTTGATGTCCTTGATGATCTTTTTGGCCTTCCATTAGCGAGTAATATACTCGGAAGCGGTGGATGGTGTGCCCGCCTCTTGAGTCTGACTAGAAGTCCAATCCGAATACCTCTTCTCCGTCGGCAGCATCTTGGAGCAGCCTCTGGGATAAGTTCAATTGCCCTGGGGGGTACGAACACATGATACAATTCGGGAAAGTCGTATTCCTGGTCGTAATTCTGGTGAGTTACCGCCGCCCTGATATCCAAAAGTTATTTCCGGCTGTATGTAATAACACAAAAAACGTTCTGGGCTAATAATGTAACAAATAATACACAAGAAAACAAAATAGTTGCTTAGGAGCTAGAAGCAGAGCTGCCATGTCTGTCGGTGCCATCTTGAGTAGCGGGCTCTGGCCGGACCACTCAAGGACATTCAGAGACTTGTCCTGAAGCCACTCCTGCGTTATCTTGTGCTTAGGGTTGTTGTCCTGTTGGAAGGTGAACCTGTTGGAAGGTGAAACCCAGTCTGAAGTCCTGAGCGCTCTGGAGCAGATTTTGTACTTTGCTCAGTTCATCTTTCCCTTGATCCTGACTAGTCTCCCAATCCCTGCCTCTGAAAAACATCCCACAGCATGATGCTGCCACCACCATGCTTCAATGTAGGGATGGTGCCAGGTTTCCTCCAGAAGTGACGGTTGACATTCAGGCCAAAGAGTTCAATCTTGGTTTCATCAGACCAGAGAATCTTGTTTCTCATGGTCTGAGAGTCCTTTGGGTGCCTTTTGGCAAACTCCAAATGGACTGTCATGCGTCTTTCACTGAGGAGTGGGATCCGTCTGACCACTCTACCATAAAGGCCTGATTGGTGGAGTGCTGCAGAGATGGTTGGGGTTCTGGAGGGTTCTCCCATCTCCAAAGAGGAACTCTGGAGCTCTGTCAGAGTGACCATCGGCATTCTTGGTCATCTCCCTGACCAAGGCCCTTCTCCCCCAATTGCTCAGTTTGGACGGGCAGCCAGCTCTAGAAAGAGTCTTGGTGGTTCCAAACTTCTTCCATTTAAGAATGATGGAGGCTACTGTGTTCTTGGGGACCTTCAATGCTGCATATATTTTTGGGCACCCTTACACAGATCTGTACCTCGACACAATCCTGTCTCGGAGCTCTACGGACAATTCCTTCGACCTCCCGGCTTGGTTTTTGCTCTGACATTCACTGTCAACTGAAGGACCTTATATAGACAGGTGTGTGCCTTACCAAATCATGTCCAATCAATTGAATTGACCACAAGTGGACTCCGATCAAGTTGTAGAAACATCTCAAGGATGATAAATGGAAACAGGATGCACCTGAGCTCATTTTCGAGTCTCATATCAAAGGGTCTGAATACTTATGTAAATAAGGTATTTCTGTTTTGTTTTCCAAACAACCATTTTTGCTTAGTCATTATGGGGTATTGTGTGTAGATTGATGAGGGAAAAATGTATTTATTCCATTTCAGTATAAGGCTGTAAAGTAACAAAATGTGGAAAAAAGGAAGGGGTCTGAATATTTTCTGAATGCACTGTATATGGACAGTATGGACAGTACATGAATATAATAGAAAAGGTGTGTACAGCAGTAGTTATATAGGATTATCCTTGACCAGAATACAGTATATACATATGAAGTGGGTAAAATAGTATGTCAACATTGTTAAAGTGACCCATGTTTAATGACTATGTACGTAGGGCAGCAGTCTCTTAGATGCAGGCTACACACTGATGAGATGGTATTATTGAATGCAAGAAGTAAAGAGGGTTTTTCAGGTGCTTGATCGAGTATCAACTGAGTGGTTCTAGTCCATTGTGGGCAGGCAGTGAATGTCACGATCGTCGTTTGAATAAATGGACCAAGGTGCAGCGTGCGTAGAGTTCCACATATTTAATTAAGGTGGAACACACAATAACCAACAAAGAAAACAACTGATCGTACAATACGTCGCACTCAACGGCACTAACAAAAACAATATCCCACCAATGCAGGTGGGAACAGAACACACTAAGTATGATCCCCAATTAGAGGTAACGAATAACAGCTGCCTCTAATTGGGAACCATACTCAACACAAACATAGAAATAAAACAACTAGAAAACCCCCCTTAGTCACATCTTGACCTAAAACACCATAGAGAACCCCGAGGGGCGTGACAGTGAATGAGGAAGGAGGATGTTGTTGAGCTAGGGAATCATATGAAGGGATGTTTTGAGTGTCCATAGCAAGGAGTCAACTGAGATTCTATGGATTAGTGTCAGGGATATTAATTAGTCATTGTGATGAGTGTTGACAGTGCCGCAGTAACCTAGTGTCATGGGGCTGAGTCGGTGATGAAGGGTCTCAATGGAGTTTCCTGAAGGTCTGATGAATTATAAGGGGTTTTGGTCATCTATGAACATTTGAACATCTTGGCCATGTTCTGTTATAATCTCCACCCGGCACAGCCAGAAGAGGACTGGCCACCCCTCACAGCCTGGTTCCTCTCTAGGTTTCTTCCTAGGTTCTGGCCTTTCTAGGGAGTTTTTCCTAGCCACCGTGCTTCTACACATGCATTGCTTGCTGTTTGGAGTTTTAGGCTGGGTTTCTGTTCAGCACTTTGTGACATCAGCTGATGTAAGAAGGGCTTTATAAATAAATTTGATTAATTGATTGGTTTTGCTGTATGAAAGAGTGTATGATGTCTGTGGCATCGCTGTGATAGATTTTAATGGGTTGTACACTGCTGTGATAATTTGCGGTGAGTCATGTGCATACTGGTAGTCACTAAAATTAGTGTGAAGATGTGTGATGAACTTCTAAATGGGTGTGAGGAGATGATTTGTGATGGGTTTCATCAATGTTGCGGTTCATGGCGCAGTATTCAATGCAGTGGTAATTATAAAGCGTCTACTCAGTCTCTTCTTGATTATCATTGCTTTGAGTTACTCTACTCGCCACTTTAATGGTCTCCAACTGAAAGTGCCTGACAAGCAGAAATGAATGAGAGGAGGAGTGGGACGGAAGAGAGGAAGCCCCCAGATTTATTCATCTATTTCTTTCCTTCTTCTGCGGCGCTTATTAAGCTCCCTGTTTCTCCTGACTGTGTCCCAGTGCAATAAACCCACATGGCAGGGCAGCAAATATGATAACTTACAACCCCTGTAATGGATTCCTGCAGTGTCTCTCTCTCTCCTCTTTCCTCTCTCCCTCTCTCTCTCTCTCTCCCCCTCTCTACCACTTTCTCTCTATATATACATATCTCTCTCTCTCTATATATATATATATACATATATATACATTTCTCTCTCTCTATATATATATATATCTCCCGCTCTCTCTTTCTCTCTCTATATATATATCTTTATTCTCTCTCTCTAGTGGCGCAGCGTTCTAAGGCACGCATCTCTCTCTATATATACAGTTGAAGTCGGAAGTTTACATACACCTTAGCCAAATACATTTAAACTCAGTTTTTCACAATTCCTGACATTTAATCCTAGTAAAAATTCCTTGTCTTAGGTCAGTTAGGATCACCACTTTGTTTTAAGAATGTGAAATGCCAGAATAATAGGAGAGATAATTATTTATTTCAGCTTTTATTTCTTTCATCACATTCTCAGTGGGTCAGTAGTTTACATACACTCAATTAGTATTTGGTAGCATTGCCTTTAAATTGTTTAACTTGGGTCAAACATTTCGGGTAGCCTTCCACAAGCTTCCCACAGTAAGTTTGTGATCTAGGATGAACTAGACTTGTGGAGGTCTCCCAATTTTTTTTCTGAGGTCTTGGCTGATTTCTTTTGATTTTCCCATGATGTCAAGCAAAGAGGCACTGAGTTTGAAGGTAGGCCTTGAAATACATCCACAGGTACACCTCCAATTGACTTAAATGATGTCATCAGAAGCTTCTAATGCCATGAAATCATTTTCTGGAATTTTCTGAGCTGTTTAAAGGCACAGTCAACTTAGTGTATGTAAACTTCTGACCCACTGGAATTGTGATACAGTGAGTTATAAGTGAAATAATCTGTCTGTAAACAAGTGTTGGAAAAATTACTTGTGTCATGCACAAAGTAGATGTCCTAACCAACATGGCAAAACTATAGTTCATTAACGATACATTTGTGGAGTAGTTGAAAAACGAGTTTTAATGACTCAAACCTAAGTGTATGTAAACTTCCGACTTCAGTGACTTTGCAATTCGTTTCAGTCATTGGCAGCAGAGAACTGGAAGGAAAAGCGGCCAAAGTAGGTCATGGCTTTGGGGATGACCAGTGAAATATACCTGCTGGAGCGCGTTCTACCGGTGGGTGTTGCTATGGTGACCAGTGAGCTGAGAGAGCGGAGCTTTACCTAGCAAAGACTTATAGATGGCCTGGAGCCAGTAGATGACCTGGAGCCAGTGGGTTTGGCGAAAAAACGACTTGCCAAAACTATAGCTTGTTAACAAGAAATTTGTGGAGTGGTTGAAAAACAAGTTTTAATGACTCTCTCTCTCTCTATATATATATATATCTTTCTCTCTTTCTATATATCTTTCTCTCTTTCTCTCTATATATCTTTATCTCTATCTCTATCTCTATATATATCTTTCTCTCTCTCTCTCTCTCTCTCTCTCTCTCTCTCTCTCTCTCTCTCTCTCTCTCTCTCACTCTCTTTTTCTCTCTTTCTATATCTATTTCTTTATATCTATTTCTCTCTCTCTCTATATATATATATATTTTCTCTCTCTTTCTCTCTCTCCCTCTATATATCTTTCTCTCTCTTTCTCTCTCTCTATATATCTTTCTCTGTATCTCTTTCTCTCTATATCTCTTTCTCTGTATCTCTCTCTCTCTCTGCATGCTGGGAGCGTTGGTGCATGCTGGGAATTGTGTGAGTGAGTGCCTGCCAGTGTTGTGAGAGTTAGATGTCCTGGGTTTTCTTTCGGTTTTCCTTTTCTTCTATGCATGATTAAGGTTATTATTTTTATTTACTTGTTGTGGTAAAATTAATTACATAGTTTTTTTCGTGTCGAAACTACCCTGACTTTGGCGGGGATGGCTACCCGAATGGGGACGCCGTCCCTGTCACTTCGGCACGGCTTTAGGTGAGTTACTGAAGCTACTGTCACGGTGGAGGAGTTTCTGGTCGCCGTAGGAGAGAAGGTAGGCTATGAGAATGTTGCTTATGCGTCACGGATGAATAAAGCGGTGGTGGTTTTCCTTAAAGAAGAGCGTCTTGTTGACCGTATGGTTGAGCATGGCGTACTTCTTAAAGGAATGTTTATTCAAGTCACGCCGCTTTTTTCTCCGTCAACAAGGGTAACGATTTCAAATGTACCGCCGTTTATTCCCAATGAGCTATTGGAGCGCGAGTTATTGCGGTTTGGGAAGCTCAATTAAGATTGTCCCGTTGGGTTGCAAACACCCGGCGTTGAAACAGGTTATGTCGTTTCGGCGACAGGTGTTTATGTTTTTGGATTCTCCGGAGCAGACTTTGGAGTTATCGTTTAAAGTTAAGCATGACAACAGACTGTATATGGCTTATGCTAGTACGGGTAGTCAACGGTGTTTTGAGTGTGGGGATGTTGGCCATAAGCGACATGCTTGCCCGAGAAGGCGGAGGGAGGGGCGCAGGTGGTCCTCGTAACGCCCGGGCCCACTGATGTAGGGAGAGGTGGGCTGACAGCGGTAGCGCAGCCACAAGCACCTGTTGCTGAGGAACAAGTTGTCCGTGTTGAGGGCACGGTTTTCCAGCTTGTACCAGAGGGAAATGTTATGCATCAGGAAAATATAGCTGTAGAAACTAAGGACGGATCTGAAGAGACATTTCCTCAGACCGGTGAGGAGTTGGCCAGTACGAGTGCTGGGGTACAGGAGGGGGTTCATGTGGAGCTAGGCTCCCAGGTAGTGGAGGAGATGCCCACTACGAGTAATGGGGTACAGGAGGGGGTTCATGTGGAGCTAGGCTCCCAGGTAGTGGAGGAGATTCCCACTACGAGTAATGGTGTACAGGAGGGGGTTCATGTGGAGCTAGGCTCCCAGGTAGTGGAGGAGATGCCCACTATGAGTAATGGGGTACAGGAGGGGGTTCATGTGGAGCTAGGCTCCCAGGTAGTGGAGGAGATGCCCACTACGAGCAATGGGGTACAGGAGGGGGCTCATGTGGAGCCAGGCTCCCAGGTAGTGGAGGAGATGCCTGGTACGAGTGATTGGGTGCAAGTGGGGAGTGTTGAGGGGGATGTGGTAGAGGGGAGTCAGGGGTCTTGCTGCCTCAGCTGAGGAGGATCGGGATATGGATATCTCTGTTGATACGAAAGCAGCTGGTGAGGACTCAATTTATAATCTAGAGGAGATAAATGGGTTCCTGGATCAGACTTTTGGGAAATCTGTCAAATTGGCTGGAACTGTACAGTGGATTTTACTGTTGACCGCACTGCTGAAGAACCTCACCTGCGGTCAGCAACTTGTCTGTCTGGTCTATTAACTGAGTTTGAGCTTTCTGATGTGTGGAGAGTAAGGAATGCTAAAGTTAGGCAGTACACCTGGCTCAAAGTTAATGAAGGTCATGTCAGTGCAGCAAGGCTAGGGGTTGGAAGGTGTGACATTACTCCTGTGGGGTTCTCTGATCACCATATTGTTACTGTTGATATTCACTTGTCCTGTCCACGAAGGTCATCACCTTACTGGTATTTTAATGTTAAATTGCTACATGATGTCATGTTTTGTGAAAGGTTTTTGTTGTTTTGGGAAAAATGGAGGGTTACAAAAGGGAATTTTGATTCCTTGAGACAATGGTGGGAGGTTGGGAAGGCCCAAATATGAGTGTTTTGTCAGCAGTATACTGCTCTGTCACGTATTGAAGTTAAAGAGACTATCAGGGCCCTTGAACAGGACATCAAGTCTATTGAATTGAAGTTGCTCACTCAGAATGACCCGGGACTAGTCATGAACTTACAGGACAAGAGACATGAACTGAAGTCGTTTCTACACGAAAGAGTGAAGGGTGCCTTGATTAGGTCTCGTTTTGCTACCCTCAATGATATGGAGACTCCTAGCACTTTTTTCTTTAACCTAGGACAGTCGACATTGCAACGTAAACAGATGGTCTGCCTTCGTCTCCCTGATGGGAAGGTGACCACGGATGACAGCGAAATGCGCCAACATGCTGTGGATTTCTACTCTGCCCTCTATAAGGCGGAGGATTGTGATCCTCTGTGTACAGAACAGTTGTTACACGGTCTTCCTCAGTTGGGCCCTGAGCAGAGAGTTGCTTTAGACTCTGACATTACTTTGCAGGAGCTGTCCACAGCAGTTATGCAGCTCTCAACAGGCCGAGCCCCTGGCATCGATGGTTTACCATCTGAGTTCTACAAGCTCTTTTGGCGGTCTATTGGGGAGGATTTTTATGAAGTGGTGTGTGAATCCTTTCATGAGGGTTCTCTTCCTGTATCCTGTCAACGTGCGGTGCTTTCATTGTTGCCAAAAAAGGGGGATTTGGCTCTCATAAAAAATTGGAGACCTGTTGCTTTGCTGTGCAGAATATAAAATTGTATCTAAATGTCTCTCAAACAGGTTGAAAGAGTATCTGGGATTGTTGGTCCACAAGGACCAGTCTTACTGTGTACCTGATCGCTCTATTGTTGACAACTTGTTTCTAGTAAGAGATGTTTTAGACATTTGTAAACTGTCTGATGTAAATGTGGGTTTACTTTCTTTGGATCAGGAGAAGGCTTTAGATCGTGTGGACCACCAGTACTTGTTCAAAACAATGAAAGCCTTTGGGTTTGGGGATGTTTTTTTGTCTTGGATGAGTTTACTGCATGCTGGGGCCTCATGTATGGTGAAGGTGGGGGTTGAGTTGCCCCATCCCTGTCCAAAGGGGCATCAGGCAGGGATGCCCAATTTCAGGGCAGTTATATAGTCTGGCAATTGAGCCAATGCTTTGTTTTTTAAGAGCGAGGCTTACTGGTTTCTCTGTGCCAGGTGTAATGAAGGGTCCCACGATAGCACTGTCTGCGTATGCAGATGACGTGACAGTTTTTATTACAGGGGATGAGGATGTTAAGGTTCTCTCAAACGCTTTAAAGGTGTATGAGGGGGCCTCCTCAGCCAGAGTAAATTGGGAAAAGAGTGAAGCGCTGTGGGCAGGTCAGCTTCAGACGGGGTCCGCCCCACAGTTACCTGGGGGGCTTCAGTGGGGCAGAGAAGGGATGAAGACTTTGGGGGTTTTTCTAGGCTCTGATGTCTTTCAGAAAAAGAACTGGGAGGGTGTAGTGGAGAAAGTGTGTGCCAGACTGTCAAGGTGGAAATGGGTGCTACCTCAGCTGTCTTATAGGGGAAGGGTACTGGTAGCTAACAATCTTGCTGCCTCTACCCTGTGGCACAGACTAATGATACTGCAGCCACCGGGGGGTCTGATACAAAAGCTTCAGAGGACCCTTGTCAATTTCTTCTGGTCTGGACAACACTGGATTAAAGCTGCAGCCCTGTACCTGCCACTGCATGAGGGTGGGCAAGGCCTGGTGGACATTTCTTCCAGGATCATGGCTTTCCGGCTTCAAGCAGCCCAGAGACTGTTGTACTGTGACGGTTCTAGCTGGGTGGATACAGCCTACACATTGATGAGGAGAGCAGGCTGTTTGGGCTTAGACGAGCACCTTTTCCTCTTAAAGCTAGAGGGGGGTGAGTTGTCTGGCCTGACTCCATTCTATGAGTCTGTTATGCAGGCTTGGAGAGTTCTTGTCAAGTCCCGTAAGGCCGGCACACCACCAGGGATGTGGCTTTTTGAAGAGCCTCTGTTTTACAACACTGCCATCCAGTCCCGTGCTATGGGTTCAGCCAGCCTACGTTCATGCCTGTTAGGTGTGGGGTGTACCAAGCTGGGTCATCTGATGCGGAGCAGGAGCAGATCGTTGGAGGAGCTGGGAGAAAGAGCGGGGATCCGATCATCTCGCCTACTGAGGAAGGTCGTCGCTGAGGTCTGTGATTCCTTGCCAGTACTTCATCTGCAGTATGTGACGGATACTTCTAATTCGGATCGGTGGAAGGAGGGTCTGGATTATGTGTTCCCTGCACTGATTGTTAGTGCTGCGGTGGGGGCATTCGAGGAAGACGTGGGGATGCTGCTCTCCTTCGATACCCCGGAGTTGGGGGAGTTCAAGGAGGTGGGAAAGAAGGCCATGTACAGAATATGTGTGAAAGTGTCCCATGCCTCTTCCCTGGAAGGGGTAAAATCGACAAGGTGGGCGGGTGTGTTTGGTCTAGGTGCATCCCCAAAAGGCTGTTGTAGGACTTTATACAAACTGCCTATTGAAAAGAGGACAGCTGACCTCCAATGGAGGATAATACATGGAGCTATAGCCACAAACATGCATCTGGTACACCTGGACCCGACAGTTGGGGAAGGATGTCCATTCTGTGCTGAGTCTGAGTCTCTGGCACATCTGTTTTTACAGTGTCCCAGGTTGGTCGGGATGATTGACCTGATCAATAGCTGGTTCTCAGCTCTGGGAGAGGTTTTCTCTTCTCAACTGTTTTATATTTGGACTAAAGTACAGGTTTAGTCGAAGGGGGGTGTGTATGTTGCTTAATTTTGTGTTGGGGGCAGCTAAATTAGCGATATGGAAGACCCGAAAGAACAGTATTCGGGGACAGGGGTCTGTGGATGTGGTGGGAATGCTGGAGGGAATGTTGGCAGCAAGACTGAGGGTTGAGTTTGCCTATTATAAACTTGTTAACAACATTGATCTGTTTATGAGTATATGGGGTATTCAGAGGCTGTTGTGTTTAGTTACATTGGAAGAAGGTATTGGAGTTGTGTTTTTAATTGATGTGTAAATATGGTTTTGTATGAGTGTTTATTGTGTTGTGGGTTCCCAGACCCAATAAAGATTATTTAAAACTCAAACTCTCTCTCTCTCTCTCCACTATCCTTCTTTCAAGTTGGACCTTTCCCCTCCCTCGTACTCTCTTTGTTCCCTGGTCCCCCGTGGGAGTGGGGGTCCTTGTTGCGAGGACAGACACTGTTCCTCTCGGATATTGCATTACACAGTGATTAATTTCTACTGTGGCTTGTTTCATGACCAACCAGGCTGTGTGGAGATCAGGTGGTAAGGAGAACCTCCTCTGGGAGTGGGCCACAAGGAAACAGCAGGCTAAGAGGGGCCTTTAATAATGCCTACAAATACTACCGCCCTTTCCCCTTTCTCCCCACAGCCTTCCAGCCCACACAGCCCCACAGCCTTCCAGCACGCCATCCCACATAGCCCCACAGCCCACTCCTTATGAGAAACCATCAGCCACCACACAGAGATAGATGAGAATATATCAACAAAATAATCCATGCTTATTTCTCGCCGCAAGCAAGCCTCGACTACACAAACACATAATGTAGGCTGTGAATGTACTGTATTCAACATCACATCTCCAGGCCTTTCATAATGATTTACAATTGTGGTGCCAAAGTGCCAATGAACTTGTTACATTGCAGCAAGACCTGGGGATGTTATGTTGGACGATAATTAGCCCTACTGGTGCCCTTTCAGACCATGACTTGAGGGTGGTTATCTGTAGGAAATTGTAAGAGGCCTTTAAGAATAGATCTGTCTGAATCTTCTATGATTTTCTTGAGGCTTCTAGCATGGTTATAATCACCATGATAATATAACATACCAAGGTGTGTCGTATCAGTAGGACGTTTTATGGATGTAACCTAGGACACATGTGGCGCAGCGGTCTAAGGCACTGCATCTCAGTGCTAGAGGCATCACTACAGACACCCTGGTTTGAATCCAGGCTGTATCACAACCAGCTGTGATTGGGAGTTCCATAGGGCGGCACACAATTGGCCCAGTGTTGTCTGAGTTTGGCTTGTGTATAGGCCGTCATTGTAAATAAGAATTTGTTCTTAACTGACTTGCCTAGTTAAATAAAAATCATTCCTTGAAATGTGTTCCTATATTTCTTTAATCGTGAAAAACATTTTTATTTTACATTGTCCTAGGAAAGTTTGTGGCAATATATTTTTCGGGCAGTGTGATATGAAAGACGTGGAGCACTTCTGTTATGATATGGTCCGACGGTACTGAAATCAATCTCAGTACCACCTTTCTTTCAGAATGGATAAAGGAATGGCAGTGTGTAGCTACTGTAATGTAATGACAATAGGATAGCCTGTCCCGTCATGTTTCGCTCATACGGTCATAAGGATTATTGTAGCTCAGAGTTGACAACCATGTGAAATGGCTCAGTTTAGGCCTTAGTTTGGTACAGTCACATGACAGCACCTCGTCTGCATTGGCCAATCGTCACATTTAGCCCCCATTTATTGTTGGAAGGGGACTCGAGGTCACATCGCCCACTACAGAACAGTTCAGACTTATAACTTATAACACAGATCAGCTGAGATTTACATAGTGTTGAATAAATTGCATGTTGTAATGTGACACAACAATTATAATTTGGTATACTACTTATTTGGTTGGCAGTTCCTGTATTTTTTGTCAACACAGACTATATGTCAGTTTAACTAATGCAAAACAGCTTATTCAAATGATATTCAAATGCCTTTTAAACTTTTCATGTATAAAGAATAATAGGATATGAATTGGAGATAAGCTCAACATAAATACTTATTAAAAATAATCATGTAGCCATGTTGTGGACACAATGTTCATGGATAGATGATCAATAAATAAAATGTTAAATCTACATTACCTTTGGACCCTTGTTGTCTCTGGCTGAGGTTATTGATCTAGATTGTTGGATTGTTGGGCTCGATATACAGTAACTTTTCATTGGAAAATAACAACCCAGCTCTCTCACCATGCATTAATTTGCTGCTTTGCAATGAGCACATCCATCATCACATTTGTTTGACAGTGTCCAAATATCGGATGAAAGACAGCCCAAAGGTTCTCCTCTGGGACAGCGTCCTAAAACTAGTGACATTTCGAGACATTTAGCTGCACAACAAACAAACTTTCCCAACTGTCACCGCCATAATTGGCTATGGTGATGCAGCATCAGGCTGGCGCTGTATTCACAAAGCATTGTGGACTGGAGCCTGTGATTGATGATATTTATTTTCTAAACTGTGTCTTCAATACTTTGTGCATTTGACCCAGTTCTTTGGGTGATATGTTTTTAATTTCACATCCAGCGTGCCAAAGTCTGCCCTGAAGATGGATTAGTCCCTTCTCTCAGACTCCTAGCAGGTGGAGCTGAAAAATGTGTATGGAGAAAAAAAACTGTTAGGTTTGGCAGGCATATGGAGAGAGCAGATAGAAGGTTTCTAGAAGTATCCATATAAGGAGAACTGAGTGCTACACTGACTCCATCAAGACTGCTGACAAAGGAGGATAAGAGAGCGGGATGAGGAAGAACAAAGAGAGGGAGAGAGACAGAGAGGGAGAGAAAAAAAGAGTGCGTATGAGAGAGAAGCAGAAAGCTAAGCAGACATGATGGCAGCGCAGGGCATCAGGATGAGGCTTTTTGAGGATATTAACCATGTAAGACTACTGAGAGAGCAGAGAGTGGCTTCCACCGACAGAGCAGATATGAGGATAGGAGAGCTAATTGCAGGAGATATTTGATCCCCCGTGAATATGTGCTGCTGTACTCTCGGCAGCGAGTCTCAGAGCACAGATCAGATCAAAATACAAAGGCACAACATTTTCTCTTCCCTCTGAAACCTCACCGCTGTTTCATTTCACAGCGCAGACTTTTGGAATCCATCTCTCTGCACAAAACTATTTTTCTTAAAAAACAAACAAAGACATGAAACAGGAAGTCAGGGACACATCATGTTGTTCCCACAATACTCCTCTCTGTGAATGTGAGAGGTACATAAATAAACCATGAGATCATTACTAAATGAGATTACCTAATGACTTCACAGGCAACCAGCCTGGCCCACGGCCATATTGAGACAGAATTACTTCCCCTGTCATTATTTAGAAACACTAGAAAAGTCATCGTATGTTGAGGCAAAGCTTAATCACATTGTCTGACTGCTTTTAAAAAGCAGGGTTAAGAAATCCATACATTTACTAAGGTCATTGTGATCACTTTTGAGCATTTTGTGTCCTTAAGCTTCCGTAACCATGCACTAGAAGTGCTGGACTTGTTGTGTAGCTTCTTTTTAAAATGCTGAGGTTTGAGTAATCCAGGGTGTTTGTTGCTTTCTATCCATTAGGGGAAGGAAGGTGGGAAAGTAACGACGGATTGATAGAAGGAGAAAAGCAGCTCTGAGGGACCACTCTACAGTGAAAATACATGTAGTTATTGGCTTCTGATTCTTAATGGCTAAACTGACACTATTTTCATATGTGAACTGCTACCTCGTTCCAAAGTAACGTTCACCCTAAGGTTATTAGTTCCCTCCAACTTTTTACCAGTGAGGTAACATCCATTCAACTGTCTCAAAATTATAAGGGAGGAAAACTGAAGAGAAATGTCATCAAGCTCCGTACATGTTAAATCAAAAGTATAAAAAAAACATTTTGTTTGTGACTCCATCTCCAAGGTAACTCAAATCAATGTCATATATAGAGACAGCAACAATATACGAGTTTAGAAGCAGTCTCTTCAGGAATTGGTGGTGCTTTCCGGTTGAGCCATGACCAGGTGAGTGGTGGTTTATGGGGATTCATACAGGCCATTACAGCAGAGGTTACACAGGACGGGGGATGTTTTATCTGCGAACACATAAAGAACAGACATCCCATATTTCTGACATCCAAGGAACATAAGTACTACTGTTGAGTAGGAGCTGAGAGATGATATTACCAATAACCTCAACTATTCATATCTGCTTGTCTCAAGAGAGTTGAACCATAAAGAGATATAGTGGCCAATTACATATACAGATGTAGGATCTTAATTTGATCACCCTGTTGCAGGAGAACTTTCCTGCACTGCAGTATTTGAGCTTTAAAAAGACTTCTGAAGTTTGTCATTGCCACTTTGAAGTTTCAGACCCTTACAATTGTTTTTATCAACCCCCAAAAAAATGTCCATTAATTATAATCCACATAATAATTCACATTTCCTGTTACCGCAACATTATTTTCCTGCTGTAGCAAATTCGCTCAAATTAAGATCCTACATCTTGTATGGTCATTTTGGGAGATCAGGCCACACAGAGCTAGTAGGTAATCACATCAAAAGTCCCCACTGGAAGGTGAATCGATTCCATATTCTAAAGTGAATAAATAACATCGAGCAACATTACATTATGGTTACATAGCACTAGCTGCTTATAATGCAGCCAATAGGGCCTCCTGAGTGGCGCAATGGTCTAAGGCTAGCTGTGCCACTAGAGATCCTGGTTAGAGTCCAGGCTCTGTCGCAGCCGGCCGTCACCGGGAGACCCATGGGGCAGCGCACGATTGGCCCAGCGTCTAGCGACACTAGCGATTCCTGTGGCAGTGTTTCCTCTGACACATTGGTGCAGCTGGCTTCCGGGTTAAGCGAGCATTGTGTCAAGAAGCAGTGTGGCTTGATTGGGTTGGTTTGTGTTTCGGAGGACGCACAGCTCTTGACCTTCTGTCACGACTTCAGCCGAAGTTGGTCCCTCTCCTTGTTTGGGTGGCTTTCGGCAGTCGACGTCACCGGTTTTCTAGCTGCCGCCGATCTACTTTTCATTTTCTATCTTTTTGTCTTCATTATACACACCTGGTTTCCAATCACTTAATTGTTCCTTATTTAAACCCTCTGTTTCCCTCATGTTTTTTTGCGTGTTTGTTTATTGTTAGATGTCTTTCATATTTTGTTTATGAGTAAATATTATAGTATACTCATCGCCGTTGTCCTGCGCCTGACTCTACCTACATGCTACACTGAGAATCTTGACACCTTCGCCTCTCCCGAGTTTGTACAGGAGTTTCAGCAATGGGACAAGAGTGTAAACTACCAATTGGATACCATGAAAAAGGGGTAAAGAAAATAAATGCAGCCAGTAAAACTACCAATGACCCAAGCCCACCTCTTTGGTCTCTGTGAGATGTAAATGATTCAAACATCCATAACACTCCACAACACCGCTACTATAATGACAACAGGCAAGTGTCCAGAAAAATAATTATCTCTCTTATTTTCAGATTAAATTCGCACTGTGAGACTTGTCTGTTCGTCAGAGTTTAGTCTCGGAGTGTGGAACTTTGGCCCCAAGCTTTGTGGGCTTTTGGGCAGTGCTTAATTTTAACCGGATCCTGCTTACTTCTCAGTTTTGGACTGTTTCGTTACGGAACCCATTTGTCAGGATCCGATACCTCTCGTGGCATGAAAAATATTTTCACTGATTACAATATAAAAATTCTAATAAAAGCAATCAGAGTTAGTTGACTCTGTAATTCTCCTGGCTGCCCCCTTAAAAACGTAATGTGAAAACGTGCCTGATTTTCTAATAATTGATTAGTGTTGGGCCGGGCCGGGCTTATGGTTTGCGCAACACTGTAGCCTATATAGACCAACGCGTGGCCATTGATGTGGAGAGATAGAAGCTCGCCTGTATCTCTCACACACCTAGAAGGAGATTCACTTTCTATGATCTCTCTCCCTCCCTCTGCTCTGATAGACATGAGCCTGTAACTGTCATATTTCCAGCATTGCACTTCATCATTTATTTACTTATAGAATTATAGCCGAGCGAAGGGTTCTGGAGGTACCGCAGCACCCCTGATTAATTGAAATATATTTGCCAAATTACTGCTGTCTGCTCAGAAATAAATGAAATCATTCCGAATACTACACCAGGAGTAGGCCTATAAGTTAGCCACAGATGATCAATAGCTTATTTAACAAAAATAGCCTAGCTGTGGATTGTGTGTAGCCCAATCGCAAGGCATGCCTACAGTCGAGAACCTGCGGCAAATCTGTCAGTAAACAGCATGCAGCCAAAACAAGCCTTTTGCAATATTTCAAATAAAATCACAGGAAAGCCCAGTTTGGAAAGCAAATGGACCCTGCTGAAAAATGACTAATCTCTCTGTAAGCTACCAAGTTATCAACTTCCAAATAGGCCTATTGACTGAACAGCATTGTTTTACAAATTAAAACAGGAGAGAGATAAGCTTTTGGCATGAGCGATGAGTGAGCTGTGCATCATTGGGTGAGTCAGTGAAACTGGAAAGCTTTTTTAGGACAATAATTCCCTAATCATACTGTACAATATGTGTGTCACCACACGCCTAGGTTATTGATGGATTCAAGACAAGGTCGTTTCTATTGATCAGATTTTGAGTTCGTCAGTGTCAAAGTACCCACTCATTTTGATAATTAGTGAGGTATTAAAAAAGATTCTGCTCAAGTCTCCAGTCATCTAAAATGATGTAGAATTGCATGAAATTAGTTTTTAAAGGCCACATTTTTCCCGGACCCTAGGCTACAAAACATTTTCCCCATGTGTGCAACTTCTGCAAGTGCCTCAACTCTACTCTACTGCTCTTTGCCAGTATGCAGTAGGCTGCCTCTAATTGCATTGCCAGTAGGCTGCCTCTAATTGCATTTCCGGTCACAACTAGTAGACTTGTTTACGTGCTGCTGTGCGTTTTGTTGCTAACCTAACTTTGCTACCTGACAGTTTTACGGTTTTTACTTTGTAATTACCGTTTATTTTTTCATTCAACTTTTTCACTCCGGACGCTTTATCTGGACGTGTTTCGTCAGGACCTCCACCAACCGAAGCTAAGTAGTAACATTAACATCATGCCTTCTAATTGCAGTCGCTGTACTCATAACATACAGGAGAACGGTCGGCTTATAGGCGAGATAGCTGTGCTGCAAGCCCAGCTTCAGACGCAATCGTTAGGCAAGGGAAATGTAAGTGTAGGAAAGGATGAAACAGCGTCTGTGCCACCAGTAAGTACAGATAGTAGTAGAAATCCCCTCGCACAGTCCCCGCAGCCGGACAATTTTCTCACGGCTTCTGGAAGGAAATGCTGGAGCAATGCTCAACCGGTGTCGCTCATTCAGCCGACAGAAACTTTCAACCGGTTTTCCCCATTAAGCAGCGGGTCGGAGTCAGAGGCCGAGCCTTCTCTGGTCTCTACTCCTCCCGTTACGGGTCTGAGATGCCGAGGCCTCCCACCATTAGCACTGACAAATTGAAAACTCTAGTCATTGGCGACTCCATTACTCGCAGTATTAGACTTGAAGCGAATCACCCAGCGATCATACACTGTTTACCAGGGGCAGGGCTACCGGCGTTAAGGCTAACCTGAAGATGGTGCTGGCTAAGGCTAAATCTGGCGAGTGTAGAGAGTATAGAGATATTGTTATCCACGTCGGCACCAACGATGTTAGGATGAAACAGTCAGAGGTCACAAAGCGCAACATAGCTTCAGCGTGTAAATCAGCTAGAAAGATGTGTCGGCATCGAGTAATTGTCTCTGGCCCCTCCCAGTTAGGGGAGTGATGAGCTCTACAGCAGAGTCTCACAACTCAATCGCTGGTTGAAAACTGTTTTCTGCCCCACACAAAAGATAGAATTTGTAGATAATTGGCCCTCTTTCTGGGACTCACTCCACAAACAGGACCAAGCCTGGCCTGTTGAGGAGTGACGGACTCCATCCTAGCTGGAGGGGTGCTCTCATCTTATCGACGAACATAGACAGGGCTCTAACTCCTCTAGCTTCACAATGAGATAGGGTGCAGGCCAGGCAGCAGGCTGTTAGCCAGCCTGCCAGCTTAGTGGAGTCTGCCACTAGCACAGTTAGTGTAGTCAGCTCAGCTATCTCTATTGAGACTGTGTCTGTGCCTCGACCTAGGTTGGGCAAAACTAAACATGGCGGTGTTCGCCTTAGCAATCTCACTAGAATAAAGACCTCCTCCATTGCTGCCATTATTGAAAGAGATTGTGATACCTCACATCTCAAAATGGGGCTACTCAATGTTAGATCCCTCACTTCCAAGGCAGTTCTAGTCAATGAACTAATCACTGATCATAATCTTGATGTGATTGGCCTGACTGAAACATGGCTTAAGCCTGATGAATTTATTGTGTTAAATGAGGCCTCACCTCCTGGTTACACTAGTGACCATATCCCCCGCGCATCCCGCAAAGGCGGAGGTGTTGCTAACATTTACAATAGCAAATTTCTATTTACAAAAACAAAAAAACAACGTTTTCGTCTTTTGAGCTTCTAGTCATGAAATCTATGCAGCCTACTCAATCACTTTTTATAGCTACTGTTTACAGGCCTCCTGGGCCATATACAACATTCCTCACTGAGTTCCCTGAATTCCTATCGGACCTTGTAGTCATGGCAGACAATATTCTAATTTTTGGTGACTTTAATATTCACATGGAAAAGTCCACAGACCCACTCCAAAAGGCTTTTGGAGCCATCATCGACTCTGTCGGTTTTGTTCAACATGTCTCCGGACCTACTCACTGCCACAGTCATACTCTGGACCTAGTTTTGTCCCGTGGAATAAATGTTGTGGATCTTAATGTTTTTCCTCATAATCCTGGACTATCGGACCACCATTTTATTACGTTTGAAATCGCAACAGATAATCTGCTCAGACCCCAACCAAGGATCATCAAAAGTCGTGCTATAAATTCTCAGACATCCCAAAGATTCCTAGATGCCCTTCCAGAATCCTTCCACCTACCCAAGGACGTCAGAGTACAAAAATCAGTTAACCACCTAACTGAGGAACTCAATGTAACCTTGCAATACCCTAGATGCAGTTGCACCCCTAAAAACAAAAACATTTGCCAAAAAAACTAGCTCCCTGGTATACAGAAAATACCCGAGCTCTGAAGCAAGTTACCAGAAAATTGGAGCGGAAATGGCGCCACACCAAACTGGAAGTCTTCCGACTAGCTTGGAAAGACAGTACCGTGCAGTATCGAAGAGCCCTCACTGCTGCTCGATCATCCTATTTTTCCAAGTTAATTGAGGAAAATAAGAATAATCCAAAGTTTCTTTTGATACTGTCACAAAGCTAACTAAAAGCAGCATTCCCCAAGAGAGGATGGCTTTCACTTTAGCAGTGATTCATTCATGAACTTCTTTGAGGAAAAGATCATGATCATTAGAAAGCAAATTACGGACTCCTCTTTAAATCTGCGTATTCCTCCAAAGCTCAGTTGTCCTGAGTCCACACAACTTTGCCAGGACATAAAATCAAGAGAGACACTCAAGTTTTTAGTACCATATCTCTTGACACATTGATGAAAATAATCATGGCCTCTAAACCTTCAAGCTGCATACTGGACCCTATTCCAACTAAACTACTGAAAGAGCTGCTTCCTGTGCTTGGCCCTCCTATGTTGAACATAATAAACAGCTCTCTATCTACCGGATGTGTACCAAACTCACTAAAAGTGGCAGTAATAAAGCCTCTCTTAAAAAGCCAAACCTTGACCCAGAAAATATAAAAACTATCGGCCTATATCGAATCTTCCATTCCTCTCAAAAATTTTAGAAAAAGCTGTTGCGCAGCAACTCACTGCCTTCCTGAAGACAAACAATGTATACTAAACGCTTCAGTCTGGTTTTAGACCCCATCATAGCACTGAGACTGCACTTGTGAAGGTGGTAAATGACCTTTTAATGGCGTCAGACCGAGGCTCTGCAACTGTACTCATGCTCCTAGACCTTAGTGCTGCTTTTGATACCATCGATCACCACATTCTTTTGGAGAGATTGGAAACCCAAATTGGTCTACATGGACAAGTTTTGGCCTGGTTTAGATCTTATCTGTCGGAAAGATATCAGTTTGTCTCTGTGGATGGTTTGTCCTCTGACAAATCAACTGTAAATTTTGGTGTTCCTCAAGGCTCTGTTTTGGGACCACTATTGTTTTCACTATATATTTTACCACTTGGTGATGTCATTCGGAAACATAATGTTAACTTTCACTGCTATGCGGATGACACACAGCTGTACATTTCGATGAAACATGGTGAAGCCCAAAATTGCCCTCCCTTGAAGCCTGTGTTTCAGACATAAGGAAGTGGATGGCAGAAAATTTTCTACTTTTAAACTCTGATAAAACAGAGATGCTAGTCCTAGGTCCCAAGAAACAAAGAGATCTTCTGTTGAATCTGACAATTAATCTTGATGGTTGTACAGTCGTCTCAAATAAAACTGTGAAGGACCTCGGCGTTACTCTGGACCCTGATCTCTCTTTTTAACATATCAAGACTGTTTCAAGGACAGCTTTTTCCATTTACGTAACATTGTAAAAATTAGAAACTTTCTGTCCAAAAATGATGCAGAAAAGTTAATCCATGCATTTGTAACTTCTAGGTTAGACTACTGCAATGCTTTATTTTCCGGCTATCCGGATAAAGCACTAAATAAACTTCAGTTAGTGCTTAACACGGCTGCTAGAATCTTGACTAGAACCCCAAAATTTGATCATATTACTCCAGTACTAGCCTCTCTACACTGGCTTCCTGTTAAGGCAAGGGCTGATTTCAAGGTTTTACTGCTAACCTACAAAGCATTACATGGGCTTGCTCCTACCTAACTTTCTGATTTGGTCCTGCCGTACATACCTACACGTACGCTACGGTCACAAGACGCAGGCCTCCTTACTGTCCCTAAAATTTCTAAGCAAACAGCTGGAGGCAGGGCTTTTTCCTATAGAGCTCCATTTTTATGGAATAGTCTGCCTATCCATGTGAGAGACGCAGACTCGGTCTCAACCTTTAAGTCTTTATTGAAGACTCATCTCTTCAGTAGGTCTTATGACTGAGTGTAGTCTGGCCCAGGAGTGTGAAGGTGAACGGAAAGGCACTGGAGCAACGAACCACCCTTGCTGTCTTTTGCCTGGCCGGTTCCTCCACTGGGATTCTCTGCCTCTAACCCTATTACAGGGCTGAGTCACTGGCTTCTGGTGCCGTGGCGAGATCTTGTGGGCTATACTCGCCTTGTCTCAGGATGGTAAGTTGGTGGTTGAAGATATCCCTCTAGTGGTGTGGGGGCTGTGCTTCGCAGAGTGGGTGGGGTTATATCCTGCCTGTTTGGCCCTGTCCGGGGTTTAGTCGGACAGGGCCACAGTGTCTCCCGACCCTCCTGTCTCACCCCCAGTATTTATGCTGCAGTAGTTTATGTGTCGGGGTGCTAGGGTCCGTCTGTTATATCTGGAGTATTTCTCTCTTATCTGGTGTCCTGTGTGAATTTAAGTATGCTCCCCCTTCTAATTATCTCTCTCTTTCTTTTTTCTTCTTCTCTCTCTCTCTCTCTCTCTCTCTCTCTCTCTCTCTCTCTCTCTCTCTCTCTCTCTCTCTCTCTCTCGGAGGACCTGAGCATTAGGACCATTCCTCAAGGCCTACCCGGATGTCCCGAGTCCACCTGGCCGTGCTGCTTCTCCAGCTACAACTGTTCTGCCTGTTTTATGAACATTTTAAAATCTTGTCCATGTTCTGTTATAATCTGCACCCGGCACAGCCAGAAGAGGACTGGCCACCCCTCACAGCCTGGTTCCTCTCTAGGTTTCTTCCTAGGTTTTGGCCTTCTAGGGAGTTTTTCCTAGCCACCGTGCTTTTACACCTGCATTGCTTGCTGTTTGGGGTTTTAGGCTGGGTTTCTGTACAGCACTCTGTGACATCAGCTGATGTAAGGGGGGCTTTATAAATAAATTTGATTTGATTTGATTTTGATTTGATTTGCAAAAGCGAGGATAATGCATGCAATGCTTTATTATAAAGGTGATTTTCTTTTCATGCATTCCTGTGCCTCAGAGCCCCCTAGATCACACCTCTCTCGGGCTCTCTTTTTGTTCCGCCACCTCCCAATTTACAAATTAAGCACTGCCTTTGGGAAGAGCCGTGCCACAGCCCAATAATGTAAGTTACCATGATATAACTACAGCAGTGGCCACCTCATCAACGCTGGAGCTCTCCAAGGACGCTATCCTTCAGAGGAGGAGAGGGGGAGGAAGAGATGAGGGGTGAACTACTAGGGCTCAGTAGAGATGAATAGCCTGCTATCCTCCATGGGAAAGTGTCATGTGAGGAAAGAAAGAAAAAAAAAGAGAGGAAGGGGAGGGGTCATGTACGAGGGAGCAGCAAATAGTGAAACGGAACAACAGCCTTGGACTACGAGGGTTGAGATCCTTACACTACGGGGGTTGAGATCCTTACACTACGGGGGTTGAGGTCCTTGGATTTTCACAACTGTGAAAATTGTGCAGTTGTAAGATTTAGGGCAAAAGTGAAGCCTCTGATTTGACCTGCAGGAAGTATCATATCTTGTTTGCGAGTTCGCTGAAGAGAACATGTTATTGTTATTGTACAAAGGAATCCAAAAAAACTAACTCAGGGAGAATTCACCCTTTTACTCGAACCTCAATTTCTGGCGTTCACACGGTCATTCTGAAATGTAACATGATTCTTGGAAGTGTGGTTATGTGATACTAAAGTGGTGAAGGGTGGGTTTATTTGAAGGACCTTGTTTTGCTTGATTGCTCTTATTGACAGTTCATCTTAGCCTTGTGTGTTCAAAAGACAAGAGAACAAGAGAAACAACACAAGATTAAAGGCAAGAGAATAGTCTATTTTTCGAGTTCATCAATGCAGTTCTGGGTTTAAGGCAGAGAGAAGCCTAGAGAGTCCACAGAGCATCTCCACACAGCAGAGGGGCTTTGATTTGTACTTAGAGCTAAGTGACTGGGTCTAGTGATGTATATTTAAACACCCATATGCTATTTAAAACTGTCTCAAAGTTTAAAGAATCTATCCTCCTTTAATCTGCAACAACCACCCAAGCAACTGCCTGTTCACCCCGCTACCATCCAGAAGGCGAGGTCAGTACAGGTGCATGAAAGCTGGGACCGAGAGACAGAAGCTATTTTTCAATCTCAAGGCCATCAGACTGTTAAACAGCCATCACTAACACAGAGAGGCTGCTGCCTACATACACACTTGAAATCATTGGCCACTCTAACAAATGGATCACAAGTCACTTTATTAATGCCACTTTAATAATGACGTTTACGTATATTGTATATACATCCAATATGTATATACTGTATTTTATATCATCTATTGCATCTCGTCTATGCCGGTTGGTCATGGCTCATCCATATACTTATATGTACATATTTGTGTGTATTAGGTTAAAAATATATATATAATATTTAAAAGAAATGATTTTTTTTTGTTATCTAAAGTTACTTCTCAGTAATTCTGGTGGGTTTTTATGCTCAAAATTACAACATTTGCTAAAACTGCATCAAAACCACAGGAAAGGCGTCAGGGTATTCCTTCCTCCGCAATGTCCTCATCCACTCAAATCGTTGATGTGCACGGCCGTTCCTGACTGCAGTGACTGTTAATGAACAGGGTCAGCATAGGCCTCGCTGCTTTGCCCAGCCAAGTTTGGGAAACCCTGGCCTAACTGACATTCGTTGCATTAAGTGGATGCCCTATTTTGAAGCATGTGTATTGCCTTAACATGTTGTGTGGGTATTACCTGGGGTAGCTGTGCTCATTTGGGCATCTACATAATGTGGCACTCGCGTACCTGGAACCGAACAACGCAAACACACACGCACACACACACCAGGGACGTGCAGTGAGGTCGGTGGCTGGGTAAGCACTGGCTATTATCAAAGCCAGATTTACAAATATACCAAATATACCAAATTTACCATACAACAGATAACTCCAACAACCAGAGTGACATAAGCTATTAACCAAAATTGACAAATAATTTTCCCCAAATGTAAAAATAACACAACTCAGCTCAACCTTAAACGTTACAGTTACAACCAATAGGTGGCACTAAAATACCAATATTTCGACACATTTCATTGGAATCGTTTGCAACGCAAACTCCATAGCCTTTCACAATGGATTTACAATTCTTTCAATGCGCGGCGGCCGCAAAAATCATTACACACACATATATAATAAAAAAAGGTTCTAACGAAATGTACATATCAACAATCAAAATGACAAATAGAAATCTTAGCAAAACAAAATTAAAATGCATTCAAAGAGATGTTGTCCATTCTCATGATTCAACAGAAACCTAGCCTGCAAATTGCAAAGGAAAATGCATTTAGGCCTACCTTTACTTGTAAATGAAGTCCATTTGTCTGGTAACCCTCTCAGTGACAGCGTTGTAGAACTCACAGCAGAACCCCATGTCCATTATTTTATTCTGCATGCACAGAGCAGACACATTCCCAATGCCTCCTTGGTTCATTTTCACACTGACACAAAAAGTAATTCCCATTCCTTACATCTACAAAACAAAAGTAACTGTCCAAGATGTGTAAAAGTCAGGGTAAAAAGTATTAATTGGTAATAACGTTTCAGAGAAGTGGACAGTCCAGAACTCACTGTTCGCCTTCCCGACAGCTTGAAGTGAGGGAGATGGTGGCTGCCTATCATGTCACGTCTTAGTCTTGTAGACCTCCTGTATGCTGACTCTGTCTAGTCTTAACATGCAGGAGGTGGATGCAACAAAGCAACCTAAAACAATCCTATCACCTGGTCAATATCTTCACTCACTCAAGCGGCTACAACAGAGGCCACATTGGACATTTGTATTCATGTAGCACACTTTAAAGTGTCGATTCCAACACCCCAGAGTGATCACTGATTTCTAAGCAGTGCTGGAGATTATTAAACACGATTGAACATGTCAGCCACTCTATTTTCTAAGCCGTTTGTTGTAATGACCAGCGCAGTATAAGGGTTAAACTGTCTAAACGCTTTCTGAAGAGCCTAGCTATGAGATCTGGGGATATCAATGCGTTTTAGGGGCCGTAGTCCCATTACAAGGACGATAATAATTGATTCACTATCTCTTTTCTGGTTGATTGTGGGGGAAATCATGCTCCGTACCAGCTCTCTCTTATTGATTGGGAATAAGCTGTCATTGAGTGAGGTGTGAGCTAGAGTGCCGTAAAGGCCGGTGTGTGTGTGTGTGCATGTGAGTGTGTCCGCACACTCATGTCTGCAGGCCTCTCCAACAGTAATATCAATACGGCAGCATTTCTCTATAAGTGTCTAGATTGAGAGTTGCTGAGCTTTCTCTACAGCCACTCACCTCATATATGACACACAGGAAATGACCCTGGCTAGTAAAGTACTGTACCGATAACAAAGTTGTTGTGCTGTTTTATGGTGCCTCAGTGGTTTTACACTCACCCAATGCTGTTAAACTATGACTCCATTTCCATCGCAGTGGTGGAAGGTCAAGATGTCGCAGGTCAAGTTTGATATCAATCAGACAGTGGAATCGTTCCAGAGTATAGGCTATGAATAAGCTCAAAACCAAGACCGAGGGGAATTACAGACCTTGTCACAGAGCAACCAGAATTTTAAATGGTGGTATTACAAAGCACATTACAAAACCTAAGACAGCTTCTATCTAAGCTCTCTTAGCACCCCACTTGTAAAGGCCAAACACTAAACTTACAAACTATAAACACCCTCTCCAACATGTTTATTTCACACAGAGTTTGAGCTTCACTCAGCTACAGTATGGTGACGTATGGTGAGAGAGAGGTTCCTTTGATCGGTGTTCCTACAGTGTTCCTGCTGTGACCATTAGGTGAGTTGGCGTGAAACCTTCTGGGTTGGAGGAGGAACCCCCCTGCTGTGACTGAAGGCCAGAACCATCCCAGGTCTCCTATTCTGTTATGTTCAAACCAAACCACCACGCCTTTTGAACACAACATCAAACAGACAGGGGCCTCGCTTGACTTGGTCCACTTTGCATTGTGTGCTGCTCAGGCATGGTGAGGTACATGAGCGGAGAGACTCACTTGGCAGCGTAAAGTCTCACCTGATCTTTAAAATAGGCTAAGAACGGTTGTATACAACCGACCCTCTGGGAAAACCAAACCACTGAAGACACAAGAAACACTACTAACAAAAATCCACATCTACTTCAGTCAGAATCCCCAGTTCTTGAATCCATCCGTCACTTGAGATCAGATAAGTAGGGTACTGTTGCTGCATTCATATGTGACTAATTTATAATGCATTAGTAGGCTTATTGTTATGAACACTGATGAAGTAGTGGCTGATGTTACACAGATTTCACCGTGAAGGTATACCAGGTTTGTTTTATATAGATCCTTATCTGTTTGAAATGGGAACATACACACAGAACATCCCAGTCAGTAAAAAGCTTAGGTCCATCCATCACACTCCATAACAGAGCTCCATCCCTGACACTCTGTTTAAATAACACCGTCCTGTCTCCCGACGGAACCTGGGGATTGACTTTGATGGAGCTGCTCGGGAAATTACCCCATCCTGTGACCCTGGCGTGATCCCTGTGACCACAGGGAAAGGTGAGAGAGTACCGGTGGGGACTGTCACTGAGACACTGTCCAGATGTTCCACATTCCTCACCCTGAGGGAAGGAAGGTGTTCTCATCCCAATCTGCTGCTGTTAAGACGAAGGATAAGAGCTCCATGCATGGGCGCACATGGGAACCACAGTAGGGCCCAAAGGCTTACTGGTCATGTCATGTGGTCAAGGACAACTCAGGATCTGAGTCCAGAACCACATACTGCTGTGTTTGTTACACAATTTAGTAGGCAACATTCTCATCACTGTTATTAAGTATACCATATTGGTGGAGATTGCTGGCCATCTCATCTCAAATGAATGTTGACTGATAAGAAATATGCTTCCGTTTGTGACTGATACTTTCACTTCTCCAGTACTGAGAAGCACTTAACTAATAATTGGCCCATGGACACTTATAAAACTGTCCCTTTCCATGTTTTCCAGACACTAACTTCCTCATACAACCTCCGGCTGTGAAACATAATACACTGCTCAAAAAAATAAAGGGAACACTTAAACAACACAATGTAACTCCAAGTCAATCACACTTCTGTGAAATCAAACTGTCCACTTAGGAAGCAACACTGATTGACAATAAATTTCACATGCTGTTGTGCAAATGGAATAGACAACAGGTGGAAATTATAGGCAATTAGCAAGACACCCCCAATAAAGGAGTGGTTCTGAAGGTGGTGACCACAGGCCACTTCTCAGTTCCTATGCTTCCTGGCTGATGTTTTGGTCACTTTTGAATGCTGGCGGTGCTTTCACTCTAGTGGTAGCATGAGACGGAGTCTACAACCCACACAAGTGGCTCAGGTAGTGCAGCTCATCCAGGATGGCACATCAATGCGAGCTGTGGCAAGAAGGTTTGCTGTGTCTGTCAGCGTAGTGTCCAGAGCATGGAGGCGCTACCAGGAGACAGGCCAGTACATCAGGAGACGTGGAGGAGGCCGTGGGAGGGCAACAACCCAGCAGCAGGACCACTACCTCCGCCTTTGTGCAAGGAGGAGCACTGCCAGAGCCCTGCAAAATGACCTCCAGCAGGCCACAAATGTGCATGTGTCTGCTCAAACGGTCAGAAACAGACTCCATGAGGGTGGTATGAGGGCCCAACGTCCACAGGTGGGGGTTGTGCTTACAGCCCAACACCGTGCAGGACGTTTGGCATTTGCCAGAGAACACCAAGATTGGCAAATTCGCCACTGGCGCCCTGTGCTCTTCACAGATGAAAGCAGGTTCACACTGAGCACGTGACAGACGTGACAGAGTCTGGAGACGCCGTGGAGAATGTTCTGCTGCCTGCAACATCCTCCAGCATGACCGGTTTGGCGGTGGGTCAGTCATGGTGTGGGGTGGCATTTCTTTGGGGGGCCGCACAGCCCTCCATGTGCTCGCCAGAGGTAGCCTGACTGCCATTAGGTACCGAGATGAGATCCTCAGACCCCTTGTGAGACCATATGCTGGTGCGGTTGGCCCTGGGTTCCTCCTAATGCAAGACAATGCTAGACCTCATGTGGCTGGAGTGTGTCAGCAGTTCCTGCAAGAGGAAGGCATTGATGCTAAGGACTGGCCCGCCCGTTCCCCAGACCTGAATCCAATTGAGCACGTCTGGGACATCATGTCTCGCTCCATCCACCAACGCCACGTTGCACCACAGACTGTCCAGGAGTTGGCGGATGCTTTAGTCCAGGTCTGGGAGGAGATCCCTCAGGAGACCATCCGCCACCTCATCAGGAGCATGCCCAGGCGTTGTAGGGAGGTCATTCAGGCACGTGGAGGCCACACACACTACTGAGCCTCATTTTGACTTGTTTTAAGGACATTACATCAAAGTTGGATCAGCCTGTAGTGTGGTTTTCCACTTTAATTTTGAGTGTGACTCCAAATCCAGACCTCCATGGGTTGATAAATTTGATTTCCATTGATAATTTGTGTGTGATTTTGTTGTCAGCACATTCAACTATGTAAAGAAAAAAGTATTTAATTAGATTATTTCATTCATTCAGATCTATGATGTGTTATTTTAGTGTTCCCTTAATTTTTTTTGAGCAGTGTATATAGTCTTGCATCTGACCTGTTAAATGTTCTGTTCTTTTTTTTATTGCTCTGCAGATTTGAGTTTTCTTGGAGAGACAGACAGACATAGAGAAAGCTGTGATGTAGAGTGGAAGTCCAGCTCTGCAGGCTTCCCATGCTAGGCAAGTGCCAGCTGGGCTATTGAAGTAAATGAGCAGCACAGGAGGCTGCTGTGGGGAGGATGGCTCATAATAATGGCTTGAATGGAGGGAATGGAATGAAATCAAACACATGGAAACGACATGCTTGATGAGTTCTATACCATTCCATTTATTCTGTTCCAGTCATTATTATGCCCGTCTTCCCCAATTAAGGTGCCACCAGCCGTCGGTGGTTAGCATCTGTGTGGAGTTGTTGTGTGGATGGGATGAATGGGTCCCTCTCTTTCCAGAAACACTTACAGGTGAGCACTGGGGGAAATGGACTCACATGACCAGGCCATTCATCAGCACTGGCAGGTGGGCAAGAGCGGGTAGGGGGAGTGAGTGAACAGGCACAAGAGGGGAGAGAAAATACATTCACGTGTGTGCACACACAAACACTCATGCACCCATGTGAAGCGAACACACACACATTACATTTTTTACAAAATAAATGTATACTCATCTGCACATTAGAATTGCATCGTTTGCTATGTGTGTGTGGAAATTACACTGGATAGTGGACATTTCAGAAAAGCAGAATATGATGTAAATTAATGCACTCCAGGTGACTACCTCATAAAGCTGGTTGAGAGAATGCCAAGAGTGTGCAAAGGTCTCATCAAGGCAAAGGGTGGCTACTTTGAAGAATCTAAAATCTAAAATGCATTTTGATTAGTTTAATACTTGTTTGGTACTAAATTATTCCATATGTGTTATTTCATAGTTTTGATGTCTTCACTATCATTCGACAACGTAGAAAATAGTAAAAATAAAGAAAAACCTTTGAATGATTAGGTGTGTCCAAACTTTTGACTGGTACTGTATATTAAGACATATTAAGCCGTATATTAAGACGTATATTAAGACGTATATTAATTCGTATATTAAGACGTGTATTAAGTCATATATTAAGACGTATATTAAGTTGTATATTAAGACGAATATTAAGTCGTATATTAAGATGTATATTAATTCATATATTAAGACGTATATTAAGACGTGTATTAAGTCATATATTAAGACGTATATTAAGTTGTATATTAAGACGTATATTAAGATGTATATTAAGACGTATATTAAGATGTATATTAAGTCGTATATTAAGATGTACATTAAGTCGTACAGTATATTAACACATATATTAAGACATATGGTATATTAAGTGAAACTTCATGTGTCTTTTTCCATCATGGCTCATTGTGTATCATACTCTTCATCTTTTATCTTGGCTCAACATCAGTAATATAAAATTACTTTATTTCAATTGAAAAAGACAATGATGGAACATTGAGTTAATCCATTCACTTTTAAGTGTTGCCAACACATTATTGCTTGATGGGCATAAATATTAAAAGCCCTTGTGAATTTATTAAATTCAAAACAACCACATACTGCAATTTGAGCACACAATGGAATTCATTCATTGGCCTCAAAAATTATTAAACAGCTGAATATCTTCCCTAACTTGATGTAAAATTGTCTTTCATTTATTCATCAGCTGTCTATTAACCTGGGGCTTTTCTAAAATAATTCCATGTATTATTCACTGATGTTGACATTATAGTGGCGGAACATATTTACTATAAAATAACCAGTGTATAAATTGTTGTCTCAGCTATGATGTGCTTTGTGTGTGTGTGTGCACATGCGTGTGTGTGTACCTCTGTTCACAGTGCTCTGACGGTATGTAAAGTACCAGTCAAAAGTTTGGACTCACCTACTTATTCAAGTGTTTTTTTTTATATTTACTATTTTCTACATTGTAGAATAATAGTGAATACAGAAAAACTATGAAATAACACATGTGGAATCAATGGTGTAACCAAAAAAGTGTTAAACAAAACAAAATATATTTTATATTTGAGATTCTTCAAAGTAGTCACCCATTGCCTCAATGACAGCTTTGCACACTCTTGGCATTCTCTCAACCAGCTTCACCTGGAATGCTTTTCCAACCGTCTTGAAAGAGATCCCACATATGCTGAGCACTTATTGGCTGCTTTTCCTTCACTCTCGGTCCAACTCTGCTCTAGAGTGGCGCAGCGGTCTAAGGCACTGCATCTCAGTGCAATAGGCATCACTACAAGTTGGATTCCAGGATGTATCACATCGGGCCGTGATTGGGAGTCCCATAGGGCGGCGCACAATTGGCCCAGCGTCTCAATTGGGTTGAGGTTGGGTAATTGTGGAGGCCAAGTTCTCTGATACAGCACTCCATCACTCTCCTTCTTGGTCAAATAGCCCTTACACAGCATGGAGGTGTGTTAGGTCATTGTACTGCTGAAAAACTAAAACAAACAAAAAAAGCGCAAACCAGACGGGATGGCGTTTCGCTGCATAAAGCTGTGTCACCAGCAAAGCACCATCACACCTCCTCCTCCATGCTTCTCGGTGGGAACCACACATGCAGAGATCAATCGTTCACCTACTCTGCGTCTCACAAAGACACGGCAGTTGGAACCAAAAAACTCAAATTTGGACCAAAGGACAGATTTCCACCGGTCTAATGTCCATTGCTCATGTTTCTTGGCCCAAGCAAGTCTCTTCTTATAATTGGTGTCCTTTAGTAGTGGTTTCTTTGCAGCAATTTGACCATGAAGGCCTGATTCACACAGTCTTCTCTGAACAGTTGATGTTGAGATGTGTCTGTTACTTAAACTCTGTGAAGCATTTATTTGGGCTGCAATCTGAGGTGCAGTTAACTCTAATGAACTTATCCTCTGCAGCAGAGTTAACTCTGGGTCTTCCTTTTCTGTGGCGGTGTTTCATTATAGCGCTTGATGGTTTTTGCGACTGCACTTGAAGAAACTTTGAAAGTTCTTGAAATGTTCCACAATGACTGACTTTCATGTCTTAAAGTCATGATGGACTGTCGTTTCTCTTTGCTTATTTGAGCTGTTCTTGCCATAATATGGACTTGGTCTTTTACCAAACAGGGCTATCTTCTGTATACCACCCCTACCTTGTCACAACACAACTAAATGGCTCAAATGCATTAAGAAGGAAAGAAATTCCACAAATGAACTTTTAAGAAGGCACACCTGTTAATGGAAATGTATTCCAGGTGACTACCTCATGAAGCTGGTTGAGAGAATGCCAAGAGTGTGCAAAGCTGTCATCAAGGCAAAGGGTGGCTATTTTGAAGAATCTCAAATATAAAATATATTTTCATTTGTTCAACACTTTTTTGGTTACTACATGATTTCATATGTGTTATTTAATAGTTTTGATGTCTTAACTACTTTTCTACAATGTAGAAAATAGCAAAAATAAAGAAAAACCCTTGAATGAGTAGGTGTGTCCAAACTTTTGACTGGTACTGTACAGTATGTTTGTCTTCTCACACACAGGCACGCTTTGAGTGTGTTCATGTTCTTTTCTGTAAGTGCTCTGTAGACCATGGAGAATTCCAGGAAGTGATGTTACTTTTAATCAGCATTTTCATCTGAACTGACATCATCTCCCTCCAGCCAAGTGTGTCTCAGTTGGTTGACCATGGCGCTTGCAACGCTAGGGTTGTGGGCTCGATTCCCACAGGGGGCCAGAACAAAAATCTATGCCCTCACTACTGTAAGTTGCTCTGGATAAAAGCACCTGCTAAATGACTCAAACTGTAAATGTGATCTCTGCTTCCAAAGAAATCCTTTTGATGGTGTTAGAGCAAACCTATCCTAATATTGATTTGGAATCTGCAATAGTTGCTACACTATATTTTAGGCCCTTTCTTAATTCAGTGGAATCTGTTTTGGTCTAAGAAAATAACACTCTTAAGCTATGAACACTTTTACTTTTACACACCACATCTTTTTTTACATCCAGCAACCTAAACAGGCACAGAACTGAAGCAACGGCCGTCATCACTACGACCCTGAACTAGCGCATGTCTTAAAAAGAATGTTCAGTTCACATTGATATGTCCTTTGTGTTTTGTATCATACATGCTTTCACGTAGTATCTCTCACATGCAATTGGATGTGTTTACCATGGATGTGTTTCTCCGCAGGTGAAAGTGATCAGGGCATTTCACATGCTATTGGATGACTAACACGTTAGGCATATTTCTGACCTTGAGAATCCAGTCCTCTTTGTTACACTACTGTGATGGCTCCAGGTGGATACATTCTGTTCCTAATGGAAATATTCCTGTTTAATTTCCCACTCCTCTCTCTCTCTGCCTTCCTGAGTGGATATGTTAAATATGTTGGCCCTAAGGATATTTGATTTCACTCGGTGCCGTTTTATCTGACTGCGTGGCTAACTGGGGAATCTGCTCATGTACTGATTATTTGTGTGTGTGTATGTGTGTGTGTGTGTGAGACAATGGATCTGCATTTGTGTGTATACATGCCTGTATGTGGTAAAAATGCCAGTGTGAAAAAGCATACTAGTGTAGCCTATGTGATTCTGGGAAGCAGAGATGTAGGGTATACCCAACACAAGGATCAAATCAAATCACATTTTATTTGTCACATGCGCCGATTACAACAGGTGTAGACCTTACAGTGAAATGCTTACTTAAAAGCCCTTAACTAACAATGCAGTTTTAAGAAAATACCTACAAAAAGTAAGAGATAAGAAAAACAAAGAATTAAAGAGCAGCAGTAAATAACAATAGCGGGGCTATATACAGACGGTACCGGTACAGAGTCAATGTGTCAATGTGCGGGGGCACCGGTGTTGAGGTAGCTGAGGTAATTATGTACATGCAGATAAGGTTATTAAAGTAGCTTTGCATAGATAATAAAAAAAGGGGGAGGGGTGCAAATAGTCTGGGCAGCCATTTGATTAGCTGTTCAGGAGTCTTATGGCTTGGGGGTGGAAGCTGTTTAGAAGCCTCTTGGACCTTGACTTGGAGCTCCGGTACCGCTTGCCGTGCAGTAGCAGAGAGAACAGTCTATGACTGGGGTGGCTGGAGTCTTTGACAATGTTTAGTGCCTTTCTCTGACACTGTCTGGTATAGAGGTCCTGGATGGCAGGAAGCTTGACCCTGGTGATGTACTGGGCCGTATGCACTACCCTCTGTAGTGCCTTGCGGTCGGAGGCCGAGCAGTTGCCATACCAGGCAGTGATGCAACCCATCAGGATGCTCTTGATGGTGCAGCTGTAAAACCTTTTGACATCTGAGGACCCATGCCAAATCTTTTCAGTCTCCTGAGGGGGAATAGGTTTTGTTGTGCCCTCTTCATGACTGTCTTGGTGTGCTTGGACCATGTTAGTTTGTTGGTGATGTAGACGCCAAGAAACTTGAAGCTCTCAACCTGCTCAACTACAGCCCCGTCGATGAGAATGGGGGCGTGCTCAGTCCTCCTTTTCCTGTAGTCCACAATCATCTCCTTTGTCTTGATCACGTTGAGGGAGAGGTTGTTGTCCTTGCACCACACGGTCAGGTCTCTGACCTCCTCCCTATAGGCTGTCTCATCGTTGTCGGTAATCAGGCCTACAACTGTTGTGTCATCAGCAAACTTAATGATGGTTTAGGAGTTGGCCATGCAGTCATGAGTGGCCATGCAGTCATGAGTGATCAGAGAGTACAGCAGGGGATTGAGCACGCACCCCTGAGGGGTCCTCGTGTTGAGGACCAGCGTGCCAGATGTGTTGTTACCTACCCTTACCACTTTGGGGGCGGCCCGTCAGGAAGTCTAGGATCCAGTTGCAGAGGGAGGTGTTTAGTCCCAGGGTCCTTAGCTTAGTGATGAGCTTTGAGGGCACTATGGTGTTGAACGCTGAGCTGTAGTCAATGAATAGCATTCTCACATAGGTGTTCCTTTTGTCCAGGTGGGAAAGGGCAATGTGGAGTGCAATAGAGATTGCATCATCTGTGGATCTGTTGGTGCGGTGTGCAAATTGGAGTGGGTCTAGGGTTCATTGGATAATGGTGTTGATTTGAGCCATCGGGTCGGTAGTCATTTAGGCAGGTTACTTTAGTCTTCTTGGGCACAGGAATTATGGTGGTCTGCTTGAAACATGTTGGTAGTACAGACTCAGCGCATGCTCAGAGTACACGTCCTGGTAATCCGTCTCCGTCTGGCTGTACTTTTGTGAGTGTGTATCAGTGTTGGGTTCAATTCGAATTGAAGGCAGTTCAGGAAGTGATTTAAAAAAAAAAAATTAATTAACTTTTGAAATAAATAGCTTCTACTTTTCAGTTTATTGAGAAGTAATTGAAAATACATGCCCTTTGTTTATTTTTTAAAAATTGTATTGACTGCCTTCGATTAGAATTGAGCCCAACCTTGGTGTGTATAAGTCTGTGTGTACACATAAATAATGCTGCCATTAGTTCTCTCCACTAGGCTTATAACAGCTTTACAGGACACATTTTAAATTCATAGCGCTTAGTATTACGATGCCTCTTAATCCAAGCGAAATCAATGTTTAATAACCTATGAACATTTACATGTTCTGTTTAACCATCGCCAGCGGCCTAGTCATGCACCCTTGGGGCCTAGGCTTTCAATTCGCCTCATTAGCAGTAATAAAACAATCTCAACCAATATAAAAGATTAGTGGGAAGGAATCAAATGAGGTGAATTGTCTGTTCAACTGGGGTCACAGGAGGCATGATCTAAGAGTGATGAAAGCCATTTGAAAAAATACTGCACTGCCCAGCAAAATCATCATATAACCTAGCGGTCAAAGACAGATGTCATTGCCAACCTCCTAGGTAATCTGACACCGGTTACATGTCATTTCACAGTATGTGTTTACATTTATGGAAGTGAATATGTGTGTGTGATAAGTCATTGCCTGTTCAAGTGTGTATCAATCTAGGATTTGTCTACTCATACAGTCCATGCATGCTCTCATATTCAAGTGTACATGTGCCTGCTAACGCCTGTGGCCATGTCACTTAGTCATTGGTGTGGCAGCACTACTCAGCCCTGTGCTAGATGGATGGGGCTGCCTGGGCTAAGCCCCCATAGTGAATAGTAAAGGCTTGACCTGCTGTGGTGTAAACACTGCTGGATGAATACTGGGGCTTAGAGGCACTGGGATGAATGCTTCCAGGGCTTAGGAGCCTTCATCTTCCTGCTACAGACACGCCAGCGCCAGGACCAAAAGCCCTCCTTCTTCAGCTCTCATAAATGCTTATACGTTATTATTGCCAGTGGGATAATGTCTACCAGATATTAAATCCATCTGGTTCCCCTACTGGCTGATCTCTACCAGATATTAAATCCATCTGGTTCCCCTACTGGCTGATCTCTACCAGATATTAAAACCATCTGGTTCTCCTACTGGCTGAGCTCTACCAGATAATAAATACATTAGGTTCCCCTACTGGCTGATCTCTACCAGATAATAAATACATTAGGTTCCCCTACTGGCGGATCTCTACCAGATATTAAATCCATCTGGGTCCCCTACTGGCTGATTTTAACCAGATATTAAATCCATCTGGTTCCCCTACTGAAAAAAAAATAACCTTCCTTTCCAGGGCAGTTTCTTAATAACATACATAACTTCCCCCTGGCAAAAGCACTTCTCTATGGCCTTGACAACTTAGATAGCACTCTAAAAAAATCAATGCCTGCATCTGGCCCGGTGTGTAAAAGAAGGGTATGAGGGAAAAATGTGTCTGAGAGAGAGAGAGAGAAATAGATGGGGGTTCAAATCTGAGAGATATTCCCTGCCAAATCCAACTGCTCCACATGGCGTATACAGTATATAACCGAAACCCTCCCCAAACAAACAAACTATTAAGTTAACATACTGAACTATTTCCGTGCTGAGAAACCAGAGGAGCTAAAACAAGAGGTCTTGTGTTCATGACTCAGATCATTAACGGACAAAAAATGGTACAGACAATAAACATATACAGTTGAAGTCTGAAGTTTACATACACATAGGGTGGAGTCATTAAAACCTTCTTGTTAACAACTATAATTTGGCAAGTCAGTTTGTGCATGACATGCTTTGTGGATGACACAAGTAATTTCTCCAACAATTGTTTACAGACAGATTATTTAACGTATAATTCACTGTATCACAATTCCAGTGGGTCAGAAGTTTACTAAGTTAACTGTGCCTTTATACAGCTTGGAAAATTCCAGAAAATGATGTCATGGCTTCTGATAGGCTAATTGACACATTTGAGTCAATTGGAGGTGTAGCTGTGGATGTATTTCAAGGCCTACCTTCAAACTCTTTGCTTGACATCATGGGAAAATCAAAATAAATCAGCCAAGACCTCAGAATTTTTTTTTAGACCTCCACAAGTCTGGTTCATCTTTGGGAGGAATTTCCAAACGCCTGAAGGTACCACGTTCATCTGTACAAACAATAGTACGCAAGTATAAACACAATGGGACCACACAGCTGCCATACCGCTCAGGAAGGAGACGCGTTCTTTGGTGCGAAAAGTGCAAATCAATCCCAGAACAACAGCAAAGGACCTTGTGAATATGCTGGAGGAAACAGGTACAAAAGTATCTATATCCACAGTAAAACAAGTCCTATATCGATATAACCTGAAAGGCCACTCAGCAAGGAAGAAGCCATTGCTCCAAAACCGCCATAAAAAAGCCAGACTTCGGTTCGCAACTGCACATGGGGACAAAGATCATACTTTTTGGAGAAATGTCCTCTGGTCTGATGAAACAAAAATATAACTGTTTGGCCATAATGACCATCATTATGTTTGGAGGAAAAAGGGGGAGGCTTGCAAGCCGAAGAACACCATCCCAACCGTGAAGCACGGGGGTGGCAGCATCATGTTGTGGGGGTGCTTTGTTGCAGGAGGGACTGGTGCACTTCACAAAATAGATGGCATCATGAGGAAGGAAAATTATGTGGATATATTGAAGCAACATCTCAAGACATCAGTCAGGAAGTTAAAGCTTGGTCGTAAATGGGTCTTCCAAATGGACAATGACCCCAAGCATACTTCCAAAGTTGTGGCAAAATGGCTTAAGGACAACAAAGTCAAGGTATTGTGGCCATCAGAAAGCCTTGACCTCAACCCTATAGAAAATGTGTGGGCAGAACTGAAAAGGCATGTGCGAGCAAGGAGGCCTACAAACCTGACTCAGTTACACCAGCTCTGTCAGGAGGAATGGGCCAAAATTCACCCAACTCATTGTGGGAAGCATTTGGAAGGCTACCTGAAACGTTTGACCCAAGTTAAACAATTTAAAGGCAATGCTACCAAATACTAATTGAGTGTATGTAAACTTCTGACCCACTGGGAATGTGATGAAAGAAAGAAAAGCTGAAATAAATCATTTTGTCTACTATTATTCTGACATTTCACAATCTTAGATTAAATGTCAGGAATTGTCAAAAACGGAGTTTAAATGTATTTGGCTAAGGTGTATTTAAACTTCCGACTTCAACTGTAACTCTTCTGATAACTCTGGTAAAATACAGACCCACCCCTAAGCTAAACTTTCACTGACTGGCTTCTCATCCACTACTGTGGCCAAAAACCAAGAGGTCCTAAAAGTAAGATTTGGTGTATATTTACCCCTCAAAAATATATGGGGGATTGGAAATGATGCAGACAATTACATTGATGAAAGCTACAATCTATCTGCAATATTAAAGCTGATCTAACCCCTAAAAAAAAGACTTGGTGTGGCTGTCAGACTCAAACATTTGCGCACTCATAATTTCTCCTCTCTACCAGAATAAAAACAGCTATGACTACCGATACCTGTATCACCATGGCAATTGTCTTTCAGACATAAAGGAAAGAAAAACACACCATAAAAGTAAATTGAAATTCTGGCACGGTCTTACAGTAGTCTTTATGAATGATTGATGACCCAGCCCGCTATCCGGGAGTATTGTAGGGATAATGTTTTAATACATAGGCACAATCTGGCTTTAGGTCATGGTTTGCTATTAATCATTCTCCCACCTATCACTTACCACAAGGTTATAGGCACGCCGACCACTTCCCGAAACAACTTGTTCCAAATTATAACGAATGCTTAAGTGACATTAATATGCTTTATGGAATCTGCTTGACAGAGGGGAGAAGGAAAGACATTTAAGAGGAGGCCCATGGTATTGTATTTCTGCCTATGGTGGGTAATGCAAACCTATGGTCGCACCAAATATACAGAATTGACTGACAAAAGTGAAAGTATCGTGTTGTTTAGGAAATATATATTTTGTCTACAGTAACTACTGAAATGAAAACTAAAAATGATGTCAGATTAAATGGCGTATTTACATAAATAAATATAGTTTGCAGTTTTAGTTTGGGCTGGAGAGAGTAGTGTGAGGGAGAAAACTGGACTCATCTGATGTTAAAGTAATGTCCTGCTACAGGACGGCTTGCTCCTAAAGGCATTTCCCCCAGAGGTCGTACGCTTCACCACTTCATTCCACCTCCCTCATACACGCAAATGAAATGCTAATTAAATAGAAAGCTTTGCTGCATTACAGCAACAAGTAAGCGTTTTCCAGATGTGCGTGCTTTCCTGTCCTCAAAGTGAGTTTGTGAGTCATATTCATCTCAACTACTTTTAAGTGGTTTTTAATGACAGAATAGTACAGATAGACTCACATCAAATAGTCCAATGTGAGCTTTCCATAACAGTGTCTGTCTTAATGGCTATAGGAGCTCAAACGTTGTCCCATTCTGACAAGCGGATGTTAGTAACCTTAAAAGAGGCATTGGTGATTTGTGTGTGAGAGAGAGAAGGGGGGAGAGAGAGAGAGAGAGAGAGAGAGAGAGAGTCCATGTGTATGTGTGGACTTGTTTGTAAGAGACTAAATCTTTTCATAAAGCCATTATTGGAGTAAAACACTATCTTTTTCCCCTAAAGGATATCATTAGGCTATCTTTCCCAAACACTATGGAATAGGTGGGAGAGAACAATCTAATTATATGGAAACACACCGGGGGAAAAACAAATTTCTAAACTACAACCCTAGTGAGTGTGAGAGAGAGGGGGGAAAGCGAGAGAGAGACAGAGAAAGATAGACGGAAAGAGAGAGAGAGAGAGAGAGAAGGAAAGATGCATCTCTATCCCTCTAACTCGTCAGTCTAAACAGATTACTCCACATTCAACAAACAAATAACTGACACACAGCCCGAAACCCTGGTTCACTTCATTTTGGATGGACTCTCAAATTCTATCTCTACGTTAGTGGACAAATAGTCAGCATTTACTCCCACTGATTTACAGTGTGATACTCTTTAAATAAACCCTTTACATAACTTGCACTGTATTTGAATGTCTTCCTAAAAAGCCTGCATCTAACATCAACCTATTCTACCCCCAAAATATCACTTTTGACATCACATCAAATCTCCCCAAAGTGAATCTAATTGGTTGTTTTCTCCCCAGGACCAATCGGAACAGTCATTATGGAGAGAAGGCTCTATTGGGCAGGTGGAGTACCTATGCATTTACTCCCTTTATTTGGCTTCTGCAGCAGTGTGAGGCCTGTCGACCTGTCGGCAGCCGGCCTGGCTGGGCGCCGTGCTGCGTCCGCTCTACACTGTGCTGCTGGAGGATTATATACTCAGCCTGTCAGTTCCGCCAGGCTAGCGTTGCTGTGGTTCGGTTGCAAGCTTAGTTTGATTGTTTGCTGCTCGCTGTAGTGCAGACATCTCAGGACTGTTCACAGCGCCTTGCCTCCTTCCTCACTCTAGTTCATGCTGTATTTAAACAGCCTACTGCTTCTCTTCTCTTTTAGGTTAGCCGCAAACTACAGCCAGGGGTGGGAAAACTACAGCCAGGAGTGGGGAAACTACAACCAGTGATAGGCAAACTACAGCCAGCCGACTAAATGCGTCCCGCGAGGGATTACAATTATTTTTATGTATCACTTACTACTTTAGCAGTAAAATGTTATGTACACTGTAATAGATACTGTAATATGGCAACTGCTCGGCATCTGACCGTAAGGCGCTACAGAGGGTAGTTCGTACGGCCCAGTACATCACTGGGGCCAAGCTTCCTGACATTGTCAAAGACTCAAGTCATCCAAGTCATACATGTAGACTGTTCTCTCTGCTACCGCATGGCAAGCGGTACCGGAGTGCCAAGTCTTGGACCAAAAGGCTCCTTAACAGCTTCTACCCCCAAGCCACAAGACTGCTGAACAATTCATAAAATGGCCACCTGGACTATTTACATTGCCCCCCCCCTTGTTTTTACACTGCTGCTACTCGCTGTTTATTATCTATGCATAGCCACTTTACAAATGACCTCGACTAACCTGCACCCGCGCACATTGACTCGGTACCGGTATTCCCTGTATATAGCCTCGTTATTGTTATGTAAATATCTTGTGTTACTTTTTTTAGTAAAAAAAAGTAAATTTAGTAAATACTTGAACTGCATTGTTGGATATGGGCTTGTAAGTAAGCATTTCACGGTAAGGTCTACACCTGTTGTACTCGGCACGTGACAAATACAATTTGATTTGATTTAATTACCTCACATCTCAGGCAAGTCTGTGAAATGACTGCAGTCAGTTACACTTTGAAGTAAAATGGAAAAGCAATTGGTGCGTGCGTGAGTGTGTGCGCACACAAGTGTAGAATGTGTAGATTTGATGGTGTATAACTTTTGAACACACAGGGTTTCCAGTATAACACACAGGGTTTGTACACCAGGCGATTTCATGGGGCAATTTGAAGCAGTCATGTTGGTGCGTGTAGGTCTGCACTGGGTGCCATCTACCACCAGGTGGTTCCTCAGACTGATGACCAACCTCATCCAGCAGGATTGTCTGAGAGCTGAGAGCAGGAACAGGCTCTGGTTTACCTCCAGTGAAACTCTACCCGTCGCCATGTCTCTCTCTCATTCCCGCTGACATATTCACACAACAGACCCTGCTGTTGCTCTTCACGCCGGACTTTTCCAATTAACCTATTTGCCCCTAAGCGCTGTCACACGAGATGCTATTGGAGGTTAGATGTAGCCAACTCAATCGGTCACAGGGAAAACCGCTAAATGAAATGTGGCTTTTGAGTGATTTATTGCTCAGATTGAAAGTTGAGTGCTTGGTAGAGAAGCAGGGGAGAAAATGGAAAAAGCCTGTTAAGTCAATCAAATTGAATTGTATTTGCAAACAAATCCCAATTGTTGCCCTTGCTCTATTTACACTTATTGAAATGAAGTCCAAATAACATACTGGGTGACAAAATAATCCCTCCCTATTTCCTTTGCCGTGTTGTTGGTTGGATGTGTATGAGGTAGTCTGGGATAGTGTGCTTCTGCAGGAGTGAAAATACCCATCTCCTCTGTGGTAAAAACATTCAGATCACATGTAGTGGAGGTATGGACTGTGTCGTGCGCTTCATCATTGGAGGCCCGGGGCTTGATTTGCAGCACGACTCTGAGAGATTGAGTTGAAGAAAAAAACCTGAGGAAGGGAGATGCCATTACACACTAGTGGAGCTGGTCGACTCCCACTGGTGTTGATCCTGCATATCATGGCTGGCAGGGACAACTTTTTAACTCCTGATGATATGAAATTCATATATTCAGACATGCATACATACACTACTGTTCAAAGGTTTGGGGTCACTTAGAAATGTCCTTGTTTTTCATGAAAACATACATGAAATGAGTTGCAAAATGAATAGGAAATATAGTCAAGGTTGACAAGGTTATAAATAATGATTTTTAATTGAAATAATAATTGTGCCTTCAAACTTTGCTTCGTCAAAGAATCCTCCATTTGCAGCAATTACAGACTTGCAGACCTTTGGCATTCTAGTTGTCAATTTGTTGAGGTAATCTGAACAGATTTCACACCATGCTTCCTGAAGCACCTCCCACAAGTTGGATTGGCTTGATGGGCACTTCTTATGTACCATACGGTCAAGCTGCTCATACAACAGCTCAATAGGATTGAGATCCGATGACTGTCCTGGCCATTCCTTTATAGCCAGAATACCAGCTGACTGCTTCTTCCCTAAATAGTTCTTGCATAGTTTGAGACTGGTGTTTTGCGGGTACTATTTAATGAAGCTGCCAGTTGAGGACTTGTGAGGCGTCTGTTTCTCAAACTAGACACTCTAATGTACTTGTCCTCTTGCTCAGTTGTACACCGGGGCCTCCCATTCCTCTTTCTATTCTGATTAGAGACAGTTTGCGCTGTTCTGTGAAGGGAGTAGTACACAGCGCTGTACGAGATCTTCAGGTTCTTGGCAATTTCTCACATGGAATAGCCTTCATTTCTCAGAACAAGAATAGACTGACGGGTTTCAGAAGGAAGTTATTTGTTTCTAGCCATTTTGAGCCTGTAATCGAACCCACAAATGCTGATGCTCCAGATACTCAACTAGTCTATTAAAATGATCAACTTGGATAAAAAAAAAAAGCTTTTCTTTCAAAAACAAGGACATTTCTAAGTGACCCCAAACTTTTGAACGGTAGTGTATACTGTATATATATTTTTTTATGTATTCAACTTTTATTTAACTAGGTAAGTCAGTTAAGAACATATTCTTATTTACAATGACGGCCTACCCCGGCCAAACCCGGACGACAGTGGGCCAATTGTGCGCCGCCCTATGGGACTCCCAATCACGGCCGGTTGTGATACAGCCTGGAATTGAAACAGGGTCTGTAGTGATGCCTCTAGCACTGAGATGCAGTTCCTTAGACCACCAAGCCACTGGGGAGAAAAATATATAGGGAGATCATTTCAGTTATGGAATAGCTATTTAGGTCATGGCATAACATTATTGTCACGCCCTGACCTGTATGAGCCTTTTTATGTCTCATTTTGGTTTGGTCAGGGTGTGATTTGGGGTGGGCATTCTATGTTCTATTTTGTATTTCTTTGTTTTTGGCCGGGTAGGGCTCTCAATCAGGGACAGCTGTCTATCGTTGTCTCTGATTGGGAACCATACTTAAGTAGCCCTTTTTCCCCTCCTTCTTTGTGGGAAGTTAACTTTGCTTGTAGTGGTCTATGCGCCACACAGTGCATGTCTGATCTTTGTTTTGTATTTTTGTTTCGGTGAGTTAAACTTAAATAAACATGTTTTTCTCAACCTGGCACGCGCCTTGGTCCGTCCTTGAAGATCGTGACAATTATGGATATTCTTACACTAAAGGATATTTGAATAAATTAGCTAATCTGATATGCATCAGCTGTTGATGTGATTTTCTCCATACAAAAAGACTAACAATCTCAAAGTGAGTGTGAGTGACTTTAGAAAGATATCACACACTTTTCCACTTGTAATAAAATGTGATTCCTTGGTACCAAAGTCCTAAGCACATTTGACATTTCAGACTTTCTCAGTTAGACCTGGCAGCAGTACTTTGCATGTAAATCTAAAAGTTTAGCACGCAGCCCATACATATTTCCCAAAGCGCCAGAGCGAATCCCACTCCACCTTGCCAGACTGTGTTTCCTGCTATACAGGACACTTCAAAATGAGTCACTCCCCTGTAGGAATGAATAACAAACGTGTAAATAGTCTGACGGCCACTTCTCTCCATTCTCATTCACTGCTGTCTCAGCAGGTCACTCCGCAATATGGTGCTTGAAAGCTAATAGATTAGCTTGAGACACAAATATCACCGTGGTGTCTTGCCAAACTGCAGCCGTTGGGGGCTGCGGCTAAAAGCCAACGCACCGGCCTCACCACGCAATCACTGCCCACTGGAAGACATTTGGGGATTATTGTTTTGCCCATCATTCAGTCAGCAGAAAGGCACAATGACGCAGCGATAGGCGGCCATGGCTGGCAGTCCATTGAGGGTGTGAGCCCACCCGCCCTATCAATGATTTTTAATGGAAAAGCTCCACAGGCAAGCAGGCAGAAGCCATCCAGGGCAATCCATAGCTCAGGAATAAGGCTCTCTTCCATAATGTCTGGGAAAGCCTCGTACTGTACATACAAGTACAAGTACACACACACACAATGTCCCGTCTTCTCTCCCTGACCTCCTCCCTCTAACTGGGTGAATCAGAGTGTGTGAATAATGTATGAAGTACAAGCTGTAAAGGCCTGGCCAGCCACAACCCCGCCAGATGAGGATTTAAACTTTACTTTGATGCGTTCAAATAGACTGAAAACACAGTCTGCATACCAAACTGCCTTCTGTTGGTAGGCCTACCATCATCCTATTGCTCTATAGAGAGACCACTGGCTGTAGACATGGGTGTTCCATGATCAAACTACTTTTGGAGTCAGACTGATGCATTATGACATATGGTGTTATGCTGATTGATGTTGGACATAGAGTACATATCTTCTATGAATATCAACATGTTTCCAGTCAAAAGCTGCCGTTTTCCTTCAACCTTTACCATGTCCTTACAATAGTAGTTATGTGAAAATCCACTATATACACTTCACTTGCCTTTCCCCTCAGGACTGTTGGTTGCCATGCCAGCCGGAATTCTCTTAATGCTCTAAATCTGGAAGATTATTTCAAGGTCTACAGGAATGCTCTTTTTATCTTTCTTTTTTTAAAAGTCACCGTCGAGAGGCGGAAATCATGAATGTGTGGCTGGTTTTGTGCCACCAAGTCCTCTAGGCATTTATGGGAGGCTCAGTGACCTGTTCAACTCTTTCATCCTGTGTTTAAGTACCGATCGCAAATGGCCGGAAACGAAATAAACAGTACATGAAAGAGTGGAGAGCAGAGCAGAAGGCCTAACAGCAAACAAACCCACCGGAATAAACCGCTTGGAATATTCACACAGGACCCAAGTCTCTCTCTGGAGCTAACTTTATTTTATGCTAATAAGGTGAATTTCATTTCCCTGACAAAGCACAACATGTACACTCCAAAAATACAAATATTAACATCGTCAAAGAAATATAATTACACTCAGTCTGGAATCTATGTGAGAGATTTAAAGTCAATCCATTATGGAAAGGTATGGCATTTAGAATAGTGTTGAAAGAAACACTGGTTTTCCAGGCATTTCCCTAGATTATCTGTATATGAGGATTAGAAAATCCTATAAAGTAAGCAACTTTGATTTATCATCCATTCTGATAAAACAAAGATGTCCATTTCATTAATATGGGTAAAACAGCAACAACCTCATCAGAATATGCTACAACACTTCCACACAGAAAGTACACTTACCCACCAGGATGTGATGCGATTAAATGACTAATTACCTAAAACAATAAATCTGCTTTAATAATGTGATTAATATTTCCAAAAAGTATTTACGGGAAGCCCACAGCTTCATTCCTATTAACTTTAACAATGACTAACAACATTCAGGGGATTTGAGTTTTTAATTCATCTGAACGTGCCTCCCTGAGGGCCCTGGTTCTCACACACTTGGCAGTGTTATTAACTGTACGCCGCTGAGAGGTGGAGAGAACTCAACACACTCCCTGCTGAATCCAACACCTATCAAAACAAAATGATAAGGCTGTAGCACATTTAGCAGGGCCACTGGACCTTCAATACCCTGGCAGACTGGTAGAATCCCTGGTTATGTTTGTGTGACATGTTTTGCCTCTTAATCCCATTAAGTCAGATGGAACAACACTTCTGTTTTCACTCCCACAATGTCTCGGTATAAGACGGCAAACACTGGCGTGAAAGTAACTGTTTTTATTGGAGAGCGCTTGTCACTCTTGCAGGACATGTAGGGAAAACAGTCCTCTGTATCCTTAATTTATAGCGTGCTGAGGTTCCTGAATTATCCATTCATTGTGAGTAGGTGGGCCACGATACAACCAAACACTTCATTGCATGACACTGAATAAGGTGTTTAGTTTTAGATTCAGGTTTGTTTGTGGGAGAGTGAATGAGTTAGCAGGAATGAAAAACAAAGGATACCTTGTAAAAAAAAAATATATATATACATATATTATTACTATTGTTGTTTTATTATGATATTTTTAAGGGTCAACAATTACTTGTATCATATTACTAAATACAGTATATTTCCGTTTAGTTTTTTTATCTGTTTTGTTTTTCAGGTTATTTATTGTAAAAGAAAATGTGGGGGATTTTGTTGTGATCTAAAAGCATTTTAAGCGCACAACATTCTTATCCACACACAATGCCCTCTCCCACAGTCCTTACATTGTGATGCATTTGTACGTGGGCATGTGATGCATTTGTTACAGGTTTGCCTTCATGAGTGTTTTTAAATTGTATGTATTCCAATTGCACAGTGTGAGAATTAACCAGGGTTTTGCCACCTCATACAGTGAGTTATGACCCCCAGATCCCACTGAACACTCACTGAAGCGATGATCACAAGCACAACACTGGGTGTGGGTATGGGTGTTTGGTGTGTGTGTGTTGGTGTGTTTGTGTGTGTCCTGTGATGTAGTGGAAAAAGAATCGAACGCTCCCTATATTTCCCATGCATTTTCTGCTATAGTTGGGGAACGATTGTGCAAAATAAAAAAGGTGCATAGACGGCTTTTACATGAATTTACCCTCCACTACACCACTGGCCTTACCCACAAACAGCCACTAAAACAACCATATCAAATATTTACACTCTTTTTAATATTATGAGAATGTAAAATGGTCCAGGGTGGTAAAGCACGACTCTCCCCATAATCTTTCTCTCTGCTCTCCAGGGCTTGAGCATAGAGCACATCTGCTCTAAAATATATTTCCCAAGGATGCTGCAACCCTGGTACGCCTGACTTAGCTACCACCTAAACAACTATTTCTCTTAGGGCTGGATGATATCGACTAAAGTCTACCTACTGTAACTTTTTGTTTATAATCTTATTGATATTTGTTACAAAACCCTATTATAAAAAATAATAGAACAATTTTATCCCACAGCAGTATTCAAATCAACTACAAACAAATGCAAAAGCACAATATCGCAACATAACCCATGTAATATAATACTGGTTCTCATCGACATAACCCACGTAATATAATACTGGTTCTCATCGACGTAACCCACGTAATATAATACTGGTTCTCATCACGTAACCCGCGTAATATAATACTGGTTCTCATCGACGTAACCCGCGTAATATAATACTGGTTCTCATCGACATAACCCACGTAATATAATACTGGTTCTCATCGACGTAACCCGCGTAATATAATACTGGTTCTCATCACGTAACCCGCGTAATATAATACTGGTTCTCATCGACGTAACCCGCGTAATATAATACTGGTTCTCATCGACGTAACCCGCAAAATATAATACTGGTTCTCATCGACGTAACCCGCGTAATGTAATACTGGTTCTCATCAAGTCCTGAAAAACCTTCTTAACCTCTCACTAGGGTTGTAGTTTAGAAATTTGTTTTTCCCCCGGTGTGTTTCCATATAATTAGATTGTTCTCTCCCACCTATTCCATAGTGTTTGGGAAAGATAGCCTAATGATATCCTTTAGGGGAAAAATATAGTGTTTTACTCCAATAATGGCTTTATGAAAAGATTTAGTCTCTTACAAACAAGTCCACACATGGACTCTCTCTCTCTCTCTCTCTCTCTCTCTCTCTCTCTCTCTCTCTCTCTCTCTCTCTCTCTCTCTCTCTCTCTCTCTCTCTCTCTCTCTCTCTCTCTCTCTCTCTCTCTCTCTCTCTCTCTCTCTCTCTCTCTCTCTCTCTCTCTCTCTCTCTCTCTCTCTCTCTCTCTCACACACACAAACACACACCTGTGCACACACCTTTACACACCCACTTCCTGCCGTGAATACTTGAGGTTAATTACCCAGAATTGCCCAATTGGGATGAGCTCTCCTGTTTCTACTGGGGTCCTCCACTGCTCGGCCCCTGACTTGCGGCCCCCTCCCTGTGGGAGGGGGCCCTCCAGGGCCGCTCCTGGGGTCGACGATGACCCCTTCGTCTGCAAGAAATGTGCTTCATTCAGGACCACAGGGTGAACAGAGCTCACAGTGCAGTGGACAAGGGGACAGGCCACACTCAGAGGGTAAAGGGGACAGGTCAGAGGCAGGAGAGTCACCAGGTGAGGAAAGGGAAAGGTGTTAAAGAGGAATACAGCTTGCTGAGGTCTTGTTAGTGGAAGGTTTGGTATCATACAAAGGAGAAGAGGGGAGGTCTTGTTAGTGGAAGGTTTGGTATCATACAAAGGAGAAGAGGGGAGGTCTTGTTAGTGGAAGGTTTGGTATCATACAAAGGAGAAGAGGGGAGGTCTTGTTAGTGGAAGGTTTGGGACAGTACAAAGGAGAAGAGGGGAGGTCTTGTTAGTGGAAGGTTTGGGACAGTACAAAGGAGAAGAGGGGAGGTCTTGTTAGTGGAAGGTTTGGGACAGTACAAAGGAGAAGAGGGGAGGTCTTGTGATGGGCAGCATTTTGCTGAGGGAGTATAGTTCTTAAGCTGGTAGCACCAAAAACAAGGAACTGGGGGATAGATGCCATGCCCAGGTCACTGGCCTGCTAATTACACTGAGTATACCAAACATGTGTTCTTTCTACCCATACTTTGAACACACAACAATACCCACTCATATCCCACTCATAAGTTGTTCATTTATGGTAGCTGGTGGCAAATCAAAGACCATAGTGGTAAACTACTCAGGGTTTTCTAAAGCTAGCCAGCTTCAGTTAATCTCACATTCCAGCTCAGGCTTCATCCGTATTACGACTGTGGATATTGCTCGTCTGCCTGCAGCTAACTCTAGCAGGCTTGTAACTGCGTGTGCATGCCGCACGTGGCTAGTCGAACGCCAAACTCTTCATCGAGACTATGCGGAGACATGAGTCAGTGCCACAACTTACTTTTTTCCTAAATCAACATGAAAGAAATGTTCTCTTGCTATGGTGTGAAATAGGCTATTAGAAGAGCCATGTGCAACTTTTATTACGTAGCGTTATTGCCGTATTTGGTGTGCTTTGGTATGCTTATCAAAGCCAAGCACGATAAAATATCTCATACCAAAGTTTTACTGTGGGTGAAGTTTCAAACGCATCCTGTCATTACTAAATGTGTAATGTGATAGGTATTTTAATGTAAAAAAAAATGTACACACAAATATTTGGTAAGTATACTGTACGTTCAATTGATGGATTTGCACAAACTATACCAAATGGAAGATCTGACGACGTGTATATATTAGTGGCACACAGCACAGATGCAAATCTAGTATCAATGCCCTCATTTAACATCCTTGAGATCAAGAATGTTGCAAAGCCAAAAACAGCTGGATACTGGAGATATGTATCTTTTCATGGTTGTCTGTTTTCCAGGAAGTTTACAGAGTGAAAATGTGATTAAAAGTGTTGGGGTGGAGGGGGGGTTGATCTCTCGAGACAAGAGCTGCAGCACAAACGTCTTGTACAATCAGAGGACCTACTAGCATTTCCAGCCATGATTAGAAGAGTCACAGACACACAAAAACAGACCATTACCTCCTTCTCGGCTGGAAAACAAAACAGCTGCAGCCTTAAAAAATAATCAACATCTATATTCTCTCACTTCATTTGAGGGGCTTAGGACTGTCGCTTCACCCAAGGCTAACATCTCTGAGTTTGGCAGTATGTATGCTCTTGCATAATGATCAATTGAATCCCAACCAATGCAACACTAACTGTATTGTACCAATTATTGAAGAAGAAAATGGGGGTATGACGCGAAGTGACAATTTGATAAAATGTGGTTGCTCACAACATTTATCCGACTTTAGACTGACACCTCACTGTTTGCTGTATAGGTAATTATGCAAATGTGCATGCATCTGGGCAGAAAAGCATTAGAGGTAGCTGGCACATGTGACGCCCCTGGTGAATCGAGCTGTCAGGAGCGTCAATTAACTATGATGAATCACTCTCCCACTTTATATCCAATCAGAAAACTCTCAGGACTCCATTCTGGTCACCTTTAACTCAATTATTTTTTGGCCGCATAGAGCTAGACGCAAGGACAAGGCTGGAACCCGATGCTGCTGTTGGCATTATTCTGCCATTAGGGTGCAGCTGTGAGAGTAATGTCTGGAACGGTATGCGCATTTAGCAGCTAAAGCCCCTTCGACCTGTGGCTAAATCCTCCGTGTGACATGGAGGGACAGCTATAGACTTTTGGATGAAAGTCAGACGGACAGACAACCGACATCCTGGAAGCTATGTAAAGCTTTGGTATAAAAAAACATATTTAGAACCTTCATCGGGATCTAATCTTGAAACACCCTTGCCTTTTGTGACATAAGACTCGCACTTTACTTTTTTCCTACTAGCACTGGCTTTTTACTATAACTGAGACGTGGTTGTCTCACCTAGCTATCTTAAGATGAATTCACTAACTGTAAGTCGCACTGGATAAATTACTAAAATGTAAAAAAAATAAAAAGAATATATATATATATATATATATATATAATCAATCTCTACATCAGGGTTCCCCAACTGGTTTCATTTGGACCCCTAAGTTTTCTGAGCAAAAAAATCTAAAATAAGCATTTTTTAATGTTTTTTCTTTTCATTGTTGGACATAAGACTGTAAAAACACAAGGAAATCAGCTCCAAGTGATTTTAATATAAGAAATCTGTTCCCAAGTATTCCCACACATAATAGAGAAACACGTAATCATGAACTAATGTAAGCAAGGTTCGAAATGATTATGTTTTAGTCAAACATTATAATCTGGAGGCGGAAGAAATGCACACCTGTTTAGGCGAGGTGCTGGCTAGCGGAGTAGAACACTTGAAAAAGAAAAGGAGAATCAATAGCCAGCCACTCTAGGAGCTCAGATGCAATAATTTAATAACCTGATAACCAACGTTTCGACAGTCAAACATCTGCTTGGGCTTCTGCGGTCAATTTGCAGTCTATAAATTATTAGTAATTATGTTTCGGCCCGCCAAACATCCACTCATCAAAAAATGTACCCGCGGCTGAATCAAGTTGATGATCACTGCTCTACATTCTAATATGGCCGATAAGAATGGAGGAGTCAAGACAACCCAGTGGAGATTCCTCACTTCTCCAGAACGATGTGTATTGTGCACCCTGCAACAGAGGGAGTATCATTTTATCCAGTCCAACGGAAGAGCTAGGGCGAAAAGACAAATCAATAGTTTCTTGTACGCACAGCCTCAAGTTTCTATTTTAACATGGCTGGTTATTGATTCGCTTTCAGATGCGATGTCTCCCTTCGACAGCAAACACTCTAGGAGGATTTGGAAGTCTTTAGTGTAACAGAATAACCTTGTAAAGTTGGAAGGAGGGAGTAAGGGAACGTTAACATAGAACTGCTATCTCAGTCAATGCTCACTAAGGAGGCTGAGGCCACAACTCTGACAGATAGAGCACCGCTGTACCCAGACTTCAAAGGCCCTGGCTCGGCCTGTGATTGACACATCTTGACACAAACAACCAGACAGCGGCAAAGGAAGCTGCTTTATCAAAGTAGCCATTTTAATTACATTTGTTTGTCAGCTGGCACAGGGAATATCAATATGAAAACATTTTAAATTGGGGAAAGTACAGAGAGTCAAACACCAAAGCAATACTATTGAGAGGGGTTTTGGTTGGTTGTTGGAAACCAGGGTTGAAACTGTCAAAATACTTCTACCAACGCACTATTAAATGCAGAGCTACTCCCCGTGTCCAACCACACCATCAAGAGCAGAGCTACTCCCGGGTCCAACCACACCTTAACAGGAGAGGTACTCCCAGGTCCAACCACACCATTAAGAGCAGAGGTACTCCCGGGTCCAACCACACCATTAAGAGCAGAGGTACTCCCGGGTCCAAACACACCATTTAAAAAAATATATATATAATAATTTAACTAGGCAAGTCAGTTAAGAACAAATTCTTATTTACAATGACGGCCTACACTGGCCAAACCCAGACAACGCTGGGCCAATTGTGCGCCGCCCTATGGGACTCCCAATCACGGCCGGTTGTGATACAGCCTGGATTTAAACCAGGGTGTCTGTAGTGACGCCTCATGCACTGAGATGCTGTGCCTTAGACCGTTGCGCCACTCCGGGAGCCCCATTAAAAGCAGAGGTACTCCCGGGTCCAACCAACATATGCTATTCTCTTTCCCATTCCTCCCACTGGGCACAGACGTAAATTAAACTTCTATTCCAAGTTGGTTCTAATGAATTTATTGAAAGGATTTGGAAACAAAGTTGATTTAACCAGTGTGTGCCGTGGGCTCTCCCTCCTCTCACTCTATAAGAACCCCTAGCAGCAGTCTGTTCTCATACACCGCTGGGATCTGAGTTCATTATTAGAGTGGCATTCCAACAGTAGTGAGCTGTGTTGACAGGCTCTCAGAATCATGTCAGTACGGGGACTTAAGGTGTTATGTGGTCTGTCTGCAAGGTTGGGACTACTACTGATGTTTTCACACATACACAGAGAGAGAGAGAGCACAGGATTGCCTCCAGTTTGACAGAATGAGACAAAATATTGCTACTGAGCAGCGAATGACACTTGTAGTATTTTCCTTAGCACATTTTCTAACAATTTATGCAGAAGGAAAAGAAAACATGGAAAGATGGAAAAGGACAAGGAAATTAGGAGACAATGTCAGAATCGGCTTTTATCCCAAATACAGCCACCCTTAAATTAAAATAATTGAAATGCCAAGTCGTGTGTTTATGCGCTGAGCTCATAATCATCATCCTGATACGTCATCAGCTCAGACCACAAAACTTAACAGGGAAAGGTCATCTACAGGTCTCAGAAAATAATGGAGTGATATAAAAACTCATCTTCATTCATAGTAGTACTTCACAGACTTGTTGATGTCCTTATCCTTTTTTCACCGCTACCTCATCATTTAGGCAATTTCAGTCCAGCCAGCCTCTCCTGCACAGCAGACTCACTATTCCATTTTGTGTCACATTTTTCCCCCGGTTTCATTTTTCTCATTGGCGCACTGAACATTAAATGACAATAGTCTGACATTTAAAGGGGCTTTATCTACAAACAGAGTGATTGTACCGTAGCTATATCTCCATGGCGATAAGCCAGACCATTTAATAACATATTTTAGTTTTCTTCAGTTTAAAGCTACAGTACACTTCCACGAGTCAACCTCCAAGGAGTTTACACTTTCACAAGTCAACCTCCAATGAGTTGACACTTTCACGAGTCAAACTCCAATGTTATGCCACGCATACAGCAAACAAACCTTTAGTTATTCTAGTTCTCAAGATCGAAGAAAAGAAAAGCATGCGCATTGGTCAGTATGAAAGGCTCCAGACCAGTGAGTGTTCCTGAATACGTTCATATGTAACTCTGCGGTGTATTCATCCATTTACTTCACTGCTTGCCTCTTGGGCAGGGGCAAATGGCCTGGGAATAATGGAAGTCCACTTGAATCTGTGAGAAATTGGTTCTTACTGCCTTCTCTATGGATCAGTGCATTAGAAGATGGCAAACTGGTGGGCGGAAAAGGAACCATTTCATTGAATGCTCTTCCTCTATTCCTTGTTCGCTTTTTCACTCATGCGTACACATGTACACACATACACCCATACACACATGCAAACATGCCAAAATACACAATATAGTGTACAAAACAAATTCAATGGTCTGGTACTTGAGCATACCACCTCTCTGTGTGAGTAAACCATTTCCCTTGATTGAAATGACCTACCATGTCTGTCTTAACAGCAGTTGTGGCTTTTGTGACCCTTTACCCAGGAACCACTCCAAACTAAGTATGTTTCACCGATACCTTAACCTGGTGCACAGACAACAGCATGGCACTTCTTGCTAATAAGAAGCAATGAGCTCTGCAGACACCGGAAGCCCAGAAGCATTTAATGATCCATTTAATCGAGTAGAAACACAGACATCAATACAGGTAGTTCTCCCTGAGAGAGACTTAGGGTTTCTGTAAGGAAGTGGAGGGGAAAGAAACAAGCTGCACCACTTGTATTAGAAGAAGAAGAAGAAGAAGAAGAAACACATAACTCAGCTACAGCCTCAAAGCATGCTGTGGTCACTGATGTGATAAATGAGTGTTGCATCAAAAAAGGCCCAATTCGCTATCTGCTGATTTTATTCATTTATGTTTCGAGATGTTATTAAAGTATTTTATGTCAATGTGACTGAAATGGAAAATCAAAATCAAATCAAACATTTGATTGTGTTCTGTTCTTCAGATGAAGTTTCTCATGTGGCAACTTCCACCACATTAACCTCTTGAATGTAAAGTCCCCTATTAGATGTTTTTTATTCAATTAAATCTGGTATGAGAACGGTAGCCCCTATTTGCAAAAGCAGGGTGTCTGCGGAAAGTATCTTGGCTATTGATCTGTGCCTTCAAATATTTGGTGTGACCTACTACAATATATGGGGATACAAATGTATAAGGACAGGCCGAGTCGATGACCTAATTTCAAGATGGCTGCTAGCTACATTCTGGTTAGCGTTGTGAAGCATAAATGAAATAAACACGGAATACATTGATACACACCGAAAGCCGGGACTCCACAGATCATGAGAATGTCTTATTTGTCTGCCTGTGACCTACCGTTATTGATCACCAGCCCCCGAGAGTCAAAATATATGTTTTACACAACGTTTTTACCAAACAGGAAACACCTTACAAGGTAAGCTTCGATTTGGTCTGTGTTTGACCTAAAGCAACATGGCGAGTATGAAATGAATCCTTAGGAACTAATCTAGCCTATTGCCAATGTTATCTGATGATGTAATGGCAACATTGAATGTCTACCGAGTGACTATATCTTTGCGCATTAAAAATATGATGTTGCCTGCTTACACAGGGTATTGGCTACTATGGCACCTTGACAGTCTTGTAGCCAATGAGATAAGCTTTCCAGAAATATGTAGTTGACCTGGGTGGGACAAAGCAAGGCCTAGAACCTTTTATGCAAACTATTGCTACCTGGCTCAGAGACGAGACGCACCAAGCACACTACATTACATTGTAAACAGATTTAATTGCTTTAATTTCATAGCTTCAGCATAAAATATGGCTTCTCATGGGGAAGGTAAAAACTAAGAATATCGAACAGGAAGCTAAAAAGAAGACAGCTATGAATAAGTATACTGACATAGAAGCTTTGAATAAAATACTGGTCAGACTCGGATCAGCGGAGCGATTTGGACAACGAGGATTTTGATTTAGTTTACATAGGCCTATGTAACAAGTCATTTTAACGTTATATAATTCCAAAGTAGTTATTGTCTATGTTTCATATTAGTTCACTGTTTGCTGTCCTAAGTTTCATCCTTGTAACTTTGGAGAGGGGCCTAAACTCTCATGGCCATTGTTAATTTGTGGTTCTGACCTCAGCCTTTGTCTCCAAAGTGTTACTGTTTGCATTGTGTGTGTGTGCTTCACACCTTCTATGTGAGTCACTGTACAGATAAAGTTTAGGCTTGGTGTTTTTACTTTACAGTAATGTTGTTTTGTAAATTTAGTCAACTGTAATTCTGTGTGTCTTACAACAATATATCCCTTTATTTTATTCACCACAGAGTGGAAGATGCAGAGGATTTGGATGATGCCGTTTTGGAGCCACCCCTCCCCAGCAAGCGCCCCCACCGGTCAAGGTCTTCATCCCCCACTGTTATGTCAATCACCCCGTCTGATGGTTCGATATCCACTTTTCATAGACCTTCTAAAAAATAAAATTGGGGCTTGTGGCACCATTCCTCCTAACAGAATTGGTTTCCCCAAGACCAAGGTAAACGACATGACAAAGACAGCAGAGAGGGGGACCATATGTTTGATCAGGACTAACAAGCTGCTTTTTGTGAAATGGAAGGACACTAGGGAAGCAACCATGCTCACCACAGCATAAGGCATTCAGTAACGACCATGTCTCAAGGAGGGTGGAAAAGGAAGAATGTCCCCGTTTCTGTGAAGGACTACAATGCCAGCATGGGGGGTGTCAACCTATCCGATGCTCAGATAGGCTACTACCAGGTCCTCCACAAGACCAGGAAGTGGTATGAGACTTTTTTATTTACCACTTTGTGGACATTGCTACAGTAATTCTCCACAAGCAGATGGCCAAGGAAAAAAGGTCAAACCCCTCTCTCCCAGTTGGCCTTCCGAGAGCAGCTGGTGTTGGAAATGGCTGAATTGGGGGCCCAAAGCAACCTCACAACCATCACAAGACCCCCCACTCAAGGTGAGCACCACTATCCAACACACATGACAAAATACAAAAGGAAGAACTGCAAGCATTGCACAAAACACGGTGGGAAAAAAGGGGGAAATGCCAGATCTTCTGTCCAAAATGCCAGTTTGCTTTTTGTTTCCTGGCAGAGATGGACTGCTTCAAAGACTATCACGATACGCACAAGCTACGGTGAAAGTGAAATCTAATAATCTACACCTGGGATGTAAAATGAACACAAATGCCATTTGTAAATAGTTCAGCTTATTTCTATATTTGCACCTTTTTTAGTGAAGGACACGTGTGCAACCAAGTTGGTGTTTGATGTTGCTTTTACATTGTTTTTGTAAAAAGTCCATTTGTATGGGATCAATACATTGGATATGCCTAGGGTAAACGTTCAGGTACTTTGGAGAGGTTGAAAAATGTTTGAGTGAGGTTGATATGGTAGAAATTGTGTTTTATATTGAACAAATAGCATTTAAGGACTGCAAATATGTAATAGCACTGGAATTATCTAATTTACAGACATATGCCACTTTGCAGAGGTTCAGGGACACTTGGAAACGTCCCGTGACCACACCTGACACCACTTACTAAAACATCTGCTCATTTCTAGTGGGTAGGTCTATCAATCCCATTTCTTTCTGATTTTGTTCACATATTGTGGAACCATCTGATTTGTTTCCATCTCTGGGCATCAATCATTCACTTATAGCTTGTCAATGAAAGATGACTTTTAACATAAAAAAACAAAAAAAAATTATTTTGTGTGTGCTTGTGTATTCTGAACTATGTAACTTCTATCTATTTTCTGATCATTTCCTCATAATCTCCCAGATGTCTTCTTTCCAAACATACAGAGTCATGTAATTACACATGAAATACAGTTACTTTAGGGTATGTCTATTTAGGCGGAAATCTACATTTTGCCATTACATTTAGGAGGTTTTAAGAGACTGACTTACTGGGAACAGACGTCATTTCAATGTTTAGTTTTAATTTACATTTGGTTGAGTTGTCAATTTACGTGAATTCAACATGAAATAAAAAAAGATATCACCATGTCATTGGATTAAGTTTAAAAGTTGGGTGAAAAAAGAAATAACCTTACGTTGATGACTTTTTGCAAATCCAATCAGTTTTCCACATTAATTCAGTCATCACATTATATTTTTTGCTTGAAATGACATGAAAACAACATTTATTCAACCAGTTTTTGCCCAGAGGGAAGTGACTGACCCTGACTCAACATAAGGCTAAAAGAATTCTATCTGCCTGGAGAAAATATTTGAAAATAATGTAATTAACTTAGAACTGGATGTACGCTGAGTGTATAAAACATGAGGAACACCTTCCTAATATTGAGTTGCACACGCATTTGCCCTCAGAACAGCCTCAATTCATCAGGGCATGGACTCTACAAGGTGGCGAAAGGGTTCCACAGGGATGCTGGCCCATGTTGACTCCAATGCTTCCCACAGTTGTGTCAAGTTGGCTGGATGTCCTTTAGGTGGTGGACCATTTTTGATACACACGAAAAACTGTTGAGTGTGAAAAACCCAGTAGCGTTGCAGTTCTTGACACACTCAAACCGGTGCACCTGGCAACTACTACTCCGTTCAAAAGCTCTTAAATCTTTTGTCTTGTCCATTAACCCTCTGAATGGCACACGTACACAACCTGTCTCCTCCTCTTCATCTACACTGATTGAAGTGGATTTAAATGAAATCAATAAGGGATCATAGCTTTCATCTGGATTCACCTGGTCAGTCTATGTCATGTTTTGTACAATACTGTATATGTGCGTGTGTGTGAGTGTGTATGTGTGTGTGTACTTGTCTTTGGCCCTGTCCCAGACATTATGGAATAGAGCCTTATTCCTGAGCTATGGATTGCCCCGGATGGCTCCTGCCTGCTTACCTGTGGAGCTCTTCCATAAAAAATCGTTGATAGGGTGTGTGGCTGTCAGTATGCACATGTCCGCAAGCATGTGTGTGTATGTATGCGCAAGTGTGTGTGTGTCCATGCAATCACGCTCTGGGCTTTCCACATCCTCCTCACACATTTGAGCTGCTGTTCTAATACTACTCTATTCTATTCTCATGTGACTTAATAAAGGACAGCCAGCCTGCTTTAAGGCAGCTGTGTACCCTACAGTTTAAGCTTCACTGATATTGTTCCAGCTTTATGTCTGGTTCAGTCCATCAGAGGCCTACAGTACCCAGAGCGGAAGTGGGAATGGGGACAGTGGGGCCTGGGGGTCAGTGTGTAGGAAAGATCAGAAATAAACCTCACTATAGTCAGGAGAGTTCTGAGGAGAATGACCAGAGTGTCACTGGAGATTATGAGGCTCAGGGCCAAAGCAGGGGCCTATTACAGATTAATTACATCTCACAATACCTCCCTTTGTTCCCTACTATGAATCAGTCAGCTGATCTATGAGTCCTCTCAGCCTTACGGAGACAGCCATTTTATAGGGCTGCCTGGAAGTTGGGCCTGTGGGAGGCACTGTGTTGACCTAAACCTCCCTGACACCCATCCTGTCACCCCTCTCACCCATAGTGTTTCCCTCTCACCCTGCCTGGCCCATAAATCCCCCATGACAAGCAAGTACGGATGATCTGTGGGACCTGTAGCTAAGAGAGAAATGTGAAACCGTCAATCAACATAAAGAGCTTTTCAAAAGGGAATAAGGAGCACCTTCAGATGCTGAGCGCTTTCCTATAAATCTTTCTGTTCTGGTAGCTCAGAGGGGAAAATGTCTGGGGCTGTTATTTGCCTTGATATGAACTATGCTCCTAAGAAGCTGGAAATGTTGCTTTGATGTTTGTCTGTATTCTGACAGGCATCTATAATGACTGTGTAATTTCCACTTTTCTGAAATTAGAGTAATTGTCCTAGAAACGTTATTTGAGTCTCTCTTGGTTTCCCCAAGGACACATCATGTTGCTGCAGTTTATGTCTCTCTATCGCCATTGATGACTTAACAAAATTGCCCCTTGATTTTGTCCGCTTAGCGATTAATATACAAAAAATTATTAACTAAAGGAACAACCATAATTGTCTATGCTTCCAGGTTATACACACTACATGGCCAATAGTGGATTTGGCTATGTTAGCCACACCCGTTGCTGACAGGTGTATAAAATCGAGCACACAGTCATGCAACTCCATAGACAAATATTGGCAGTAGAATGGCCCGTACTGAAGAGCTCAGTGACTTTCAATGTGGCACCGTCATAGAATGCAACCTTTGCAACAAGTCAGTTCGTCAAATTTCTGCTCTGCTTGAGCTGCCTCAATCTACTGTAAGTGCTGTTATTGTGAAGTGGAAACGTCTAGGAGCAACAATGGTTCAGCCACGAAGTGGTAGGCCACACAAGCTCACAGAACGGGACCACCAGGGTGCTGAAGCGTGTAGAAATCGTCTGTCCTTGGTTGCAATATTCACTACCGAGTTCCAAACTGCCTCTGGAAGCAACGTCAGCACAAGAACTGTGCGTCGGGAGCTTAATGAAATGGGTTTCCATGGCCGAGCAGCCCACACAAGCCTAAGTTCACCATGCGCAATGCCAAGCTTTGGCTGAAATGGTGTAAATCTTGCCGCCATTGGACTCTGGAGCAGTGGAAACGCTTTCTCTTGAGGGATGAATCACACTACACCATCTGACAGTCTGACGGACGAATCTGGGTTTGACCGATGCCAATAGAACGCTACCTGCCCGAATGCATAGTGCCAACTGTACAGTTAGGTGGAGGAGGAATAATGGTCTGGGGCTGTTTTTCATGGTTCGGACTAGGCCCCTTAGTTCCAGTGAAGGGACATCTTAACTCTACAGTTTACAATGACATTCTAGATGACTCTGTGCTTCCAACTAAGTGGCAACAGTTGGGGAAGGCCCTTTCCTGTTTCAGCATGACAATGCCCCTGTGCACAAAGCGAGGTCCATGCAGAAATGGTTTGTCAAAATCGGTGTGGAAGAATTTGACGGGCTGGACCTCAACCCCATCGAACACCTTTGGGATGACTTGGAATGTCGACTGCGAGCCAGGCCTAATCGTCCAACATCAGTGCCGACCTCACTAATGCTCTTGTTGCTGAATGGAAGCAAGACCCTGCAGCAATGTTCCAAGTAACATCTAGTGGAAAGCCTTTCCAGAAGAGTGGAGGCTGTTATAGCAGTAAAGGGGAGACCAACTCCATATTAATATCCATGATTTTGGAATCACGAGCAGGTGTCCACATACTTTGTAGTGTAATTGAGAAATGTAGGCCTACTATATTATTTACAAAAGTATGTCCACAAGTGACATAATAACAGGTGATTCCTTTTGCAGGCGAGAACAATACTTTTGCTCAGTGTTACAGTCTTGGCCATTTAAATTAGGACAGGAAATTAATGAAAAGATTAGTTCCCCTTCATATTCAAAATCCAATTGCAAATCTAAATAGAGCCAAATCTCTGTGTTACATCTCTATGTGCTGATTAAACTCATCTCAAGCTCTCTTATTCTCCATCACCAGCACCGGATTGTAGTTTCTCACAACAAAGACCAAGGTAAAGTCAAAGGCCGCTATAGCTTCCATGGATAGCACCTGTGCGATCGTGAACAAGGGAAAATATTGCCATCTAGAGGCGGCTCATAATTGAACATAAACTCACTCCACCAATGCGTGTAACGGTGTCCTATGTGATACACCCCCCCCGCATTCATGATAAATTTGATATGACCATCACAATTCAATTCTGTACAATTTAAACACAGCTCAATAAACAATGCTGCAACCTGACGCATTTTTACATTTTTACAACTCCACACCACCACACTCCGCGTTGAGCTCTCAGTGAACACTCAGAACTATAGCTCCCCGTGCAAATTCACTAACAATGGGCATGCATTTCATTGGGGTGAAAGAGGGAAAGTGTGAGGATTGTAAAAAATGTGAAACACAATTTCACTAAGAACATGCATTTCATCCGTATACTTTCACAAAGAAGCCAAGTGTCCGTTCGTAAACTTTTAAATAAGTTGCACCATAGTAAACTCTTAATAAATCCATGCCCTTACCTGAAATAATGGGGGCCAGTCGGAATATGTCAGACAGCCGGCTATTCATGGTCTCATAAGGAGAGTCCTCCAGGAAATCGTTCCCTGAAAGGAATATTGAAATACAATGTGATTTAATAAGCCTGTAAATGTTGCAGACAACCAGCTAGACAGACAGATACACACACACATACATATAGATACATAGATTTTATTTAAAGAGCATGCACATGGGTTATTGTTTTCACTAAATGTTTGTAAACTACCATGGCTTGTCATCACTTCACATGCGCATACACATGAGATGGGTATCTAGGTCAGTCAATTTCCATGACGCCCTACTACTCGTTAGGCTACGGTTGATTAGGCATATTGGTCAGCAGCTGAGAACCCCTACTGCCCCACTGGCCACTGTCATTAGGCAGTACATTTTTGTGTACGATCTACTGCAAGATGACGAGTGCCAAAGGGCTTATCACTCGATTCATTCTAAGATATGTTTTTAAGGACATTGCCCCACTCCTTTCCCATTACGCACGGGCGGGAAAGTTACGCACCCGATAATGTGGTGCTTTCTCCCTGAAACGGTATTGCTTTAGCAGTTTACATGGTCCGTTAATACATTACTCATACAGCAGGTCTGGGATTTTTTTTAACCATTGATTAACATCAGATTGACTTCTGACAATGTGTGATTTGCTGTGTTGTAGCCAACTGCAACGATACCAAAGTGCATACCCTGCAAAGTCTGGTAGATTCCCCAATAGATGCGAAGGCAGTTCTTCTCTTTCTTCATACCCCTTTTACATCTGCAGTTGTACAGGGGGCTCTGCTTGAGCGCATCCATGGCGCTCCGACATTCGTCCTGCGCCTCCAGTCCGGCCACCATGCTAAAGTTTCTCTCCTTCCCCCCAGCAACGCACTGTCTCATTGTCCGATACTTGGTGCTGCATCCTTGCTCCTTCATACACTGCTCACTCGCCTTGACACAGTCGAGGCGGTTGGGACCATAAAGGACATTCTCCTGGGCATACAATAAATCTGTGTGGGGAGAATAAATAATTATAATAATAATAATGTTTCTATCATTTAAATGTTAAATATTGTAGGCTATACGGGATTTAGTCACAATAAATATTCAGAGATTAATCCAAATGAAAGCTGCTTTAGAGATTAACATACTGTATTAACGCTGTACTGAGAGTATTTTAGTGCACAACTCCGTGACAATAACAACAACACAAACATCTCATATAGGCTACTCGTCACTGACATAGTGATCAATGCATCGCATACCCTATACATTTGTGCAATATTTAAAATCAGCTGAGGACAAGTGAAGTTATTAAATATGAAACGGATAAAACATGTTATGCTTTTGTAGGCTATATGTAGGCTATAGTAGTGTATTTAGGCTATACATGAGAGACGGATAATGAAATGCTACTGTATTTAGTTGTGTCTATTACAGAATTATAACTCCGTTCACTTCGATTAGGCTACATGAGCTCGTAATTGATTTTTCAGTAGTCAGTGGGCATGGCACGCATTGTGGTGGCCCATCTCTCTCCACAACGATCACTGTATGTTTCCTATGTACTCATCTCAGCTGCCCTCTGATAGCTTATTATTGTCCGTTTAAAAATGTATATAGTAGGCATGTATAGCGTATATTAGTCATAGTCATAAGTCATAGGCCTTGAGAAACTAAAACTTACCTAAAAGAGGCAGCACGACATAAAGTGTGATGAAAATCATTGCGTTTCTATCCGTGTGATGCCTTGTTATAATGGAATTTATAGAACATATAGAAAAAAACTTTGTGATTTTATTCCCAAGGTATTTCCACTCTATTCAAATCCATTGAAAATATCGGGTGGATGAGGTCCGACATAGGCTACAGAACACATCCAGCTGACTTCATGCGTAAAACATTCCGACCCAAAAGTACTCCAATTTTGCGACAGACAACCGATACCATCAACCACAGAATGATTTCCTTTCCGTTTAAAAACTAAATAAAAGACTTGGATAAGAGATCACAAGGAGACAAAACGAACCGCCGAGTGCTCTCGGAACTCAAGCTCGTAGGATGTCCGCGTGTGTCTTAGCGCGCGAGGATGCTGTAGCCCACTGCTCAATAGTGCTGTAACCCCAATACGGCAGCAGCGGCAAGGCAGTGGAACTTCTGCGTTTCAACGTGGATTTCGGTGATGACAAGTAGATCAATTCAAACTTTCACACTATTTGTTGTTGGAATACGGTGTCGATGTGTGGCTAAATACATACACGTATTGTCTGTGAGCAATATCTTATTTCTGAAAACATAGGTGATGACCTTATTTGCAAAAGTTTTGATTGTTAATTCTGCATTACATTTTATCAAAATATTATAGTGTCTTGATTCATTCCCTAGGACTAGGCTACACCATTATAATTTACAATATTATATTATTCATGGGGTCACAGGGAGTTCATGGGTAGGCTACAACATGTAGAGGTTAAAAAGTGTTATGTGACTATCCCCAATACCTTAGTCAAAACCAAAGCTGCTATGGCCGTTCAAAACGGCACACTCAAATTTTAGCGAGAGACAACCCCATGGGCACAGATAATATGCTATAGCCTACAAGTACACTATCGATTGAATCTCTGTGTTGACCTGCAACGCTATCCCACCAATTCGACGAAAACCCGTCACTGTTCCCTTTTTCACATTGAAAAATCTATTCAGATCGTCGCGTATTAATGCTGACGTAGTGTTTGTTATGCTCAGGATGCGCTTTCGCCACCCATATGGAGCATGGAATGAAAAAAGAGACGGAGCCTAAATTGTCTGTCTGGTGTGTGCTGCTCACTGCAGTGCAAACCATACAGTGAGAACTGAGAGTGTAGAGCCATCAGTGCGCTCGTTGTATCCACTCTTGACATCGACTATAAAACGTGAACATGGGTGAATATCGCCATCTGTTGGATTAGAAAAGCCTCAACATGCATCTGATTATAGTCTAAATAATGCAATCACTATAGGCCTAGACGTGGCTAATGTAATATGAAACTATCTGAATTAATTTGAAGGCTATACAAATCATAAAAATTGAGTGGTTTATGACCATGAACATTTTAACATGTTTCATTAGGCCTATTATGTTCATTTTACATACTTTTCTATATTAGGCCTACACTTTTAACTTTGACCATAGAATAACATAGATACACATCCTATTACGTGAGATATAATACTGTTGATTAGTTTTCAGTCCTTCACTAGGCTAAATACAGAAGCAATGTTAAAGGAATTTTCTATGGTTAGACTCAATTGACTGTTGACCGAAACAATCAACAATTAATGAATGTTCCCCTCCACTCCGCTATATCAACTGGACTGAATCCTTAATACACAAATGGGAAGCTGAGAGAGCAGGGCTATTTACATTTTTACAGATAGTGTGAAAGAGAAGATTAAGGTTGTGTTCCCCTGCTCAGACGTTGCTGACGCATGCCAGATCTTACAACACCTGGATAGGTATTTCACATGATACCACATATTATAGCAATTTTACATATGAGCTAAACACATCATATGTTATAGCAATCTGTCAGTCTATGACACAGTCAATGACGTTGCACGCAACCATTGGTTAATGTATTCAACGTCTGAGCAGGGGAACATGCCCAATTGAAAGTCTACATACCTTGAAAAATACTACATACCTGTTGACAGCCCTCCTGGATTGGGTCATACCAACTCACTACTCTAGAAAGGAAACATTAGGCACATCAACCTCTCAGCCTAGGCATACATCTGTCAAATGACATTAATAAATGAATCCCCAAAGAACAAAATGGCCTAATAAACTCAAATGACACAAATACTATATATTTATGTAATCTCAAAATAACAAATAGGGAGAAACTAAACCCGTGAGGCAAAATTGGCTCCTCCAAACTGGGCATGAATTGGCACCAATCAGGTGCGTCATCTACTCCTAGGAACAGGAAATGCATGTCGACCACGCGGCAAACAATGAAGCCTATAAATGAGCTGGCGAGTAACATTTCTGAATTGAGTACGCCCTAATAAAATACTTTTAACGACTAAATAATGCATAACTATTAACGGACCATGTAATCTGCTGAATAAAATTTCCTAAACCAAATGCTTGTCTGAGAGTAGGCTTAGATGATGATTGAACAAACACAGAAGTAAGCTAAGTGTGCATAGGCCTATCTTCTTGTAAACTCAGCAAAAAAAGAAACGCCCTCTCACTGTCAACTGCGTTTATTTTCAGCAAACTTAACTTAAATATTTGTATGAACATAACAAGATTCAACAACTGAGACATAAACTGAACAAAAGTAACAGTCAGTATCTGGTGTGGCCACCAGCTGCATTAAGTACTGCAGAGCATCTCCTCCTCATGGACTGCACCAGATTTGCCAGTTCTTGCTGTGAGATGTTACCCCACTCTTCCACCAAGGCACCTGCAAGTTCCCGGACATTTCTGGGGGGGAATGGCCCTAGCCCTCTCCCTCCGATCCAACAGGTCCCAGACGTGCTCAATGGGATTGAGATCCGGACTCTACGCTGACCATGGCAAAACACTGACATTCCTGTCTTGCAGGAAATCACGCACAGAACGAGCAGTATGTCTGGTGGCATTGTCACGCTGGAAGGTCATGTCAGAATGAGCCTGCAGGAAGGGTACCACATGAGGGAGGAGGATGTCTTCCCTGTAACGCACAGCGTTGAGATTGCCTGCAATGACAACAAGCTCAGTCCGATGATGCTGTGACACACTGCCCCAGACCATGACGGACCCTCCCCCTCCAAATTGATCCTGCTCTAGAGTACAGGCCTTGGTGTAACACTCATTCCTTTGACGATAAATGTGAATCTGACCATCACCCCATGTAAGACAAAACCACAACTCGTCAGTGAAGAGCACTTTTTGCCAGTCCTGTCGGGTCCAGCGACGGTGGATTTGGTGTGGACCTGCCTTACAACAGGCCTACAAGCCCTCAGTCCAGCCTCTCTCAGCCTATTGCGGACAGTCTGAGCACTGATGGAGGGATTGTGCGTTCCTGGTGTAACTCGGGCAGTTGTTGTTGCCATCCTGTACCTGTCTCGCAGATGTGATGTTCGGATGTACCGATCCTGTGCAGGTGTTGTTACACGTGGTCTGCCACTGCGAGGACGATCATCTGTCTGTCCTGTCTCCCTGTAGCGCTGTCTTAGGCGCCTCAAAGTACGGACATTGCAATTTATTGCCCTGGCCACATGTGCAGTCCTCATGCCTCTTTGCAGCATGCCTAAAGCACATTCACGCAGATGAGCAGTGACCCTGGGCATCTTTATTTTTATGTTTTTCAGAGTCAGTAGAAAGGCCTATTTAGTGTCCTAAGTTTTCATAACTGTGACCTTAATTGCCTACTGTCTGTAAGCTGTTAGTGTCTTAACGACCGTTCCACAGGTGCATGTTTATTATTTGTTTATGGTTCATTGAAGCATGGGAAACAGTGTTTAAACCCTTTACAGTAATGTGCTTTTAAACCAAAGTTTATTTGGAATATTTACATATTTTTTTTTACAGTAAGTTACTAAAACAACAACAGGATTTTTTTACATCATTTTCTGGGCTACCTAATAAACTCAGCCAAAAAAGAAACAGCCCTTTTTCAGGACCCTGTCTTTCAAAGATAATTTGTAAAAATCCAAATAACTTCACAGATCTTCATTGTAAAGTTTACAGTAGGGTACTGTTAAACCAACATTTTCTTTGGAACATAATGTAATTTTTTTACAGTAACTTACAGGCAACTCACTGTAAAAAGTTACCATAAAAACAACTGGAATTTTTTAACATAATTTTCTGGTATTTTTACAGTGTAGGGTAATTATACTGGACAATAGCAACATAAATTCAGTGAATGCATAAGGGGAACATAAATAGGCCTACTCCTAAATTGCAAAACCGCATAGGCTCGGCACAGAAGTCAATGAAAGTTACAATTAATTGGCTTTTTCAAAGGGAGCTTTCAAATGATAGTTTTGTTCAGATAAAATAAAATATGTATCCTCCTTGATCAAATTACAAGCATGTTGAGAGAGGGAAAAATATAGTGTTCGTTAATTGTCTGGAAAACCTATATAATTTGATGACTTTGCTATTTTAATCTCAAAGGAAAGATTGCCAACCTCATGAAGGTGAGCAACATCAATCTGGGATTTATGAAAAGCCTCAATCAATATTTACTATTAATTTAGCAAATGAATGTCAGAATGATATAGTCCAGGTCATTTAAAGAAGCAGGCATTCACACTTTAATGTGCTTCATGGCACTGGCTCAAAACCATTCTTTCTAGCAGTGCTCAGGAGAAAATTGGGTAAAGTAAAGAATTAGCCTCTATTGGCCTATGTGACAAATCTTGAAGGAGCAAATGGTACTGAATTAAAGCTATTGATTGCTGACTGTGCTTAAAAACGTCAAACAATACCGTGGATGGCAGAACTAATAGTTCATTGAAGCAGAACTGTGATGAATGAAAGAGATCTTGAGAGAATGGCTGCACTGGAACATTTCTCAGTATGTTTAGGCCTACAGAATGTATTCATTGTGGTAGGCTACAATGAAAAGCCCCCTAGGCTACCCCCAGGTTCAACATATTTCTGTGGGCTTAAGAAACACATCCGTTTGGGTGAGGACCATTTTAAATGTCACACGATATTAGTAGGTTTTCTGGTAAAAGTAAACTGACCTCTCATGCCTACAAATAGGCTTGCGCACTCTAGAATAGGCCGACATGCGCGCTATAGAACACGTGCACATTTGTTGGCGGGAATTCGACTGGAATCGCAACACACTTGTATGTTTTACTGCTGTCCTGGTATCATATTTAATAAACAATTTAAAAGTTAATATAGCTAGATAGCATATTTATCCGATAAAGATATGAGTTTGGATACTCTGTTTCAACAAATTCTACTAACTGAACAGCAAATATCGGAGAAAACGCGACAATCTCAAGAGGGTGAGCTGCCAAACATAATTTCCTTTCTAATAACCCCATTCCGTACAAATATGCGCAACCGCGACATTCAAACGAGGCTGCAAAGAAAACGAATGGGACTTTAGCGACTGTGTTGACATCAAAATCTGGGGTGCGAACTACGTTTCTATTCAAGCGTTGATTGACATGGTAATGGCTCTATAATATTGGAGAAAAGTTGAAAAAACGAACCCCTCCGACGCTGTACGTTGCATCGTGACGTGTCATGGCGTAACGTACAGCACGCATAAAGCAACTAATTCTGTCTTACAGCCTCTCTCCACCAGGTGTAGCGCTTCTCTCACCGTTTAAAAACAAGAAAGGGACAGGGTAAGGGGGGATACCTACTCATTTTTTGCGTCATCACTGCAAGCTATCATGACTCCCAAAAGCCGCTGTTTACTTCTGAAGATCACTTTAGCACCGCCCTAAAAACCCGATTCAAATTCGACACAAACCTTCAAATAGGTATTCAATGACACATTATATCAACTCTTTATAGTGTTTTATTAACATTTTAGAGGCGATAAGGTGATAAGTTGGACAGATCGAGTGAGAAAAGACGTTTCCCCACACGACATCTCTCCTTCTCACTATCACGCAATAGGTTTAGCTTCCCACCCGCCGTTTTTAAAAAGACCCGACGGATCTCATTGCCTTCTGGAATCATGCAGAGATGGGCATCATGAAGATTTCGTCATTGATTTGGTTGGAAAGGGGAGAAATTGTGCTTTACATTGGTATTGATATTACAGTTGATCTGGAAGTATTACGTTTGTTGGGCGCAAAAATACGCGATGTACAAAAGTGAGTGTACGTAGGTGTTAGCTGTTATTGACACAATTTTAGCTAAATTATACTACTTTTCGTTTTCAATTGACTTTTTGCCGGAATTGGGGGAAAGAATGTGACTGGTTGTGAAGGTCACTTTTGTATTTTATTTTTCAATGTTCTTTCAGTCAAGGCTGCTATTGCAAGATGTCAAGACAGGGTCAAGTCATTGACAGCAACATCAGAATGTCTCTCCAAGGAACTTGATGAAAAGGTGAATCTGCTGTTATCATTACCTATGTGTGTGAGAGAAACTCAAAGCATGGTCTGACACAATATTGTTGAAGTGACAGAGATAAGAACAGACACTTCATTGAACAGTGAATGTAGGCTACTCAGTTGTACAGTCAAATAGCTACATTAATTAGGCTGAGAGAGTGTGTTGACAGATTAAGTGCAGTATATTGACACATATTAAAGAGGTGATTAATTGTAGGATTAAAACCCTTAATCTATTAGAGGCCTCATCAGAGACTGTGGATCAATTGCAAGTGGCGCTACAAAATCAATTCCTAGTTTCTGCAGGATTACATTAGCATTATAGCAAGCAACGTTTTAACAAGCTTGAAATGAATTATGTTTGGAAGATAGATTCATTAACTTTTCATAGTATTCTTGAGCACTTCCTGTACATGTCAAAAAGGAACATAACAAGATTGGCAATTACAGGGGTCAAATCAAAAGAGTCATTCATTGAGATGAGATGCAATAACCTCTGAACTATAGGCTGCTGCTGAATATAACGTATACCTTCAGCCAATATGTTCCATCTGTTTAACTGATATTTAAGATTATGCTAAATTGAGCCACTGTAGGTTAATATCATACGTATACATGTTTGACTAGATATCATTCTGCTTAATCATGTCAACCAATGCAATGACACAGTACATTTCAGACTGCGTAGTGTGATCTTTCACTGCAATTGTGTTTCTGTGAGATACACTTCCACTGGAAATCATGTTCTATTGTGGAGATGGCTAAAACTATTTGCAGGATTTTTTTTTTAGGTATGATAAAGTGTTTTAAGCACACTCATTATGAAACAGCTCAAACTTTGTGTTTGTTGTTCCATAGTCTATGACATTTGGCTTGCTCAGTCATTAATTTTCAGCCAGACAGTTTACTTTCAAGCTCTCTAACTGTTCCCTTCATTATATTTAGGACACCTAAAGGTTACTGTTTTATTTTTTACTTTGTAACTTTAACACTCATAGTAACCAATTGTCCTGAATGCCATGCATTTTAGACAGTAATTTTCAATGCTTTCCACTAGCACAATTAACCTTTACAATTGCTTATATCATTTGAAGCCAGGTAGTATGTAATTACCTTGATGGCACCATTTGCCTTTTTTTGGTCTGAATGGCGTATAAAAAATATATATAAATATTGCAAGGGGAATGTTAAGGCTAGGCAATAGAGTGTGCCTGTCTTGTAGCTAATAAAATGAGAAATTATATTTTCCCTTGATTTCAAAATATTAACTGTTCAATCAAGTATCAAACTTCATGGAATGGGATAGGCTAACGAAAGTATAGTTTTTGTTTTGTTTTATGGAACTGCTAAAAGTGTGTCCTTCCAGGCTCAACATCTATCAGAGACAAAGCTGCAGTATGACCTAATGAAAAAGCGTCAAGTACAAGTTGAAATACAGGCAGGGGAGCTTTTGAGACAGCAGAGGGATCTCAGGAAACACTTGGTGAGGGATTCCTGTCAAGGGCATTCAAGCACACTCAAACGTAAAACAAATACAACATGACAGTACGTTGTTATTCAATAGATCTAGGCTACATTAACCTATTTACCTTTTTTTGCTGTGCTCATATGTTTGAAGGAGAAAATAAAGGAGTCGTCGAAGGAGGAACAGGAGAAATTCATGAAAGAAATCATGACGTTCAACAGCGACTTTAGCCTTTTGAATAACAGGGAAACTGTGTTTGAGAGCCAAACCCAATCTGAGATACGTAACTTGGAGGAGGAGGTTAACTCTTTAAACAACGGTAGAGAAGGCACTGTTTATATTAACATGTGAAGTAGGGTCATTTTATATTCATTGGTATTGCTAGTTTATTAATGAATCATTTATTTACGTTATATAACCTGATGCTACACTAACCATGCACTGACCAACCCTGAGGCTTTATGGTGACCCCTTGAACTGTTTTTTCCCTCCTGTCTTAGAGATGGAGTCCATGGGCCGGAAGAATACTTTGATGAACTCTATGCAAGAAGAAAAGAGAGGTCTCCATTTGGAGCTACAAGGACTGGAACACATTATGAGAGGTACAGATTTGATCCAGCTCTATTGTCAGGTAGACGTTTGAATGCTCGCCACCAGATAAAACAAACAATCCTAAAGACAGCGTGCAGACTGAACTGAATCCATCCCCTAGTGTCATTTTCTTTAGGGAAATACCGACTGGTATGTGTAGGTAATATTTACATTAAGCGTTGTTCATTTCAGACCTGGAGAGCCAGCTGAATGAGGCTAAATCAATGACCGAGTCCTTAAGTGCAGAGAGTCTGATGGTCACCCAGAAGCCCCTCACAGACAGCACTTGCTTAAGGTAATCAACTGCGCATCCAAACTGTCCAGCTGTACCGTGGGTGACAAGCAATGTACTCCTTAATCACTGTGGATGCCAGTGCCTTGCTTGGAGCCTCACTTACTTGCTACATTTTGTGGATAGCGTTTGCGTGAGGAAAGTGGTCCGTTATGGCTAGATCAAGGCTTATCCTGGGGTGTGTATAGAGTCAGAAGTTAGAGCAAAAATGTGCTCGGAAGCATATACAATAAATACGTGAGGACTGAGTTTTACAGACATAAGAAGGATCATATCGTCAATTCTGACAGAACAGCAAGGCTCTGGGTATTTGGTGTGTGGGTCACAAATCATTGCACATTTATTGTCTTCCTGTTTCATCCTGCTAATGATCCTGCTTGAAATGCGCTGAAAGGACCTGCACCCATCCTGCCTCTCTTGTACTCTTCAGATCAGGATGCTTAAATAAAGCAACATTACCACAATCTCTTTAATTAAGGCTTTGATCTGTTGCCTGTATTATCCGGTCAAAAAAGAACATCCTACGATTCTCATGTTAGGAACTTAATGAAAAGGATGGATCGATACAGAATCTGGCCCAGGGAGGAAGTGTTTGCCTCCTCCTGCTCTTAAATCATACGTGGAGGAAGCATATTCTGTCCCTCTGTCCCCACAAATCTCCTTCATTACTGACGGCCTGATTAGTCCACAGGATGTGCTGAGGGTGGGGCTTTTGGGGAAGCTGAGGCCCACTCACTGTTATGATAATTCCTCTTGAGTGTGTTCATTAATCACGCTTTTTACTCAGCTATTGATTGTTTGAAATTGAATGATTGTCAATTTAATGAGTGCTGTCTTTTTAAAACTGTAAGTGTGCAAACCATAACATTTTTACGTCATAGACTTAGCCAGTCGTAACTTGAGGAATAGACACTGGCTTGAATGCGGTTTTAACCAATCAGCATTCAGGATTAGAACCACCCATTGTATAATATCTCTAAATCCAATTTGCTGGTAGGGTCAACTTTTGGTTGTAATATTGGTCCAACTCTTAAATTCATGTTAGATAATTGTTTTATGTTACATTTAATGTGGGTGTGTAATGAGAGACTAGCTTTTCAGACACTTAACATTTGGAATGTGTCGTAGACTCAAAAAGGAGCTGGAGATGCATAAAGAAGGAGAGCTGGAGCTGCTGAGAGAAGCCCTTAGCTCTGAAATCCTGTTCCTGCAATCGGTAATCACTCTGAGCTATTCAAATCTATGAGCCTCAAATGAAGTCAATAGCTCTTATTGTAACCGTACATTTTTTATTGCAGAAACTGCCTCTGAAGACTCCCCAATACTCAAGGAAATTCACGTAGTGTCCAAACGTGTTTCTGGCAGAGGAAAATTCCAGAGGTATGTTAGAGGTTAGGAGAGAGATTGATTATACCAGCAGTCTTATTGTGTATTTTACTAAGTACTTATTTTGTCTCTTTACTGTCAGCTCATTGAAGGTCTTGGCTTTACCCACCAAACATGTCGTTACCAAAACATGATAGGATTCTAGCCATAGAACCAGGGTGTTGAGACGGGATGATGTTCTTAGTGTGATTAGGAGAACAAGAGCAAATCCCATGAATTTGTTTAAAATGTATATTACAGTTTCTTTACAATCACTTACACACTAAAAGTGATACTTGAGGCACACTCAGTGAAAACATTAACTCATGTACCTAATCTTCAGATCAAGTCTGCAAAACTGCAAGCACATTATCTGCTTTACAATCAGTTTGCAATTGCAAAACACACTTTTTGCAAAAAACTAAACACAGTTCTCTACATTAGACACATCATTCAAAACTAACAGGTCTTGTGTTTCGTTTGGAAAACAAGTGTCACACTCATTTACCGATTACCTACACCCAGTGTGAAAACACTTATAGCTAATTTCTTCACTTAGAAATCAGAGCTTGAGCACTATAAATATGCTTCAGATTGGCTTTCTTGGTTTGGACAACAATGGAGGCCAATTTTGGAGAGAGAGTTAGAGGAAGAGGAGTGAGAGTAAGAGGGGAACGAGGACAAGGAGGAGGAAAAGTGCATTTGTCACATTCGTGTATAGTTGGCATGTATGAGAGCTAATCATTTGATGGTTTGTAGAGTTTTGATGCAAAAACACAATTTTTAGAAGCGTTAAAATAATTTTGAATTAGATTTTTGGTTTTGCAAGAGATGTGTGACGTTTTTCATGTTGTGTGTATGTTTTGGGATTGTGTGTAGTCTAGAGACAATAAGCCATAGTTTCAGAAATAATGTGTAAGCAATTGTCAAACTGTAATTCTTTAACCATGAACACTGCTCTCTAGTGGAACTTATTGAAGTTGCAGTATCACATGGTACAGCAACATCTGACTGAACCAGTCTGACAATGAAATATGTGTATATGGACTATGAAAAGAATAGGAAAGAAATAACATAGCAGTTAGAATCAGAGAACAAAAATAATCTAAATATATCTAGAACTCTACTGTAAAGTGGACTTTTCTGGTTGTTTTTCCATGAGAATACAAATGAATCAGATGATGGCGTCAGCCTAAGGTGTGTTGTACATGTATACGTTTTTGATGTGATGCTGGTCAATGGTCTCTGTTTCCAGGTACAGAAGCAGTGTTCAACCTCAAAGCTGCCAGTTCAGAGGAATGAATTACTAATGTCAGTGATATTTCTTGAAATGTCTTATTTTGAATTCATAGAAAATATAGTATGAGTTACTTTTACACCACCTACAAAATTCAAATGTGATCCCTGGCTATACATTTTATTAAATGGTCATTAATGTCCATAAAGAGAGAAGACCATTAAAACGGTACATGTTTGCAGAGATTGCTGGTTGGATTCTTTGCTGCCCTCAAGAGGCCATGATACACCACACATGGTGGCCAACCAGACCAGGATGTTCTTGTTCATGTAGTACTCTAGTACCAGCACAATGACTCATTAAAATAATTGACGATTATGGGATCCGGCATGCATCTTCTCCAGATCATTTTCATGTTATCTCTGGATTTGATTGACCGTCAGTTGATTGAGTTATGATGTAATAGTTAATGAGTTCAAATCCCATTTGAGTCTTTGTTCTGTTTCACTTCAGAGCATGACCTGGATTAATTCAAATCAGGCCATTTGACTAAGTGGTTTGCAGCTTCTGTACTGGCACTATTCTGCTAACATAATCCTCACATCACCTGGGATTTGAAAATGCTTATTTTTTTTATCCTATGAGATTGCAGTAGTCTGACCATTTAACAACTGCATTTTATATTTGAATCACATCAAATAAGAAATATACAACCTGCGTGAAAGATGTTTGGTGTCTAAAGTAGAAGTGAATATGTATGCAACGAATCCACCCACTCTGTCTGACACCTAAACCTGAGGTGCTGGTTGTTCGAGAAATATTGACACACAAAGTAATGTTGCTACAGAAACATGCATTAGAAACACAAGTCAAAAATAAATTGGTGATGACAAAATAAAAATAAGTGCATTTGACATCAAACAATGAATCTCCTAATTTCTCCCATACTTCAGTTCTGCTGAGCACAATGATATCAAGCTTCTTTGTTCTCCTCATTAATGTTGAGTGTTAGCAGCTAGCGATAGTGCAAGGATTATCGTAGTAGAGGAAAATGAATCTTATCTCTGGCAAATTGAACGACTAACTGAAGCTTTCCCCTCTAGTCTCACTCTTCTCTGTTATGGTTATCCACAGGCGTATTCTGGTTCTCCGTCAATGCCTTTTTGCTCTTCAGCTCATTGATGAACTGCTGAATGAGCTTAGCCTCAAGATCATTGTAACTCTTGGTTGTCAGGCAGTCCTGGTCCTTTGGAAAGTAGGGATTCTGCATAGACAAAGGGACACGCATTCTTAGGACTTTTCAAAAGCATTGACTTTGAAACATCCTTATTTCAATATGACTTAAAGGTCCAATGCAGCCATTTTGATCTCAATATCAAATAATTTCTGGGTAACAATTAAGTACCTTTTGTCTTAAAAAAAAAAAAAAAAAAAAAAAAAATAGCTCCTTAGCAAAGGGCAATTTTTCTAGGATTGTCTGGGAGTGGTCTGAGTGGGGAGGAGAAAACAACTGAAAATTAGCTGTTATTGGCAGAGTGGTTTGGAATTTTCTTATTGGGCTATTATGTCACCAGACACGCCAAAGGTCTTTTCAAAAAGCTCTTACAGTAAAATATTTTTTATAATAATATTCCAACCTATAAAACCTTGTGTATAAATGTATATAAAAGCCTTTTAAGATCTTGCAGAATTAGAGGATGTTTTAGTGTTACATATTCCACCTATACAAGCTGTGCACCATGGCCTTTCTGTGGAGTTAAAGAGATCCTTTACAGAAGCTTTACAGAGGGGACTTGCTGTTGCAAACGGCCAGCTTGTTCCCTCCAATGTAATGGGTTGTCCATTTGTGTCTGGTGTCTGTACTGCACTCCTCATACAGACGACTTCTCCTCAAGAACACAAAAGTATAGCCCTGTGTAATGAATTGGGCAAATAATGATTTAAGAATCAAACATTTATATTTTAATATCTTATTCCTTAAAATGTTTTCTGTAGAACCTATTTTTTGTTGAAACTGTTTGTGTTTTATATAAAGGCATAGCCTATTGTAGCATACTGAATATTTTTGCCACCAAACAGTGTGAGTATGAGAAGTTTTTAGCTCATAGGCATGTGATGTTACAGGAAAGAGTACCTCATTGCTCAAGGGTTTACATGAACGCTTCCTCCTTTACTCTGGGCTACTGCAGCTGGACACTGCTTGGGCTCAACCTCCTGGCAAACTGTATGAGGAAAACATACAGTAACACAATAACTACTTAGGCAATATCTTTAGGAAGACAAAGTAAAGCCAATGTAATTATGGTTACGCAAAATGAGGCCATTTGCTCTGCCATAGCTTATTCGTGGCCAATAAAGTCTTTATCAGGAACATCAGCACACAGATCTGTGTTTTGCTTGGGACTCTTAATTTTTTTTATGTTTCTGTAGAATGTCTGTCAGTGCTCGCAGCGAGTTCAGCACAACAGCCGTCTAGTTATCGCTCCACTGGCTAGGAATGTTTTCAGCACATTGTGCTTTTCAGATATGGTGGAAAGATATGTCATGTGGAGAGAGATGTCAGATGGAAAGAGATGTCATTCATCTGTTTGAAATCCAAGTATCAAAACATGTCAACGTCAAGCTAGATTTACCCGGAGTAATTGATCAACATTGCAACATTGGTAAAAGTCGACCATGGTGCTCAAGTTTCCTTGATTGTATAGATTTAATATAATTTTACACACAATTCTATGAATGATGAAGGTTTCCATACCTGAAGCTGAGTAGAGAGCTGTTTGGATGAGGAGAAGCTGTTGCTCCCAACATCTTCCTCCTGAGAAACAGTGTGGCAGACCATTTAGTATTACACAACCGTGTCAACCTAGTCTCTGCCATAGTTGTTCTGCTGATGGAAGAATGAGTACCATTATGTGACAGGTTGATACTCGGCATGTAAGTTTACTGTGTTTCAGTACGTTGTTAACATAAACTCAAACACGTATAATGAATATGAAGGCTCAATTCAGTTTCTACTCCCATCATGGCTTGCCTTCTTACCTGTCAGTGAGAAAAAGTGTAAGGGCTCTCCGTGATGCCGGTATGGGAGAGTCAGGCGCAGGACAACAAAGATGAGTAAGTTTACTCAAATACAATAATAAGAGTGGGAAACAGCCACTCGCAACACGGAAACAAATACAACAAACAATCACGCACAAAAACACGAGGGGAACAGAGGGTTAAATAAGGAACATGTAATCATGGGAATGTAAACCAGGTGTGTGAAAAAAGGAAGACAAAACCAACAGAAATTGAATAATGGATCGGTAGCGGCTAGAGGGTGAACGTCGACCGCCGAAAGCCACCCGAGCAAGGAGAAGTACCGACTTCGGCTGAAGTCGTGACAAAAAACAAAGTAGGACTCCTCTTGTTGTAGTATTTGCCATGTTGTCAATGTTGTGTTTCTTTCCTCAGCCTGAGTTGTAACCACTGTTGGTGTATTAAATGACTGACTGGACTTTGGGGAGGGTACAGAGTTGATGTAGCAGCAAACCAATTTCCCAGTCATGGGCCAGGCCGTTGACTTGTTCTGAAATTTTGCAGCAACCAGTAAGCTATTTTCTTTGAGTCAGAATTTCTTCATTTTTGTTAATACTGGAACAATTTCTCACAGAGATGACATTATGTTGGTTTTGGATTATGTTTTTGGCAGCATTATATTAACTGTACATGAGTTATATTCACTTTACACTATATGTTAGAATGAATTCCTTAACTGAGCAAATGGGGGCACTGTTACTGCATGTATTTTAAAACATTGTCAATGGATCACTTTACATTTGTCGATGCTGGAAGTTGTTATTAAAATGTTTAAATGTATGATAATGCTTCATTCTTTTTAGAAGAGACATCCACATGTGCGTTTTACTTTAAAATACTATTAAGCTGTTAATTTCTGTGTTACAATATATCAAGTAAACATGATTAAACAGTTTCACTGTAATTACCAATAAGAACAAGCAACTTAGATCTTTGCTTGATTACAGGTTAATTATGCTGCTAATACTGTTCCTCAGGGATGAGGGAATTGTTGTTAAGGTATATTCATGTTTGCAATATCAGGAGGACTTTTTTCATATTTACTGGAATTGAGGGAGTTGCAGTTCACATTGTGCACATTGCTCAATACAAGCACAAATTGTTTATTGGTGTAATACTGACAGTGGGTGGATTATAATGCGTAGCATAATGTACTCGTAACATGTATTGAGTGCTTGTGGCTTGTCCCATGAACATGTTGACCCCAATGAAAAGGGAGCTGACGAAGAGACGGCATAATAATCTTGTGACAAAGGTGTACGTACACATCTATGAAAAACAAGACAGTGATTCTGTTTTGAACTTGGAACAACAATGTTGCAGGTTCACCCTCTAGTCAATTAGTTATTTTGTTTCAGTTGTATGTTGCTTTGCTTTTGCTGGCGATGATGCATAGACCTCGGCATGTTACTGTAAGATATCTAAGACCCATTTGTGTCCCTGCCTGCACGTGGCCAAAGGGATCGGTTGAGTCCAAAAGCATGACTGGCTAAATAATTAATTATGGGTGGCATTCATTATGTATGGAGATGATCAGAGAAACATGAATTATTTAGAGTTTTGGAAAATAAATTGAGCTCATTAAGACAGAAAAGGGTTTTTCTTTGATTTGAGAAAAAAAACATATTATTCAAATGCAACATACTGTCAGATTTGTCACACAAACTATCATCTTTTGACAGTTTACTATTTGACAATATATTTACTGCATTTACTGGCAATGCAATGCATCAATCTTTGTTTCATGGCATACTTTTGTTGTCTTGTAAATTGCAATCAGTATAGTGTGTACCATATTTATGATAACGAATGCAAAAATAAACTGTAAATCACTGCAGACAGTGACTGTAGCACACATAATTAGAATTCAAATTATATGGTCGGCCCTTTCTATGAATAGAGGCAGGCTGGATAGACATAAAAAAAGGGTTATTGTCATAGAAATCTGATCATCCATTGCACACACTGCTATGCCTCTATGATAACAGGGTTGAACCTTTTCCAAATACCAATGACATTCTACCTGGCTTCTACACCTCCTTCATATTTATTGTATTAAATTACCGAAGTGTGAGAAAATGCAGCTCAGTTGTCAAATCGTTCACAAGGATGAATTCCTGTTTCCGAGACTGAGCTAATTGACATTCAAGCTGCTGACACCTATGGTTGAGATTATGAGTTGTCTGGACTAGTGCCTCGAGGGAAAGTTCAAACGCGGCAAGTGGTAACACATTATTCAATAATAATGAATATTCCTTTTAATCGTTCTTCCGTTTTATTTTAAGATTGATTTCTTCCACACAGTCAAAAGTCACAGTGCACTTTTTCATCCCAAAAATATACAGTACATAAATACCTATAGTCTATCATGTCTGCAAAATTGATTACCCTTTAATAAAAGCCTCTCTGTTCATGACTGGAATTAAGGAAGAGGGGAAAATTGCCTGACCATGCTTTTGAGACAGTTTTCTCAGAGGTCTTTTTAAAGGCAACTTGTAAGTAGGCTGTCCGTCATTAAGCATCTAAGGCCCAGCAGGGTAGTCACTCTGAGACATACTCATCTGTTTTTCTGTTTTGTTTCCACAAATGGACTCATCACAGAATCCACTTAAGGTGAAGGGGAAATGACACATTGAAAAAGAAGAGACTTGACTTCAGCTTTTTTCTCAGCAAACACTCAGCACATACAGTTAGTCACCAGTATGCAGAAGATTAGTAATCACTTCAGAAACATGCACTTTACAAATGTTAAAGCACTCCAAATCCTACATATTACCGTCCTGGAAGCCAAGAAAGAAAGACAAGATAAAAGGAAATATAACACTGGCAGGCACTGGCAGGCACAGCTATCCATCGAGACCAGGCTGACAGGGGCCTTCTGCCATAGCTGTTCACATTGAACCCGCATCCATTGTCTTCATGTCAAGTACTTACTGTAGAGAATTGACTTTACGCAGCATATGTCATTGCCAATGGCGGAAATGGTAGATGAGTTCATTGTTTTCCACAGCAGAAATTTAATGGCATAGTATAGCTAGTACTGCTGCCATAATTCAAGGTTTGTACAGACATTTCATTGCACAGTATGTCTTCATGTTTGTTTTTGCACAAGATAATGTTAGTGACCAGATCAGTAGTTTGTAGATTGATCCAAAGTGTTATCTATCCTTGTTTACCTGGTGTTGGGGATTGCCAAGCATCTACCGGCTCATGATAATGGGTCTTCTATCATCTCAGTGCAATAAGAGGGTTTCATTGGCTAATAGCAATGAGAATGTTTATGCTCCATGGATCCGGAACACGTGCTGCACCATGGCCCGAAGGTAGCTTGGGGAGGGGAATGAAATGGGCAGCTTGGAAAGGCTGTCCACCACCGAGAGGATAGTGGTGTTGCCATCAGACGGGGGGAGACCAGTGACAAAGTCCAGGGATATATGTGACCAGGGACAGTGAAGGACAGGAAGAGGTTGAAGGAGGCCAGCCAGAGCTTGCTGAGGAGTCTTGTTCTGAGCACAGACAATGCAGGAGGTGACGAATGCGGAAATGTCCAGGAACCATGGTGGGCCACCAAAAGTGTTGTTACACAAAGTCCAGGGTCCAACAAGAGCCAGGGTGGCAGGCAAGCCTGGAGGAATGAGCACATTCCTGGACCGGGGAGCCGGCAGCGTCGGGGACAAACATCCGGTTAGCCGGGCCCTCTCTGGCTGGGAATGCTGCGCCTCACGAACATGGTTCTCTATTCCCCAGACGAGGGTAGCCGGCAGGCACGAGGTAGGAAGAATGGTCTCGGGGTCCGAGGGTGTAGAAGCATGAATAGCAGAGTGAAAGTGCGTCCGGCTTAACATTCTTAGACCCCGGGCGGTAGGAGATGGTGAAGTTGAACCGGGTGAACAACAGGGCCCATCGAGCTTGCCTGGAGTTTGGCAGTGCCGAGATATTCCAGGTTCTTGTGATCCGTCCACACTATGAATGGAAGTTCTGCCCCCTCTAACCAGTGTCTCCACTCCTCCAAGGCCATCTTCACCGCGAGTATTTCTCGATTCCCCACATCATAATTCCTCTCCGTGGCGTTAAGGTGATGGGAGAAGAAGGCGCAGGGATGCAGCTTAAGGTCCAGGTCAGAACGCTGGGACAGGACGGCCCCCACTCCAGCATCCAGAATGTCTACCTCCACCACAAACTGACGGGACGGGTCCGGATGGATCAATATGGGAGCTGTGGTGAAACGGTGCTTAAAACCTCACAAGCTCCAGCAGCAGAGGTGACTGTTTTGGAGAGCCTGGCGTGCCCAAAGTAAAATGCCTCCCATTTAGGCCCAGAAAATGGGATATGCATATATCTAGTACCATTGGATAGGAAACACTCTGAATTTTCCAAAACTGTTAACCATTTGTCTGTGGGTCAATCAGAACGCATATAGCAGGCAAAACCCTGAGGAATCTCTGTCCTGGAAAAAGTCATTTTGACACATTGCTCATTTTGGAACCCCTCCCTATCGAAAATGACCATATATAGGCATGTGAACGCAGTGCACGTCGCTTCCTTATGATGTCATCAACCACGAGACGGTGTTTTACTCCATCTTTGAGGAATTTCGACCATTGATACACAGCATGGCAATGGGAGACCACGTTCTGAAAACTCTTCAGATTGCGACGCACGAGAAGGCCGCGCTGTGCCTTATTTATCGCCTTTAGCGCTCAGTTTATATTCGCTGATTTATAATAGTAAATATACGTAAATATGTTCCTAAGGATACATTTAAAACTATGTTTGATTGTTTTTGGAAAAGTTTATAGGTATAATTTGAACGAGTTGGCTACTAAGCGTTTCAAAAAGAGGAGTGGAGGCTGTCGCTTTCTGATTAGAACGCCAACAAATGGAGGATTTATGGATAAAAGACGTTACTTTTTCTAACAAAAGAACCATGGATTGTCTTCGTTGGACACTTAGGATGACCTCAGCAGAAGTTCTTCAACAGGTAATTGATTTGTTTTCGCTGTGAAATGTGTTATGTGTGTGCCATGATGGCTAATTGATACATGGCTATTGGAAAATATGTGAGGTGCTAGCCTCAAACAAATGAATGTGCTGCTTTCGCCGTAAATCCTTTTTGAAATCTGACAACGCTGTGATATTGCCAAGAAACAGAGCTTTTGATGAGTATGGAACACTTGTATATTGCTGGATGTTTAATAATTCAACTTTCGGAATTTAAATTTGGCGCTTTAGATTTTCGCTGGTAGTGTCGGGATGAGCCCGCTAGCGACCCACTGGTAATTGAGAATGCTTAAGAGGTTAAGGTCCAGGAACGCCTGGTCAGCAGCTGGGGACCACGTGAACGGGACCTTGGGAGAGGTGAGTGCTAACAGGTGGGAAGCCAGGGGTGCTGTTAACCCCCAGATAAAACTGCGATAGAAATTGGCAAATCCTAAAAAAACGTTGCAGCTGTACTCTGGACGTGGGTTGGGGCCAATACACCACTCTCACCTTTCCCGGATCCATCTGCACATTCCCAGCAGTGATGATGTATCCAAGGAAGGAGATGGTGAAGTGATGGAACTCGCATTTTTCGGCTTTGACAAACAGCTGGTCCTCCAGGAGACGCTAGAGGACTTGTCGGATGTGGAAAACATGTTCTTGAGCCGAGCGGGAAAAGACGAGCATGTCGTTGAGGTAGACGAACACGAACCGGTTCAACATATCCCGGAGAACGTCGTTAACCAGGGCCTGGAACACAGCAGGAGTATTTGTAAAACCGAATGGCATCACTAGTTATTCATCACCTTCCTGTAGCCGTACCAGGTGGTAGGCATTCCGCAGGTCTAACTTAGAGAAGATAGTAGCCTCCTGGAGCGGCTCGAAAGCCAAGACGATGAGTGGTAGCGGGTAGCGGTTCTTAACCGTGATGTCATTGAGGCCCCGGTAGTCGATGCACGGGTGCAGAGTTTTGTCCTTCTCTACAAAGAAGAACCGTGCGCTGGGGGGGAGGCATAAGGACGGATACCCCCTGCAGCCAGGGAGTCCTCGATGTACATCTCCATAGCCTTGGTCTTCAGACCCGACAGTGAATACAGCCGTCTCTGGGATGGTATAGTGCCCGGGAGAAAGTCGATCCCACAGTCATAGGGTCGATGCGGAGGAAGCGAAGTGGCCCAGGCCTTACTGAAAACCTCCCGGAGATCCTGGTACTCCTTGGGAATGGCGGAGAGGCCAGAGGCTTCTTCTGAGCCCACAGGAAGACATCCCGGGGCAGGCTGAGCCGACTTCAGGGAATGGGCGTGGCAGAAAGGGCTCCAGCCCACGATAGTACCACCAGTCCAGTTGATAAGGGGATTGTGGTGCTGGAGCCAAGAAAACCCAAATTCCACGGGAACCTGAGGAGACTTGATGAGCATAAACTGTAAAGACTCACCGTGGTTCCCGGATACACGCAGGTGGATAGGAGTAGTATTGTGGGTAACCCTGGTAATAGAGTGCCCATCCAGTGCTCTAACATCCAGGGGACTGGAGAGGGGCTGAGTGGGGATGCCCAGCTCAGACACCAGGGTGACGACCATTAAACTCTCATAGGTCCCAGAGTCAATGAGAACCCGGAGAGATTTAGACTGGTCGCCCCACAGCAGGATGGCATGGATAGGGGTGCGAGTAAGGGTAGAAGAAAAACTATCCGTATGGCCCACTAGAGTATTCGTCCCTACTGATGAGCCTGGTCTCTTTAAAGGACAGGTAGACACATAATGACCGGCAGTTCCACAATACAGACAACTCTGGGTGTTAAGTCTGTATAAACGTTCGTCTGGAGACAGCCCAGCTCTCCGAGTTGCATCGGCTCCAAAAAAGGTGAGTACGCAGACCTCAGAGACTCTCAGGGGAACTTGGGTAAGCTCGGATCCTCTCTTGGGACATAGATGCCGGGGACTTCTGTAGTTGCTCGGAAGCAAGGTGGGATTCTTGGACGAGCGGTTGGGACCGGAATCAGACCTCCTTTCCCTCCTACGTTCCCGTAGCCGCCCATCGATCCGGATGGTCAAGGCGATGAGTGAATCGCAGCCCGGGAGGCAGCTCCGAGCTCGTCCTTAACCTCCTCCAATAATCCATGAAGGAATGTGTCGAACAGAGATTCTTGGTTCCAGGCACTTTCAGCAGCCAACGTGTGGAAATCAACCACATAGTCTGCCACACTGCGGGAATCTTGGCGAAGCTGGAGCAACTTCCCGGCAGCCTCTCTCCCGGACAACAGAGATTCTAAAACCTTTTTCACCTCAGGCACAAACTCCTCCAGGCTGAAACACACGCAGATTGTTGTTAGGTGAGAGCCTAGCCTAGGTGAGAGCCCTCCCGGACGTTAGCAATATGAGATACGCTATCTTCGAGCGGTCCGGGGGAAAGGATGAGGGCTGCAGCTCGAAGATTAAGGAACACTGGGAGAGAAACGCCCGACAGGTTCTTGATCCTCCAGCAAAGCTTTCCGTAGGAGTAAGCAGGGTTCTCGGGAAGCCGGGGTGGCCTGGAGAGACGCACTCTTGACAGCGGTGTTACTGGGGGACTGGGAGGCTAGTGTCGTGGGCGGCGGCCTCACAGATAATCCACAGAATTGCTCCATCAATGTATTCAAGGCACAGTCATGGCCTTCTGCCAAGGTCTGGAATCCGTCCGGAGTAAGTCCTTGTGTCTCCCAATGGTGGGTGGAGATGACGTTGCGGAGCTGGTCCGAGTCTGCTGGGTCAGTCATGGCAGGTTCGTCCTATCAGACCTGAGGATAAGACCCAGATGCAGACCGTTTGAAGAAACAAAAGTTTATAACAAAAACAGGGGGCAGGTAAACGACAGGTCAAGGGCAGGCAGAGGTCAGTAATCCAGAGCAGAGTCCGAAAGGTACAGAACAGCAGGCAGGCTCAGGGCCAGGGCAGTCAGGCAGAGGTCAGTAATCCAGGGCAGTATCACAATGTACAGAACGGCAGGCAGGCTCAGGGTCAGGCAGAATGGTCAAAAACCGGGAAAACTAGAACCAGGGACTAGAGAGAATAACAGTACGGGAAAAACGCTAGTAGGCTTGACAAGACAAGCCGAACTGGCAACAGACAAACAGAAAATACAGGTATAAATGCACAGGGGATAATGGGGAAAATGGGCAACTCCTGGAGGGGGTGGAGACAAGCACAAGACAGGTGAAACAGATCAAGTTGTGACAACCTCGAGTTTATATATAGCTTGTAGTTTATTTGCCGTTAGTCAGCACCTCTACATAAAATAATTTTCTCTGGGTGTGCGCAAGCTAATTAATTTGTAACATTTCAAATCACTGTACAATACAGTGTGTATGCATTTAATGTGTTTCAGTTGGCTGATAATGTGAGATAAAAGGGAATACTTAATTTTATACGTTACCAACATGTTGCCCATGTTAGCATTGAGTCTTGTGCAGCAGGGTGGTCAAGTGCAAAGCCTGTGATGATGAAACAAATCCCTATAAATCCCCCAGCACTGTTTTACCTCCAAGGGTGTGTGTGAGTTATTGGTTTAATTCCTATCTTTATACTGCTATACATGAACTCATTTGAATAAACCACAATGCCTCATTAAAATGCCAGGAAGGAGACAGAGAATCTTGTTAAGGTCTCTTCCATATTAGATTCTGCTTTATGAGAGAAGATGAAGGAGCTTGAGTGATGCAGTGTGACAAGAAGAAGAGCATTAAATAGACACTGGAGTGTATCTTCTTTTAAAGACACATATTTGTTTTTTGATCTTTTACTTAGGGGTTGGTCAATGAGAAGCACCATGCTATTTCTTACTGTGTTTATGTACAATTATATGAAGGAAAAACCCATCACATCCAAGATTGCATTTTATTTATTTAGAAATTAGGTCAATTCATGTTTACATCATACATTGGTATTAAACATGTATGATTGCACAATAAATAAGCAAACTCTGCACTACATACCCATAATACATTTTGACAAAATCAACGCCTACAGAATTAATAATCCCCTGTGGAGCTGACCTTATAGGATTCCATACTCTTATGCTCATTTCCTCATCCCACATAAAAAAATACTATAGTATAATATGGTATAAATACTATACACTCTTAGAAAAAAGGGTTCCGGAAGAGAACTTCAGCTGTCCCCATAGCAGAACCCTTTTTGGTTCCAGGTAGAACCCTTTGGGTTACACGTAGAACCCCTCTCTCTATGAAAAGGGTTCTACTTGGAAGCCAAATTGTTTATACCTGGAACCAAAATGGTTCTACATGGAACCAAAAAGGGTTTTTCAAAGGGTTCTCCTATGGAGACAGCCAAAGAACTAAAGGGTTCTAAATAGCACCTTTTTTTCCAAGTGTAGTATTCACTTTAGTGTTTTTGCAGACTTTACTGTAGTATTTACTGTAGTATACTGTAGTATTTACAGTTAACTATAGTATTTACAGTTAACTATATTATAAATACTGTAGTAAAATAAATCTGTAGTACTATAGTAATTAATGTAGTTTTCAAATCACCAGTCTCAACGTCAACAGTGAAGAGGTGACTACGGGATGCTGACCTTCTAGGCAGAGTTGCAAAGAAAAAGCCATATCTCAGACTGGCCAATAAAAAGAAAAGATTAAGATGGGCCATTGGAACACAGGAGTAATGGTTTCTGAAAATGGGCCTCTGTACGCCTATGTAGATATTCCATAAAAAATCTGCCGCTTCCAGCTACAATAGTCATTTACAACATTAACAATGTCTACACTGTATTTCTGATCAATTTGATGTTATTTTAATGGACAAAAAATTTGCTTTTCTTTAAAAAATAAGGACATTTCTAAGTGACCCCAAACTTTTGAACAGTACTGTAGGTTTCTCACTTATGGTCGCACAAATTGCGATATGGGGAAGGGGAATGGGCAGGGTATATGCAAATAAAAGTATTTACTATAGTAAAAACAGTATGGTGTTTTTGTGGACTGTAGTGTTTTTGCAGACATTACTGTAGTATTTACTCTAGTATTCTACAATATCTTACAACATTCAATAGTAAGTACTACTCATGATCGAGGGATACTACTGTGTGAAGTATAACATTCAACAGTTTACTACAGAATTATATAGTAAGTACTGTAGTATTCTATAGTAAACTGTAGTATTTTTTCATGTGGGATATGCCTGTTGTACCTACAGATGTAGCATGTTAATTTGATCACCCTGTTGCTGGAGAACTTTCCTGCAATTCAGGAAATGTACAACTTTTGGTGGATTTGAGGTCAAAAAGGCTTCTGAAGTTTATAATTTCCACTTGATTTTCCCTTATGAAAAATTTATCAACCGCTACAAAATTGTCCATTAATTATGGCATAATTATTCACATTTCCTGTTGCTGCAGGATTATTTTCTTGCTGTAGCAAACTAGCCCTAATTACGATCCTACATCTGCAGATGCAAGTGGTGTTGTACACTGAGTGTACATAACATTAGGAACACTTTGCTAATATTGAGTTGCACCCCCTTTTGCCCTCAGAGCAGCCTCAATTCATCGGGGCATGGACTCTACAAGGTGTCTAATGCGCTCCACAGGGATGCTGGCCCATGTTGACTCCAATGCTTCCCACAGTTGTGTCAAGTTGGTTGGATGTCCTTTGGGTGGTGAACCATTCTTCATACACACGGGAAACTGTTAAGTGTGGAAAAAAAACAGCATTGTTGCTCCAACCGGTGTGCCCGGCACCTACTACTATACCCTGTTCAAAGGCACTTAAATCTTTTGTCTTGCCCATTCACCCTCTGAGTGGCATACATACACAATCCATGTCTCAGTCGTCTCAAGGGTTACAAATCCTTCTTTAACCTGGATTCACCTGGTCAGTCTATGTCATGGAAAGAGCAGGTGTTCCTAATGCTTCAGAAGGAATAGATCCTTATCTGGAGGTATTAGACGAAAGGGATCTGGAGGGTTGTAATGATCAGTGGGTTAACATGCTGTGAGGTAATGGAGGAGGATTATAATGTCTTGGAGGAACCACACTGTCTGTCAGACATTAAAAACCCAGTCCCCTGATGAAATCAGAGGTGACTAACACCCGCATTAAGTATGAGATTCACAATATGCATGGAAGATACGTTCCTAATCAGGGAGTTAATGACCTGCATTATTTCTGATGAATTGTAATGAACCTTAGCACAATGGAAGTAGCAAATGGACTGACACATTAACTCTGGTGTTCTACCAACCAGATATGTTGAGTGGGCATGCCATGTAGACAGAGGAACTCACTTGAGAGATGGATTGCTAGAGGGAAGAAGGGAGATAGGAATGGAAAGAAAAAAGGTAAAGGGAAAGAAAGAGAAGGAGATTAGGAGTGGCAGTAAGAACATTAGAAAAGTGAGAGAAGAGGATGGGGCACAACACTGGTTACATAACTTACTCTAATAGGGGCTAGCATGGCCTGCTAATGGATAGGGGAGAGTTGATTCAACATGAATTTGCCTCGAAGGCTGGAGAAAAAACGTCTGGGAGAGAGAGTGCCTGAGGGAGGGAGACATAGGGGCAGAGAGAGAGAGAGATGGACGGACTGAGACATACATAGGACCAGACAGAGAGAGCGAGAAATAGATGGAAGCAGACATACGTAGGGGCACACAGTCAGAGAGATAGAGAGAGATAGATGGACCGAGATATACTGTACATAGGGACAGACAGAGAGAGAGAGATGGACGGAGTGAGGGAGATGTAGGGGCAGACAGAGAGAGAGAGAGAGATGGACTGAGGGAGTGAGACGCAGGGGCAGACAGAGAGAGGGAGATGGACTGAGGGAGCGAGAGGTAGGGGCAGACAGAGAGAGAGAGAGAGATGGACTGAGGGAGCGAGAGGTAGGGGCAGACAGAGAAAGAGAGAGATGGACTGAGGGAGCGAGAGGTAGGGGGAGACAGAGAGAGAGAGAGAGAGAGAGAGAGAGAGAGAGAGAGAGATGGACTGAGGGAGGGAGACGTAGGGGCAGACAGAGAGAGAGAGAGAGAGAGAGAGAGAGTGATGGACTGAGGGAAGGAGACGTAGGGGCAGACAGAGAGAGAGAGAGAGAGAGAGAGAGATGGACTGAAGGAGGGAGACGTAGGGGCAGACAGAGACAGAGAGAGAGAGAGAGAGAGAGAGAGAGAGAGAGAGAGAGATGGACTGAGGGAGGGAGACGTAGGGGCATACAGAGTGAGAGAGAGAGAGAGAGAGAGAGAGAGAGAGAGAGAGAGAGAGAGAGAGAGATGGACTAAGGGAGGGAGACGTAGGGGCAGACATAGAGAGAGAGAGAGAGAGAGAGAGAGATGGACTAAGGGAGGGAGACGTAGGGGCAGACATAGAGAGAGAGAGAGAGAGAGAGAGAGAGAGAGAGAGAGAGAGAGAGAGAGAGAGAGAGAGAGAGAGGTACTGAGGGATGGAGACGTAGGGGCAGACAGAGAGAGAGAGCGATGGATGGGGATCAAAACTAAAGACTCATGGCACATCAGTGAGGAAGGAAAACACAAACACCAATCTGTAAAAACAGTCATTACTATTGAATTAGATGTCTGTACAGAGGGCATAAAAGAAAGGAGAAAGCTTTTGAGAGAGGATGGCTTGTCGGAAGGGGAGCACCTATAGGGCTTATGGTGGTGATATTTTTGTGGTTTGCTTGCCTGCGAGACAGTGCTGAGGCGTTGGCCAGGCATCTGTAAAAGGGGTCCCGGGCATTAATCTGCCAAACATTGGCCACAGCTGGAGCATCCTCAGATGTCTCCTTCTTAGATGGATGTGCTTGAGGACATTGCCTGCCGCAATCCTCACTCTACTCTGTCGTTATTTCTGGCCAGAGCTCTTAACAGAGGGAGAACATGTGCAGAAATCCTCTGAGGGTCCAACATAGTCCTAGATACACATGTTACAGCAATGGTTACAAAGTATTTTAAGTTTTAAAAAGTCTCAGCTTTTTGAACGGTCTGCTTATAACTGATCTGAACTGGCTGTAGCATAGCTATGTTTGTGTGTCTTTTTCTTAGTATTTACTATGTGTGAGTAATTCTTTACCCCTGTTGTTATTGTGAATATTTTGGATTACATGCTGCAGAACTGAGAAGGTTAGAAACTGCCAGGGCAGGGCCAGGTCCCAACACATTTTAGAATGACTGTCTTTGCCAGCTTTTAGATCTTCACTGGAGCTTGTTCAAGTTGTATGTTGAACGGTTTGAAAGTCAGCTACACTACACAGTGCTCTTGAATGTCTTATGTAAGTAAGCATTTCACGGTAAAGTCTACACCTGTTGTATTCGGCGCATGTGTCAAATAAAATGTTGTTTGATTTGGAGTCTCATCAAGCAGGTAAATCAAATGGACTCTTTGCACTAATGAAATTTCACCATTGTCTTGCTCTTAATAATCAAATCAAATCTTATTTGTCACGTGTGCTGAATACAACAGGTATTCAGACCTTACCGTAAAATGCTTACTTACAAGCCCTTAATTATGATTTCATGAAGCGATTTGGTGGTTATTTTTGCTCTCTTGCCCCCAAACTTTGAGTCACATACAACTAACATTAGCATATGACTCAAAACACCAGCAGGCAACCGTGAGGTTTAGCATTTTACTCTCTGTGAAAAAGTGTAAAGTGGCAAAAGACCAGTGAACTGCGTGTCAGACATGATTTGGTTCATACGTGAAGGAGCATGGGAGAGAAAATACCTGCTGGCACTTTAACACCAGTGCACCTCACCAGAACCTTCGTTAAGCTCGTCACCGAGTTGCATTCATTATTTTTAAATGTCACTGTTGTCCCCTGTTGTATTTAAACCCTGTCACCGCCTCAGGCCACAAACAGAAATGGCTTTTAGTCTCTCTCTCAACTTCTCTAATACTATCTGCGGAATTTCTGCAGAACTTTGTATGGAACTTATACAGAGCCTTATGAGCAGCACACGGCCACTTCCATGCTTGGATTCTCTGGTACTTTTTTAATACATTTTAGCCGGTAGTTCTGAAAGTAGCATCCATGAGCCAATAATGGTCTCCGAAAATTGCATACAATATGTGATGTATGTGCAGATTGTCACGTCCTGGCCATAGAGAGCCCTCTGGGTTCTCTATGGTGATTTAGGTCAGGACGTGACTAGGGGGGTTTTGTCTAGTTGTTGTATTTCTAGGTTGGTTTTGTGTATGGTTCCCAATTAGAGGCAGCTGATTGCCATTACCTCTAATTGGGTATCATACTTAGTGTGTTCTGTTTTCCACCTGCTTTTGTGGGATATTGTTTCTTGTTAGTGCGCAACGTACTTGTCCGATCCATATTTGCTTTGTTGTTTATGGATGTTTCACTTGAAATAAACAATGTGGAACTCTATGCACGCTGCGCGCCTTGGTCCATTTATCATGACGATCGTGACACAGATACAGTAGAGTGGCAAGAAAAAGTATGTGAACCCTTTGGAATTACCTGAATTTCTGCATAAATTAGTCATAAAATTTGATCTGATCTTCCTCTTAGTCACAACAATAGTCAAACACAGTGTGCTTAAACTAATAACACACAAATTATTGTATTTTTATTGTCTATATTGAATACATAATTTAAACCCCTAGGCTAATGACTTTTCCAAAAGCTAATTGGAGCCAGGAGTCAGCTAACCTGGAGTCCAATCATTGAGACAAGATTGGAGATGTTGGTTAGAGCTGCCTTGCCCAATAAAAAACAAAATTTGAGTTTGCTATTCACAAGAGGCATTGCCTGTTGTGAACCATGTCTCGAACAAAAGAGATCGCAGAAGACCTAAGATTAAGAATTGTCGACTTGCATAAAGCTGGTAAGGGTTACAAAAGTATCTCTAAAAGCCTTGATGTTCATCAGTCCACGGTAAGACAATTTGTCTATAAATGGAGAAAGTTCAGCACTGTTGCTACTCTCCCTATGTCACGATCTCCAAGGACGGACCAAGGCGCAGCGTGCCGGGTTGAGTTAAACATGTTTATTAGTCAACTCACTCAAAACAAAAACGAAGCTCAATAGGTGTCGCACATACACAATAACAGAGTCAACTTCCCACAAGGAAAGGAGGGAAAAGGGGCTACTAAAGTATGGCTCCCAATCAGAGACAACGATGGACAGCTGTCCCTGATTGAGAGCCCTACCCGGCCAACAACAAAGAAATAGAAAACTAGAACATAGAATGCCCACCCCAAATCACACCCTGACCAAACCAAAAAGAGACATAAACAGGCTCATACAGGTCAGGGCGTGACACCCCAGGAGTGTCTGTCCTGCAAAGATGACTGCAAGAGCACCGTGCAGAATGCTCAGTGAGGTTAAGAAGAATCCTAGTGTCAGCTAAAGACTTACAGAAATCTCTGGAACATGCTAACATCTCTGTTGACGAGTCTACGATACGTAAAACACTAAACAATAATGGTGTTCATGGGAGGACACCTCCTCCTCATGGGAGGACACCTCTTTTCGCAAAGAGCACCTGGATGTTCCACAGTGCTTCTGACAAAATATTTGTGGACAGATTAAACTAAAGTTGAGATGTTTGGAAGAAACACACAACACTGTGTGGAGAAAAAAAGGCACATCACACCAACATCAAAACCTCACCCCAACTGTAAAGTATGGTGGAGGGAGCATCATGGTTTGGGGCTGCTTTGCTGCCTTAGGGCCTGGACAGCTTGCTATCATCGACGGACAAATTAATTCCCAAGTTTATCAAGACATTTTGCAGGAGAATGTAAGGCTATCTGTCCGCCAATTGAAGCTCAACAGAAGTTGGGTGATGCAACAGGACAATGACCCAAAACACAGACGAAAATCAACAACAGAATGGCTTCAACAGAAGAAAATGCGCCTTCTGTAGTGGCCCAGTCAGAGTCCTGACCTCAACTTGATTTAAAATGCTGTGGCATGACCTCAAGAGCAGTTCACACCAGACATCCTAAGAATATTGCTGAACTGAAACAGTTTTGTACAGAAGACGTTTGGTTGAGGTTATTGCTGCCAAAGGAGGGTCAACCAGTTATTAAATCCAAGGATTCACATACTTTGTCCACCCTACACTGTGAATGTTTACACTGTGTGTTCAATAAATACATGAAAACGAATAATTGTTTGTGTGTTATTAGTTTAAGCAGACTGTGTTTGTCTATTGTTGTGACTTAGATGAAGATCAGATAAAATTTTATGACAAATGTATGCAGAAATCCAGGTAATTCCAAAGAATTCACATATTTTTATTTCCACTGTATGTGCACGGTGTCACTGCTCTCTCTCGTTCTGCTGCCTGTGATTCTGGCTAGCTGTCACTCAAAAGGCGAGGGGTTGAATCTCGTGGGGGGAAATGCAGGTAAAATGGCGCAGCACCTCTTCCAGACAACACTTTCAATCTAGGGATTTCATGGCTATTTGAGGTAAAACAGTAATTCTGCTCATAGATTATGCATGTATGAACTACACATTGACACATCCAGCTTAAAGCAGGAGGTTTAAAAAAGACTTACTTGCTAGTCACCAAAGTACCAGGCAGGTCTTTAACAAGTAATATTTAGGTATTTTTTTTATAAGAACTCAAGACCACCTGCCCCAATCTGTCTCGGCTAATAACAGCATGTGTGGTTGGACAATCTGACTCGGTACTGAAGCTATTCACTTGTGAAAGAGTGTGGACGGCAGTTGCATGGAGGCATTTAGCCTATACTGTACAAAAAAAAAACGGTATGTTACTCAATAGTCTCTGGATGCTCTATGTGACTATCCATATAAGCAGTTTAGAATGGGACTCAGGCTGCGTTTACACATAGGCAGCCCAATTCTGATCTTTTTTCCTCTAATTGGTCTTTTGACCAATCACATCAGATATTTTTCAGAGTTGATCTGATTGGCCAAAAGACCAACTTGTGAAAAAAAGATCCGAATTTGGCTGCCTGTTTAAACACAGCATGAGGTGTCATGACCGTTGGAGCTTCTCCAGACACGTAAAGTAGAAGGACTAGAGCCAACATCTTGTTGAGAGCACAGCGCGTGCTAATCTAACATTTCCATGCGTTATGTTTAGGCCATGCGTTATGTTTCCATGCGTTATGTTTAATTTGATTGTACTAGTAGTGGGTATCCACTGCCAAATACCCAGGGATGCAGATGAGCGGTGTGCCTTTATAAATTATGTTTGTGGCTCAATTAAGTGCTTAGTAGGAAAAGTAACAGAACAAATTACAGGGGGAAGTTTTAGAGAGAAATTCATTATTGTTAATGGTAATGTTTGATTTCTTTGTGGGGGCAATTACATTGTACTTAATATTTTATCTGTTATTAATGTTCTTCTAAGTATAGTGTTACAGCCTGAATTTTGTTGTGTTACAGCCTGAATTCAAAATGTATTAGACAAATTTTGTCCCTCACCCATCTTTTTTTAATTTAACTAGGCAAGTCAGTTAAGAACAAATTCCTATTTAGAATACAGCCTAGGAACAGTGGGTTAACTGCCTTTTTCAGGGGCAGAACATCAGATTTTTACCTTGTCAGCTCGGGGATTTGATCTAGCAACCTTTCGGTTACTGGCCCAACACTCTAACCACTAGGCTACCTGCCGCCCTGAGCTGATGCACAATACCCCATAATGACAAAGTGAAAACATGTTTTTAGAATTTTTTTAATATGTATTGAAATTTTAATACAGAAAAATATTTTTTACATAAGTATTCACACCCCTAAGTCAATACTTTGTAGAAGCACCTTTGGCAGTGATTACAGCTGTGGGTCTTTCTGGGTAAGTCTCTAAGAGCTCACCACACCTGAATTGTACACCATTTGCCCATTATTCTTTTCAAATTTATTCAAGCTCTGTCAAATTGGTAGCTAGACAACCATTTTCAGATCTTGCCTTAGATTTTCAAGTAGATTTAAGTCAAAACTGTAACTCGGCCACTCAGGAATGTTCACTGTCTTCTTGGTAAGCAACTCCAGTGTAGATTAGGCCTTGTGTTTTAGGTTATTGTCCTGCTGAAAGGTGAATTTGTCCCCCAGCGTCTGTTGGAAATCAGACTGAACCAGGTTTTCCTCTAGGATTTTGCCTGTACTTAGCTCCATTCCATATTTTTTTTATCCTAAAAAACTCCCCAGTCCTTAATGATTACAAGCATACTCATAACATGATGCAGCCACCACTATGCTTGAAAATATGGAGAGTGGTACTCAGTAAGGTGCTATATTGGATTTGCCCCAAACATAACCCCTTGTATTCAGGACAATTAGTTAATTGCTTTGCCAAGTGTTTTGCAGTATTACTTTAGTGCCCTGTTGCAAACAGGATGCATGTTTTGCAATTTTTTTTATGCTGTACAGCCTTCCTTCTTTTCACTCTGTCAATTAGGTTAGTATCGTGGAATAACTCAAATGTTGTTGATCGATCCTCAGTTGTCTCCTATCACAGCCATTCAACTCTGTAACTGTATTAAAGTCACCATTGGGCTCATGGTGAAATCCCTGAGCAGTTTCCTTCCTCTCCGGGAATTGAGTGAGGAAGGACACCTCTATCCTCGTAGTGACTGGGTGTATTGATACACCATCCAAAGTGTAATTAATAACTTCACCATACTCAAAGGGATATTCAATGTCTGCTTTTTTTTACCCATCTACCATTAGGTGCCCTTCTTTGCGAGGCATTGGAAAACATCCCTGGTCTTTGTGGTTGAATCTGTGGTTGAAATTCACTGCTCGACTGAGGGACTTTACAGATAATTGAATGTGTGGGATACAGAGATGAGGTAGTCATTAGAAATCATGTTAAACACTATTATTGCACACAGAGTGAGTCCATGCAACTTATTATATGAATTGTTAAGCAAATGTTTACTCCTGAACTTATTTAGGCTTGCAATAGCAAAGGGGTTGAACACTTATTGACTCAAGACATTTCAGCTTTTTTTTGTAAAAGAAATGATAATAATAATTCCACTTTGACATTATGGGGTATTGTGTGTAGAGGGCCAGTGACAAACAAATCTCAGTTTAATCAATTTTCAATTCAAACTGTAACACAATAAAATGTGGAAAATGTCAGAGGTTGGACTACTTTCTGAAGGCATTGTATGTCTTTATCAAAATATCTCTAAAGTAATTTGAATAGAGAACCTTATGATTGAATTTGTCTGTGGGCTATCAGGAATAATAGCTTTGTCTTTACTTTAATGTACTCTTGAGTGTGTTAGTGTGCGTTTGTGTGTGCTCTTTGTGTGTGTGTGTGTGTGTGTGTGACTGACCATTCACCACCAATACAAATCTACAGTATCTGATGTATTTGTGTGAGTGTAAATCATTAAAGAGAGGAGCACAGTGATACTGACCCTTTGCTCTGGTTGATAGCCCAGGCACATGTTAAAGATAAGCCCACTGGGGAACATCTCGCCAAACGTGGGCAGATAGTCAGACTTCTTTAGTTGCCTAGAGGATAGGAGAATTCTCCTGTAACATCTGCACTGTGGAACTGAACTTCCTGAACTCACAAGGGAACCTGACATCCTGATGCCGTGTGAAGTCCTGTCTGTCCAGCCATGTCTGATTCACTATAGCAGGGAGAGAGAGAGGGAGAGAGAAAGCGAAAGGGAGAGAGTGAGAGAAAGGACTTGTGAGGTCCTGAAGTAAGTCCTTTCACAGTTGGAATGAGAGGCTAAAAATGTCTGTGCAGCTGCAGTGTGAGACAGAGGTGGGGGAGGGTGTTGCTGTGCTGTTGTGCCGTCGTCAGGGAGCAGGCGTTGCAAGTGAGAGAACAGAACAGATTGTGTTCTCCAGGAAAAGATGGAACTGCAGCCTCCCTGTGTTGTGGTCATAAAGATGTAGGATCTTAATTTAATCACTTTGTTTTTGCTGAGAATATTGCCGCACAGCAGGAAATGCAAACTTGTAGTGTATTTAAGTTTTAAAAAGGCTTCTAAAGTTTGTAATTTACACGTAGAAATGTCTGACTTGATTTGCCCTAAAAAAAAAAAGACGAAAGTCTCCATTAATTATAATCCACATAATAATTCCAATTTTCTTCTGCTGCAGGATTATTTTCCTTCTGTAGCAAACTGGCTCAAATTAAGATCCTACATCTGTATCAGATAGACTGGAGATAGGCTTTGAGGATGGGATGTTATGGAGTGTCAGTCCCCAGAGAACTGAGTAGAAGGGGCTGCATTATGTAACCCATGTGTATGGGCCTACTGTATGTTCTCAGAAGAATAGGAAGTGCCTCTGAAGTCTGAAGTACAGGTATTGAATGTATTCTACCGCAGCCATAACTCCCTTCAATGGTGTAGCCTATTGTATGATCCACAGTGTTTGAACCCAGTTGAATGTCTAGCCCAAGGGGAGGCAACTAGATTCAGCCGCGGGCTGTTTTACATCGAAGCGAATGGTCGGGGGGTGGAATTATAATACATTTTACACTGAAAATTGACCACAACTAAGCCCCCAAAAAGATTGTATTTGAAAATAACAATATTTTCATACCTTGATTATATTGAGACACAATCAGCTATGTCTCTTTTTTTATTAGTGGGAATACTTAGGAACAGATTTTCTAAATTAAACTATTTTATATACTATTGGCATTCACAAGCTGAACAGGGTAAACAACTATGATAATACAGGGTAGATTTTATTATAGTTGGGAGAGCCCTTTGCTATGAAACCCTGTAGGGAATAGGCCTATAATCGATTAATATGGATATGTATGAAAAGCAGCTCACTACTATGAAATGCATATCTTTCGGCATATTGGTAGAGCTATTATTTTACCATCACAAAGCTTTATACACTTTCAGTCAGTCTTCCAAATCATAGATTCCTTCAGCTGTATCACTGGTATAATACCATTCCTCGTTATTACTGTAGATAGGGTAAAACGCATAGAGTGAGCTGTATTGGATTCAGTGAGTTGATGAGCCAAAACCAAGTTTCATTTTCCTCCAGCAACTCGGTAGCTGGTGGTAAACTTGGCAGAAACTTTAGAGAGGAGATATGATCAGCACAGCTCCTGAACCGTGCCAGCCTCTGTGGACAGAAACAAAAGATATACCACGCTGCCAATGCCAAAGGAGATTCATCTGCATTGTAATAATAGTCTTGTCACCTCAACTCCCTCGTTACCCATGCAGCTATAGCTTTTTTGTGGAATTGTATTTCTTCTTATAGCGTACAGTATTTCCTATGGACTATAAATGATAATGTACAGCATCTCCTGTGGACTAAAATTATTATGTACAGTATCTCCTGTGGACTAAAATGATAATGTCTAGCATATTCTGTGGACTAAAATGATAATGTACAGTATCTCCTGTGGGCCAAAATTATTATGTACAGTATCTCCTGTGGACTATGCATGATAATGTACAGTATCTCCTGTGGACTAACATGATAATGTACAGTCTCTCCTGTGGACTATACATGATAATGTACAGTATCTCCTGTGGACTAAAATGATTATGTACAGTATCTCCTGTGGACTAAAATGATAATGTATAGCATATTCTGTGGACTAAAATGATAATGTACAGTATCTCCTGTGGGCCAAAATGATTATGTACAGTATCTCTTGTGGACTAACATGATAATGTACAGTATCTCCTGTGGACTATACATGATAATGTACAGTATCTCCTGTGGACTATACATGATAATGTACAGTATCTCCTGTGGACTAAAATTATAATGTACAGTATCTTCTGTGGACTAAAATGATAATGTACAATATCCCCTGTGGACTAACATGAAAATATACAGTATCTCCTGTGGACTGTGTTATTATCTTCAGTTTCATGGACTCGCTCATAGGCAGTATGTCAAACACATCCTAACTATCTCTTCCCTTGTGCCGGCCACTGTGTCTAAATGACTCTTGTCAGTTTGCATTTGATTTTATTAGCGGGAAACAGCCGGGGACATGGCGTTGATGAGAGGTAGGCTGGAACTGGAGCCGCTGCCACCACCACACACTTTGATACAGTGCCCCCTTACTGTCCGCAGCAGGAGCCAGACTGACCACATTGGCACAGTCCCAGGATTAGATAGATATGTACTTGATGGAGCCTCAGGACCTGGCATAGTGGGCATACCTCCTCGCTTCTCTGGTAGAAATACACCAAGTCAGGAGCTCAGCTCACAACTGTCCCTTCCTTACCAGGGCTGTAGTGCAGAGCCTCCTTTTGCATCATGCTTACTTAATCTACTCTTCTGTAACATCCCACCGTTAGATTTGATCACGATCATAAAGCAGTTTGATTCAGATAGACAGTTCTTTAGGGGTTTATAGTGAACTCCAATGCTTTTGTAGGAGCAGACATTAAACGTGTAGGATAGGGGTGGTTGTTTTAACACCCTGCCCTGTCACAGGTCTCCTTCCTTCCATTACAGTGCTGATACAATGCACTAATCACCCCGCCAATAAATCAATCCGTCAGCCAATAGCGATTACTTTGAATTAAAGCCACCCGCTATCCCTGGGAAACAGCTGACACATTCATAAAAGCAGCTTTCATTAGTGTGTATCGACCAAGCCATCATGAGCCATGCTGAAAAACCTGCCCTGTGCTCACAGGAAGCTAGGAGGGAGGTAGAGAGAGAGACAGGGAGCGATAGAGATAGAGGGGGGAGGGTGGGGGAGAAAGAAAGCCACAGTTCAGGCAAATAAATCTTAGGAGCGAATAAATATTGTCTCTGCCAGAATCTCTTGAATTTATCCCCCTTTAATGGGTGAGAAGGTGGGGGCTCGGGACGGCGGGACGGCGGGGGACAACAGGAGGATGTCAGCCTAAAAAATGTGTTCTCTACGGCAGAGAACTAGTGCATCAATGTGGGTCACATGTAAATCACACCACTGGCTGTACAAACTCTGCTATCCCACTGGGGCAGACTTACAGTTGAAGTCGGAAGTTTACATACACTTAGGTTGGAGTCATTAAAACTCGTTTTTCAACCACTCCACAAATTTCTTGTTAACAAACTATAGTTTTGGCAAGTCGGTTAGGACATCTACTTTGTGCATGACACAGATCATTTTTCCAACAATTGTTTACAGACAGATTATTTCACTCATAATTCACTGTATTACAATTCCAGTGGGTCAGAAGTTTACATACACTAAGTTGACTGTGCCTTTAAACAGCTTGGAAAATTCCAGAAAATGATGTCATGGCTTTAGAAACTTCTGCTAGGCTAATTGCCATCATTTGAGTCAATTTGAGGTGTACCTGTGGATGTATTTCAATGCCTACCTTCAAACTCAGTGCCTCTTTGCTTGACATCATGGGAAAATCAAAAGAAATCAGCCAAGACCTCAGAAAAGAAAATTGTAGACCTCCACAAGTCTGGTTCATCCTTGGGAGCAATTTCCAAATGCCTGAAGGTACCACGTTCATCTGTACAAACAATAGTACGCAAGTATAAACACCATGGGACCACGCAGCCTTCATACCGCTCAGGAAGGAAACGCGTTCTGTCTCCTAGAGATTAATGTACTTTGGTGTGAAAAGTGCAAGTCAATCCCAGAACAACAGCAAAGGACCTTGTGAAGATGCTGGAGGAAACAGGTACAAAAGTATCAATGTCCACAGTAAAACAAGTCCTATATCGACATAACCTGAAAGGCTGCTCAGCAAGGAAGAAGCCACTGCTCCAAAACCGCCATAAAAAATCCAGATTGCACATGGGGACAAAGATCGTACTTTTTGGAGAAATGTCCTCTGGTCTGATGAAACAAAACAGAACTGTTTGGCCATAATGACCATCGTTATGTTTGGAGGAAAAAGGGGGATGCTTGCAAGCTGAAGAACACCATCCCAACCGTGAAGCACGGGGGTGGCAGCCTCATGTTGTGAGGGTGCTTTGCTGCAGGAGGTACTGGTGCACTTCACAAAATAGATGGCATCATGAGGATGGAAAACTATGTGGATATATTGAAGCAACATCTCAAGACATCAGTCAGGAAGTTAAAGCTTGGTCGCAAATGGGTCTTCCAAATGGACAATGACCCCAAGCATACTTCCAAAGTTGTGGCAAAATGGCTTAAGGACAACGAAGGCAAGGTATTGGAGTGGCCATCACAAATCCCTTACCTCAATCCTATAGAACATTTGTGGCCAGAACTGAAAAAGCGTGTGCGAGCAAGGAGGCCTAAAAACCTCACTCAGTTACACCAGCTCTGTCAGGAGGAATGGGCCAAAACCACCCAACTTATTTTTGGAAGCTTGTAGAAGGCTACCTGAAACGTTTGACCCAAGTTAAACAATTTAAAGGCAATGCTACCACATACTAATTGAGTGTATGTAAACTTCTGACCCACTGGGAATGTGATGAAATAAATAAAAGCTGAAATAAATCATTCTCTCTACTATTATTCTGACATTTCACATTCTTAAAATAAAGTGGTGGTCCTAACTGACCTAAGACAGGACATTTGTACTTGGATTAACTGTCAGGAATTGTGAACAACTGAGTTTAAATGTATTTGGCTAAGGTGTATGCAAACTTCTGACTTCCGACTGTATTTGCAACACCGTTTATTTGCAACGCCACTGGTTCACTTAAACAAGCAAGGCTTTGGCCAAAGAACACTTTGTAGTGTTTGTCCAGTAGATGGTGGTGGTGGTACAGCCAGCTCCTGCGGGCAGTGAGAGTAGCCTAAAGTATGTATGGCACTGAGCCAACCTCTTCAGAATCCCAGCCCCCTCTGTGCTCTTCAACCAGACCTTGCTGTTTACCTTCACTCTTCACAAAATCATTGAGAAATTGATCACTGAAAAGCGCTGTAAAACCTGTCGGTGAGCATAATGGCTCTTGTGGTTTTACTTTGTTTTTTTGGGTGTGTGTCATTGAGTGAAGCTTGTTCTAGTTCATCCCGCTTAGCGTTACAGCCAGACCAATGAATCCTAATTGAACAAGCTGAAGATGGAGAGTCCAAACTACAGAATAAACTGATGAACAGTAGGGCTCACACAGTAGTGATAAGAGTTAATGAGCTTATTTTTGTCATGTATCACCTTGCCTTGAAAAGCACTTGTACACAGCAAATTCTTCAGTGTTGAATCAACACTCACAGTGTTACATTTATCACTGGGCATATGGGTCCACACTTGTCAGTGTTAAATTAACTCTGCTTAGTGCTGAAGCTATTACACTGTCATTATTATGGAATTAACACTTTTAGTGTTATGCAGTAACACCAATAGTATTTTTTAACACTAAGAAGTGTATATATTGTTTGCACCAATGGTGTTATGCAATAGCACCTCATATAGTATTTTGAACTATTACGCCAAGAGGTCCATATCTCTTGACAAGGTAGCTCAGTGTTGGGTTAAAGCCGTTAGAATATTATTTAGAACTCTTTACTATTTACAAGGAGCTGATCGTGGACTACAGGAAAAGGCGGGCCGAACAGGCCCCCATTAACATCAACAGGGCTGTAGTGGAGAGTTTTAAGTTCCTTGGTGTCCACATCACCAACGAACTATCAAACACACCAAGACAGTCATGAAGAGGGCATGACAAGACCTGGTTGTTGAATTTGTTCCTTTTCGATCTTGTGGCCTTCACCAGGTGAGCTCCTAGGCAAATGTTATCATGGTCTAGTGTGGCTCTGTTGGTTGAGCATGGTGCTTGCAAAACCATGGTCGTGGGTGTGATTCCCACAGGGGATCCATGTGAAAATGTATGAACTCACTACTGTAAGTTGCTCTGAATAAGAGTGTCTGCTAAATGACATAAATAAAACATTTACTCTTTATTGCATATCTCATTAGGCCTTATTTTAATGCCTAGTTCTACCCTAGTACAGTGGCCTGAAACTTGTTGTTTACAGGCCACTAGTGATGTTACGTCTGATACTGGAGCTCAGGGCCATGCGGTGAAGTCACTAAGCATCCAACTTCGAAGCAGTGTGCTGATGCGTGTGTCAGAAGTACGACATCAATGATGTCCGAAGCTTCGTTTGATCATGTGCTTTTTCAAACCGTGCGTACAAATTGAGAGATCCCACTGATTTCGCCGTGGTTTCGCTGCTTTTTCGATCAAGCTGCTTTCAAACACCAACCTCTACTGGACACCATACTTATAAATATGGTTAGGATTTAGTGCAAGCAATTTCACCTGATTGGTGGCTTAGCAGGTAGAGTAAGGAGCTAAGGAAGATTTAGGAACATGAGGGTGTGAGGTTGAATCCCATTGAACTTTATTTAGAAAAATGTTATATGTGAAACCACACTTTCTGCACTGTTGTTCAAATAATTTGTTTTATTTAGTATAGTATAAGCTTCTGTCTTAAGCATCCTAAATAATACCATAGAAACCGTTCTAGAAAAATAGTCCAAAAAAAGGAAGCACGATATAAGACGTAAACCTGGTGGACCAACTGATTATAAGCTATTTAAGCTAACAATTTACTGCTGAGATTTGATGAAAACTGAGGAGCTAAAAATGCATCTATCTGATAATCACACATTGCTATTTATGGCTGGAAAGCCTTAATGCTTAAGGGAGTTTTTTTCCCTATCACTAGAGACTACCTAAACCATTTATTCTGGAACAACCATTTTAGTAACGAGTGAAATAAATCCATCAACTGATTGGATTAGTTAATCTTTGAGTAGTATACGATTAATCAATCAATGTACATGCAAAAACAGAGATGATAAAAATGATTCTAAAATATCTACCTGCAGTAGAGCATGCTGGGAAATATGATAATGCTGGCCGTGGTTTTAATGGGAATGTTTTACTCTCCAGAGAGTAAAACGGACACAATCACACTCTCACTCTAAACTCTGGTTATTAGCACCAACACTGGGGTTATTTTACACCAATGGGTGTTAATTGAACTTACAGAGTTAATCAACACTATAAATGTTACAATGAAAAATCAACACTAGGTAACACTGGCCAATTTGCTGTGCACTTCGCCTTTCTAGAAGAGCTTGGAAAGTGTTCTACCGGTCTTCAAGAGCATGGATAGGGTTTTTCCAGTCTTCTAGAGCATGGCTAGTGTTCTACCAGTCTTCTAGAGCATGGATAGTGTTCTACCAGTCTTCTAGAGCATGGATAGTGTTCTACCAGTCTTCTAGAGCATGGATAGTGTTCTACCAGTCTTCTAGAGCATGGATAGTGTTCTACCAGTCTTCTAGAGCATGGATAGTGTTCTACCAGTCTTCAAGAGCATGGATAGTGTTCTACCAGTCTTCTAGAGCATGGATAGTGTTCTATCAGTCTTCAAGAGCATGGATAGTGTTCTACTAGGCTGACCGAGAATCGGTAGTGTTCCACTAGGCTGACATGGATAGTGTTTTACTTTTCTGATAGAGCAGCTCCCTCTCTGCTATAGTATACTGCAGTGTAGGTGAGGAAAGGCAAGCTGTTTGTACTGCAAATGGCAAGATAATGACCTGTTGTTCTTCCTCTGTCTTTAAGAATATTGGGAGCCTCACACCGCAAGGACACCTCTGCGCTCATCATTATTGATATCCCTAATTATGATAGATGTGTCAGCAAGCCGGCACAAACACCTTTACCGTGTTCCTGTGTGTCAGTGTAGGTGAGAGTTTGAACTGTGTGGGGCTCATAATGTTGTGTAATACACACTTGGCAATGACACAGTCCTCAAGTTTTGAAGACAATGGACAGAATCTATTCCACCACCTCTCTTCATTATAACAATGGCCAGAGTTTAGCTCCAGACGAGCATTATCACTTCTGTGTCGATTTTCTCTCCATCCTCCCCTACTTCCCTCTTTCCTCCCCTCGGTATGCCCACCACGTATTCAATTACTCCTGACTTGATTACATACTTAAAATGCGACATTGAAGGGCAAATGGCTACTTACTTGCCAAAGGAAATCTATTCTAGGCCCACTTACAATGCTGTTGATATCTCTTGGCTTAGGTTTGTTATTGTGCCTCGACGGTTTTGTCTTATTTTAGACTGTTAAAAGATGGGGGCAGGTATTTGTGTTTGTGTACTAGAGCATTAAGGATAGTAATTATTTCTCTTATCTCTCTGGGTACACCTGATAATCTACAATGGACTGTGGACAATCATATTGTCAGCCATTAAAGATGACCTGTCAGATGACATAACAAAGTGTTCTATCGGAGATCTGTAAACACCATCAATTACACTGGGACTGCACTGCCACATGATTCATCTGAATCCAGTTTTTTTTTAAAGTGGAATAACTTAATATCAGCTTTTCCTACATGTTGAACGATGACAGTATAAGACACAAATGTCATAATTTCCTACCCGCATAGCTCATTCTCAAGGTGTGCCTCAAGGTGTACCTCAACATTTCTATTATCTCTTTTTCAGTGTCAATATACACTGAGTGTACAAAACATTAGGAACATGACATAGACTGACCAGGTGAATCCAGGTGAACACTATGATTGTAACGCCCAGTCCCGAGTTTCAGGCTGGAGTTTTGGTTTTGTCTTTGTGTAGGGTTTGTCCATTCTAGGTGTCGTATTTCTATGTTGGGTAATGGTTCCCAATTAGAGGCAGCTGTGTGTCGTTGTCTCTAATTGGGAACCATATTTAGGCTAGTAGGTTTCACTCTGGGTTCGTGGGTTATTGTATGTTCATAGCTGTGTTTGTTTGTTCAGTTATGTTCATCGTTACGTTCTCCGTTCTTTGTTTTGTTCCGTCTTGTTCCCGTGGATTTATTAAATCATGTATTCTGGCTACATCGCTGCGTCTTGGTCTGTCCCCTCAGAAGTGAAACGTGACAGAATAACCCACCAAACGAAGACCAAGCAGCGAGAGACTCGGGAGTGCTGGACCAGGGAGGACCTCATCGGATCTCGCCTGGCACGGAGGTCCGTAAGGCTACCCCAAGAAACTTTTGGGGGGGGGCACACGAGGAGGTTGGCCGGTTCAGGAGGGACTCCTGAGCCAACTCCTCGTGCTTTATGGAGAGAGCGTAGGGGAGAGCGTCGCAGCGAAGGGAGGCCGTACTATGCAGTGTTGCGCACGGTTTCCCCTATAGGGAGTCAGAGGCCGGTGCGAGAGATTCCCGCTCCACTCATCAGTCGGGGGTAAACGAAGCGTTCAGCCAGGAAGAGTGGTGCCTGCTCTGCGCGCTAAGTCTCCGGTGCGCCTCCTGGGACCCGGATATCCTGCTCCAGTTCCGTGTGCGGTGTCTCCGGTACGTGTCCGCAGCCCAGTGCGAGAGATCCCAGCGCCACTCACTGGTCGGGCCGAGGTCTGTGTGTTACCTGGGAGAGTGGTGTCAGCTCTGCGAGCCAGGCCTCCAGTGCGCCTTTTGGGCCCATGTTATCCTGTGGTCTTACGGGCAGAATCTCCGGTACGTATCCACAGCCCAGTCCGAGAGATTCCAGCTCCACTCACCCATGAGACCAGGGTTAGTGAGCTAGCTGGAGGTATGGTGTCGGCTCTCCATATCAGATCCCCGGTCCGGGCGGAGGTTTCTACACGTCCAGTCCCCGTTCCACGCTCCGAGACCCCTGTTCCACGCTCCGAGATCCCTGTTCCACGCTCCGAGATCCCTGTTCCACGTTCCAAGATCCCTGTTCCGCGTTCCAAGATCCCTGTTCCGCGTTCCAAGATCCCTGTTCCGCGTTCCAAGATCCCTGTTCCGTGTTCCAAGATCCCAGTCCGTGTAGTGGTGTCTACACGTCCAGTCCCTGTTCCACGCACCAAGCTCCCCGTGCGTTCAGAGAGTCCAGCACGTCCTGCTCCGGCCCCGCGCACCAAGCTCCCCGCGCGCTCCGAGAGTCCGCACGCCCTGTTCGGCTCCGGCGCACCCAGCTCCACGTGCGCTCCGAGAGTCCAGCACGTCCTGTCCCGGCTCCGCGCACCAAGTTCCCTGTGCGCTCAGAGAGTCCAGCACGTCCTGTTCCGGCTCCGCGCACCAAGCTCCCCGTGCGCTCAGAGAGCCCAGTTCGGCCTGTTCCCGCTCGCACCAGAGTGCGCGTCCCGAGCCCAGTTCGGCCTGTTCCCGCTCCCCGCACCAGAGTGCGCGTCCCGAGCCCAGTTCGGCCTGTTCCCGCTCCCCGCACCAGAGTGCGCGTCCCAAGTCCAGTACTGCCAGTTCCTGCTCCACGCACCAGAGTCCCAGTGAGCATCACGAGTCCAGTACTGCCAGTTCCTGCTCCACGCACCAGAGTTCCAGTGAGCATCACGAGTCCAGTACGACCAGTTCCTGCTCCACGCACCAGAGTTCCAGTGAGCATCACAAGTCCAGTACTGCCAGTTCCTGCTCCACGCGCAGAGTACCAGTGAGCATCACTAGTCCGGTACTGCCAGTTCCTGCTCCACGCACCAGAGTTCCAGTGAGCATCACAAGTCCAGTACTGCCAGTTCCTGCTCCACGCACCAGAGTTCCAGTGAGCATCACAAGTCCAGTACTGCCAGTTCCTGCTCCACGCACCAGAGTTCCAGTGAGCATCACGAGTCCAGTACGACCAGTTCCTGCTCCACGCACCAGAGTCCCAGTGAGCATCACGAGTCCAGTACGACCAGTTCCTGCTCCACGCACCAGAGTCCCAGTGAGCATCACGAGTCCAGTACTGCCAGTTCCTGCTCCACGCACCAGAGTCCCAGTGAGCATCACGAGTCCAGTACTGCCAGTTCCTGCTCCACGCACCAGCGTTCCAGTGAGCATCACGAGTCCAGTACGCCAGTTCCAACTCCACGCACCAGAGTTCCAGGAGAAGGCCCAGGGCCTCCGGTTCTGGATGTCAGACCAGCACGGCCAGCACCGGAGCCTCCACCTGGGACAAAGCGACCCACCCGAAGACCCCCCCCACAGACTTTTCGGCGCGTCCGAGTCCGCGCCTTTGGTACTGCAACGCCCAGTCCCGAGTTTCAGGCTGGAGCGTTTTGGTTTTGTCTTTGTGTAGGGTTTGTCCATTCTAGGTGTCGTATTTCTATGTTGGGTAATGGTTCCCAATTAGAGGCAGCTGTGTGTCGTTGTCTCTAATTGGGAACCATATTTAGGCTAGTAGGTTTCACTCTGGGTTCGTGGGTTATTGTATGTTCATAGCTGTGTTTGTTTGTTCAGTTATGTTCATCGTTACGTTCTCCGTTCTTTGTTTTGTTCCGTCTTGTTCCCGTGGATTTATTAAATCATGTATTCTGGCTACATCGCTGCGTCTTGGTCTGTCCCCTCAGAAGTGAAACGTGACAATGATCCCTTATTGATGTCACCTGTTAAAACCACTTCAGTCAATGTAGATGAAGGGGAGGTGACAGGTTAAATAATGATTTTTTAAGCATGAGACAATTGAGACATGGATTGAATATTAGGAAGGTGTTCTTATTGTTTTGTTCACTTGATGGTTATCATATTGTAATCCTACACATAATGGAAATTATATATATTTTTATATATACATTCTTAGTTCTACGGGACAAAAACACACTTGAATAATGGGCAATAAATAAAGAACTCCAGCACGAACAAGGCAGTGAACTGGTACATCACAAATGTTTACGTGAACATTTTCCTCGTTGTGGTCATGTTCCAGTAAATGAGACTGGTGCAGTGACTAAGCGAGGCATGACTGGCTGGTTCGTTAGTCGAGGAGGGGAGGCAGCAGCATCGGTGGTTCAAACAAAGTAGCTGCACTTTATTCACACAAGAATAACTATCACATTCTAACACGCATGCTATTCCTAATCCATCACTGTTCAAACTGTCTGGGTCTCAGTGACAAGCGGAGACAGACACAGACAGACACAAAATGAGGAAAAGCAAGCACCCACTAAGACAGCAATTCAATGCATTTCAGATCATCTTAAACCTAACCTATTGAAATAGGGTTTTAAGTGTTTTGCAGCTAAAGGTCATTCTAAATCCCAGTCATAATTTTGCATAGGGACAATATCCTTGATAAAGGCAGGCTTGGAAGGAATCTGCAATTATAAATTGGCATCCCCATGTAGCCTCTTCCTACTTCATCCTATCACATCTGGTTCTTCCGCTCTGTTCCCAATGCTAGCTCTTCCTCAACCGGCAGAGAGCCATTGTCCTTATCACACAGCAATCACTGTGTTCCGACTTTACATCTCAGCCCAGCCCAGACAGCTGAACATTTGTGGACCCTTGAATTTACTCGGAACCTCCAGCAGAGTGGCTGATTGTCTGGTCTGTTTGTAGTTAAAATCAAATCAAATGTATTAGTCACATGCGCGGAATACAACAGGTGTAGACCTTACAGTGAACTTACGAGCCCCTAAACAACAATGCAGTTAAAAAAATAAAAAATACGGATAAGAATAAGAAATAAAAGTAACAATTAATTAAAGAGCAGCAGTAATATAACAATAGCGAGACTATATACAGAGGGGTACCAGTACGGAGTCAATGTGCAGGGGCACTGGTTAGTTGAGGTAATATGTACAGTTGAAGTCGGAAGTTTACAAACACCTTAGCCAAATACATTTAAACTCAGTTTTTCACAATTCCTGACATTTAATCATAGTAAAAATTCCCTGTCTTAGGTCAGTTAGGATCACCACTTTATTTTAAGAATGTGAAATGTCAGAATAATAGTACAGAGAACGATTTATTTCAGCTTTTATTTCTTTCATCACATTCCCAGTGGGTCAGAAGTTTACATACACTCAAGTAGTATTTGGTAGCATTGCCTTTAATGACGATGGTCATTATGGCCAAATAGTTCTATTTTTGTTTCATCAGACCAGAGGACATTTCTCCAAAAAGTATGATCTTTGTCCCCAACTGCAGTTGCAAACCGTAGTCTGGCTTTTTTATGCCGGTTTTGGAGCAGTAGCTTCTTCCTTGCTGAGCGACCTTTCAGGTTATGTCGATATAGGACTTGTTTAACTGTGGATATAGATACTTTTGTACCTGCTTCCTCCAGCATCTTCGCAAGGTCCGTTGCTGTTGTTCTGGGATTGATTTGCACTTTTCGCACCAAAGCATGTTCATTTCTAGGAGACAGAACGCGTCTCCTTCCTGAGTGGTATGACGGCTGCGTGGCCCAAGGTGTTTATACTTGAATACTATTGTTTGTACAGATGAACGTGGTACCTTCAGGTGTTTAGAAATTGCTCCCAAGGATGAACCAGACTTGTGGTGATCTACAATTTCTTTTCTGAGGTCTTGTCTGATTTCTTTTGATTTTCCCATGATGTCAAGCAAGGAGGCACTGAGTTTGAAGGTAGGCCTTGAAATACATCCACAGGTACACCTCCAATTGACTCAAATTATGTAAATTAGTCTATCATAAGCTTCTAAAGGCATGACATCATTTTCTGGAATTTTCCAAGCTGTTTAAAGGCACAGTCAACTTAGTATATGTAAACTTCTGACCCACTGAAATTGTGATACAGTGAATTATAAGTGAAATAATCTGTCTGTAAACAATTGTTGGATAAATTACTTGTGTCATGCACAAAGTAGAACCTAACCGACTTGCCAAAACTATAGTTTGTTAACAAGAAATTTGTGGAGTGGTTGAAAAACGAGTTTTAATGACTCCAATCTAAGTGTATGTAAACTTCCGACTGGTATAGAGGTCCTGGATGGCAGGGAGCTTGGCCCCAGTCATGTACTGGGCTATTTGCACTACTCTCTGTAGTGCCTTGCGGTCAGAGGCCGAGCAGTTGCCATACCAGGCAATGATGCAACCAGTCAGGATGGTCTCGATGGTGCAGCTGTAGAAGCTTTTGAGGATCTGAGGACCTATGCCAAATCTGTTCAGTCTCATGAGGGGGAATGGGTTTTGTCGTTGGTGATGTGGACACCAAGAACTTGATGCTCTCAACCTGCTCCACTGCAGCCCTGTCGATGAGAATGGGGGTGTGCTCTGTCCTCTTTTTCCTGTAGTCCACGATCAGCTCCTTTGTCGTGATCACGGGAGAGGTTGTTGTCCTGGCACCACACGACCAGGTCTCTGACCTCCTCCCTATAGGCTGTCTCGTCATTGTCGGTGATCAGGCCTGTTGTGTCATCAGTTGGCGCCGGAGGCTAGAGCTGCCGCTTCAAGGAGCGGGACTCTAACCCGGAAGCTTATAAGAAATGCCGCTATTCCCTCCGACGGACCATCAAACAGGCAAAGCGTCAATACATGACAATATGTGCGTGTGTGTCTGTGTGTACGTATATGTGTGTGTGGATTTGTGCATAATATGTGAGGAGGGAACAAGGAGACAGCTGTGTTTGTAAAGAGTGTGTGCATTTGCCTGAAACTGGATGTATATCCTTTTTATTCCATGCAAAGAGCCATGCTGTGTGTCCTTTTTGTGTGAGGAGTTGTATTCCTGCTGGGTGTGATGTGTACTTTCCTCCCAGATCCAGATATTCTCCATTCAATACCTGAGTTGGAGTCAGCCTACGGTGGTCCATGTCACTCTGACTTAGCACTCAAACAGAGAACTACATAAATGTTCCCAGCAGCAACGGAAAACCGGGATCTTTCCGTTTGAGTGGCTCTACAGCGTCTGGTCAGTATAGGCCAGGGTTTCCCAAACTCGGTCCTGAGGCCCTGCCAGGTCCACGTCTTGGTTTTTGTCCTAGCACTACACAGGATTGGGTAGGGGGGTGGGGGCAAGGCATGGTGCAGGGGTCCTTTACAAGGAAAAGCTACTAGCTGCATCAGATGGCTCCAGGCTCCAAGGGGTTCAATAACAAAAGCTACAGTGTCTGGTGTGATGAAAATCAGTCACAGAAATGTCTTCTAACATTTCCTAGTGGATACAGAAAACAGATGGCCACATGGCAAACTCAATCAGTTTTCACAAATTAATACATTTAATTATTTATTTTCAACATTTAGTTATCAAATAGTAATTTGTCCTTGACTTAATCACAGGCCCTGAAAGCACTGTATTTCTGTTTAATAGTAACTCTTAACCATTATAAGAATTATTGGTACCATTATAGCAAGGCGTGCTGGCAACCAGATCCAACTATTAGAATTACGTGATGTCAGGCTGCATTTAGAAGGAAAATGGATGGGGGGTTTATGGTAGCACAGTTTTGTTTCTCATCCAGCTGTCCCAGGTTGAGTGTGAGTAGTTATTATTCCAGCCACCCCTGACTGGTAACTCTGGGTTAACTTGGTCCACTTGGACAACTGCAGGTCACTGAGGTAGCAACAGTGGCAGTCGTTCTGATTGTCTGTTTTACCCCCAATTTGGTTTGGGTTTCGAGTGTCCACTCTAATAAGACCCAGGATGTGACCTGAAAACATGTGCAACGTATTTAATTCCTCAATATCATTGAGTTGTTCAGAATTTTTGACACCCATCAGCATTTTCAGAGTTTTTAAGTATGTTTTGAACTTCACATCCATTTGGTAGGCATGGGCTTTTAGGTAAAACGATTCAACACTTACAGAGTAATTGCAGACGTTTCAGAATCTTTTTAACGACATCCTTTTGAATGGCAATTCAAAAGAACGTAATTGTAGATGTGCCAGTTTCTCAACCAAATTAGCTGAATCGTAATGGTCACCTTGTAGGAACTGGTATAAGCTATACCATTCCTTTTGTGGTGGGTGCCACTCATATCTCTCTGAAATCATTTGAATCTATCTTGTCTTACAGCATTCAAACTAGACATGTGAAAACAGACCTTGGCACTACTCAAGGTGTGTATTTGAGGGGGTTTCACAAAGGCTTCTTTAGACAAACACAGTGGCCCTCTGTAATGCAGTGGTCCATCATCGTTACTATAGAATGGTTGGGCCTGGGCAGATCTGTGCTCCATCAGGAATTTGTTTGGTGTTCCCAGGTGGGAACTGTGATGGATGATCCAAATCAATACAAAAGGCCTGTCATCACTGAAACATTCCAATTTACCTCTGCAGTGTATCAGTTGTAGCAAGAGGGGGGCAGCGAGGTAGAGAAAGCAGAGAAAAGAGTAACGATGTTGTTGTTGGAGTATTTCAGCATCCTTGATATCAATCGGAGTGGACACTGGCATGTTAAGGTCAAACAACACATTCTGTTTTTCTCCTCTAATTGCTCTGTCCTGATCCAAACCTAACAGCACATTTTAAATACTTTATTTGAAGACACACACGCACGCATGCACACACACAGTTTCAAATCCACTGGGCTGTATTTTCACACCAGGAAATAAATATATAGTTGAAGTCAGAAGTTTACATACACTTAGGTTGGAGTCATTAAAACTCGTTTTTCAACCACTCCACAAATTTCTTGTTAACAAACTATAGTTTTGACAAGTCGGTTAGGACATCTACTTTGTGCATGACACAGATAATTTTTCCAACAATTGTTTACAGACAGATTATTTCACTGTATCACAATTTCAGTGGGTCAGAAGTTTACATACACTAAGTTGACTGTGCCTTTAAACAGCTTGGAAAATGCTAGGCTAATTGCCATCATTTGAGTCAATTTGAGGTGTACCTGTGGATGTATTTCAAGGCCTACCTTTAAACTCAGTGCCTCTTTGCTTGACATCATGGAAAAATCAAAAGAAATCAGCCAAGACCTCAGAAAAGAAAATTGTAGACCTCGACAAGTCTGGTTCATCCTTGGGAGCAATTTCCAAACGCCTGAAGCTACCACGTTCATCTGTTCAAACAATAGTACGCAAGTATAAACACATGGGACCACGCAGCCATCATATCGCTCAGGAAGGAGACGCGTTCTGTCTCATAGAGATGAACGTGCTTTGGTGCGAAAAGTGCAAATCAATCCCAGAACAACAGCAAAGGACCTTGTGAAGATGCTGGAGGAAACAGGTACAAAAGTTTCAATGTCCACAGTAAAACGAGTCCTATATCAACATAACCTGAAAGGTCGCTCAGCAAGGAAGAAGCCACTGCTCCAAAACCGGCATAAAAAAGCCAGACTACGGTTTGCAACTGCACATGGGGACAAAGATCGTACTTTTTGGAGAAATGTCCTCTGGTCTGATGAAACAAAAAAAGAACTGTTTGGCAATAATGACCATCTTTATGCTTGGAGGAAAAAGGGGGAGGCTTGCAAGCCGAAGAACATCATCCCAACCGTGAAGCATGGGGGTGTCAGCATCATATTGTGAGGGTGCTTTGCTGCAGGAGGGACTGGTGCACTTCACAAAATAGATGGCACCATGAGGAAGGAAAATTACGTTAATATATTGAAGCAACATCTCAAGACACCAGTCAGGAAATTAAAGCTTGGTAGAAAATGGGTCTTCCAACTGGACAATGACCCCAAGCATACTTCCAAAGTTGTGGCTTAAGGACAACAAAGTCAAGGTATTGGAGGGCCATCACAAAGCCCTGACCTCAATCATGTAGAAAATTTGTGAGCAGAACTGAAAAAGCGTGTGCGAGCAAGGAGGCCTACAAACGTGCCTCAGTTTCACCAGCCCTGTCAGGAGGAATGGGCCAAAATTCACCCAACTTATTGTGGGAAGCTTGTGGAAGTACCCGAAATGTTTGACCCAAGTTAAACAATTTAAAGGCAACGCTACCAAATACTAATTGAGTGTATGTAAACTTCTGACCCACTGGAAATGTGACAAAAGAAATAAAAGCTGAAATAAATCATTCTCTGTACTATTATTCTGACATTTCACATTCTTAAAATAAAGTGGTGATCCTAACTGACCTAAGACAGGGAATTTTTACTAGGATTAAATGTCAGGAATTGTACAAAACTGAGTTTAAATGTATTTGGCTAAAGTGTATGTAAACTTCCAACTTCAACTGTAGATAATTCCTCACACTTCGCAATGAACGACAGACTGTGATTATGCATTTTCCAAGCAGTAACGGCTAATCTTTATTTTTCAGTTTTCAGCACCACTGCCTTTCAAAATGTTCTCGCTCTCTTAGAAATCCAACGATGGAATTAAGTTACGAAAGGAAATTACTTGATGGAAACATCACCTTGCTGTCGCCTGCTGCAGAACAGAACAGGAGTGTGAGGGGAATAGTGAATTAGGATTAAAGCATCTGTAATTCCAGTGTTTATTTTTTACAATTCAGCCACTTCACTGCTGTCCACCTCTTCTATTCGATGTTATATAAGCATTATACATATGGCAACCAATACTTTGTTCTCAGAAGGCATGCATTAAATCCTTTCAATTTACATCTGAGTGAGGAAGTAATGGTCAGAAATGTTAAAGCTGTAGCCATGTAATTTTTTTTAACCAAATCTAAAAACATTATGTAAATTGCATGCTAAAGAAGTGTTCAGACACTTTTTTTGTGTGATTTTACTTGATTTTGAGAACATTACCCCACCAGCAACCTACTCAGACTTATTTGGCAGCACACTTAGGGTAGCACAAAAAGGGTTCTAAAAGGATTATTTGGCTGTCCCCACAGAGAACCCTTTTTGATTCCAGGTAGAACCCTTTCTGGTTCCAGGTAGAACCTTTCTGGTTCCAGGTAGAACCCTTTTGGGTTCCATGTAGAATCCTCTGTGGAAAGGGTTCTACATGGAACCCCAAAAGGTTCTACCTGGAATCAAAAGGATTCTACTTGGAACCAGAAAGAGATCTTCAAAGGGTTCTCCTATGGGGACAGCTGAAGAACCAAATTTTAGATAGCACCGTTTTGTCCAATAGTACACGAAGGCACGCAGTCCAAAATCGTGGACAATCAACTTCAGGCATTCAAATTACCTTCAGACTTCAGCATTTTCCCCCCACTGGGGCCACACAAACAAACATTTATGAAAGCATGACTGTCAGTTGCTTTGAATAAAAGCGTCTGCTGAATGGCATCTATTATTATATCTTACTTCAACATTATGAACTGCTATTTGGTTGCAGTTTGGAACAACCTATGGCACAACCCCTCACACACACACACACACAGCACACATGCACACAGCACACAGCCAAACAGACGCATGCCAGACACATCTGTACCATCCAACAATTCTTCAGCCTCCCTCTGAGCGTTTCCCAAAATAGCTCCCTCAACAAGATGAGAGAGAGAGAGAGAGAGAGAGAGAGAGAGAGAGAGAGAGAGAGAGAGAGAGAAGAGAGAGAGAGAGAGAGAGAGAGGGGGGAAGAGAGAGAAAAAGGAGAGCAAGAGGGAGCTTACTCAAGGTCGTCTCCATCCCTGCTGGTACAAACTATGATGCTTCCAAGAAGATGAAATGTCTCATTCGCATATACTGTAGCTCTGGTGTAGAACTGCATGAACCCACCTTGCATTTCCATGGTTTTGAAGAGAAAATCTGTTTCCTTGGATACTAAGAGTTTGTGCTAAAATTTTGTTCATTTGAACTGAGGCACCTACAGTATTTAGTCAATGATTGAAGACAGAAGTCCACCTTTTTTATTCTGTTGTGATATATAAAAAGGCACACTGTGAAATTCACTGTTAAGTAGAAAATGTTTCGCAACCGTTGGTGCCAATTTTCTCTCAATATTCAGCAAGGTTATAAAGGAAAACATCTCCACTTGCTTGGATATTTTTTTTTTTATGAACTTTTTAAATTAAACTTGTATTTAACTAGGCAAGTGAGTTAAGAACAAATTCTAATTTACAATGACGGCCTACCAAACCGTAACCCAGACGACACTGGGCCAATTGTGTGCCGCCCAATCATGGCCAGTTGTGATACAGCCTGGAACGAACCATGGTCTGTAGTGATGCCTCTAGCTCTGAGATGCAGTGCCTTAGACTGCTGCGCCACTCGGGAGCACAAATAAAGATAGATATTTACTTTTCATTAAGCTGCATCATCCAAGTCCGATCTATCATCAGGGCCATCAAAGCTGAATAGTTTAGCACATTTTTTATGCTACTTTCAATGATACTCAGATTGTTAAATATAGAAAGGGATTTGAGAAGGCAATTCCTGAATGCATCATGACTCATGCGTTATTACTGGATAATTATTATGGCTTCACCTGACCCTCGAGAAATGTACACTATATGTATGACACTTGTTGTGTCAGACCATTAGTTTCTTATATTTGAAGGTAATGGGTTTGTAAAAGTCCTCCCTCTTGCGATATTCTCATTAGAACTCTGTCTCTGAAATAGCGGCATGATATTCTAGCCCGGGCCTGTCCAGGAGGGCATCAGGATCAGATAGTCTCCACAGGCTTTCCTGTGGTACCTTTAATGTGTAGCCTGTCTGGGGAGGTTACTGGAAAGGGGTGTGGCCCCAGCTGGACATGGACAATTGAGGAGAAGATCACAGAGTGGCCAGGACAGCTGGTCCTGTTCCTTCATGTTTCTCTCTAAGGGATGAAAGGGATGTGGGGCATCCCCCGCTAGCCCATGTCGATCAGCATCCTCGTGCACACCTCCACACTGCCAGACCCCAGGTGGGATGTGTGTGCAGCAACAACCGGGCAGGCAGGAGATGTGGGTTCCCTGGGAGAGCTGGAACACCTGAGGAAGCCCACAGTGGGGCCCACAGGCAAACCCTACTGGGGCATGCAACACTTCCATCACGCAACACTCCTATCATGCAATATAGCATAGTATTGGCTAAACTATGTTGGCTTCAAGTTTGAAATATTGACAAGGCACGATTAATTGAGGACACATAACAGGGAATAATTTGGTGCATATGTTTTCAGGATGCATACAACAATATAGATGGATCAAGAAGGTTGACCCTTAAAAACTAAAGTGCCCCAAAGCTTATAACATCCACCAATATTTAATTTGCCTCTTGTCTGCCGCTTTGTCTCAGACCCCAGTTCTCCTAGTTAATTTGAGGAGAGTCCTCCTTCACCTTTAATTGGTGTTATTTTTCCCTCCGCATTTCTCTGTAACCAGTCCATTCCTCAGGCCCTATTTAGCATGTGCTGTCACGGCTGTCTGGGAAGTGTTCTGTGTAGAAGGCAGCAGAATCGGTCACAGAGAGAGAGAGAAAGGGAGAGAGGGACAAAACCTCGAAAGTCTGCAGTGTGCCCGCCACTCTGGGGAGCCATATTTAAAAACTCTGGCAAGGGGAGCTTGCCAGCTGCTGCAATGGTATTATAATTCCTCTATTTCTCAGTTGAGTCAAAGACAGCACTAATAACTCTGCCAACTGCCCCTGCAGTCACGGAATTGGAGGGTATTTTAAGACGTTAAACTCTCCATCCATCACAAGGGGGACAGATTTGGCTGTCTCACCCGCTGCCTGCAACCCTTGTCCCCATCTCCTACCTCCTAACCACCACACCTTCCTGCCTGCTCCCCCGCACTGTCACACACAAATGCACGCATGCACACATACACGCAATCAATAACTCCATGGCACAGGAGCGTGTTCAGAAGACCAGAGAGAGGAAGAGGGAGAGAGAGAGGAAGAGGGAGAGACAAAGAGGGAGAGAGAGACAGCCAGTGATGTCTTTAATGGGTGGAATAAATCTGACTGTTGATGGAAACATCCCAAAAACAGCTGCAGGACAAGGTAACAGATGAGTGTTAATAAATGTTTACCTCTGTCAGAATGTGAGAAAAGGTGCAGCTTGGCTGTTTAATTAACTGTCCCTCAGCAGCGCCTCTTCTGATTCTGCGGCGGCGTTGGCCCCGGAGGCCCCTTGTAGCCCACTCAGCTCAACTCATAACCCACCTAATTTAATCAGTTATTGAGTTAATTGCCGTAGTTAACTGCTTTGCCTGTCTTAAGCCCATGAAGATACATTTTCCCAGTGTGATTGTTGGCAGGTCTGCAGCCCTCAAGGACAGAGAGCAAAAATCATCACCTTGATGACTACCTGGATCAGGCTACAGCTATTAGGCCCCACTGTCTCTCAGCAGGGGTGTCACTGTCAGGAACTCAGTTGCACTGAAGGCCATGCAGTGTAAACCTACAGACAAGCAACTGGATGTCATTAAAAATGCATACCTGCCATTTCGGAGCCTCTTACAGTACAAGCTATTTTTTGGTGTCTTCGGGAATGATTTCCCCCAAAACTATTCCCACATAGCAGCTAGAGTAGGATCAGTTTGACATGCACTCTCACATACCCAGAGTTCTCTCTGCCTGTCTGCCATGGCTATGTGGTCTCCGTCTGGCACCGTCCCATGATCCCCCAGCCTCCCGTGGATAGCCATCTCAGCCTAACTGGAGTGTGGACATACAGCTAGAATCACACCCTACTTAGCCTACTGTATGTGTCAGCTGGAGGGGAATTATCATTATTCCATATTACAGTAGAGAAAGAAACGAATTAGTCTGTTGAATGGTGGATAGATCGACTGGCAGACTGGACACTTCTCTACAGGTGTCTCTCTGTTGGAAATGCTGGACAGGCTTGTCTCATTTGTTGTTTTTCTACCATTATTCAATCTAAGGTTGATGTTATTGGGATGAGTATTGTCCTGGAGGCAGAACTGAGCGATTTCCGCTAGATGGGCCAGCTTCAAAGTCAAAATTGGCTATATTGTAAAAGTTAATGAAAAAAAAGGGTTAGGGTTAGGTTTAAAATCAGATTTTATGACTGTGTCTGTGCTAGCTAGTGACCACATTTGTTAGACAGATAATAATTTGATATCAATTAGGTACCAGCACCCAAGCTTGCCAAATTGACGGGCATCACTGCAGATGTAAAGCCATTTGAATACAGCAATAAACTGAACACAAGTCCTGTCCGCTGCTTTTTAGAAGAGTTGGGCAAATTGTAATGGCATTGAGTGATACCTTTGATGTTTACTTCAGTTGTTGGACAATTAGCTGTGTATGTAGTAGTTGTCACATGTGCTCCCTCTCCGGCCTCTAGGTCACCAGGCTGCTCATTATGGCGCACACCTGTCACCATCGTTACGCTCACCTGCGCGTCATCAGACTCACCTGGACTCCGTCACTTCCCTGATTACCTTCCCTATATATATCACTCCCTTTGGTTCCTTCCCCAGGTGTTATTGTTTCTGTTTCATGTCTGTGCGTTGTTCGTGTGTTCTTGTTTTGTATTATGTTATGTTAATTTATTAAAGCACTCACTCCCTGAACTTGCTTCCCGACTCTCAGCACACTCGTTACAGTAGTTGATGTAAAGGAGACCTACTGTAGCTACTATCCTAACTGTATTGAGAAACGTGGATGATTAGGTCGCTGACACTATGTTGTGGTGCTCTGTCCTAGCATCTAATCTCTCAGTTTGCACCTGGTGGGATGGTTGAACTAGACTCACTACACTGGAAAACTGTTGTATAAAAAGAAGTTCAGCTCTGAGATACAATATGCCCTCTTATCTGTTGTCACCTTCTCTCTCATTCTCCAGCTTAACACGTCCACTCTACTCCTGCGATGGGTTGGTCAGATGACGCAATGGGCAGGAAGTAGAGCTAGCTGTCAGTCCTCTAGAGATGGACGATGTTTGTATTTCACAATTTTCCAGGATTGTCAAGATGGACGTATAAATCATATCTGCGCTCTGACACTTTAAATCGGTTACGTCAAATTAACCTGATAAATCATGGCAGGATCCCGCAATTTCAAATTGGTTTTGTCCCGATGATGAGAGATGGGCTCGTATTCATCAAGACTCTGTTTTATTCAGTTTGCCTGTGGCTGGTCTTATTTTTGCTTCAATCACTGAGTGAAGTCAAAGGTGATGTGGTAATTTGTCATCATGAGTAACTGTCATTATAAGATCTCTCTAAAATAGATACAACTCCTACCTTTAGTTAATATGTCTCGACAGTGGACAGAGCCAGATGTAGGCTATTGATACGCTGCAGTCTCACCCGGGGACCCGTATAGCTCTATACCATCTGGTTCATGGCTAGCTGTCAGATGTGGAGTTTTTGTTAAAATTACTTTCACTTTCCTTCTATGCTTTAGAGAAGATCAATAATGGAATAAATCATGGAGGAATTCATTAGCATTTCTCCTCTCCTACCAGAGACCATTGGCTCAATAAACAGGACAGTGGAGTGTGTTGGTGGGAGCATACACAATGACTCAGACTGGTGAGAGATACAGTCTAATGCTGATGGATCCATCACTGTAATCCTCTCCCACTGTTGACGGGACTTGGTTTGTGTGTGTGTGTGTGTGTGTGTTTCTTTATTTTTGTTTGTCTGCATGTCTGAGCATGTACCTATCCATCTGTTCATTTACAGTAAGTAAGGTTTAGGGGATATATCTCAAATGTTTACTTCAGAAAGCACTTTAATAAATGGAGTCTGGGGATAGATTACATTAAACTGGCATCGAGTAAACTTAACAAAGAAAACTTTCAGAAAACTTTTCAGACAGATGTCTCAGTACCGCCTGCTCAGAGTATGAATCAGAATCTGCATTCAGATACTGCAGTTTGTGTGTCTGTGTGCATGCGTGCGTGTGTGTGTGTGCATGTTTGTGTGTGCGTGTGTGCTGAAGAGGTTCAGTCAGTATGTGGCTATCTCACCATTGCATGCCCTGTTGAGATGTGTCTAATAAACACAGCCAAAGTAGGATGTGTCTGGTCCTGCTCTGTCACCTGGCTGGGTTCACGTCACTAATTACAGCCTGACAGCCAGTGTTCACAGACATGAGTGACACTTATTCACGTCTCCTGGTCCCTGCCACTAGCACATTACCAATACATTATGGGGCCAGAGCCAAAGGAATGTGCAGGATGAGGGGGGGTTTTGTGTCTCAATTAGAGCACCAGCCTGCAGTCTGGATAACAACCATTTATTATTATGGCAGCAGCATCACACACAAAGCGCACACACACATATAGGAAAGCTGGCAGACAGGCAAGCGGGAAGAGATGAGGTGAGGCCACATACAGTCAGTGGTGTAAAGTACTTAAGTAGAAATATTTTAAAGTACTACTTAAGTAGTTTTTTGGGGGTATCTGTACTTTACTTCACTGTTTATATTTTTGACAACTTTTACTTTTACTTCACTACAATCCTAAAGAAAATAATATACTTTTTACTTCATACATTTTCCCTGACAGCCAAAAGTACTCGTTACATTTTGAATGGCTAGCAGGACAAAATATAATTGTCAAATTCATGCACTTATCAAGAGAACCTCCCTGGTCATCCCTATTGCCTCTGATCTGGTGGACTCACTAAACACTGCTTCTTTTGTAAATTATGTCTGAGTGTTGGAGTGTGCCCCTGCTTATCCGTAAATACAAAAACAAGAAAATGGTGCCATCTAGTTTGTTTAATATAGAGAATAGCAAATTATTTATACTTTTACTTTCAATACTCCAATATATTTGTGCAATTACATTTACTTTTGATACTGAAGTATATTTAAAACCAGTATATTTAAGTATATTTAAAACTTTAGACTTTTACTCAAGTAGTATTTTACTGGGTGACTTTCACTTTTCCTATTTTATATTAAGGTATCTTTACTTTTACTCAAGTATGACAATTGGGTACTTTTTCCACCACTGCATACAGTACACACACATACGCTCTGACGCGTTCACATACACGTGCAAGCAGGCACGCACTTGAGCGGCCTCATTCCCCTGTTAAAGATTTGACAGACTGCTCCAACTTTTTCTACTGGGCATATCGAGAAGAGAATGGTAATTCTACCAAGGTAGTAGAGGACTCAAAAATGTACCATGTTAAAATGTCTGACAACACCCACTACTGTATTTCTGCTGACGTGTCTCATCTGCTTCGTTTTGACAAAGGTGTAAGTTATGTATGAGTCTATGAGGCTCCTCTGAGGATTTGAGGGAAACCCATTTGTTAAAGGCCTATTGTGCGTACTGTACATGTCTCAAGCACTCGCCATCTGCAGTCCTGTTATCATTCACTCTCACTACTCCATCCCTCATTCTGCCAACCTCATCTCTCTCTGGCTCTAGCTATACAGTGTAGAGCAATGAGATCACTGCTTGGCAGATTAAAGCTTGTAGCAGTGTTCTGTGCTCACAGAGAGATTTGGGCTAGTGTATTTAACATAGGCACTATAGCACGCCATATATGGTCAAACCGAAACCTATACTTATAGAATAATTAATGAGGACTCTATCCACACTCACACACAACGGTGCATGCAGGTACAGCAGAACAGAGATCTACACAGGCTATATTGGAATGACGTAAATATGCTTTCTTACAGGAACCACAGTTCTACCTCCAAATCAAACCATTAATGTGTGTTGTGTTTTTAGGTGCCCAGCTGTAGATTACAATAATTTTGTTGCTTTGACAAAGTCATTTCTGAAGATTTTACTTCATGTGATTAGTGATTCATTTACGTTTGTCCCTCATTTTTAAGGTCAACCCAGTTACGTGAACTGAACTCTCGTTTTAATATGGGGGAAACTATTCCTTTTTAAATATTTTTTTCAAAAGAAAATCATATTGTAAAAGCAGGTGAGGCGGTTCTACTCTTTTTGGCCATTTTCTGGTGGTTTGTGGTGGAAAACTGAACGGGTCGAGCATAACATGTCAACCCTGTTACCCATAGGTAGACAGGCTAGAAAAAAGCTTGCATTCAATTGCCACTCCCTGCTGCACACAACAAGCTTCCATTCCCTCTGTCACAAAGGGCTTCATGGCTAATTTAAGATATATTCATCAACCCTGTTACAATCAACCATGTTTCTTTATTAGGCACTGAATAAGTACTTACTATAGTCCGTTTTTATTTAACCTCTTGAGATGGGAAAACTTCTTTCATTGTATGAAGTTGAACATGTTCTCTTCGTGACAGAATGTCACATAAGTGATTTTTTTTTACCAAGGTACTGTACACTTATCAAAAGGAACCGAATTGGTGGAATGTCACATTAACCTTCTCTATTTAGATTTAGAGAAGAGTAAGACAAATCCAGCTAGTGATTCTGAAGTAAATTCACTCCAACATTTCCCCAATGGCCTGTATTCAACACTCAGAGAGAAAGTGAGATAGAGATAAAGAGGAGCTCTTCAAAGCCACACTATATTTCCAAATTAACAACAGACTTTCAGCATGCTTATAGAGAAGGGCACTCAACATGTGCTGCACTGACACAAATGACTGATGATGGGTTGAAAGAAATTGATAATAAGAAGATTGTGGGAGGTATACTGTTAGATTTCAGTGCAGACTTTGATATTATTGACCATAACCTGTTGTTGAGAAAATGTATGTGTTATGGCTTTTCAACCTCTGCCATATCGTGGATTCAGAGCTTTCTATCTAATAAGTCAGAGGATTTTCTTTAATGGAATCTTCTCTTTTGTCAAACATGTGACGTGTGGTGTACCGCAGGGCAGTTCTCTAGGCCCTCTACTCTTTTCAATTTTTACCAATGACCTGCCACTGGCATTAAACAAAGCATGTGTGTCCATGTATGCTGATAATTCAACCATATAGGCGTCAGCAACCACAGCTAAGGAAGTCACTGAAACCCTTAACAAAGAGTTGCAGTCAGTCTTTGAATGGGTGTCCAGTAATAAACTGGTCCTGAACATCTATAAAACTAAGAGCATTGTATTTGGTACAAATCATTCCTTAAGTTCTAGACCTAAGCTGAATCTGGCAATGAATGGTGTGGCTGTTGAACAAGTTGAGGAGACTAAATTACATGGTGTTACCTTAGATTGTAAACTGTCATGGTGAAAACACATAGATTCAATGGTTGTAAAGATGGGGAGAGGTCTGCCCGTAATAAAGAGATGCTCTGCTTTTTTGACACCACACTCCACAAAGCAAGTCTTGCATGCTCTAGTTTTATCTTATTTTGATTATTGTCCAGTCATATGGTCATGTGCTGCAAAAAATACCTAGTTAAGCTGCAGCTGGCCCAGAACAGAGTGGCACGTTTTGCTCTTTATTGTAATCAGAGGGCTAATATTAAATGCCAGTCTCTCTTGCCTAAGAGTTAAGGAAAGACTGACTGTGTCACTTCTTGTTTTAATAAGAAATTCCAAATTGCTTGCATAGTCAACTTACACACAGCACTGACAAACACACTTACCCCACCAGACATGCCACCAGGGGTCTTTTCACAGTCCCCAGGTCCTGAATAAATTAAAGGAAAAGTACAGTATTATACAGAGCTATGAGTTCATGGAACTGACTTCCATCTAATATAGCACAAGTGAACAGCAAAGCTGGTTTCAAAAAACAAATAAAGCAACACCTCACGGCACAATGCCTCTCCCAATGTGTCTTACTTGTTGTGTGTATGTACTAACACTACATGTTTATGTTTTAAATGTACAGTTGAAGTCGGAAGTTTACATACACTTAGGTTGGAGTCATTAAAACTCGTTTTTCAACCACTCCACAAATTTCTTGTTAACAAACTATAGTTTTGGCAAGTCGGTTAGGACATCTACTTTGTGCATGACACAAGTAATTTTTCAAACAATTGTTTACAGACAGATTATTTCACTTATAATTCACTGTATCACAATTCCAGTGGGTCAGAAGTTTACATACACTAAGTTGACTGTGCTTTTAAACATGTCAAAATATATTTGAGATTTGAGATTCTTCAAAGTAGCCACCCTTTGCCTTGATGACAGCTTTGCACACTCTTGACATTCTCTCAACCAGCTTCACTCAACCAGCTTTCCAACAGTCTTGAAGGAGTTCCCATATATGCTGAGCACTTGTTGACTGCTTTTCCTTCACTCTGCAGTCCAACTCATCCCAAACCATCTCAATTGGGTTGAGGTCGGGTGATTGTGGAGGCCAGGTCATCTGATGCAGCACTCCATCACTCTCCTTCTTGGTCAAAAAGCCCTTACACAGCCTGGAGGTGTGTTGGGTCATTGTCCTGTTGAAAAACTAATTTTATAGTCCCACTAAGCGCAAACCAGATGGGATGGCGTATTTCTGCAGAATGCTGTGATAGCCATGCTGGTTAAGTGTGCCTTGAATTCTAAATAAATCACTGACAGTGTCACCAGCAAAGCACCCCACACCATCACACCTCCTCCTCCATGCTTCATGTTGGGAATTACACATGTAGAGATCATTCATTCACCTACTCTGCGTCTCACAAAGACACGCCGGTTGGAACCAAAAATCTCAAATTTGGACTCATCAGTCCAAAGGACAGATTTTCACCAGTCTAATGTCCATTGCTCATGTTTCTTGGCCCAAGCAAGGGTCTTCTTCTTATTGGTCTCCTTTAGTATTGGTTTCTTTGCAGCCATTTGACCATGAAGGCCTAATTCTCACAGCATCTTCTGAACAGTTGATGTTGAGATGTATCTGTTACTTGAATTCTGTGAAGCATTTATTTGGGCTGCAATTTCTGAGGCTGGTAACTCTATTGAACTTATCCTCTGCAGCAGAGGTAACTCTGGGTCTTCCTTTCCTGTGGTGGTCCTCATGACAGCCAGTTTCATCATACTGCTTGAAGTGTGCGTGAGAATAAACTTTCAAAGTTCTTGAAATTGTCCAGATTGACTGGCCTTCATGTCTTAAAGTAATGATAAGCTGTCGTTTCTCTTTGCTTATTTTCTTCCAAAATATGGACTTAGTCTTTTATCAAATAGGGGTATCTTCTGTATACCACCCCTACCTTGTCACAACACAACTGATTGGCAACAAAAACTTTCAACAAGGCACACCTGTTAAATTAAATCCATTCCAGGTGACTACCTCATGAAGCTGTTTGAGAGAACGGCAAGAGTGTGCAAAGCTGTCATCAAGGCAAAGGGTGGCTACTTTGAAGAATCTGAAATATAAAATATATTTTGATTTGTTTAACACTTTGGTTACTACATGATTCCATATGTGTTATTTCATAGCTGTACAGTGAGTGAAAAAAATATTTGATCCCCTGCTGATTTTGCACGTTTGCCCACTGACAAAGAAATGATCAGTCTATCATTTTAATGGCAGGTTTATCTGAACAGTGAGAGACAGAATAACAACAAAAAATCCAGAAAATCGCATGTGAAAAAGGTTATAAATTGATTTGGATTTTAATGAGGGAAATAAGAATTTGACCCCTCTGCAAAATATGACTTAGTACTTGGTGGCAAAACCCTTGTTGGCAATCACAGAGGTCAGACGTTTCTTGTAGTTGGCCACCAGGTTTGCACACATCTCAGGAGGGATTTTGTCCCACTCCTCTTTGCAGATCTTCTCCAAGTCATTAAGGTTTCGAGGCTGACGTTAGGCAACTCGAACCTTCAGCTCCCTCCACAGATTTTCTATGGGATTAAGGTCTGGAGGTTGGCTAGGCCACTCCAGGACCTTAATATGCTTCTTCTTGAGCCACTCCTTTGTTGCCTTGGCCGTGTGTTTTGGGTCATTGTCATACTGGAATACCCATCCACGACCCATTTTCAATGCCCTGGCTGAGGGAAGGAGGTTCTCACCCAAGATTTGACGGTACATGGCCCCGTCCATCATCCCTTTGATGCGGTGAAGTGATCCTGTCCCCTTAGCAGAAAAACACCCCCAAAGCATAATGTTTCCACCTCCATGTTTGACGGTGGGGATGGTGTTCTTGGGGTCATAGGCAGCATTCCTCCTCCTCCAAACACGGCGAGTTGAGTTGATGCCAAAGAGCTCCATTTTGGTCTCATCTGACCACAACACCTTCACCCAGTTGTCCTTTGAATCGTTCAGATGTTCATTGGCAAACTTCAGACGGGCATGTATATGTGCTTTCTTGAGCAGGGGGACCTTGCGGGCGCTGCAGGATTTCAATCCTTCACGGCGTAGTGTGTTACCAATTGTTTTCTTGGTGACTATGGTCCCAGCTGCCTTGAGATCATTGACAAGATCCTTCCGTGTAATTCTGGGTTGATTCCTCACCATTCTCATGATCATTGCAACTCCACAAGGTGAGATCTTGCATGGAGCCCCAGGCCGAGGGAGATTGACAGTTATTTTGTGTTTCTTCCATTTGCGAATAATCACACCAACTGTTGTCACCTTCTCACCAAGCTGCTTGGCGATGGTTTTGTAGCCCATTCCAGCCTTGTGTAGGTCTACAATCTTGTCCCTGACATCCTTGGAGAGCTCTTTGGTCTTGGCCATGGTGGAGAGTTTGGAATCTGATTGATTGATTGCTTCTGTGGACAGGTGTCTTTTATACAGGTAACAAACTGAGATTAGGAGCACTCCCTTTAAGAGTGTGCTCCTAATCTCAGCTCGTTACCTGTATAAAAGACACCTGGGAGAAAGAAATCTTTCTGATTGAGAGGGGGTCAAATACTTATTTCCCTCATTAAAATGCAAATCAATTTATAACATTTTTCACATGCGTTTTTCTGGATTTTTTTGTTGTTATTCTGTCTCTCACTGGTCAAATAAACCTACCATTAAAATTATAGACTGGTACTGTATGTCGGACCCTAGTAAGACTAGCTGTCGCCATCTTCATTTAAATGTGTTGTTTGTTTGTTTTGCTCCATGCACTCCATGCACTCTCTTACTTTGTGTTATATTTTTACATCTTACTTTATTGTGTTACATTTTTTAAATGTATTGACTGTGTGTAGTATATGTGTTTTTATTACTGGCAAATAAAATCAATCAATCAAAAAGCACAGTCAAAGTAGATTGAGTATGATTACATCCAGTGCTTCCAGGCACAGGCTCTTTCTCCAAAGATGCTAACCCTGTCACTAAAGCCATTCCACAACATTACCACCTCAATGGTCGATTCCTCCAGCCCGTGGATTTGTAGATGCAACTGAATCGACAGGGGTGGTTTCATTAGGAGATTTGATTTAACGATGCAGAGGGTTAAGTTTTGACCCTGCTCAGTGGAGTACCCTCTCCCTCCACCCCCATCCTGGTCCTGGCCCTAGGCTATAGCCCACCCCCACTCTAGAGGTAACATTGAACTGTATAAATATTTCGAGTAAGTGCATAGGGACAGAGGGGGAGAAGGCATGTATCGTCATCAAAATGCTAATGGCTATACAAATATGTCTGTGCTTTAATGTATTATTTCTCAACAAGGCCATTTTGTTCCCTTTGCTTCAAAACTGGAAGAGGCGATCAGAGGCAGAAGACAGAGAATTGAGTGATAATACACTATATTACCAGACCTTTCCTACTAGCAGCACTTTCTGGAGAAATATAGGCTTTCCTTGGGCTGCAGGCTTAGTTATTAAGTTGTTGGTTGTTCTCTCTAGTGTGTATATGTGAGCGTTATCACCTTCCTCCAGTGTTTCAAACGCAAACCCCTCTCTCTCTCCATGACGTGGATTACCCTTCCAAGAATGTGGCTTTTGACATTGTAAGTAACGCACCAGAAAGGAGGAAGCAGCCGTAAATTCAGATGTAGGATCTTCATTTGATCCAGTTTGCTACAGCAGGAAAATAATCCTGCAGAAACAGGAAATGTGAATTATGTATATTAAAATTAATGGACATTTTTGTAGCAGTTGATATATTTTCCATAAGGAAAACTCAAGTCTGACATTTCTAAGTGGAAACTACAAACTCCAGAAGCCTTTTTGCATTGCAGGAACGTTCTCCTGCAACAGGGTGATCAAATTAAGATCCTACATGTGCACATGCGCTATCAATACGGTTGACATCTCTCAGTTATGTTTTGATGGGTTGTTTTGACCGTGACCTCTGTGCCTTGCCAGCCCTGTGGATTATGGATCCATTCATCCTCTCCTATCGAGCTTGTGTTCTCCGATGGACATGCAATATGTTTCAACATTCTGTCCTATATCTGCTCCATTGTCACTACAGCCCTGCACTGTATCTCTGCACTGTGATTAGAATCAGAAACTACAGTATCTGGACACTTAAATTAGCTATCCACGGGGCCCACCAAGTCATTTTAACGTGGAAATGTGAATAGTATTTGGTAGAGACTTTTATCAATGAGATTTCTACTTTTATTCACCCACTCAAAAAGACAGCCAGAAGTTTGCTGAATTCCTAATGTGTTATCACTATGCTTATAACCATGTAAAAACACATCCAAATTCCAATGGAAAAACAATGTCTGATTTTTGGTTTAGTTGTCACCCAGATGTCTATCTCTGCGCTTTCAACCATTTAAAAGCACAGTGAAGTTAAAATGGGAACACAATGTCAGATATTTTGGATTAATAAAACAACTTAATGTGTTATCACTGTGCTTCATCTAATAGGACAACCAAATGACCTGAATTGCAGTTTAGATTACATTAAAAGTTCATGGTGCAAGTGATCAATGCTGTTGCAGCTACTGCACAGATTACTACAGCAATTGTGAAGATCTCTACAGACTTATGCATGCTTTACAAGATTACATAAGATGACATGTATAGTTACAGTAACATCAAAATGTGGCCATGGATCTCATGTTAAGGTTGAACGTTACAGTACATTCGTTTGTAAGATAGCCTTAACATTAGGCCATTTAGTGTATTACAAAAGTAGTATTGAACTGTGTTTTGTTGACAAAGCAACCAAATATCAACATTCGAAGGAGAATAATCTTCGGCTTGGATAGTTCCAAATGCGCCACTGACTTATTCCAGTTTGTTGTGTTGTGCATAAGAACAGCCTTAGCCGTGGTATATTGGCTATATACCACATCCCCTCGGGCCTTAATGCTTAATTAAGTAAGTGGCACAGATGGAACTATCCCAGCAGAAGAACCATCTCCTTCAAATGTTGATATTTGGTTGCCTTGACAACCAAACACAATTCAACACCACTAAATATCATTACATTTGAAATCAACCAGAGCTTGATGACTTTGTAAATGCTATGTAGGCCTAAGTAGCATCATTGATGCTATATGAGTGATAAAGTGATAAAGTATGGTTACATTTCATTTGTTCTTTGAAGTCTGTTAAACTTACCCTATAGACTGTCTTCAATAGCAACAGTGAATCTATTTCGTTTGTAAGTGGATAACTCTCAACATCCATAGTACATTGGTAATAGTTGGTGACAATTATCATGGCTAATCAGGTCTGGGCTTGGTTAAAACCAAAAGGATAGCTGTAGAGAGATCAACTCTCCAGTAGGAGGTGCTGACCTCCTTTTAGTTTTTTTCTGATAGTGTATATAACTTTGAAGATCTGACGTTGTTTGAAAAGGTACTGAAAAAGAGCGCCACCATGTATGTGGTAGAGGTGCCGGTTTTGATTATAGGTGCAGCTGTCCCGTGTCCCGGTAAGATGACTGATATGACTTCTATCCCCAAGCCACAAGACTGTTAAATAGCTAACTAAATAGCTAACAAAATGGCTACACGGACTAGCTGAATTGACCCTTGTATTTTATTTGTCTCTATCCACACTCACAGGGCCCTACAAACTCACGCACACTGAAACTCCAACACACACAGACACACTAACCCTTACTTCATCATTTGCTCACACACACATAATATGCACATACTTCTATACTGACTCTACTCACACGCACTCACATACAATCATAATTGACTCTGCTGCTACTCTGTTTATCATATATCCTGATGCATAGTAACCTTACCCCTATACATATCTACCTCTATCACTCCAGTATCCCTGCACATTGTAAATATGGTACTGGAAATATGGTACTAGAACTGACCCTGTATATGGCTCCGGTGCAAAACTGAGCAAGAGGACAAGTACTTTAGAGTGTCTAGTTTGAGAAACAGACGCCTCAAGTCTCAACTGGCAGCTTCATTAAATAGTACCCAGTCTCAACGTCAATAGTGAAGAGGTGACTACAGGATGCTGACCTTCTAAGCAGAGTTCCTCTGTCCAGTGTCTGTGTTCTTTTGCCCATCTTAATATTACATTTTTATTGGCCAGTCTGAGAAACTGATTTTTCTTTGCAACTCTGCCTAGAAGGCCAGCATCCCGTTGTCGCCTCTTCACTGTTGACGTTGAGACTGGTGTTTTGCAGGTACTATTTAATAAAGCTGCCAGTTGAGGACTTGTGAGGCGTCTGTTTCTCAAACTAGACACTCTAATGTACTTGTCCTCTTGCTCAGTTTTGCACCGGGGCCTCCCACACCTCTTTCTATTCTGGTTAGAGCCAGTTTGCGCTGTTCTGTGAAGGGAGTAGTACACAGCGTTGTTTCTTGGCAATTTCTCACATGGAATAGCCTTCATTTCTTAGAGCAAGAATAGACTGACGTGTTTCAGAAGAAAGGTCTTTGTTTCTGGCCATTTTGAGCCTGTAATCAAACCCACAAATGCTGATGCTCCAGATACTCAACGAGTCTAAAGAAGGCCAGTTTTATTGCTTCTTTAATCAGGACAACAGTTTTCAGCTGTGCTAACATAATTGCAAAAGGTTTTCTAATGATTAATTAGCCTTTTAAAATGATAAACTTGGATTAGCTAACACAACGTGCCATTGGAACACAGGAGTGATGGTTGCTGATAATCGGCCTCTGTACGCCTATGTAGATATTCCATTAAGAATCAGCCGTTTCCAGCTACAATTGTCATTTACAATATTAACAATGTCTACACTGTATTTCTAATCAGTTTGATGTTATTTTAATTTACAAAAAATTTGCTTTTCTTTAAAAAACAAGGACATTTCTAAGTGACCCCAAACTCTTGAACGGTAGTGTACATTCATCCTTTTGCCAGTGTTACCTCAGTGATGCCCACCCATCCATCTTAGACACAACTTGGCACACTGATTTTCTTGTAGCAGTACACTTCTTTGTAATTCACTGCTATTACTTTTTCAGATTGTTAGTTGTCCTTCAGACATCATAATCTATTTTAAGGTGTCTCAGAGTTATATATTTGAAAAATGGTGATGTGGCCTGCACTGTTGTAAAAACAAAATTCAAATTATGTGGGGCACTTTTCTGGATAGTTATAATTTAACTGTGTAATCTTCTTCATCTTCTACCAGTTACTGATGGTGTAATCTGTCTGGTGGAGCCTTCTGCCTTAACAGACCTCCATGCAGTTGTCAGTACTCTTAATACTCCACAGATTCTTCATAATGGGTTAGAGTAGAACACCAGATAATTTTCATGACAGGAGGATGATGAAGACACCCTGTCAGCTGCCACAGAGGGAAGATACGGAGGCCTATTGAGGTTTACACCTTAAAAATATCATCTAACAGTTGATGATAGTGTTGTACCATAATAAAACTTGCCCCTTCTTTTTCTCTAACAGAGCAATGCTGGAAATTACAATGAGGAAGAGGATCCATCCACCTCTACAGCACAACTTACCTCAGTAAGATGTTGTTCAGCATTGGCCCATGACAATGAAACTAAGTAGACCTGGCACTGTGAAATTCAATGTCATTTTGTGTTCCCAAACTGTAGCTCCCTGTGCAACAGCTGTACAAGGTGTCCTTAGAGAAACAAATTGAAACATGTCATTTAGAAATTGACCACATAAGGCTGCAGATGCAAAAGATACAAATAGAAATCCAACTGCTGGAACATCAGTTAAAGGTGGGTGAGGTGCCCACAGGTGGATGATTTGACTTGTTTGAACAACATTAAAAATGTTTACTACTGTACTGCATTTGTACTTGCAGGAAATAAAGACTTCATAAAGAGAAAGGCATATTTGACTTTGACACTGGGGAGGTGATGGGTCAATCAGAAATGATGGTAGCATATTGTGTCTCTGACTGCTCTTCCATCTCGTGCGTCAGTCAGCGGGGTGGTCAGGATCGTTATCAGGAAGGTTCACTAGTTGAGTAGGACGTTGTTCTCCTCTAATTGTGGCAATGTTGTGGAGAATCACGCATGCCACAATAATGTCACATAAACTTTCTTGGGTGACCCTGAGCCAACGAAGGCACTGGAACCGGGACTTGAGCATCCCAATGGTCATCTCAACCCTGGTTCGTGTCTTGCAGTGAGCCAAGTTATAATGTTGCTGCGGGCCAGGATCAGGGTAAGGGGTCAGCAAATAGGGCTGGCAGGGGTACCCTCTGTCACAAGCAGGTAACCATCTAACTCTCTTGTGATAACATGAGGATACAGTTGAAATGTTCAGTTCATTTACTGAATGAGCTGTGATAGGAATATGAGTGCCATCTATGCAGCCAATCACACCTGGAAACCTTAAAATATAAAATTAACTGATTAGTGCTTCAAGTCTCAAAGCTTCATACTAAATAAATAAATTATTGCTTAGACTGATTGTGTAATTCTTCTTTGATGAGTCTTGTGGGTCTGTGACTTCAGAACACCACAAATGTGTGTTTCAGTGCAAGAGTCATATTTCTGACAGCCCGGGAGACGGTTGAAATATGCTCAGCGTCACCGATGTTATATAGAAAACTCTTGTTGGCCAAAAAACGAAGTGCAACACAAAGAATTTGTTCCGAACTGAGAGCATGTCCACGATGTGTCATATGAACGATATGAGGGCTGAGAATATTGTTCAGATGAATGATTGATTGTGCAGAAAAACATAAACGCTCAAACAGATAATCATCGGGGAATGATAAAACATTGAAGCGGGGTCTGATCACCTTCTCCCGACAAAGATTTATGCAGAGTATTTGTGCTTCAATATCAACCGGCTCTTCAAGAAAAGGACACTCCATGTCTGACACCTCCTTCAGTCTGCAGGCTTCAGCTAAAGAGGAGAAACTCAGGGTTAGTTGAAGAAAACCTGCCAGGGAGCAGGTTAGCTTCACGGAGTATGTTGCCATAGTAACTGACTCAGTTAAGCTGAACTGGCTTTGTGAAACTGAAAACCCAGAGTTTCCTTCAACTCGGAGTCAACTAACGCTGAGTTTTCACTAAACCCGCTTTCTGAAACAGGGCCCAGGTCAGCTGACTCTATTTTCCCTGGCAACCTGGTCCCTAACAAAGGTGTGAAGTGCCGTATGCCACAAAACAATGGGGTCAGGCTGAGGCAGGGGATGGATGGTAGCCTACCTCAGCAGTAAAAGGCTACAAAGTTTGTCTGTTCAGTCCATCCCAGGGCCAGAGAAAGGGTTTGAGATACAAATTCAACATATTCAACATATTTTATACAAGGTTTGTCAATTTTGAAATTTGGTTCCCATAATGACATAATCCTGTGGTTGAAATTTCACCCTCAAAACATGTTAATTTTTTTTTATACAATGTAAAATTGTATAAAATACATGTTATATTATGTATTTTCCACGTCACAATATGCTGACAAATTACATTGATTCAACTAGGTAATGATGAACAGTGGCGAAGAAAGAGCTGACCAGGGGTCGACGTATCAGAGTGGAATACATCAGGATCCAAGCAGCTGTGAAGCAGTTTGTGCCCAGTGGGTAGTCCAGCTTATTAGAACAAGACTAAGATGACATTTTTATTTATACATTTTTTTATTTAACCTTTATTTAACTAGGCAAGTCAGTTAAGAACAAATTCATATTTACATTGATGGCCTAACAAAAGGCAAAAGGCCTCCTGCGGTGACGGGGGCTGGGATTAAACATTTTAATAAAATATAGGACAAAACACAAATCACGGCAAGAGAGACAACACAACATAAAGAGAGACCTAAGACAACAACATAGCAAGGCAGCAACACATGGCAACACATCATGGTAGCAACACAACATGACAACATGGTAGCAACACAACATGGTACAGTACTGTAGCAGCACAAAACACAGTACAAACATTATTGGGCACAGACAACAGCAAGAAGGTAGAGACAACAATACATCACGCGAAGCAGCCACAACTGTCAGTAAAAGTGTCCATGATTGATTCTTTGAATGAAGAGATTGAGATATGAGGCATCCTTAACGCGTCCGCATGCTTCCCAGCTGAAACAGTTTCGGAAGAGTTTGTGCACATTTGACGACATTGAATGATGTCGCCGAAGAGGAATGCAGACATTTTACATGCCCGTAACCAATTTTGCTATTTTGTTCATTGCGTTGTTTGTAACTTATTTTATTACTTATTTTGTACATAACGTTGCTGCTACTGTCTCTTATGATCGAAAATAAATTCTGGACATCAGAACTGGGATTACTCACCACAAACTGGAAGAATCTTTTGCCTTTACCGAGTCTGACGGGAAAGATATACTGCTCTCCTGGGAGCAGGCCCAGATCCCCGTCATTTGCATGAAGAAAAAACGGGAGGAAAAGAGGACGCAGATCGGGCTGCCTTTTGAGAATCCGTAGGCGAGCAAGTAAACTCCCCCTGCCATCAATTCTACTTGCTAACATGCAATCATTGGAAAATAAAATTGATGACCTACGATTACGATTATCCTACAAACGGGACATTAAGAACTGTAATATCTTATGTTTCACAGAGTCGTGACTGAACGATGACACGGATAATATAGAGCTGGAGGGATTTTCAATGCACCGGAAGAACAGAGAAGCTACATGTCACGATCGTCATAATGAATGGACCAAGGCGCAGAGTGCATATAGTTCCACATATTTTATTCCAAGTGTAAAGTCTAAACAATAAAGAACACAACTGATCGCAACATAAGTAGCGCTCACAGGCACTAACCAGAAACAAACAATAACCCACAGCAGGTGGGAAAAAGAACAACTTAAGTATGATCCCCAATTAGAGGTAACGACAATCAGCTGCCTCTAATTGGGAACCATACAAAACCAAAACATAGAAATAAACAAAAATAAACAACATAGAAAACCCCCTAGTCACGTCCTGACCTAAACCTCCATAGAGAGCCCAGAGGCTATCTATGGCCAGGTTGTGACACTACATCTGGTAAGACGAGGTGTGGGGGTGTTTGTCTTTGTCAATAACAGCTGGTGCGCGATGTCTAATATTAAAGAAGTCTCGAGGTATTGCTCGCCTGAGTACCTAATGATAAGCTGTAGACCACACTATCTACCAAGAGAGTTCTCATCTATATTATTCGTAGCAATCTATTTACCACCACAGACCGATGCTGGCACCAAGACCACACTCAACCAACTCTATAAGGCCATAAGCAAACAAGAAAATGCTCACCCAGAAGCAGCGCTCCTTGTGGCCAGGGACTTTAATGCAGGCAAACTTAAATCAGTTTTACCACATTATTACCAGCATGTCACATGTGCAACCAGAGGGAAAAAAAAAAAAAAAAAACCTCGACCACCTTTACTCCACACACACAGATGCATACAAAGCTCTCCCCCACCCTCTATTTGGCAAATCTGACCATAATTCTATCCTCCTGATTCCTGCTTACAAGCAAAAACTAAAGCAGGAAGTACCAGTGACTCGCTCAATACGGAAGTGGTCAGATGGCGTGGATGCTACGCTACAGGACTGTACTGCTAGCACAGACTGGAATATGTTCCGGGATTCATCTAATGGCATTGAGGAGTACACCTCCTCAGTCATCGGCTTCATCAATAAGTGCATCGACGACGTCGTCCCCACGGCGACTGGACGTACATATGCCAACCAGAAGCCATGGATTATAGGCAACATCCGCATCGATCTAAAGGCTAGAGCTGCCGCTTTCAAGGAGCGGGACACTAATCCAGACGCCTATAAGAAATTCAGCAATGCCCTCAGACGATCGATCAAACAAGCAAAGCGTCAATACAGGATTAAGATTGAATCCTACTACACCGGCTCTGGCGCTCGTCGGATGTGTCAGGTTTTGAAAACAATTACAGACTACAAAAGGGAAACCCAGACGCGAGCTGCCCAGTGACACGAGCCAAATGCTTTTATGCTCGCTTCGAGGCAAACAACACTGAAGCATGCACCAGAGCACCAGCTGTTCTGGATGACTGTGTGATAATGCTCTCGGTAGTCGATGTGAGCAAGACCTTTAAACAGGTCAACATTCACAAAGCCGCGGGGCCAGACGGATTACCAGGACGTGTACTCAAAGCATGCGCTGACCAACTGGAAAGTGTCTTCACTGACATTTTCAACCTCTCCCTGACTGAGTCTGTAATGTTTCAAGCAGATGACCATAGTCCCTGTGCCCAAGGAAGCTAAGGTAACCTGCCTAAATGATTACCGCCCAGTAGCACTCACGTCGGTGGCCATGAAGTGCTTTGAAAGGCTGGTCATGGCTCACATCAACAGCATCCTCCCAGATACCCTAGACCCACTCCAATTTGCATACCGCCCCAACAGATCCACAGACGGCGCAATCTCAATCGCACTCCACACTGCCCTTTCCCACCTGGATAAAAGGAACACCTATGTGAGAAAGCTGTTCATTCACTACAGCTCAGCGTTCAACATCATAGTGCCCACGCAGCTCATCCCTAAGCTAAGGACGCTGGGACTAAACACCTCCCTCTGCAACTGGATCCTTACCACCCCCAGGTGGTAAGGGTAGGCAACAACACGTCTGCCACGCTAATCCTCAACACAGGGGCCACTCGGGTGGTGTCTACTTAGTCCCCTCCCATACTCCCTGTTCACCCATCATTAAGTTTGCTGGTGACACAACAGTGGTAGGTCTGATCACTGACAACGATGAGACAGCCTATAGGGAGGAGGTCAGAGAACTTGCAGTGTGGTATAAGGACAACAACCTCTGCCTCAATGTGAGCAAGACAAAAGGAGCTGATCGTGGACTACAGGAAAAAGCGGAACGAACAGGCCCCCATTAACATCAACGTGGCGATAGTGGAGCGGGTCGAGAGTTTCACGTTCCTAGATGTCCACATCACCAACGATCTATCATGGTCCAAACACACCAAGACAGTCGTAAAGAAGGCACGACAAAACCTTTTCCCCCTCAGGAGACTGAAAAGATTTGGCATGGGCCCCCAGATCCTCAAAAGTTCTACAGCTGCACCATCGAGAGCATCCAGACCGGTTGCATCACCGCCTGGTATGGCAACTGCTCGGCATCTGACCGCTACAGAGGGTAGGGCATACGGCCCAGTATATCACTGGGGCCAAGCTTCCTGCAATCCAGGACCTACAGTTGAAGTCGGAAGTTTACATACACCTTAGCCAAATACAGTTTTTCACAATCCCTGACATTTAATACAAGTAAAAATTCCCTGTCTTAGGTCAGTTAGGATCACCACTTTATTTTAAGAATGTGAAATGTCAGAATAATAGTAGAGAGAATGATTTATTTCAGCTTTTATTTCTTTCATCACGTTCCCAGTCGGTCAGAAGTTTACATACACTCAATTAGTATTTAGTAGCATTGCCTTTAAAACATTTTGGGTAGCCTTCCACAAGCGTCCCACAATAAGTTGGGGGACTTTTGGCCCATTCCTCCTGACAGAGCTGGTGTAACTGAGTCAGGTTTGTAGGCCTCCTTGCTTGCACACACTTTTTCAGTTATGCTCACAAATTTTCTATGGGATTGAGGTCAGGGCTTTGTGATGGCCACTCCAATACCCTGACTGTTGTCCTTAAGCCACAACTTTGGAAGTATGCTTGGGGTCATTGTCCATTTGAAAGACCCATTTGCGACCAAGCTTTAACTTCCTGACTGATGTCTTGAGAAGTTGCTTCAATATATCCACATAATTTTCCTGCCTCATGATGCCATCTATTTTGTGAAGTGCACCAGTCCCTCCTGCAGCAAAGCACCCACACAATATGATGCTGCCACCCCCGTGCTTCAAGGTTGGGATTTTGTTCTTCGGCTTGCAATCATCCCCCTTTTTCCTCCAAACATAACGATGATCATTATGTGACAAATAAAGTTTGAATTGATTTGATTTTAGTTAGATATAAAGTTGCGTGAATAAGATGTATTTGGCAAAAACGTCAAAATGAATGAAGTGTATACTGGCAATGGGGTCTCAGAATGGACAAACAGTACTATTGCCGTTTCTTTCTCGTTTTTCAAGTGAAGGTCTTTTAAGGGAGTATGCAAGCACACTTGTTCGGTTCGCCTTGTCGACTTTAGCTAGGTGCCAGCAGAACTGAAGCATGTTGACGCCTTTACACATTCTGATGTTCAGGGATCTAGTAGAAAACCATGTAATACCATCTCCCTTGCATTACTGTACCATACCACTTGCATACCCTATAGCATTGACAGCACTCAAACCCCTCTGGTTCAGAATACATTATCATAATAATAACAATTATAATAAATTGCATTAGTAGAGCGCTTTTAATTTACATTTGTAAATCACAAAGCTATAAAGTGCTAATGACTCCATTCCAGAATATGACTCTGTTACAGAATATATGTATATGTTAACTCAAACATCTACCACACAGTATGATGGGTAGTTGATGTTTGCATCGTTTCAACGACCCCTGCTGTCTCCTGTCTGGCCACAGTGGCTCCTATAGTGGCCTTCCAGGCTGTTAGGAGGCCCACCAGACTGCAATTCAGAGAGAGCGCCGGTCCCCTACGGACATTGATTTCAGCAAAGCACGGTGACATTTGGGCTAATTAGCGCTGGGCGACCGTGCAGTTCACTCTATAAAAATAATCCGAAACGCTTCAACCGACAGCTGTAAAAAAACGGGTCGGCGATACTTGGTAATGATGAACAGTGGCGAATAGGGAGCCGACCAGGGGTCGACGTGTCAGAGTGGAATATATCAGGATCCAGTCAGCCGTGAAGAACCTTGTTTTTCTCCCATTCTAATCAAATGAGTTCTGCCTTGGTCTGTACAGATGTAGGATCTTAATTTAAGCCAGTTTGCTACTAGGAAAATAATACTGCAGCAACAGGAAATTTGAATTATTTTGTGTATTATAATTAATGGAATTTTTTGAGGGGTTGATACATTTTTCATTAGGGCAATTTAAGTCTGACATTTTAAATGGAAATTGCAAACTTTAGAAGCCTTTTTAAACATAGAATACACTACAAGTTTGCATCTCCTGCTGTGCAGAAAATTCTCAGTAACAAAAGAGTGATCAAATTAAGATCCTACATTTCTATTTGTAATCAGACATAGTGTACCGTACCAGGTGAGAAACCATACGGTAGATTACATTCGTAAAAGGTGGATACATATGTGAAGGCAGAGTTGTTGTGAGTTAAATGGTTACAAAGGAGCATTTAAGCTTTGTCTATGATTTGTATAGAAAAACAAGGTTTATTTTCTATGTAGCCCTTTACACTCGTACCCGTATACGTATATTTGGGCACTGATAAGCACCTAAATTGGAACACAGTGGCTGTACAGTATAACATCAGAGCTCGGGCTCTACGCTTCACAGCGCTGTGTGGGTTGACTGACAGCCTTACTGAACTTGCCCCTTGTTAATTGGGCAACTTTTGCCGCTGCAGCATTGCTCATCTTCACAGTGGGAATCCAGTCAAGATGGGTGTCTTGAGGTCAGCTGGTGAACCTACAACATAAACAAATGAAAAGCACACCTGATGTTAGAATATCACTTCTTAAGGTCAACTATAGAGGATTGCCTGGTGACATGACAAGAGTTTGAAAACCTCCTGGAGGCCATGATGGAAGATCACCACATCAGTTCTACAGACAACAACAGCAGAGTTTTACCATAATAATGCACCTTATAGTAAAGCATTGCATCCATCTATCATTGCATTTGCAGACTAACGTAAGCCTATTATTACTAATGTGATGAGTAGATTGGATAGTCCTGATTTATTTGGCTAATAATATAACTCAATCTAATCACTGTGTATGGCTGAGTGCATAGTGACAGAGGCCTTTAGGCTACATCAGAGACATTTCTTTTTTTACTTTGTACAGGAAAAATGTGGCCTTTGATAAAAACATTTAAGGCAATTCTACTACACATTACAGTGAGGGAAAAAAGTATTTGATCCCCTGCTGATTTTGTACATTTGCCCACTGACAAAGAAATGATCAGTCTATAATTTGAATGGTAGGTTTATTGAACTTCCGGCGCCGACAGAGATGGCAGCCTCGCTTCACGTTCTCAGGAAACCATGCAGTATTTTGTTTTTTTATGTATTACTTCTTACATTATTACCCCGGGAAATATTAAGTTTTATTACATACAACCGGGAGGAACTATTGGATATAAGAGCAACGTCAACTTACCAACATTACGACCAGGAATACGACTTTCCCAAAGAGGATTCTCGGTTTGCTAACCCAAACACAACAATAGACTGGATAGCACCCGGCTACTCAAAGCAACGGCGGCGCCGAGAAGAGGGAAACGCACGGTCTTTTGGTCAAGCTACGCCGACGGGCGCATCGTGCACCTCTCCCGAGTATTTTAATCGCCAATGTACAGTCTCTTGACAACAAAGTAGACGAAATCCGATCGAGGGTTGCCTTTCAGAGAGACATCCGAGACTGCAACGTTCTTTGCTTCACGGAAACATGGCTCACTCAGGACACGTTATCTGAGTCGGTACAGCCACCTGGTTTCTCCACGCATCGCTACCGACAGAAACAAACTTCTATCTGGTAAGAAGAAGGGTGGGGGTGTGTGTCTTATGATTAACGAGACGTGGTGTGATCATAACAACATACAGGAACTCAAGTCCTTTTGTTCACCTGACATAGAATTCATTACAATCAAATGCAGACCGCATTATCTACCAAGAGAATTCTCCTCGATTATAATCACAGCCGTGTACATCCCCCCTCAAGCTGATACATCGACGGCACTGAAAGAAATTCATCGGACTCTATGTAAACTGGAAACCACATATCCTGAGGCTGCATTTATTGTGGCTGGGGATTTTAATAAGGCTAATTTAAGAACAAGGCTCCCGAAATTTTACCAGCATATCGAATGTGCCACCCGGGCTGGTAAAATCCTGGATCACTGTTATTCCAACTTCCGTGATGCATACAAGGCTATTCTCCGCCCTCCTTTCGGCAAGTCTGACCATGACTCCATTTTGTTGCTCCCAGCCTACAAACAGAAACTAAAACAGGAAACGCCCGTTCTCAGGTCTGTTCAACGCTGGTCCGACCAATCTGATTCCATGCTGCAAGATTGCTTGAGCACGTGGACTGGGATATGTTCCGGATAGCATCTGACAACAACATTGATGTATACGCTGATTCGGTGAGCGAGTTTATTAGCAAGTGCATTGGTGATGTTGTACCCATAGCAAATATTAAAACCTTCCCCAACCAGAAACCGTGGATTGATGGCAGCATTCGCGCAAAACTGAAAGCGCGAACCACTGCTTTTAACCAGGCTAAGGCTACTGGAAACATGACTGAATACAAACAGTGTAGCTATTCCCTCCGCAAGGCAATCAAACAAGCTAAGCGTCAATATAGAGACAAAGTAGAGTCACAATTCAACGGCTCAGACACAAGAGGAATGTGGCAGGGTCTACAGTCAATCACGGACTACAAAAAGAAAACCAGCCCCGTCGCGGACCATGACGTCCTGCTCCCAGACCAACTAAACAACTTCTTTGCTCGCTGAGGACAATGCAGTGCCACCGACACGGCCCGCTACCAAAACCTGCGGGCTCACCTTCACCGCAGCCAATGTGAGAAAAACATTTAAATGTGTTAACCCTCGCAAGGCTGCCGGCCCAGATGGCATCCCTGGCCGTGTCCTCAGAGCATGCGCAGACCAGCTGGCTGGTGTGTTCACGGACATATTCAATCAGTCCCTATCCCAGTCTGCTGTTCCCACATGCTTCAAGAGGGCCACCATTGTTCCTGTTCCCAAGAAAGCTAAGGTGACTGAGCTAAATGACTATCGCCCGTAGCACTCACTTCTGTCATCATGAAGTGCTTTGAGAGATTAGTCAAGGATCATATCACCTCCATCCTGCCAGACACCCTGGACCCACTCCAATTTGCTTACCGTCCCAATAGGTCCACAGACGACGCAATCGCAATCACACTGCATACTGCCCTAACCCATCTGGACAAGAGGAATACTTATGTAAGAATGCTGTTCATCGACTACAGCTCAGCATTTAACACCATAGTTCCCTCCAAGCTCGTCATTAAGCTCGAGACCCTGGGTCTCGACTCCAGCCCTGTGAAACTGGGTCCTGGACTTCCTGACGGGCCGGTCCCAGGTGGTGAGGGTAGGAAACAACATCTCCACTCCGCTGATCCTCAACACTGGGGCCCCACAAGGGTGCGTTCTCAGCCCTCTCCTGTACTCCCTGTTTACCCATGACTGCGTGGCCAAGCACGCATCCAACTCAATCATCAAGTTTGCTGACGACACTACAGTGGTAGGCTTGATTACCAACAACGACGAGACGGCCTACAGAGAGGAGGTGAGGGCCCTCGGAGTGTGGTGTCAGGAAAATAACCTCTCACTCAATGTCAGCAAAACAAAGGAGATGATCGTGGACTTCAGGAAACAGGAGAGGGAGCACCCTATCCACATCGAGGGGACAGTAGTGGAGAGGGTGGAAAGTTTTAAGTTCCTCGGTGTACACATCACGGACAAACTGAATTGGTCCACCCACACAGACAGCGTGGTGAAGAAGGCGCAACAGCGCCTCTTCAACCTCAGGAGGCTGAAGAAATTCGGCTTGTCACCAAAATCACTCACAAACTTTTACAGATGCACTATCGAGAGCATCCTGTCGGGCTGTATCACCGCCTGGTACGGCAACTGCTCCGCCCACAACCGTAAGGCTCTCCAGAGGGTAGTGAGGACTGCACAGCGCATCACCGGGGGAAACCTACCTGCCCTCCAGGACACCTACACCACCCGATGTCACAGGAAGGCCAAAAAGATCATCAAGGACAACAACCACCCGAGCCACTGCCTGTTCACCCCGCTATCATCAAGAAGGCGAGGTCAGTACAGGTGCATCAAAGCTGGGACCGAGAGACTGAAAAACAGCTTCTACCTCAAGGCCATCAGACTGTTAAACAGCCATCACTAACATTGAGTGGCTGCTGCCAACATACTGACTTAAATCTCTAGCCACTTTAAACATAGGAATTGGATGTAACAAATGTATCACTAGCCACTTTAAACAATTTTGTATATAATGTTTACGTATCCGACATACTCATATCAAATGTATACACTGTACTCTAAACCATCTACTGTATCTTGCCTATGCCGTTCGGCCATCGACCCAAATCTCTAGCCACTTTAATAATTATAACTTTAATAATTATAACTGGATGAAATAATGTATCACTAGCCACTTTAAACAATGCCATTTATATAATGTTTACATATCCTACATTACTCATCTCATATATATGTGTATATACTGTACTCCATACCATCTACTGCATCTTGCCTATGCCGGTCAGCCATCGCTCATCCATATATTTATATGTACATACTCGTATTCATTCCTTTACTCTTGTGTGTATAAGGTAGTTGTTGTGAATTTGTTAGATTACTTGTTAGATACTACTGCATGGTCGGAACTAGAAGCACAAGCATTTCGCTACACTCGCATTAACATCTGCTAACCATGTGTATGTGACAAATAAAATTTGATTTGATTTGAACAGTGAGAGACAGAATAACAACAAAAAATCCAGAAAAACGCATGTGAAAAATGTTATAAATTGATTTGCATTTTAATGAGGGAAATAAGTATTTGACTCCTCTCAATCAGAAAGGTTTCTGGCTCCCAGGTGTCTTTTATACAGGTAACGAGCTGAGATGAGGAGCACACTCTTAAAGTGAGTGCTCCTAATCTCAGCTTGTTACCTGTATAAAAGACACTCTCCACCATGGCTAAGACCAAAGAGCTCTCCAAGGATGTCAGGGACAAGATTGTAGACCTACACAAGGCTGGAATGGGCTACAATACCATTGCCAAGCAGCTTGGTGAGAAGGTGACAACAGTTGGTGCGATTATTCGCAAATGGAAGAAACACAAAAGAACTGTCAATCTCCCTCGGCCTGGGGCTCCATGCAAGATCTCACCTCGTGGAGTTGCAATGATCATGAGAACGGTGAGGAATCAGCCCAGAACTACACGGGAGGATCTTGTCAATGATCTCAAGGCAGCTGGGACCATAGTCACCAAGAAAACAATTGGTAACACACTACGCCGTGAAGGACTGAAATCCTGCAGCACCTGCAAGGTCCCCCTGCTCAAGAAAGCACATATACATGCCCGTCTGAAGTTTGCCAATGAACATCTGAATGATTCAGAGGACAACTGGGTGAAAGTGTTGTGGTCAGATGAGACCAAAATGGAGATCTTTGGCATCAACTCAACTTGCCGTGTTTGGAGGAGGAGGAACGCTGCCTATGACCCCAAGAACACCATCCCCACCGTCAAACATGGAGGTGGAAACATCATGCTTTGGGGGTGTTTTTCTGCTAAGGGGACAGGACAACTTCACCGCATCAAAGGGACGATTGACGGGGCCATGTACCGTCAAATCTTGGGTGAGAACCTCCTTCCCACAGTCAGGGCATTGAAAATGGGTCGTGGATGGGTAGTCCAGCATGACAATGACCCAAAACACACGGCCAAGGCAACAAAGGAGTGGCTCAAGAAGAAGCACATTAAGGTCCTGGAGTGGCCTAGCCAGCCTCCAGACCTTAATCCCGTAGAAAATCTGTGGAGGGAGCTGAAGGTTCGAGTTGCCAAATGTCAGCCTCGAAACCTTAATGACTTGGAGAAGATCTGCAAAGAGGAGTGGGACAAAATCCCTCCTGAGATGTGTGCAAACCTGGTGGCCAACTACAAGAAACGTCTGACCTCTGTGATTGCCAACAAGGGTTTTGCTACCAAGTACTAAGTCATATTTTGCAGAGGGGTCAAATACTTATTTCCCTCATTAAAATGCAAATCAATTCATAACATTTTTCACATGCGTTTTTCTGGATTCTTTTGTTGTTATTCTGTCTCTCACTGTTCAAATAAACCTACCATTAAAATTATAGACTGATAATTTCTTTGTCAGTGGGCAAACGTACAAAATCAGCAGGGGATCAAATACTTTTTTCCCCTCACTGTATATGACTGGAGACATTAGCAGAATATTTTTATATGACAAATCAAGGTTTAGCCTAGGTCTACTCTGCTGACACTGACAAACAGATCAATAAAAATGTATTGAATGCAACCATCTAATCTATGCCTAGGAAAAGCAGAGACAAATTCTACAATATGACGTCCATCTAGCCTGGAGGAGGACATTATTCTAAAAAAAAAAAAAAACTCCTGTGGCACTGACCCAATGATAATTTGTTGAGAACTTTATTCATAAGAGGATGGGAAATGTATGGACATTACAGCATAGGACAAAGACCTCAATGGGATAGGACAACCTGCTGTGTTGACTATTGGTTGTTCCCGCCCAACAATAGATTTTATATTTATACACTAAAACACCTGAATGAATTAAATACAAACAAACAAGACTGCTCATGGTATATCTGACCTGAAGAAGTGGTATTCTAACATCAGGTGTGCTTTTCATTTGTTTATGTACTGTAGGTTCACCAGCTGACCTCTATCAAGACACCCATATTGACTGGATTCAGTTTATACTTCTACTCCTTCTGTTGTGCCATTCGAGTAAAGAGCACCCTCACCTTGTTGTCATGACAAAAGTGCCCCCTTAAACCAAATGAGAGGTTTAGCGATAACTGCTAATAAATAAATTATGTACACATATGAATATATAAAATGCCATTTGGATCATGTAAAATACAATTGTTTATGATATTGTAAACATTCTGTACTTTAAAGCAAATTCACATAGCAATGTGAGTTATAGATCTGTTATTCTCATTGAAAGAGAGAGTCTAAGAAGCGGTAGATATGTTCTATGTGTGCTATTTCTATGCTTCCCGTTGATTATTGAAAATATATTTCACAGCGGTTTAAATGGTACAATGATTCTCTACACGATACAGTGCAATTGGAAAGTATTCAGACCCCTTGACTTTTTCCACATTTTGTTATGTTACAGCCTTATTCTAAAATGGATTAAATCATTTCCCCCCCTCATCAATCTACACACAATACCCCATAATGACAAAGCAAAAACTGGTTGATATTTTTGCTAATTTATAAAAAAAAAGGAAAACCTGAAATATCACATTTACATAAGTATTCAGGCCCTTTACTCAGTATTTTGTTTAAACACCTTTGGCAGCGATTACAGCCTCGAGTCTTCTTGGGTATGAAGCTTGGCACACCTGCAATTGGGGAGTTTCTCCCATTATTCTCTGCAGATCCTCCCAAGCTGTCAGGTTGGATGGTGAGCGTCGCTGCACAGCTATTGTCAGGTCTCTCCAGAGATGTTTAGATCAGGTTCAAGTCCGGGCTCTGGCTGAGACTCTCAAGGACATTCAGAGACTTGTCCCGAAGCCACTCCTGCGTTGTCTTGGCTGTGTGCTTATGGTCGTTGTCCTTTTGGAAGGTAAACCTTCGCCCCAGTCTGAGGTCCTAAGCGCTCTGGAGCAGGTTTCAAGGATCTCTCTGTACTTTGCTCCGTACAGTACATGTTTCACACAATCCTGACTAGTCTCCCAGTCCTTACCGCTAAAAAACATCCGCACAGCATGATGCTGCCACCACTATGCTTGACCGTAGGGATGGTGCCAGGTTTCCTCCAGACGTGACGCTTGGCATTCAGGCCAAAGAGTTCAATCTTGGTTTCATCAGACCAGAGAAGCTTCAGGTGCCTTTTGGCAAACTCCAAGAGGTCTGTCATGTGCATTTTACAGAGGAGTGGCTTCCGTCTGGCCACTCTACCATAAAGGCCTGATCGGTGGAGTGCTGCAGAGATGGTTGTCCTTCTAGAAGGTTCTCCCATCTCCACAGAGGAACTCTGGAGCTCTGTCAGTGACCATTGGGTTCTTGGTCACCTCCCTGAGCAAGACCCTTCTCCCCCGATTGCTCAGTTTGGCCGGACGGCCAGCTCTAGGAAGAGTCTTGATGGTTCCAAACTTCTTCTATTTAAGAATGATGGAGGCAACTGTGTTCTTGGGGACCTTTAATGCTGCAGAAATGTTTTGGTACTCTTCCCCAGATCTGTGCCTCGACACAATCCTGTCTTGGAGCTCTAAAGACAATTCCTTCAATTTCATGGCTTGGTTTTTACTCTGACATCCACTGTCAACTGTGGGACCTTAAATAGACAGGTGTGTGCCTTTCCAGATCATCTCAAATCAATTTAAATTTACTCCAATCAAGTTGTAGAAACATCCCAATGATGAGCTCAATTTCAAGTCTCATAGCAAAGGGTCTGAATACTTATGTAAATAAAAGGTATTTGTTTTATTTCATATTTAGCAAAAATGTCTTAACCTGTTTTCGCTTTGTCATCATGGGGTATTGTTCGTAGTTTGAGGAGGAAAAACATAATATTTAATACATTTTAGAATAAGGCTGTAAAGTAACAAAATGTGGAAAAAGGGAAGGGGTCTGAATAATTTCCGAATGCTCTTCTTGCTTGTTTTGTCACATGAACTGAAATTAGGCAAACTATTTGAATTTGAGCAACCATGAAATGACTGAGGAAATTCTGCATATTGCTCCTTTAATAGTAGGCTATATTGTTGTATGGGTGAAATGAAAACTATTCTCTGCTTTTCCGAGCCCCATTGAATAAAATGTATTTCTTATAGCCTAACTAGTCTTTCTTTATTTTACAATTTAAACAGATTTAGCACAGACAATGTAATTGTCTTCATTATCACGTTATCACTTCATTATCACTTCTGCCAGAAACGTATCTGGAATTGAACTTGGTAGTAGTAGTTATGTGTATGTTTTAAGTTAAGGATCCCATCATCTCCTGCTTTTAGACATTTAACTACCTAGATTACAAGGGTTGGATTTGCACTTAACAATTTCATGTCAACACAAGGCATGTACACAAACTAGTATAATTATTAGCCTCATATATTGTCTACTGGTATTGTTTTTAAATTGAGAACATATAGCTCAACAATATATAAACAATGTTTGACTTAAGCTATTTTCTGCTTCAGATGCACAATGTCAAAAGATACATTGCAACTGCCTATAAGGCTAATGCACAGGAGTCAAACTCATTCCACGGAGGGTTTTTGTTCCTCCCTTGTCCTTGATTGATGAATTAAGGTCACTGATGAGTAAGGAACTCCCCTCACCTGGTTGTCTCAGGCTTAATTGACATGAAAAACCAAAAACCTGCAGACATTAGGCCCTCCATGGAATGAGTTTGACACCCCTGGGCTAATGGCATCATACTGTAGGCCAGTTGTTCCCAACTCCGATCCTTGAGTACCCCTCAACAGTACACATTTTGTAGCCCCGGACAAACTTACCTTATTCAACTTGCTAATCATCAGGCCCTCAATGAGTTGAATCAGGTATGTTTGTCCAGTGGGCTAAAACAAAACTGTGAATTCTGCTTATATAATCATGCTATACCACAAACAAAGTTCAAATGCCGAGACTCTGGAGCCTATCTCTGCTGCGCTGTATCAGCACAATGATCAGCGCCCTACGGCTGGACTGTTTTTTTGGTAATGAATATACGCTACAGGATAGATGGGGCAATTCACCTATTACAAACAGCCTATGTGAATGCAGCCGTACACACAGCTGTCTTACCAAAATAATACAAACTAAATGCTGAAAGTAGTAGCCTAGTTATTCATGCATGCAAACAAAATACAGAATAGGAGTTTGGTATAGAATACCAACACAACTGCGAATGCGAACGAATGTGAACAGAACACTGGTACCAAGTACTAGGCATAGTAAACAAAATATCAGATTGATAAAGACATGACACAATCTATATTTAGGTTGGTTACATTAACAGTAAACAAAAGGAGAATGGAGATCCAAATAACCAAAACATATCCTACAGCCTACTACAGTGAGATGCAGCCCTGCACAGCTGTCTTGCCATACAAATAAGCCTATACAGGCCCGCTTCCAACATGGAAAATCATGCCGCTCGCTCATGAGTTAAGCAACATATTGTAATATGTCAGAATATACTTCTGTGAAACAAATTTGACCTACGTAATCAATTAAGTAATGCCAGCATACCATAAACACGTTTCCAATATGTACAGTTCTATTTACAGCTATGAAAACCAATAGGCTACCAAGAAAACGATAATAGCATCTGCAGTAAACGGGTATTCCAGCCACTCTCTTCCTATGAACCAGTTGCTATTAAATTAACATTTTTGGACAGAAAACCTGAGGCTACGGTAGGATTCTAGGCTAACCTGGGCTGGCTCCTCTGTTCCAAGATCATCAGGAACAGTCGGAGGTGGAGGCGGCTGTGGAGCCATTATCCTGGCGTGCTTGTGGAAGGGTGGGTAGGCTCTACACACGGAGCTAGCTGGAGCTTGGCAGCAAAATGGCTTCACAAGACTGATATCCTGAGAAAGAGTGACAATCAAGTGCAACAAATTGGAGAGCTTACAACTGACAAAAAGGTAATGTTCATTTGAGAATACAACTCAAAAACACAGACAAATCAGAGAGATTCGCTTCCCCTCTTTGTTGCAGGATTGTGATCTGTGATTAATCAACATTGACACTAGTTCATCTTGAATAATAGTTTTAAGTTAACAATTAAAACTTCACTTCAAAGAATCAACACTATTTCATACCATTTCAAAGTGTTTAAAGTAAGTTTACATATTACTTAAGGTTAGTAAGTAAGCTATTATTACTAAAGCATAACTTTGCTTGAACAAAATTCAAAACACATTTTATCTTAATGTTCTGGTGCCGTTCGGGCAGTTTAGAATATTGATGAGGGACTTATTTGTGAAGGAATGTACCGGTTTTCTGGGTGATTTGTGATGTTTTACTTGTGCTTCCCATGACTGTGTTGTATTTTAATGTGTATATACATATGTATATTTGGTGTATAAATGTGTTGTATTGTGCAGGGCACATTTGACAAAGAGACCTAGGTCTTAATGTCTTCCCTGGTAAAATAAAGATAACATTTTTATAATAATAATTTCAAGTGAACAAAACAAAGTCAATACCAGGAGTCCAACCTCGCTCCACTGATCCCTGGTCTATTTAATGAGCAGACATCTATTCCAGCCCAGCAATAGCACATGTGATCAACTAATTAGGTTTGATAAATTGAATCAGGTGTGTTAGTGCTGGGTTGGAACAGAAGCCTGCACAACCAGCAGGTTTGTTCTGCTGCAGTTGTAATAGGTTTATACACTGTGTTTGACTTTTAAACTGTTTCTGTTTACAACATTTGCTGACATAGCTACACATACATTGTACAAAACATTAGGAACACCTTCCAAATATTGACTTCCACAGGTATGCTGGCCCATGTTGACCAATGCTTCACACAGTTGTGTCAAGTTGGCTGGATGTCCTTTGGGTGGTGGACTATTCTTGATACACAGGAAACTGTTGAGCGTGAAAAACCCAGCAGCGTTGCTGTTATTGACACACTCAAACCGGGGGCCAGGCACATACTACCATAACCCAATCAAAGGCACTTGAATATTTTGTCCCTCTGAATTGCACACATACACAATCCATGGCTAAATTGTCTCAAGTGTTAAAAATCCTTCTTTAACCGGTCTCCTCCCCTTCATCTACACTGATTGAAGTGGATTTAACCTCTACAGGATTGGTGGGTTCCCAGCAGGACGGTTGAGCTAACGTAGGCTAATGTGATTAGCATGAGGTTGTAGTAACAAGAACATTTCCCAGGACATAGACATATCTGATATTGGCAGAAAGCTTAAATTCTTGTTAATCTAACTGCACTGTCCAATTTACAGTAGCTATTACAGTGAAAGAATACCATGCTATTGTTTGAGGAGAGTGCATAGTTATGAACTTGAAAATGTATTAATAAACAAATTAGGAACATTTGGGCAGTCTTTGATCATGAATGAAATGGTTCATTGGATCAGTCTAAAATGTTGCACATAGTGGCCCAAATCTAAATTGCACCTGGGCTGGTATAATACATTATGGCCTTATGGTCTCTTGCATTTCAAAGATGGTACAAAAAAAATACAAAACAAAATTACAAAAATCTATTTTTTTCTTTTCTTTGTATTATCTTTTACCAGATCCAATTTTACTTGGTCAGTCTTTCCTTGCTTCAGGTCCTGAGCAACAGGCAGTTAGATTTTGGTATGTCATTTTAGGAGAACATTTTTAACTGACATCAATAAGGGATCATAGCTTTCACTTGGTCAGTCTATGTTATGGAAATGTTTTGTACCCTCAGTGTATAACCCACGGTATAAAAGGATGTACCCTTATTCTCTTGGGACATTCATTGGGACCTCTATCTGCAGACAGAGTTTCACAGCTCTCTGTATCTGAGGACAGAAAACATCTAAATGAAACAGGCTTCATTATACTCAAATATTTTGTTGCTTTCTCGCTAGGGACTGGAACTTGAAGATCTTTTCAAAATCTCCCACAAAAGTACCTGCCCTATCCCGAGTAGCCTACTCTCTCCCTTCGATGACAGCTGGAGCTGATAATCCTTTCACCCTCTTCCATTGCTGTTAGCTAGCTAGCTAGCTACAAATGCATTTCCAGTTTGTGTTAATTTACAATGATAAATACACCAAGATAGCTAACCAGTTAATATTAAGTTAGCTAGCTGGTGATCTTTAATTCACTTGTCTAGTTATACAGTATGTAAAATTAGCTAGCCAACATTGTTAGCAGCTCATTTGACTTAGCCTGCACACTAAGTTCCTGTAGGAAGCTAGCTAATAATACATAGTAAAAATATTTTTCTAAATATATTTACTTGCTTGAATAGGTTCTCCCAATGCCACCGTTTTCTGGGTCCTTAAAAAAACAAAATAACGGGCAATTTTCACAATGGGTGGCAGGTAGTCTAGTGGTTAGAGCATTGGGCCAGTAACCAAAAGGTTGCTAGATCAAATCCCTGAGCTTACAAGGTAAAAATGTGTCATTCTGCCCCTGAACAAGGCAGTTAACCCACTGTTCCTAGGCCATCATTGTAAATAAGAATTTGTTCTTAACTGACTTGCCTAGTTAAATAAAAATTCCAGTGGTAGCAAATTGCATCCAGCCATGTGGACGATTGGAGGACTTCCTGACTAGACTGACTTGGTCATCACTAGTTGCCACAAAGTCATAAACCCCCCCCAATCCCAGAGATTATGTTCTTAAAATTTTATTTTAAATCTAACCTTAAATGAAGACCAAAAAGCAAATATTAGGTTTTACAATATAGGTGGATTTGTGGCTGTGGTAATTAGTGGAAACCGACTGACCCTGGTCTTACAAAATAGAGCCTGGTGCGGTTGCTAAGTGATTTGTGACACAACTGCAACCCCTCTATATCATGAGGGCACTTGATTGTTTGGTTGTGTTTAATTAATTCATTCACCTGTTTTTTTTGTGTCATATAAAGAATACATCTATTGTTGGGCTGGAACAACCAATAGTCAACACAGCAGGTTGTCCTATCCCATTGAGGCCTTTGTCCTATGTGTAACAGCATAGCTTCCGTCCCTCTCCTCGCCCCTACCTGGGACCCTCTGCACACATCAACAATAGCCACCCTCGAAGCATCGTTACCCATCGCGCCACAAAAGCTGTGGCCCTTGCAGAGCAAGGGGAAACACTACTTCAAGGTCTCAGAGCGAGTGACGTCACCGATTGAAACGCTGTTAGCGCGCACCCCGCTAGCTAACTAGTCATTTCACACCGGTTACATATGCTGTAATGTCCATTCATTTCCCCTCCTCTTATGAATAAAGTTCTTAACAAATGATCATCGTGTCAGTGCCACTGGAGCTTTTATAGACAATAATGTCCTCCTGTAGGCTAGATGGAGCTCAAATTGAAGAATTTGTGTCCTCTTTCATAGACCTAGATTAGATGGTTGCATTCAAGACAAGGCCATTTTTATTGATCTGTTTGTCAGTGTCAGCAGAGTAGACCTATGCTACCCCGTCATTTGTCATTTTAAAATTATTCTGCTATTGTCTCCAGTCAAATAAAGTGTAGTAGAATTGCATGAAATGTGCTTAAGAAAGGCCACAATTTTGTCCTAAGAGAAGAAACTTCTCTGATATCAAATTGCATTTGTCACATGCACAGAATACAACAGGTGTAGACCTTACCGTGAAATGCTTACTTACAAGCCCTTAACCATCAATGCAGTTCAATAAATAGCCTATAGGCCTATGGCAATACGTTCTCAGCCATGCACAGTGATTAGATTGAGTTATAACTAAAAACCTAGATTTTGGCTATCCAATCTGAAAATGCGATGATAGATGCATGCAATGCTTTATTATGGTGGATTTTTAGGGTGAAAAATGGCTTCCCTGAAACTTGAAACTCACGCTCCTCCTATGAGAGAGACACACGCTAGATAGACTACAAACGATCTAGCTAATGTCGGCTAACTTAGTCTTGTTGTTAACACCTTGTTAGCATAACCGCTAACAGCTAAACTCAAAATGTATTAGACTTACCAGTGATGAAATGATCGGAGCAGACCCTGTACTGCCAGGTTTCTTCGCCTTTCTGACTGTCCTATCTCCCTGGTGTGTCATGATTGCGGGTAACCTGCCTTGTTAGAGCAGCTAAATACGGCACAGAAATTGACCATGGTGATATATCAATCAGTTTTAGCCATTGTTATCATGCAGCTTGGGGTAGCCAATCAGCTGTTGTTGTCTGTAGAACTGATGTGGTCTTTCATTATGGCATTTGTATTTTTTTTTTACCTTTATTTAACTAGGCAAGTCAGTCTACTCTACTTGCACATCATCATCTGCTCTTTTATCACTCCAGTGTTAATCTGATAAATTGTAATTACTTCGCTACTATGGCCTATTTATTGCCTACCTCCTCACGCCTTTTGCACACACTGTATATAGACGTTCTTTTTCCCCCCATTGTGTTATTGAATGTACGCTTGTGTAACTCTGTGTTGTTGTTTGTGTCGCACTGCTTTGCTTTATCTTGGCCAGGTCGCAGTTGTACATGAGAACCTGTTCTCAACTAGCCTACCTGGTTAAATAAAGATGAAATTAAGAACTAATTCTTATTTACAATGACGGCCAAACCCAGACGACGCTGGGCCAATTGTGTGCCGCCCTATGGGACTCCCAATCACGGCCGAATGTGATACAGCCTGGAATTGAACCAGGGACTAGTGATGCATTTTGCACTGAGATGCAATGCCTTAGACCACTGCGCCACTTAGGGGCCCAAAAAGCCCTATGCATTTACAGATGGAAATCACACAGCTTTAACGCACCAATGACTCAGTTCCTGAATATGACTCTGTTACAGAATATATGTTAATATATGTTAACTCAAACATCTACCACACAGTATGATGGGTAGTTGATGTTTGCATCCTTTCAACGACCCCTGCTGTCTCCTGTCTGGCCACAGTGGCTCCTATAGTGCCCTTCCAGGTTGTTAGGAGGGCCACCAGACTTCAATTCAGAGAGAGTGCCGGTCCCCTACGGACATTGATTTCAGCAAAGCACGGTGACATTTGGGCTAATTAGCACTGGGCAACCGTGCAGTTCACTCTATAAAAATAATCCGAAACACTTCAACCGACAGCTGTAAAAAAACAGGTTGGCGATACTTGGTAATGATGAACAGTGGCGAAGAGAGAGCCGACCAGGGATCGACGTGTCAGAGTGGAATACATCAGGATCCAGTCAGCTGTGAAGCACCTTGTTTTTCTCCCATTGTAATCAATTGAGTTCTGCCTTGGACTGTGCTTGTAATCAGACATACTGTCCTGTACCCGACTGCAGTGAGTTTTTTTCAGGTAAACCTCACAATGAAGGCGAGAAACAATATGGTGGGGGAGAGATATATTGCATTCTTAAAGGGTGGATAAATATGAGTTATGAGTTAAATGGTTACAAATGAGCAGTTAAGCTTTGTCTACGCTTTGTATAGAAAAACAAGAGTTATTTTTAATTTAATGAGCCCACTAACAGCGTATCATTCTCATTTTGACTCTACATGCAGTCTTTTTCATTTACTAGCTCAACATGAAGCTGTTTGATAGATGCATGTCTAGTGTCACATGTTATCACCACAGGAACTTTCTCCCTTGCATATATCATACTTAAATGATGCTGTATAATTTTATCCTTTTCGTAGTGACACCCTTCCTCCCTTGCCTTCCATGTTGAACCAAATACCATAGAGAAAATATTCATATGGAGTATCTTAATACGGAACATGTTCTGTGCATTGTGCCATACAAATATGAAAACAACAGTTTGGGGAAGGCCCTTTTCTGTTTCAGCATGACAATTCCCATGTGCACAAAGCGAGGTCCATACAGAAATGGTTTGTCGAGATCAGTGTGGAAGAACTTGACTAGCCTACACAGAGCCCTGACCTAAACCCCATCGAACACCTTTGGGATGAATTGGAACGCCGACTGCGAGCCAGGCCTAATCGCCCAACATCAGTGCCGACCTCACTAATGCTCTTGTGGCTGAATGGAAGTAAGTCCTCGCAGCAATGTTCCAACGTCTAGTGGAAAGCCTTCACAGAAGAGTGGAGGCTGTTATAGCAGCAAAGGGGGGGACCAACTCCATATTAATGCCCACGAATTTGGAATGAGATGTTCGACAAGCAGGTGACCACACGTTTGGTTATGTAGTGTATTTTACATGTGATAAGGCCACACAGAGGGCAAGAGACAACTGTGATAATCTGAAGTACCAAAAAAGGCCACTAGATATCATTTTACAAAATTACAAATAAACCTAAAAAGTTACCAAAATTCATACCCTCCCATTGCAACACAAATCACAGCCTGAGACAATCCATTAGTGCTTCTGGTGATCAACAGTCATAGCAGTGATTCCTTTATAGAGTGACTAACATTTTATTGGTCGCATACAAGTATTCGGCAGATGTTATTGTAGCAAAATTGTGTTCCTAGCTTCAACAGTAGTAATATCTAACAATACACACAAATCTAAAGAGTAAAAGAATGGAAGAAATAAGAAATATTGAAATATTAGGATGAGAAATGTCGGAGTCTGGAGCATATATATAAACTCAGCAAAAAAAGAAACATCCCTTTTTCAGGACCCTGTCTTTCAAAGATAATTCGTAAAAATCCAAATAACTTCACAGATCTTAATTGTACAGGGTTTAAACACTGTTCCCATGCTTGTTCAATGAACCATAAACAATTATTGAATATGCACCTGTGGAACGGTCGTTAAAAACTTCTTTGGGATTGGTGTCCCTTCCACGGGACGGTTGAGCTAACGTAGGCTAATGCGATTAGCATAAGGTTGTAAGTAACATGAACATTTCACAGGGCATAGACATATCTGTTATTTGCAGAAAGCTAAAATTCTTGTTACAGTGAAAGAATACCATGCTATTGTTTGAGGAGAGTGCAGAATTCTGAACATGAAAAGTTATTAATAAACTCATTAGGCACATTTGGGCAGTCTTGATACAACATCTAGTGGTCAAAATCTAAATTGCATCTGGGCTGGAATAATACATTATGGACTTTCTCTTGCATTTCATAATGATGGTACAAAATATCATCTTTTATCAGATCTATTCTGTTATATTCTCCTACATTCCTTTCACATTTCCACAAAGGGCAAAATGTTTCCTTTCAAATGGTACCAATAATATGCATATCCTTGCTTCAGGGCCTGAGCTACAGGCAGTTAGATTTGGGCACGTCATTCAGGCAGAAATTGAGAAAAAGGGGCGTATCCTTAAGACACTAACAGCTTACAGACGGTAGGAAAATAAGGTCCCAGTTATGAAAACTTAGGACACTAAAGAGGCCTTTCTACTGACTCTGAAAAACACCAAAAGAAAGATGCCCAGGGTCCTTGCTCCTCTGGGTGAACGTGCCTTAGGCATGCTGCAAGGAGGCATGAGGACTGCAGATAAATTGCAATGTCCATACTGTGTGACGCCTATGACAGTAATACAGGGAGACAGGACAGACAGCTGATCGTCCTCGCAGTGGCAGACCACGTGTAACAACCCCTGCACAGGATCAGTACATCCGAACATCACACCTGCGGGACAGGTACAGGATGGCAACAACAACTGCCCGAGTTACATCAGGAATGCACAATCCCTCCATCAGTGCTCAGACTGTCTGCAATAGGCTGAGAGAGGCTGGACTGAGGGCTTGTAGGCCTGTTGGCTTGTAGGTCTGAGGGCTTGTAGGTCCTCTCCAGACATCACCGGCAACAACGTCGCCTATGGGCACAAACCCACCATTGCTGGACCAGACAGGACTGGCAAAAAGTGCTCTTCACTGACGAGTCGCGGTTTTGTCTCACCAGAGGTGATGGTCGGATTCACCTTTATCGTCAAAGGAATGAGTGTTACACCGAGTCCTGTACTCTAGAGCGGGATCGATTTGGAGGTGGAGGGTCTGTCATTGTCTGGGGTGGTGTGTCACAGCATCATTGGACTGAGCTTGTTGTCATTGCAGGCAATTCCAATGCTGTGCGTTACAGTGAAGACATCCTCCTCCCTCATGTGATACCCTTCCTGCAGGCTCATCCTGATAGGACTCTCCAGCATGACAATGCCACCAGCCATACTGCTCGTTCTGTGCATGATTTCCCTCAAGACAGGAATGTCAGTGTTCTGCCATGGCCAGCAAATCTCAATCCCATTGGGACCTGTTGGATTGGAGGGTGAGGGCTAGGGCCATTACCCCCAGAACTGTCCTGGAACTCGCAGGTGCCTTGGTGGAAGAGTTGGGTAACGGGCAAATCTGGTGCAGTCTATGAGGAGGAGATGCACTGCAATACTTAATGCAGCTGGTGGCCACACCAGATACTGACTGTTACTTTTGATTTTGACCCCCACTTTATTCTGTGGAACTTGTACAGTTTATGTCTCAGTTGTTGAATCTTGTTATGTTCATACAAATATTTGCACATGCTTAGTTTGCTGAAAATAAAATGCAGTTGACAGTGAGAGGACGTTTCTTTTTTTTTTGCTAAGTTTATATACAGTACCAGTAAAAAGTTTGGACACACCTACTCAATCAAGGGTTTTTCTTTAGTTTTACTATTTTCTACATTGTAGAATAATAGTGAAGACATCAAAACTATTAAATAACACACATGGAATCATGTGGTAACCAAAAAAGTGTTAAACAAGTAAAAAGATATGTTATATTTGATATTCTTCAAAGTAGCCACCCCTTGCCTTGATGACAGCTTTGCACACCCTTGGCATTCTCTCAACCAGCTTCATGAGGTAGTAACCTGGAATGCATTTCAATTAACTGGTGAACCTTGTTAAACGTTAATTTGTGGAATTTCTTTCCTTCTTAATGCGTTTGAGCCAATCAGTTGTGTTGTGACAAGGTAGGGGTGGTATACAGAAGACAGCCCTTTTTGGCAAAAGACCAAGTCCATATTATGGCAAGAACAGCTCAAATAAGCAAAGAGAAACAACAGCCCATCATTACTTTAAACTTCTTAAGGATAGGTGTCACACTAGCGGATCAACTTCCAGTAAAACTTGAGGGCGCGTAATTCAAATAAATTCGAATAGTTATTATAGCAGTTAAACAATTAGGTACATATAAGTGTCTTATATCGTCTGAAAGCTAAATTCTTGTTAATCTAACTGCACTGTCCAATTTACAGTAGTTATTACAGTGAAAACATGCCATGCGATTGTTTGAGGACGGCGCCCCACATCCAAATATTTTTCCACCGGCACAGGTTTCATACATTCACATATAAAGATTAAATAATCACTTACTTTTTTAAAATCTTCCTCTGATTTGTCATCCAAAGGGTCCCAGAGATAACATGTAGTGTCGTTTTGTTAGATAAAATCATTTTTTATATCCCAAAATGTCTGTAAAGTTAACGCCATCAATTTGAGCAATCCACTCATTCAACTTGCAGAGAAAGGAATTAAAAAAATCTACCCCTAACCTTTGTTTCACCAAGTCAAAATATGTTTGTATTTACTCCTCAGACACCCTAAAATGTAATCAAACTATAATATATATTTCGTAAAGAAGTATGTTCAATAAGAAACCGATTTTAGCAGGTGCGCAACTTCATCATGGCACACGATGACACCAATTTTCAAGACTGTGTCCTCATACAAAAAAAAAATCGTATTCGTTTTTTGAAGTTACAATCCTGAAACTTTGAACATAGACTGCTGACACCCTGTGGAAGCCATAGGAAGGGAGCTATTTTACAATACAAGCTTTCTCTTGCATTTCTAACAGGATGGTCTCTCAAAAAAGAAAATCGGTTGGTTATTCTTTTGATTTTCTCTTACCATATCTATTGTGTTATATTCTCATACATTATTTAAACATTTCTACAAACTTCAATGTGTTTTCTTTCCAATGGTATCAATAATATGCATATCCTGGCCTCAGGGCCTGAGCTACAGGCAGTTTGCTTTTGGCACGTCATTCAGGCGGAAATGGAGAAAAAGGGGCCTGATTCCCTAATTAAGACACGAAGGTCAGTCAATTCGGAAAATCTCAAGAACTTTGAAAGTTTCTTCAAGTGCAGTCACAAAAACCATCAAGCGCTATGATGAAACTGGCTCTCATGAGGACCGCCACTGGAAAGGAAGACCCAGAGTTACCTCTGCTGCAGAGGATAAGTTCATTAGAGTTACCAGCCTCAGAAATTGCAGCTCAAATAAATGCAAAGTAACAGACCCATCTCAACATCAACTGTTCAGAGGAGACTGCTTGAATCAGGCCTTCATGGTCCAATTCCGCAAAGAACCCACTACTAAAGGACACCAATAATAAGAAGAGACTTGATTGGGCCAAGAATTCCAGGTGAAGCATTCCAGGTGAAGCTGGTTCCAGGTGAAGCTGGTTGAGAGAATGATAAGCGTGTGCAAAGCTGTCATCAAGGCAAAGGGTGGCTACTTGAAGAATCTAAAATATAACATATTTTGATTTGTGTAAAACTATTTTTTGGTTACTACATTCTACAATGTAGAAAATAGTAAAAATAAAAGAAAAACCACAAAAACAGTATAGTACGGCAATTTTATAATCCATACAGACAGAGGCTTGCTTCTTTGACTCTGCCACTAGTTGTGGTCTACAACACTGGTGTGCAATAGCACGCAACAGTTTCTAAGCACATCAAGAACATTTACCCTTTCCCTTTAATGTTCCTTTCTTCCTGTCCCAGCACCTGATTCCCAAAGTGGGGCATCTGTCAGTACAGCACCTGGAGCTGTCATCCCCCCTGGGTCTCTCTGTTGTGGGGGGGAGCAGTGGGGGTCCACAGAGATGACAGCCTCACAACAGGGAGATGAAGGTGTGGTTGTCTAGATGGGTGGAGAGAGGGACCACTCTGCAAAGCTGGGCCAAGTGATAAGACACACCACTAAACCCAGTGTTTATGGGGAGGTGATGGTGGGCCAACCAATACTCAGTGTGGGTGTGTTTCTCTCTCTCTCACATTCACTTTCTCGCTTTCACTGGAGCTGCTGCATCCTGGCACTTTCAGAGACAAGCCCCAGATGAGCTGAGAGCAGCTGGGACTTGTGATAAATTCCAGAGCAAAGCATCGTCTCTCACAGGTAAGATGTTTTTTCTGAACAGAGCACAGTATTTGGTTAGTTGCATTATGCAGAGAATTTTGTAGTGGTTCAGTAATGGTTGAGTTCATTCTTAGTGCTAGGTTATCCACCTTACTATTGTTGATCCCTTATGTCCTTAGGTTAATGAATATGTCATAAGCAAAATTTGTATATCATAAGTATACATGATGGTGTGTTCCAACCTCCATGATTGATTGATGACACCTCTCTCTCTCGAAAATCAAGTGTATGCTAAACCCCCTGGCTGATATTGTTCATTTTAAGTAGCCTATACTAGAGAGATTTGAAGTTTGAAATACATTTGCTAATATGGGCAATAGTTAAATGGGACAATTGATGTCTAGAACCATCAAACTAGTAGCAGTAGTTTAAAGGATAATAAAATAAACTGTGGTGCACATTAATGTTATAAACGTATCGTTCTATTTATCGTTATTGCATCAATTCAGGCAATTAATCGCAATATGGATTTGTCCATATCGTCCAGCTTTAGAATATAGCTAAAAAATTTAAACAGCTAGACAGACAGAGACAGACAGAGAGAGAGAAACATTATTTTCTGACTTGACATTTTGCACTGCTTTGGTGGAATTCTCCTCTACAGACAAAACACCAGTCTCAACGTCAACAGTGAAGAGGCGACTCCGGGATGCTGGCCTTCTAGGCAGAGTTGCAAAGAAAAAGCCATATCTCAGACTGGCCAATAAAAAGAAAAGGTTAAGATGGGCAAAAGAACACAGACACTGGACAGAGGAACTCTGCCTAGAAAGCCAGCATCCCGGAGTCGCCTCTTCACTGTTGATGTTGAGACTGGTGTTTTGTGGGAACTATTTAATGAAGCTATCAGTTGATGACTTGTGAGGCGTCTGTTTCTCAAACTAGACACTAATGTACTTGTCCTCTTGCTCAGTTGTGCACCGGGGCTTCCCACTCCTCTGTCTATTCTGGTTAGAGCCAGTTTGCGTTGTTCTGTGAAGGGAGTAGTTGTTATAGATTTTATGTTTAATGACTAAATGTTTGTACATCTAAGAATATTCCATTCTGAAAATGTATGCAATAGAGATAGGGTTATAAGACAAATGGTAGTTCAATTGATGTGTGTGTGTCTATAAATGAATATTGTGGAGAGTGGAACAGGCTGGTACAACTTGTGAGAAGAAGTCTGTGAGAACAAAGCATTCTTAGTTCTAATCAGACATATGTGGGAAGGCTTCTGGTCCTAGGGACGGGAGGGACTGTTAGGAGCTGTCCAAGGTTGACTTATATTGCAAAGATTGTGATAAGGAATGAATGGGTACTGTGGGAAAACACGATTTCCTGGAAAGGGTGGGGAATATGGTGGGGCCTTTGTATTTTTTGTATTTCAACATTGTACCATATAAAAGACTGTGTACACCTTTTAAGATCAGAGCTCTCGCGTGAATAAACACTTTTACCTTTGACCATTGTAGACTGGGCTCCTGTCTGTCTTATTTCAACCAGTATCTTACAAATTCTGGGTTACAGACGGAGTTGTTTAATTGAAGTTCAGTTTGTGAACATTGAACACAAAATGTCTATAACAGTAGTACACAGCGTTGTACGAGATGTTCAGTTTCTTGGCATGTTCTCGCATATAATAGCATTCAATTCTCAGAACAAGAATAGACTGACGAGTTTCAGAAGAAAGTTCTTTGTTTCTGTCCATTTTGAGCCTGTAATCGAACCCACAAATGTTGATGCTCCAGATACTCTGAAGGCCAGTTTTATTGCTTCTTTAAATCAGGACTACAGTTTTCAGCTGTGCTAACATAGGGTTTTCTAATGATCAATTAGCCTTTTAAAATGATAAACTTGGATTATCTAACACAACATGGAATTGGATAACAGGAGTGATGGTTGCTGATAATGGGCCTCTGAATGCCTAAGTAGATATTCCATAAAATAATCTGCAGTTTCCAGCTACAATCATCATTTACAACATTAACAATGTCTACACTGTATTTCTGATCAATTTGATGTTATTTTAAATGGATCAAAAATGTGATTTTCTTTCAAAAACAAGGACATTTCTAAGTGACCCCAAACTTTTGAACAGTAGTGTATATATATATTCTTTAACAGGACAAATCTGAGGGGGCATGTGCCCCTGTGCCCCTTATGGGCATGACACCTCTGGGTGTCATAATGCACTGCTGTACTAAAGTCAATTCAGAACTAACTTGCTGAGATGTTCTGTTGCAGATTCAAAGCCAGATTAACTCATTGCAGAATGTATCCATAATAATGAATGAATAAGCATATTTATTTGACAAATATAGACCTGGTCACCTATCAATGTCACGTCCTGGCCATAGTGAGCCCTCTGCCCTTTGTGTCATGCACAAAGTAGATGTCCTAACCGACTTGCCAAAACGATAGTTTGTTAAGAAGAAATTTGTGGAGTGGTTGAAAAACGAGTTACTACTTACGGAGTGGTGGGGCGCTAGTGTTGCATAGTCATCAAAAGCTCTGCTTCTTGGCAATATCACAGCGTTGTCAGATTTCAAAAAGGCTTTACGGCGAAAGCACAACATTTGATTGTTTGAGGGTAGCACCTCCAATATTTTTCCATAGCATAAATTCATAAACCATCGCGGTTCACACAAAACACATTTCACAGCGAAAACAAATACCTTACCTTTTGAAGAGCTTCTGCTGAGGGCTTCCCAAGTGTCCAACGAAGACATCCAATGGTTCTTTTGTTAGAAAAAGTCATTTATTATATCCATAAATCTCTGTTTGGTTGGCGCGTTATGATCATAAAATACAGCGTCCACTCGCCCATTGAGCCGTAAAGAGAACACGTTCAACCTATACCTATACACTTGTCGAAGAACAATCAAACATCATTGATAATGTATCCTTAGGAACACTTTTATGTATATTTACTATAATATTTCAACTGGATTATAAACTGGACGATAGGAAAGGAAAAAACCACAGCGCGCGCGAGCCTGTGAACGCGCGCATCCTCTTCTGTTTCCTTCCGATGACCAGTTCGAAATTCTTCTTCTATTACCATCCAGAGCAACTATAACATCACCAAACACTGTCTAGAGACTGTTGACATCCAGTGGAAGCAATAGGTATTGCAATCTTACTCCCAGAAATGGCTGTTTTCAATAGGGAGGGGTTCAAAATGAGGCAATATGTCAAAAACACTTTTTCCAGGACAGAAATTCCTCTGGTTTTCGCCTGCTATATCCGTTCTGTTATACTCACAGACATTATGTTAACACTTTTAGAAACGTCAGAGTGTTTCATATCCAATAGTACTAATTATGTGCATATCCTAGTTTCTGGGCCTGAGTGGGAGGCGTTTTACTTTGGGCACGCCAGACTCTCCAAAACCGTCACCTTTGGGAGCCGCTCCCTAAGAAGTTAATGACTCCAACCTAAGCGTATGTAAACTTCCGACTTCAACTGTACATACCCCAACCAGAAGCCATGGATTACAGGCAACTTCCGCACTGAGCTAAAGGGTAGAGCTGCTGCTTTCAAGGAGCGGGACTCTTACCCGGAAGCTTATAAGAAATCCCGCAATGCCCTCCGACGAACCATCAAACAGGCAAAGCGTCAATACAGGACGAAGATTGAATCGTACTACACCGGCTACGATCCTCGTCGGATGTGGCAGGGCTTGCAAACTATTACAGACTACAAAGGGAAGTACAGCCGAGAGCTGCCCAGTTACACGAGCCTACCAGACGAGCAAAATTACTTCTATGCTTGCTTCGAGGCAAGTAACACCGAAGCATGCATGAGAGCATCAGCTGTTCTGGATGACTGTGTGATCACGCTCTCCATAGCCGATGTGAGTAAAACCTTTAAATTGGTCAACATTCACAAGGCCGCAGGGCCAGACGGATTACCGGGATGTGCATTCCGAGCATGCGTTGACCAACTGGCAAGTGTCTTCACTGACATTGTCAACCTGTGCCTGACTGAGTCTGTAATACCAACATGTTTCAAGCAGACCACCGTAGTCCCTGTGCCCAAGAACACTATGGTAACATGCCTAAATGACAACCGACCAGTATCACTCACATCTGTAGCCATGAAGTGCTTTGAAAGGCTGGTCATGGCTCACATCAACACCATTATCCCAGAAACCCTAGACCCACTCCAATTTGCATACCACCCCAACATATCCACAGATGATGCAATCTCTATTGCACTCCACACTGCCCTTTCCCACCTGGACAAAAGGAACACCTATGTGAGAATTCTATTCATGGACTACAGCTCAGCGTTCAACACCATAGTGCCCTCAAAGCTCATCACTAAGCTAAGGACCCTGGGACTAAACACCTCCCTCTGCAACTGGATCCTGGACTTCCTGACGGGCCGCCCCCAGGTGGTAAGGGTAGGTAACAACACATCTGGCGCGCTGATCCTCAACATGGGGGCCCCTTAGAGGTGGGTGCTCAGTCGCCTCCTGTACTCCCTGTTCACTCATGAGTGCATGGCCAGGCACGACTCAAACACCATCATCAAGTTTGCAGATGATCAGGTAGGCCTGATCACCTACAACGAAGAGACAGCCTATAGGGAGGAGGTCAGAGACCTGGCCGTGTGGTGCCAGGACAACAACCTCTCCCTCAACGTGATCAAGACAAAGGACATGATTGTGGACTACAGAAAAAGGGCTGAGCACATCCACATTCTCATCAACGGGGCTGCAGTGGAGCAGGTTGAGAGTTTGAAGTTCCTTGGTGTCCACATCAGCAACAAACTATCATGGTCCAAACACACTAAGACAGTCATGAAGAGGGCACGACAAAGCCCATTCCCCCTCAGGAGACTGAAAAGATTTGGCATGGGTCCACAGATCCTCAAAAGGTTCTACACCTGCACCATCAAGAGCATCCTGACGGGTTGCATCACTGCCTGGTATGGCAACTGCTTGGCCTCTGACTGCAAGGCACTACAGAGGGTAGTGCGTACGGCCCAGTACAGTACATCACTGGGGCCAAGCTTCCTGCCATCCAGGACCTCTATACCAGGCAGTGTCAGAGGAAGGCCCATAAAATTGTCAAAGACTCCAGCCACCCTAGTCATTGACTGTTCTCTCTGCTACCGGAGCACCAAGTCTAGGTCCAAAATGCTTCTTAAAACCTATTAGTGAGTGTTCGGAGGTTTGGAGAGTCTGGCGTGCCCAAAGTAAAATGTCTGGTACTCAGGCCCAGAAACTAGGATATGCACATAATTGGTAGTATTTGATAGAAAACACTGAAGTTTCTAAAACTGTTAAAATCATGTTTGTGAGTATAACAGCATTGATTTGCCAGGCAAAAACCAGAGAAAATCCATCCAGAAAATGTGATTCTGTGAAGTGACACTTTTCCCATTGATTTGCTATTGAAAGGAGGGGGGATACAGCTCCCAGATTGCAGTACCTATGGCTTCCACTAGATGTCAACAGTCTTTAGACAAGGTTTCAGGCTTTTATCTTGAATAACTAAGGAGTAAGAGATGTTCTTCCGTGAAGTGAAGTGTCCTGTAATGGTTTATGCGCGTGACAGTGAGCACGCTCTTAGCTATTTTTATTTTCTGTTCAACAGGCTATATTCCGTCTGAAATATTATCATTTATATTCATATTAGGGTATCTGAGTATTGATTAGAAACGCTGTTTGACTTCTTTCGACAAACTTTACCGGTACTTTTGGGATATTGTTTGTCTGCATGGATGAACGCTTTTGAGCTGGTGGATTACTGAACAAAACGCGCCAACCAAACGGAGCTTTATGGATATAAAGAGGGACTTTATCGAACAAAAGGACCATTTATTGTGTAGCTGGGACCCTTGGGATTGCCATCAGATGAAGATCTTCAAAGGTAAGCTATTTATTTTATAGTTATTTCTGAGTTTTGTGACACCCCGTCCTGGTTATGTTTTTATACTAATTGAATATGTGTGCGGGGCGCTGTCCTCAAACAATCAAATGCTATGCTTTTGCCGTAAAGCTTTTGAAGAGTGTGCAACACTTGTATTTTCATGAATGGTTTATATTACTACTTTTGTATTTTGAATTTGGCGCTCTGCATTTTTCCGGATGTTGTCGCAGGTGGGGCGCTGTCGCCCCACTGCTCCCTAAGAAGTTTTAACAACTTCTACCTCCAATCCATAAGACTCCTGAACAGGTATTCAAAGGGCTACCCAGACCGCTCTTTCACGCTGCTACTCTCTGTTTATTATCTATGCATAGTCACTTTAACTCTACAGTACCTACATGTACATATTAGCTCAATTGCCTCAACTAGCCAGTGCTCTCACACATTGACTCTGTACCGGTACATCCTGTATATAGCCTCGCTATTGTTATTTTACTGCTGTTTAATTATTTGTTGATTTTATTTTTAAAAATGTTATCTATTTTTACTTTTTTCTTAAAGCATTGTTGGGGGCTTGTAAGTAAGCATTTCACTGTAAGATCTACACCTGTTCTATTCGGCGCATGTGACAAATACAATTATATATATTTTTTGGTGGGGAGATCTACGTGAACACAAGGTGCTTGGCTGATGCAACAGGGACTTTGAATCTGTGCAGGAAATGGATAGGAAAGCACTAATAGCCCTGCATCATGAAAACATCTGTCTGTAGACGTTCCAAACTCCCAAACAGCTGCAGCTCATCTGCTTATTGGTCTGGTAATCAATCACAGATTAAAGCCAAGCCAGCAGTTCAGAGAAATTATGGGTGAATTCACGATTATCAAGAGGGAGTGAGCGCTGAAGCATGGGAACTATGGAAGCTCACTAGGGTAATCCCAATGCAAATATTGTGTGTTTACCTTCTCAACCACTTCAGTTCATGTAGAACTTAGAGTAGAGTTACGAATCGCATGTTTAGCCTAGGGTGCTTAACATTTCCTACAAGCTCTGCCACGTTGGTGTGAATGCAGCCAAAATCCTAGTTCTTTCACATACTGTCTTTGATTCATGTATCATTGTTTCCGAAATCCATGTACATGACATCCATTGTAAAGAACACCATACAACTTCTTATTGCACCTCTTTAGGAGGCAATACAGAGTAAATATACAAGGATGTGTTGAGACCACAGTTTCCCCAACCAGTGTGCCGTGTCATATCAATGCCACTATTTAGATTAGATAAGATATCTTTATTGTCTGTTGATCACAGAAATTATGCTGTGTGTACAGAAAATGCAAAGGATCAAAACCAAAAACAGGACTGACAGAGGACTACCATTTCTTAAAAAATATACTGAAATAGACGTAGAACATAAAAGTAGAGTATTGTGAGGGCTGATTCACGGCTAAATGTTTTCGCGGCTAAATGTTTTAAGAAAATGCACACGTCTCCATGGTGCTGTGCTCAATTTTTTATGCGTATTGACACTAGGCTCCAGGGAGAATCTCGGCCATCTATATGTAACACGCTCTGGCTCAAAGGAGAAATTGAATAGAACTTAGACCTTGTTTCCAATGTCCTCTCTGACTTTGTGATCAGTCAAATCCCTGACCGGTAGAATGCATGGCTTTATCCCCTCTGAAATCCATCAAAAAAATATTAAACTTTCTCTCTATGTGTGTGAGTGCGTGTGTGTGTGTGTGTGTGTGTGTGCTCTAGCAGGCCTGCCTCTGAGCATAGTAATCCTTTCCATGTGCTTTACACAGCTCTCAACCCTGTCTCTCCATCTCAATCTGCTTCAGGTCTAGTTTCGTGTTAGAAAACCAAATCAAACATCCTGTGGCAGGAGAAAAGCCAAACACACCACACACTGAGTCCCACATGCCAAAGGGGAGAGAAGGGTACCTATCAGCATGTCATTCCATGCCAACCTGTCATCACTCAGATTTCAAAGTAGCCAGTCTGCCAGGCCAGATATTTTTCAGGACAGATGAGAGCTGCTGAAAGCAGGTGGACATGACGCAAGCTGCGTTTCCATTTGGAGTTGGGCTCCTAACAAATCTCCTAACAAAGTGTGAAATATGGACACGTCTGCTACATACAGTGGGTCAAAAAAGTATTTAGTCAGCCACCAATTGTGCAAGTTCTCCAACTTAAAAAGATGAGAGAGGCCTGTAATTTTCATCATAGGTACACTTCAACTATGACAGACGAAATGAGAAAAAGAAATCCAGAAAATCACATTGTAGGATTTTTTATTTCTTTATTTGCAAATTATGGTGGAAAATAAGTATTTGGTCAATAACAAAAGTTTCTCAATACTTTGTTATATACCCTTTGTTGGCAATGACAGAGGTCAAACGTTTTCTGTAAGTCTTCACAAGTTTTTCACACACTGTTGCTGGTATTTTGGCCCATTCCTCCATGCAGATCTCCTCTAGAGCAGTGATGTTTTGGGGCTGTCGCTGGGCAACACGGACTTTCAACTCCCTCCAAAGATTTTCTATGGGGTTGAGATCTGGAGACTGGCTAGGCCACTCCAGGACCTTGAAATGCTTCTTCTGAAGCCACTCCTTCGTTGCCCGGGCGGTGTGTTTGGGATCATTGTCATGCTGAAAGACCCAGCCACGTTTCATCTTCAATGCCCTTGCTGACGGAAGGAGGTTTTCACTCAAAATCTCACGATACATGGCCCCATTCATTCTTTCCTTTACACGGATCAGTCGTCCTAGTCCCTTTGCAGAAAAACAGCCCCAAAGCATGATGTTTCCACCCCCATGCTTCACAGTAGGTATGGTGTTCTTTGGATGCAACTCAGCATTCTTTGTCCTCCAAACACGACGAGTTGAGTTTTTACCAAAAAGTTATATTTTGGTTTCATCTGACCATATGACATTCTCCCAATCCTCATCTGGATCATCCAAATGCTCTCTAGCAAACTTCAGACGGCCTGAACATGTACTGGCTTAAGCAGGGGGACACGTCTGGCACTGCAGGATTTGAGTCCTGGCGGCGTAGTGTGTTACTGATGGTAGGCTTTGTTACTTTGGTCCCAGCTCTCTGCAGGTCATTCACTAGGTCCCCCCGTGTGGTTCTGGGATTTTTGCTCACCGTTCTTGTGATCATTTTGACCCCACGGGGTGAGATCTTGCGTGGAGCCCCAGATCGAGGAAGATTATCAGTGGTCTTGTATGTCTTCCATTTCCTAATAATTGCTCCCACAGTTGATTTCTTCAAACCAAGCTGCTTACCTATTGCAGATTCAGTCTTCCCAACCTGGTGCAGGTCTACAATTTGGTTTCTGGTGTCCTTTGACAGCTCTTTGGTCTTGGCCATAGTGGAGTTTGGAGTGTGACTGTTTGAGGTTGTGGACAGGTGTCTTTTATACTGATAACAAGTTCAAACAGGTGCCATTAATACAGGTAACGAGTGGAGGACAGAGGAACCTCTTAAGGAAGAAGTTACAGGTCTGTGAGAGCTATAAATCTTGCTTGTTTGTATGTGACCAAATACTTATTTTCCACCATAATTTGCAAATAAATTCATTAAAAATCCTACAATGTGATTTTCTGGATTTTTTTCCCTCATTTTGTCTGTCATAGTTGAAGTGTACCTATGATGAAAATTACAGGCCTCTCTCATCTTTTTAAGTGAGAGAACTTGCACAATTGGTGGCTGACTAAATACTTTTTTGCCCCACTGTATGTAGGATCTTTATTTCAACCAGTTTGTTACAGCAGGAAAAAAATCCTGCAGTAACAGGAAATGTGAATAGTTATGTGGATTATAACTAATGGGAATTTCTGTAGAGGTTGATACATTTTCCGTTAGGACAAATCAAGTCTGACATTTCAAAGTGGAAATTACAAGTTTGCATTTCTCAGCAACAAAATAGTGATTAAATGAAGATCTTACATCTGTATTCAATCTGCATGGGGATAGCTAGTTCTGGGAAGACAGGGAGGGGGTTGGATTAATGTACTACTGTAAAGCAGTAGAGGGGCTGGATCTGGGGGAAACTGATGGACTGTCCTTAGTTACTTGGCCTCCATACCATCACTTCTCAAGTATCCCAAGTCAGACACAAAGGGAGTAGGAGGAAAAGAAAGACCAGGAAGTGAGAGAGGAGGGTGGAAGTTGAAGGTGTGAGTGTGAGATAAAACAGCTGTCATATTCACACACTTCCACTCCTAAACTCTGTTTTGTATGTTGGGCAGTCATATTCAATATAATTTCTCTGTCTCTTTACAGAAATCCATTTACCTTGCCAAAAATGTTTAGCTACCATCTTTAATCCTTTGAAAAATGCATCCGTAACTGTTATAGGGATCTTAACCTTTGTGCACTCGAGGAGTTAAATAGTTTGTCTTTTTTTTATTAAAACAGTTATTATCCTGGGTGACCTAAATTATGATATGGAAATGCAGGCATCAGACAATCTAAAAGACATGTGTAATGCTGTAAACCTAACCCAGCTGGATACTAAGCCTATACGGCCCAACCCTAACTATCCTTCAAAGTCAACTTTGATTGATCTTATCCTAACAAATTCACCAGAGAAAGTGTCTTCGCCCAAGACATTAGTGACCATTGCCCAGTTGTTGGTGTTAGAGAGGTGAAAATACAAATACTAAGCCTTGTGTCATCACAAAGAGGAACTTTAAAAACTTCAGTAAATAGTATTTTTTACATTATCTTTATTTTAGTGACCTTAATTGTATTTCAGTTTTCCCTGAACCTGATTTAGCTTTGAGCCTTTTTAAAGATGTCTTCAATACTATTGTGAATAATCATGCTCCCTTAAAAAAAGGGTTAAAAGGTAGATTGAATGCTTGGTACACTCCGGAATGATCAGAAGTCATTCATAAAAGGGATGATGCTTGTGTCAAGGCCAGGAACACAGGCTTAGGACCGGACTGGTAAGCTTTTAAGCAACTGAGGAATCATTGTGTAAGACAAATCAGAAAGGCTAAATCTGATTATTATGTAACCGTCTATCGGATTGTAATGGGAATCCAACAAAATTCAGGAAAACTGTAAATCCCTGAAGGATTCTACTTCCTACTCTCTGCCACAGCAAATTAATTCAAACACTGGCCTCATTACGGAAAAAATGCATTGATGCATTTAATCGCCATTTTATTTCAGCGGGCTATCTCTTTTAAAGAACTTCTAAGCCAATTCGCAATGATATTGGGCTGGATGCTGAATGATCATAATTATAGTCAAAGCTTTTAGGCTATTTACAGAAAGCAATAGACAACCATAAATCCACAGTGGCCGACCAATTGTTGGCTTAATAACCACATTTTTATATTTAACATTGTTATCAGAAAATATTCCAAAAGTATGGAAATCAGCTCTTGTGCTGCCACTCCATAAGGGCTGGGATAGTAGTGATCTTAATAATTATAGCCCCATTTCAAGGATTCCTTGTCTAGCTAAGATTCTTGAATCCTTGGTAAATGTACAACTTTGGAAAATGTATTTTGAATGTAAACCAATCAGGGTTTCGGCCTGGGCATAGCACTATTACAGTAACCACTTAGTTGTTAATGATCTTGTCAATACCTTAGACATTAAAATGAAATGTGCTGCTTTGTTTGTGGACCTGTCAAAAGCTTTTGATATTGTTGATCATGCTATTTCATTGAATACGTTGTCCTCGAGAGGCCTGAGCTCTGACGCTTGTTCATGGTTTCATGATTATCTTAGTGACAGAACTCAGGCCATCGTGATTGATCGGGTTAAGTCTGAATTTCCGGAAGTACATAAAGGTGTACCACAGGAGTCGATTTCTGCATTATTTATATTAACACCATTGGTCAATCTGTTTAAAATGGTAAACTTCATCTATGTGTATGCAATTATGTATGCTATTGCCCCGGCTGTTGATCTGTCTGTGTCAAAACTAGTCCGATTTTATAGCAATGCAGGAATCCCTATGCTGATTTAAAATGTATGCTTAGGCACATTTGGAATGATATGGATGAGCTGGTTAATAAGAAGCTAAGTTTTAAAGTTGTCTTTTACTACAGAAACAGATCGTGCCTTTCTCTAAGCAGTAGGAAGCAGATTATTAAGCCTACATTTTTATCCGTTCTTGATTATGGTGATATTATTCATCAAAGTGCAGCTGCTACTACTCTTAAACCTTTGGATGCGATCTACCATTGTGCCTGTTGCTTTGTTACAGCTGACAGTTTTGATACTCATCACTGCATCCTGTATCAAAAGGTTGTCTGGACTTCGCTAAAGACCAGTAGATCTCTAGACCAGTAGATTCAAAATACAGTTTAGAATATTGATGAGGGACTTATTTGTGAAGGAATGTACCTGTTTTCTGGGTGATTTGTGATGTTTTATATGAGCTTCCCATGACTGTGTTGTTGGTTTTTTGTGTGTGTGTGTGTGTGTGTATACACACACACACACACACACACACACACACACACACACACACACACACACACACACACACACACACACACACACACACACACACACACCGTGTATAGGTTGGGTATAATGTGTATATTTATGTTGTATATACAGGGTGCATGTGTTAAATAGACCTACAGTGCATTCAGAAAGTATTCAGACCCCTTGACTTTTTCCACATTTTGTTATGTTACAGCCTTATTCTAAAATAGGTTAAATAGTTTTACTCATCAATCTACACACACTAACCCATCACAACAGTAGGTCTCAACATGTAGGATCTTACACTACATCACCAACAGTATGTGGACACCCCTTTAAATTAGTGGATTCGGCTATTTCAGCCACACCCGTTGCTGACAGGTATATAAAATCGAGCACACGGCCATGCAATCTCCATAGACAAACATTGGCAGTAGAATGGCCTTATGAAGAGCTCAGTGACATTCAACTTTGCACTGTCATAGGATGCCAGCTTTTCGGGTTTGTCAAATGTTTGCTCTACAAGAGCTGCCCCTGTCAACTGTAAGTGCTGTTACTATGAAGTGGAAGCGTCTCGGAGCAACAATGCATCAGCTAGATTGGTGTAAAGCTCACCGCCATTGGACTCTGGAGCAGTGGAAACACGTTCTCTGGATAGATTAATCACGCTTCACTATCTGGCAGTCCGACGGACGAAGACGGAGACTAGGAGAACGTTTCATGACCCAATGCATAGGGACAACTGTAAAGTTTGGTGGAGGAGGAATGTCTGGGGATTTTTTTCATGGTTTGGGCCAGGCCCCTTAGTTCCAGTGAAGGGAAATCTTAACGCTACAGCATACAATGACATTCTAGATGATTCTCTGCTTCCAGCTTTGTGGCAACAGTTTGGGGAAGGCCCTTTCCTGTTTCAGCATGACAATGCCCCTGTGCACAAAGCGAGGTCCATACAGAAATGGTTTGTTGAGATCTGTGTGGAAGAACTTGACTGGCCTGCACAGAGCCCTGACCTCAACCCCATCAAACACTTTTGGGATTAATTGGAACCCCTACTGCAGGCCTAATCGCCCAACATCAGTGCCTGACCTCCCTAATGTTCCTCTGGCATAATGGAGGCAAGTCCCCGCAGCTACGTTATAACAATTAGTGGAAAGCAATCCCAGAAGAGTGGAGGCTGTTATAGCTGCAATGGGTGGTCCAACTCCATATTAATACCCATGATATTGGAATGAGATGTTCGACGAGCAGGTGTCCACATACTTTTGGTAATGTAATGTAAGTTGAACAACCTGTTGCAGGAGACCTTTCCTGCAATGCAGGAAATGTAAAACTTAGTGTATTTGAAGTTTTAAAAGGATTCTGAAGTTTGTAATTTCCACTTGATTTTCCCTTGCGAAAAATGTATCTATCCATACAAAAATGTCCATTAATTATAGTCCACATAATAATTTACATTTTCCTGTTGCTGCAGGATTATTTTCCTTCTGTAGCAAACTGTCTCAAATGAAGATCCTACATCCTTTCAGAAGTTATGCATTTTTTAAAAATATTTGTTATATGTTATATTTTTGATGCAGACTCAGTGTTGTCAAGCCCTACTGGATGAATTGGAATGTCTTTGTGACTGTTTCATTATTTCAAATTGGCGTGTGGGGGAGAATACAGACCATCAAGCACACAAACCTTCATGAACGACAGGGAATGACAGATCTAGAACAAACATGCTAGTTAGGGTAGTGAAGCCCACACAATTTGAATACATCATTTCAGAGAAGAAGAAAGAACAAGTTCAGCATGACTCAGACCTACCATCCTCCCCAACCTCCTACCTACTCTGCAACCCACCCCCCATCCAGACTTCTGCTCATGTCTGTGGCCAACAGTGTCCTACTCAATCATGTCTTCCTTTGCTGTCACTTCCCTCCCGCTACACCCCACCATTGGTGCAGGCAAAACATGCTCCCCTGCTTATGCACTCTCAAACATAACAAAACCCCTGAAAATATTTCTCACTGTGAACATGTTGCAAATGTACATCATTCACGATGTGCTGTATTATTGAGGAATTTAAATAATTTTACAGCGGGGCAGGGGCAAACTAAAATGGAGGCACAGTAATTGTGTTTAGCTCTTATCGTCATTGTCAGAGTTAGAGGTGAGGCACAGCAAAGTGTCAACAGTGTTTAGAGTGGAGAAATGTACATGGGAAATCAGCAGGCTCACGAAAGCCGCTATTTGATGTAATTTGGGGATAAGGAGAAGTGGTGTTTTTCTGTCGTTTGAAAAATGACTCTGATTTAATGAAATTCTTCTCTCATTACTTTCTGCTATCTTGCTTTCATCAAGGTGCTCACAAATGTTTATGTTGCTCTTAGCAGTCGCACTCGCAAGCAAAAGTCGGCTTTGTGTGTGCAGTAAAGAGAGTGAGCAAATAAAAAGGCTATTTATCTAATTCTATCATTGCTTTACTCATGGAACACACTGTTTGCCCCCTCAAGGCTTCTAAATTGCAAACTGGAGTGGATGAAAAGCAGTTGCCTTGTTGTGTTGTAGAGCTGTGACTGGTGTGGGGTTTAAAATTGTGTTAGTGCTGCAGGTTAGAGTGTTTTCTGTGTGTTTATTTCACTTATTCATTCTTAATGTTTTATTGTCTGCCATGATTTCTATAACCCTAAACAAGGGGTTCTATAGGCTCAATTGTGTCATCAAATTGTGTGCCTTAATTACATACATTTAGGCTGGTCTTCCCCTGTGCTACTGTTCCGTTAGAATAACACTGGATACAAATGTAGATATTTTCTCAAATTTATCACCATACATAACATCACTACTGAGCATGTTCATAGGGAAAAAGTTGAAGGGGGATTAATTAATGCTGACTGTCTTTGTCCAAAATTTGCTTTGTTGCTGAATTGCTTTCTTTCTTAGCTAGTTTGTTTGCTTCAACAAGCGCTCCTGCATAGATGATTAGCTACACTACAAAAAGTCAGCTATCAAAAACAAGAAAAAAATAAGCAGAATTATCTGCCAACAGAACAGGAAAATTTCACTTGCCAAGATTTTTTAAACAAGTAGAAATATCTGGTCTCAAAGAACACACTGATATCTTAAAACTAGTGTGGCCAGACTAAAAACAAGTAATTTGTCTGGATACAAAGAAAATATTTAAGAATAATTTTCTCTATGTAGGAAAACATGCCTAAATTTAGTAGATGCTAGTGAGATCATCTTGAAATAAGGCTATATACCTTGGAATTTAGAGAAAAATAGCATATTGTGCTTAAAATAAGTAATCCTGACTAAGATAAATGTACTTGTACTACTACTAGAAATGAGATTGGCATGCTTAGACAGAATGAATCTAATTTCTTTTCACTTCTTTATTGAGGACTCAGTATATCCAGAGGCTGATATGGGCAGAACAAAGGATGCAAAAACAACAAAGGCCATTGTTGGTCAAGGTGAAAATGAAAATGTAAGACCTATGGCAAGATAACAAATGTAGCAGTGCTTTAAACCTTCTTATAATAAACAACAAACGCCCTGCCTATTTATTAAAGGTTATCGGATCTGCCGATGCATACAGTTCTGTTATCGAGAACGGAAATAAAAAAATGGTATTGTGCAACCCTAGTCAGTAATGAACTTTTTCTACTTGGCCATAGCCTTTTTATATGAAGAAGTCATGTCCCGGTCGTGGATGGCGTCCGAAAGGACTTCTGTCTGCAGCACAGAGAGGAGTGTCACAATGCAATGATATGTGAGGTGAAAGACGTAATAACACGCCATGAGATACGTCACACTGGCATAGATGTCCTCTTTTGGGAAGGTCACCACAGGCATGGTTCCAATGGCCAGTACGCAGTTGGTTTCGCAGACAATCACAACAGGGCTGAAGAGTGGTCTCGCCTGAAGAAAGGTGTTGAGGTCTTCTGCAGACTGACACAAACACAATGAGAAAAACAAGTATGACCTCAAAAACAATTCACACTCTTTGTATGTTATGGTCAAGTAATATGAAAATTCTAATACATGTACACATTTCTTACCTCAAGGATGTGAAGCATAGCCTCACTTGCATCTCCTAACTTCTTCGGTGGAGCCACAGGTGATGGGAACATGTCTGGTAAAGCCTTCATCATGGCGATTGAGTGCTTCACTTTTAAAAAACGAAAATAGTCTCATTTGATTTACTGCAGCCAGTTATTTAAACAAACATGAATACTTTCATGGGATTCTCCATTGTCAACAGAGCCAGTAATTACCTTTGTCTAGCAGCGATGGCTTCATGACCTTTTTGAACACTCCATAAAGCTGTGCCTTGTTGTAAAAGGTACCCCAGTGGGTCTTCAGTTCAGGTATGAAGCGGGAGTTCCCTCGATCCACACACACACACACAAGCTGGAGGCGTAGGAAGCATTAGCCTGGTTACTACCAGACCTAATTCTTGCGAGCTCACTGTTTTACATTTGCGAGCTCACTGTTTTACATTTGCCCGAAGTAGTTTACCCCCGCCCCTGCTATGGCTTCTCACGCTGCTCAGTTCCCACAATTTATCTCATTTGAGATTTGGTCTGGTGTTAACCAGGCTAAGGAAGCATAGGCCTACTTAAAATGAATACATTTGCTTACATGATCCAGTTCTCTGAAGCAGGGATACGCTTGAAGTATCTTGGTAGGCCTGTCCTGCTCCTTAGTAGCATCAGAGTTGATGAAGGCCCATCTTGCTTGGAATTCAAGTTCCAGGAGCTGGGAAACATCCTACTGATTGGGTCTGGCCTTGGTTGTAGAGTTTTATAATGTCTCACCTGGTTCTGTAGGCTCTCAGTAGTTTCTGATGCCAGAAAACATAACAAACCCGACCAATTAACATTTAAAAATGTAGACTGAAATTAAGACCAATGTTTCCGCTGGTACTACCCCCCCAAACCTCTCATTCCACAGCAAAACACTGAAGACTAAATAGTCACTTTGTTTATAGTCCCTTGTTTAGAGTAGTAGTAGAAGTTGCATTTATACAGAAACACTATTTCTGTTTGTGTACTTACCACCCAACTGTTCAACCTCTGGGGAACTGCATCTACATTGTGGGGAACTCGCCAAGATCAAAGTTGAGGAGGTGGACTCGTCAGTCTCATCAGTGGACATTTCCTGGCTGCTCTGAAAGCTAAGGCTTCGTGGCCTCTTTCTTGAAGGGGTCGCTCCCTGCTTCTTTTTGGGGGTTGTCACATTCTGAATCCTTTTCAAATGCTGCTTCTTCACAGATTCCTAACAAACAACAAATTGTTTGTGTTATAAATTAAACAAAATCGAATCCAGAACTGAAACGATACAAGCAGAAAGCATGTTGTCTTGATTGATCTGGATGAAGCACATCCCTCCTATTTTGAGTGTCAGATGTTTGCACTTTGGCTGCCAGGTATCCAACAGTGCTGGGTTTGGAAACGTGTTGAATACCTGAGTAGTGACTTACCCACTCAGCTCCACTGGTTGCAGCATTGGGTAGTACTCTATGAGACGCTTAGCCATTACAGTGAGTTCACAGCTGTATGGATACTGGAAGTCATCCCCTGCCGCTCTCTTAATGGAAATCATGCTTGTTACTGTATTCCTGATTAATCAACAGCGATGATCTTTGGAAAGGATATAGTCTCCTTGTCCAGCAAGATGTTTTTCAAAGAAGGTTCTTCTTGATTGCTCCAACTCTGTGTCTGTGTATAAGACATACTGTGGGCTGACAAGCTGTACTGTTCTGGTGGCACCATGTTGGTCTCTTGGGTTTGAAGAGGGGTGGGGGGATGGAGGGGACAGGGGGCGTGGAGAGTGGAAGGGGGTGGAGGAGGAGGAGGGAAAAGGGGTGGGAGTGGGTCTTAAATCACAGGTCCCAGAGGAGGTGCCTGGTCTACACAGGTATGATTCTTGACCCTGTATAAGATACATTTATTCAATGGTAATTATAAAGGCAAAGAACCCCACACTGTAACAACAACCTAACAGCAAACACCAAAATAACTACATCTTTAGATACATGTATTGTAATGATGGCCAGGAAATGCTTCTTTGATAACAGGAAACACTGCCTGCACGGTTAGATTAAATCTTAGGGAGCGGCAGCCGAGGTGTCGGTTTTGGAGAGTCTGGCGTGCCCAAAGTAAAATACCTGCCACTCAGGCCCAGAAACTAGGATATGCACATAATTAGTACTATTGGATAGGAAACACTCTGAAGTTTCTAAAACCGTTAAAATAATGTCTGTGAGTATAACAGAACTGATATAACAGGCGAAAACCCGAGGAAAATCCATCCGGATTTGCAGTTTTTTTTTTAATCTAGGACTTAGACTGCAGTACCTTTGGCTTCCACTGGATGTCAACAGTCTTTAGACATGGTTTCATGACGTTAGGTTGAATTAGAAGCGAATAGAAGAAGAATTTAGACGTGGACCCAGGAAGCAAATAGAATGACATGCGCGTTCACGGTCTCACGCGCGCTCTTAGTTTTTTTCCTTTCCTATTGTTCAGGTTATCATCCGGTTTAAATATTATAGTAAAAATACATAAAAGTGTACCTAAGGATACATTATAAATGATGTTTTATTTGTTTGGACAAAGTTGATAGGTATAGTTTGAACGCATACTCTTCACGGTTCAATGGGCGACTCAACGGTGGATTTTCTGAACATAACGCGCCAACCAAACAGAGATTTATGGATATAATAATTGACTTTTTCTTATTTTAGCTCTTATATGGGTTTTGTGTGACCTGCGCTGGATATGAATTTATGCTAATGTGGAAAATATATGAGGTGCTATCCTCAAACAATCAAATGTTGTGCTTTCGCCGTAAAGCCTTTTTGAAATCTGACAACGCTGTGATATTGCCAAGAATCAGAGCTTTTGATGACTATGCAACACTTGTATATTGATGAATGTTTAATAATTCAACTTTTGGATTTTGAATTTGGCGCCTTACATTTCACCGGGTAGTGTCGAGAATGGGGCGCTAGTGCGCCAGCGCTCCTTAATGATGCTTAAGAGGTTAAATGTCTCCCCAATGTATAAATCTAACATTACCTCATTTTCACCATAAGTACGTCTCCAAATGGTTCTCCTTCTGAAGAAGTGCTCTGGCCCGGGAAAGAGATCACGTAAATCCTCCTTAACCTGTTACGGATCCAATCCCGTGAACGGGATTGATTTTGACAACATCCGGTGAAATGCAGAGCGCCAAATTCAAATTACAAAAATACTAATTTCAAACATTCATGAAAATACAAATGCTGCACACCCTTCAAAAGCTTAGACTCTTGTTAATCTAACAACATTGTCAGATTTCAAAAAAGCTGATTGATTGATTGTCTGAGGACAGCGCCCCACTCAAAAACCCAATTAGCATAATAACTCAAAAATAGCATAAAATAAATTGCTTACCTTTGATGATCTTCCTCTGATGGCATACCCAAGCGTCCAGGTTACACAATAAAATGTCCTTTTGTTCGATAAAGTTCCTCTTTATATCCATATAGCTCTGTTTGGTTGGCGCGTTTTGTTCAGTAATCCACCTGCCCAAAAGGCTTTCATCCATGCAGACAAACGATATCCCAAAAGTACCCATAAAGTTCCTCAAAAAAAGTCAAACAGCATTTGTAATCTATACTCAGATACCCTAAAATTTATATAAACTATAATATTTCAGACGGAATATAACCTACTGAATAGAAGAGGAAAAGAACTGAGCACACATTCCCTGTTACGCGCAAAATCCAAAACAGTACACTTGACATGGACTCAGGAACAAGTGGTCTTACTCCCTTGATTTTCATGATTGAAGCTTCAAACCTTTTTCTAAAGACTGTTGACATCTAGTGGAAGCCATAGGAACTGCAGTCTGGGGGTTAAACTATGAGGCTTTGAAAACAGTGTGACATGACTGATTCAGACATCCCGGATGGATTTTGCTCTGGTTTTTGCCTGCCATATCAGTTCTGTTATATTCACAGACATTATTTTAACAGTTTTATAAACTTCAGTGTTGTTCTCTATCCAAAGCTACTAATTATATGCATATCCTAGCTTCTGGGCCTGAGTAACAGGCAGTTTACTTTGGGCACGTTTTTCAACAGAACTTCAAAATACTGCCCCCTAGCCCTAAGAAGTTAAAGAGGCTGGGCAGCATGTCTGTGCTTATATTAGCAGCTGAAAAACACATGTAACAACATGGTAAATAGTTAAGTAACTAGCAACTAATATATAGTTTATAGATGCAACGTGTCAAGTTAATATAGGTGATGAGACATTAGCATTCTGTCTTCCCTTTCCAGTTAATGCAGGAATGATTTACCAAGCTTGCCACACCCTGATCAGTTTCACCTGTCCTCATTATTGTCTCCACCCCCTCTAGGTGTTGCTTGTTTTCCCCAATGTATTTATCCCTGTGTTTCCTGTCTCTCTGTGCCAGTTCGTCTTGTATGTTTCCAAGTCAACCAGTGTTTTTCCCATTCTCCTGCTTTTTGTATTCTCCTTTTTCTAGTCCTCCTGGTTTTGACCCTTGCCTGTTTCTGGACTTTGTACCCGCCTGCCTTGACCTCGAGCCTGTCTGCCACTCTGTACCTCCTGGACTCTGATTTGGTTTTGACCTTTTTGCCTGTCCACAACCATTCTCTTGCCTACCCCTTTGGATTAATAAACATTGTAAGACTCCAACCATCTGCCTCCTGTGTCTGCATTTGGGTCTCGCCTTGTGCCGTGATAAAGCTAGCTAATGTTAGCTAACAAAATTAGAATACCAGTATATCGTTGACGTTAATTACTTTAAACCAAAAGATAATGTTAGTTGCATTAGCTTGCACTAACTCTAAATTGGCGCCCATATTGAAAATCTTAGTTACGTTAATCTTAGCTTGTCTAGCTTATATTGTAGACAATGACTGACACTGTCGATAATTTAGCTTCTCCGTCTTTGGCTCCCATTCTATTTATTTTCTATTGTCAATAGAAAGGGCGCCAAAGATGATTAAGGTAAATAATCGACGGTGTCAGTCATTAGGGCACATTTACACCTTATTAACACTTTCTGGCAATACTGCATTATCAATCTAACCAAAGTTCAAGTGTTTTCAATGAATGGCCGTTCGTGCAGTTATTAACTGCTAACAGTCAACAGTTAACTAGTTAAAATTAGCATGCTAACTTGGTTTGCCAACTTTCCAATTCAAATGAATGTTAGCTAACGTTAGCTTGCTAAGGAGAAAGGTAGACGGGTATAAACAAATTAACATTACCTTTTAACACTGCGGTTGATATATGATCTATGCCCGGATGTGTCATCCATTCAATCTTCATTCATGGTGTTAGATGGCTCAAATATTTGGTCTTTGACTTTTTATTTATAGGCCTCCCTTATGTAGCTAGATAATGTGATGAATGTAAGTCATTTAAGCAATATCACACGAGAGGGAGTGCTGAATATCAGCACGGCTGTGATTCGGTCGTAGGTACGAGGCCGTTGGCCGAGTGCCGAAGATAATAATATTCAGTATAACAGCACGACCTCAAGTGTGATATTGCTTTTATACAACAGTTCTACAAGCGCCATTTATTAGTTAACAGTAATAAGCGACAACAGATTATTATTAGTTTATTTAATCATTTATTTGGCTCCACCAACACACATAGTTCCACCACTGGACTGGACTGTTGCCAAGCACCACAAACATTTTCCTGCACACTAGCTTGCTACTTTGTGTAGGTCTACACGTTACCGTCCTTTCCTGACGACCATTCATAATTTAACTCAAATGTTATTTGTGGAAATATGTTCATCTTTGCGATGCGAAGTTTGTTACAATCTAAGATAGATAATGATCGTTAATGTAATTAACGGTTCTTAGAACACCTGTAAAGCGGAGTGATACATGTATAGTTAAAAGTCCAAGTGCTGTTATACTCTACTCCAATCAAATTACTTGGTCATATTATAAATACTTGTGAACATCATTTTCAGTTCTTTCCACCCTTTTCATCGAAAGCAGTGGAATTGTTTTACTTGTGTTAGCTTTTAGTAGCGTTCAAGATGCTTTGGCGGTGCGTTATCTGCTGCGTTTCTATTACTTTTTAATTGAAACTGCTATTGAGCCATATCAATAGACTGCACAGTCGCAGCCCTGATTTCAGGTTCTCTCTCGCTCAAATTACATTGTTGCTGGGGTATAGCAGTATCAATCATCTCTATTGGACAACCTCAGGAAGCAGATGGAGGGAGTGCTAAAGAAGCATTCAGGAAGCACATCAGGTCAACTTGAAAAAGATGCAATGGATATATCTGACAATTTCATTGACCCTTTTGCTGGTGTTGCGACAACATTTAGACAGGACAGTGTTATTAAGAAGCAGTTTAGCTGTTTGGACGCAGAGGAAATTCCAATTGCTGGAACCATATGCAGGATGAAATGTGGAGGATCAAAAGACTTGTTCATCAAAGACAAATTATTTCATTATGTACCATTAGTCAAACATCTAGAACAGTTCTTATCATATCCAAGGATTTTGTCTATGGTTGAAATGGGACCCCTGATGTGCAGTGAAAGTTTATTTTATGACATTGTTGATGGTGCTCTTCTAAAATCACATCCCTTATTTTCAGAGAAACCAAATGCATTGCAGATTGTTCTGTACACGGATGAAATAGAGATCTGTAACTAGGATCCTTTGCATCAAAAAACAATGTATCGTGTACTACACCCGAGGAAATATAAATCCAAAATACAGGTCTAAACTGGCTGCTATCAGGCTACTTGCCATGGCTAGATCAGCAGACCTCCGTCAATCTGGTGTAGATGTAATATTGAATAGAATCAAGAAAGGCATGGATGCATTGTACAGTGGGGTTAAAATGCAAACTATTAACGGAAAGAAAATTATATATGGTGCCATGGTCTCTCTCTGTGGAGACACACTGGCACAACATGAACTAGCAGGGTTCAAAAGAGGGTGTGGGTTTTGCCTACAGTGTGAGTGTTATTTTGAGGACATGCAGTCACACTTCAATGAGGATGCATATACTATAAGGACATTGGAGAAGCATGTCAGACCGTGTGATGAAATAGAAAAGGCAAAGACGGACTTGCTTCACAACAGCCTGAGAACAACATATGGGATCAATAGAAGGAGCAAGTTTGTTGTATAATATCAAAGGCTGGGAATTCAACTAACTCCGCAAGACATTATGCATGTAATTCTGGAGGGCATAGCCCCATTGGAAATCAAATGTGTTTTGAATCATCTTGTTGTGTCAGGACAGATTGATCTGGACTCAGTGAATTCTGCTATTCCTGATTTCCCTTATTTCCCTCTAGATGTTAGAGATCGGCCATCCCCAAATTATGGTAAACTAAAACAGTCATCTGGGCAAATGCTTGTCCTGCTAAGGATATTGCCATTTGTTTTGGAGAGTTTGGAAGTCAATGCATATATAGGCTACATTTTTTGCAAGTCTTTGATCAATCAGAACCAAATATATAAAAGCTGCCAAAATGTTGACAGTTCAATGCACCCAATTCTTTCAAATGGAAGGGAGATGGGACCATCTTTGCTAAAGTACTGAATGGTAATGACAGAATTTGCACTGGTCAAAAACATATTTCTTGTTGATTCTATGCTTTATTGTTGGGAATATCAACCATTTCAAACTATACGCTTGATAGAAACGTCATGGCTTATCAAGTTGAGGCCCCACACCTTGCACAGGCCACTGAGTTAGTGGATGCTGAAAATCTGGTTGGTTTGAACTCTTATTACACAATTAGCAACAAGAGCCACACTTATGTACAAGTCAAATACCATCTTGGGGATGTAATAGAATTGTACAACAGTTCAAATGACTCAGTGTGTTCCCCAGATCTTGTTCTTTACTGTATTTTGTCTACATGATTGCTGTACAGTGAATTCCATTTGGTCATTATCTGTTCTTAATATGTGAAGAGATGAAAAGGATAAGATGCTTGAAATAAGAAATTCTGACTTTGACAAAGCAGTTTTGTACTTGTCAGTGTTGATCAAACAGGTTTATAATTCTGGTAATTCTAGTTTCAAGCATTAAGTTACTCAGAACCAGTAATACAAGATATTATCTTATCTTTTTTTACAAAAAAGCTTGAAACAAGTGAAATGCTCTAACATAAAAACTGCCTGGTAAGAATACATATATTGTCAGACAAAACAAGCATATATTCCTTTGATTTAAGATATTTCATCTTACTTAGATTTACATTTTTGCAGTGTAGTTTGTTTGCTTCAACAAGTGCTCCTGCATAGAGGATTGGCTAGTTTGTTTGCTCCAACAAGTGCTCCTGCATAGAGGATTAGCTAGTTTCTCATCCACAATATCTCCAACCTTTACATATACATTTAATATTAAAACACACACACGCATGTTCACAACCATGCTCACATGCACACACAGACACTGTCCCTGTCTCTCTCTTTTACTGTAAAATGTCTAATTGGAATGCATCGTGAAAAAATTTGTGGTTTTCAGATGAGTCAGACATGGTTTTGCGTGACATTTCAAATTTTTCACGATAACAAATCACGTGAAAAATGTCACGTTGGAAAAACAGACAAGTGAGTCAGACACGTGTGAAGTTTCATGTGAATTTTTCACATGTACATTTTTCATGACTCAGGCACATCGTTTCCCAACATTTCACATGTGATATTATAAGTTACGTGTGCTTTTGTAACAGCCAGAATTAGAAGTTAGAAAAGTTTAATTTTCTGATGTGAATGTTTCATACATGTCAAATCAAATCGAATTGTATTTGTCAAATGGACCGAATACAATAGGTGTACAGTCGTGGCCAAAAGTTTTGAGAATGACACAAATATTAACCTACACAAAGTTTGCTGCTTCAGTGTCTTTAGATAGTTTTGTCAGATATTACTATGGAATACTGAAGTATAATTACAAGCATTTCATAAGTGTCAAGTGGTTTTATTGACAATTACATGAAGTTGATGCAAAGAGTCAATATTTGCAGTGTTGACCCTTCTTTTTCAAGACCTCTGCAATCCGCCCTGGCATGCTGTCAATTAACTTCTGGGCCACATCCTGACTGATGGCAGCCCATTCTTGCATAATCAATGCTTAGAGTTTGTCAGAATTTGTGGGTTTTTGTTTGTCCACCCGCCTCTTGAAGATTGACCACAAGTTCTCAATGGGATTAAGGTCTGGGGAGTTTCCTGGCCATGGACCCAAAATATCGATGTTATGTTCCCCGAGCCACTTAGTTATCACTTTTGCCTTATGGCAAGGTGCTCCTTCATGCTGGAAAAGGCATTGTTTGTCACTAAACTGTTCTGGATGGTTGGGAGAAGTTGCTAAGGATATGTTGGTACCATTCTTTATTCATGGCTGTGTTCTTAGGCAAAATTGTGAGTGAGCCCACTCGCTTGGCTGAGAAGCAACCCCACACATGAATGGTCTCAGGATGCTTTACTGTTGTCATGACACAGGACTGATGGTAGCGCTCACCTTGTCTTCTCCGGACAAGCTTTTTTTCCGGATGCCCCAAACAATCGGAAAGGGGATTCATCAGAGAAAATGACTTTACCCCAGTCCTCAGCAGTCCAATCCCTGTTACCTTTGCAGAATATCAGTCTGTCCCTGATGTTTTTCCTGGATAGAAGTGGCTTCTTTGCTGCCCTTCTTGACACCAGGCCATCCTCCAAAAGTCTTCGCCTCACTGTGCGTGCAGATGCACTCACACCTTCCTGCTGCCATTCCTGAGCAAGCTCTGTACTGGTGGTGCCCCGATCCCGCAGCTGAATCAACTTCAGGAGATGGTCCTGGCGCTTGCTGGACTTTCTTGGGGGCCCTGAAGCCTTCTTCACAACAATTTAACTGCTTTCCTTGAAGTTCTTGATGATCCGATAAATGGTTGATTTAGGTGCAATCTAACTGGCAGCAATATCCTTGCCTGTGAAGCCCTTTTTGTGCCAAGCAATGATGACGGCACGTGTTTCCTTGCAGGTAACCAATTTTGTATGAGGAAGAACAATGATTCCAAGCACCACCCTCCTTTTGAAGCTTCCAGTCTGTTATTTGAACTCAATCAGCATGACAGAGTGATCTCCAGCCTTGTCAACACTCACACCCGTGTTAACAAGAGAATCACTGACATGTCAACTGGTCCTTTTGTGGCAGGGTTGAAATGCAGTGGAAATGTTTTTGGGGGATTCAGTTCATTTGCATGGCAAAGAGGGACTTTGCAATTAATTGCAATTCATCTGATCACTCCTTATGACATTCTGGAGTATATCCAAATTGCCATCATACATACTGAGGCAGCAGACTTTGTGAAAATTAATATGTGTGTCATTCTCAAAACTTTTGGCCACGACTGTAGACTTTACAGTGAAATGCTTACTTACAAGCCCTAACCAACAATTGGGTAAAAAAAAATCATGAATATAAGAAAGAAAAGTAACAAATAATAAAATAGCAGCAGTAAAATAACAATAGTGAGGCTATATACAGGGGGTACCGGTACAGAGTCAATGTGCAGGGGCACATTTCACTTACAGTATGATTGTTTTTCACATGGGAACTTGCAATTCCACATGTGAACTTGCGATTTTCATATGAGAAAGTTTTGAAATGGGAAACTACAAATTTGACGTGTTTTTTTTGTAAGGGTGTAACTACTGATTGATCAGAGTATGAACAATACACAACTTTATAGTGCATTCTCCTCCCCCTCCCCTATCCCTCTCCTCCAACGCAACATGCTAGCACAAACGCACAGATGCTCACATCCATTTAAATATACTCACAGAACGACAGGGAGGTAAACTATTTCTGTTATTATGGTGAGCTGAACTTCACTTTTTATTAGGGGGTCCATCAATGATCCCCGACTGTTGTCCTTTTCCCAGATTAAGTATTGCAGCTTTTTGTCAAGTTCATGTCTTTCCTTCTTAAAAACAAGGAATCTTGCATTTGTGCCTGATTCGTTTTGTGATATAAGTGTATCTTTGAAAGATGTTTGAAAGGAGTGCAGATCCATTCAAAGGTGCCTTTATAGAAAAATATAAAAAACAGCTTGTTCAAATGGGAAATGTCGTGTAAATACGGGAGTGCGTGTAGCCGTTGCTCATCCTTGATCCTCAGCAGCCTGGACTTTATGGTTTAGGAGATAAGAGAGAGAAGGGCAATCGTTGCTGACAAGCTCACCTTGAGGCAGTGAGCATCTCACGATAAATCCCCTGGCTCCTCACGTCGTGGCAAGTAGATGTTGGCATCTTTAAGTGAAATGAATGGAAGCAATTATGACTGAATGAGTTTGGGTTTTTCCCCCCTCAAAATGTTCAAAGGACCAGGTAGTTTAAGGCAACCAGCACCTCATGGTTAAAACATGTATTTTGAACTTTTCGTTTGAAGGGTCTGGTTTTTAGAAGGTGCTAGCTAACATGTTAATAAGCATACAGTGTTTTGATTGGCCTTAGCTGTGTTGGGATATGATATTCCTGGAGTGATAGACCACAGCAGTGCAGCACTAGATGAATTGCCAACAGGCATTACATAGGGAAAAGAAAGCCCAAGTAGCCTCCAGAGGCCTACAGTCAGAGTTCAGGGAATGGAGGGGTCATTGTGGGTCGTAGAGTTTATATCATTATTGTAAATCCCATTGACTTAAATATTTAGGGGTCTCTTGAGCCACATCCCCTTCCCCTCAAAAGCGTAAAGGTAAGCAAACACACACACACGCATTGAGTATACCCAGATGCACATTGGAAAGAGAGCACGGTCTCCTTCCCCCAACCAGAAGCGTCTGAATGTACTGTTGCCAGTTATTGATTTTTTTTAAGCGGCCAAGCACTACTATTCTGGTCTGAGAGGAGTTGTCAATACAAATCTTATTGCTGCATTGACAAAGCAAAATCATTTCATTAAATCTACGGGAAAGCAGGAGGGAGAGCAATCTGCTCTGGCTCGAGTGTAGACAGAGCAGTGTCTGTTTTCACTCAGACTGACTATTATCTGGCTGGTTCTGTTAGAGGGGAAATTCTGCAATCTTGGCAAGATAAATGAGTAGAGTGAGGATGTCAATTATCCATAGTCAAGAAATTATAAACCAAGAATTGCTGTGAATAACAGTTTCAAATGTTGACCTTAAAGTAATAGGCCTATGTAAATTAACATTTTAGAAGTCGTCTGAGAGTGGCTTGTGAGAGTTGCACATTGCTGATGCCCCAAGAAGTCTGAATAGTTGACAATAAATACCAATCAAAACCAACATATGTTCTATATCAGAAGCGACAATAACACAAAGTAAAACACAAAGCGCGTATTGATTAGAGTGAAAAAACAAATTCTAAAACAGTGAATGAACAAAGTTTGAGTAAATAGCGGTCCTTCGATGAATTGAAGGTTTTGCAAGTAAATCCAATCTCTCAAAGTTACATAATGTCGACCAAATCATGTCACTGGTAACCCATGTGTGTGACATGGGACAATATAATTGGTTTGATAGAGCTAAAAATTATTAATGATAAACAAGTTTTTGATGGGAACTGGGAACTGTGTGTATGTGAAAGACAACAATGTTAATAGCAATTCCGGGAATGAGAGTGCGCTCGAAAATAATATTGACTGAGAATTATTTCAAGGCTAGTAGTTTATTCTCATTAGCGTCCTTCCATTCAATTTCCCCAAATGAACAATATTGCAAAAAAAAAAGTGTCCAGTTGTGATGGCTCGATAGCTGTGTCAGAATTGTAGTCAATTTGAGAAACACATTTTTCCAGAGGTTTGTGTCTCACTACTGTATTGGTTTGATGAAACAAACAACATCTATTTCCCTTCCCTTCCCTCCCCCTCAAACCCCAAGCTATTCACACTTTCAACACCCCTCATCTGACCCCCCTCTATGCAGCTCTATTGCTAGTAGCCATGGCATGTCCTACCTTGGTAGCACTGAGCCAATTAAAACCTAGCTGGACAGGGGAGAGCACAGAGTAGTGTTAGGGAACAATATAGGATCAGCAACTCAGTCATAGTCAGCAAGCTATTCAGTCATAGTCAGCAAGCTACTCAGTCATAGTCAGCAAGCTACTCAGTCATAGTCAGCAAGCTACTCAGTCATAGTCAGCAAGCTACTCAGCCGCAGTCAGCAAGCTACTCAGCCGCAGTCAGCAAGCTACTCAGCCGCAGTCAGCAAGCTACTCAGTTATAGTCAGCAAGCTACTCAGTCATAGTCAGCAAGCTACTCAGTCATAGTCAGCAAGCTACTCAGTCATAGTCAGCAAGCTACTCAGCCGCAGTCAGCAAGCTACTCAGTCATAGTCAGCAAGCTACTCAGTCATAGTCAGCAAGCTACTCAGTCATAGTCAGCAAGCTACTCAGTCATAGTCAGCAAGCTACTCAGTCATAGTCAGCAAGCTACTCAGTCATAGTCAGCAAGCTACTCAGTCATAGTCAGCAAGCTACTCAGCCGCAGTCAGCCTGCGATTCTGCTAGGTACTGTATTGGCTTGAGTGTCAGCCCTGCTCCAAAATCTCCACAACACCCAGTCATTAGCCACACACTGAGTAGGATGAACTCCTTGTTTACAATCCTCTCAATAGTAATGAGTTAGCTGATTTACACACAACACTCAGGACTCCTTTATAATTGACACATACTGGTTATATATAGGGAATGTGTTACTGGATCAGAGATGATGTAGTGATGATGATGTAACATAGGCTAACCCCATTCCGTACAAATGTGCGCAACTGCGACATTCAAACGAAGAAAACTAATGGGACTGTAGCGACTGTGTTGACATCAAAATCTGGGGTGTGAACTACATTTCTATTCAAGAGTTGATTGACATGGTAATGGCTCTATAGTATTGGAGAAAAGTTTGATGCTGTACATTGCATCGTGACGTGTCATGGCGTAACGTACAGCACGCATAAAGCTACTAATTCTGTCTCTCCACCAGGTGTAGCGCTTCTCTCACCGTTTAAAAACAAGAAAGGGACAGGGTAAGGGGGGATACCTACTCATTTTTTGCGTCATCACTGCAAGCTATCATGACTCCCAAAAGCCGCTGTTTACTTCTGAAGATCGAGTTTTTAGGGCGGTGCTAAAGTGATTCAAATAGGTATGTAATGACACATTATACCAACTCTTTATAGTGTTTTATTAATATTTTAGAGGCGATAAGGTGATACGTTGGACAGATCGAGAGAAAAAAGCCGTTTCCCCACACGACATCTCTCCTTCTCACTATCACGCAATAGGTTTAGCTTCCCACCCGCCGTTTTTAAAAAGACCCGACGGATCTCATTGCCTTCTTGAATCATGCAGAGATGGGCATCATGAAGGTCTCGTCATTGATTTGGTTGGAAAGGGGAGAAATTGTGCTTTACATTGGTATTGATATTACAGTTGATCTGGAAGTATTACGTTTTTTGGGTGCAAAAATAAGGTCAACTGTACGGACCAGCGCGATGTACAAAAGTCAGTGAGTTTACATTAGGTGCTACTGGTAGGCAGGGCAAACCCGTTTTTGTGTATTTCTGGTATATCATCAAAATAAATAAATCGCAGCATGTTTTTGGACTCATTCAGCAGTTTTTACCTGATTATGTACAATACCATTGGAAATTAATGTTGAAAGTTCCATTTTATTCCTAAAACTCCAGTTGAACATGATGCTGTCGCTGCTTCCTGTTGACAATACATTTTCATAAATAGTCCAATGTCAAGACAGTTTTAATGTGTCCAAATCAATAACCAATATGCAGAAACAGTGATATATTGTGATATATTGAAATCCTAAACATAACATGTACTATCTATCTACACATACAAATGCAACATATTACATTGTTTTGACCAGTGGTGTGAAGTACTTAAGTAAAAATACTTTAAAGTACTACTTAGGTAGTTTTTTTGGGTATCTGTACTTTACTATTTATATTTCTGACAACTTTTACTTTTACTCTACTACATTACTAAAGAAAATATGGAACTTTTTACTTCTTAAATTTTCCGACACCTAAAAGTACTCAATACATTTAGAATGCTCAACTAGGACAGAATTTGGGCACCTATCAATATAACACTTTGTCATCCCTACTGCCTCTGATCTGGCGGACTCGCGAAACACAAATACTGTGTTTGTAAATTATGGCTAAGCGTTGGAGTGTGCCCCAGTCTGCCTGTAATTAAAAAATAATAGGAAAATGCTGTCTGGTGCGCTTAATATAAGTAATTTGATGTATAACATTTACTAATACTTTGTACTTTTACTCAAGTATGATGACTGACTACTTTTTCTACCACTGTACTTAAGTACATTTAAAACCAGATACTTTTAGACTTTTACTCAAGTAGTGTTTTACTGAGCAACTTTCACTTTTACTTGAGTCATTTTCTGTTAAGGTATCTTTACTTTTACTCAAGTATGATATTTGAGTACTTTTTCCACCACTGGTTTTGACAAGTGGCAATAAATCATTGATATCGATTAGGGGGGGAAATCGGGTTGTACGAGCTGTTGAAGCTAATAAAAAAAACACACATGGGAACTGGAGATTTTTTCATAACTGGTTAGAGAACAACCTGTATAAGACAGTGAGCTACATTTTGGAGTGATGCATTTTGATTTGGGGGTCACCAAAACAGAAAGATAAACGCAACACTTATTTGTCAATAACTTATATCGAAATCAATTGCTCGAGAGGGGGGAGATGAGATTTCATATCCTGTTAAAACACAGCTCAAAAACCACATGGAATCTGCGAATTATGTGTACATCACTGGTTAGAGAACCATTTTTGTAGAAGACAGCTAGCTACATTTTTAAATGTTACAAATGTGTTTTGAATTTTCAGTGCCATTTTAATTCCTGCGCATCGCAGACAGTAGCAACATCAACGGTACAAAGCCAAAGATATTGATCTGTTTTAAGCAATCAATCGTATGTCATTGTGATGACTATAAACTTTTATACTAACATCACCAATCTGAGGTGAAAAGGATGTGTAATTCCACTACATTTTATGGGGTGAAAATGCAAGCTTGTGTAAGGTAGTAACACAAACTGTCCACATTAGGGAAATTAACGCAATATACAATCATTTAAAATGGCAAAATAATTCAACATGTCAATTTAAGATGATGGTATATGTTGCCCAGTCACAAACATTTGCAACAATGACATATATTTCTCACTAATTTAGCCATTTAGAGTGTAAAAGAATGCTCTCAAACACAATTTAACCGAGCGCTCTAGACTGGAGCCTCCATAGTGTCTGTGCAGCAGCCTGAATGTCTGACATCCCTACTACTGGGCATACTGTTATTTTAATGGTTTGATTGAGGACACAGATGATTGAGCATTCCTTAGAAACCACTTTTATGGATAATATTGAACATATCTTTGTTGTTAGCTGTCCTCAAATAAAGCTTCAGCACCATTATAAACCTTGGCATTTTGCCAAATATTCAGCTAATGTTCTTCTGTGCTGTTAGTGGTGTTGATGTTGTATGCTTTATTTTTTTTTTAAATCAGCCAACTGTAACACCCTGATCTGTTTTGTGCTTGTCTCCAACCCCCACCAGATGTCCTATTTTTCCCCATTTTGTATTAATACCTGCGTTTCCTGTGTGTCTGTTGCCAGTTCGTCTGGTCAAGTCGTCCCAGCGTGTTTTCCCGTGTGTTACATACTCTCTAGTTTTGTTTTCTAATTTTCCCCGGTTACGACCTTTCTGCCTGCCCTGACCCTGAGCCTGCCTGCTGTTCTGTCCCTTGTTGACACTGCCTTGGATTACGAACCACAAACGTGCTTCATATTCCAAGGCCCGGTTGCATAAAACATCTTAAGTGTTCCCCTTTACCTTAAGGAATAATGTTCCCATACCTAAGGGAATTGTTTAAGGGTGTTGCATAGAGCCACTCAAACACTTCGTTAGGTAAGGGCATAATTTAAAGTGAAATTGACAGTGTATTAGCAACATGAAATATGGTTAAACTCAAACACTTTGTTTTGTTTTTTGACATTTTCTGAAAAGCGAGCGCTTAGATAGTCATTTACGCATTTTCATAAATTCATAGAATTACATATAAAGTACATTTTGTGCATTTGTGAAAATTCTATAGCAATATAGAGTGGGAAAACGGATATGCGTTTGGACAATTAATATTTACACTGCAGAAAATAAAACAGAATAAAAACATCTGTCTGGTCCAGGACCGGTGTCTACACAGACAGGTGCGCCATATGCAAATAAGCCATTTGCCACATGGGCCTTCCATCATTCACTTTGAACTGGACTGTGTGTTTACAGGCAGTACCAACTGCGCAACTTTAGATCATTAGAAAGCATTCGCCATAAGCCACAAAATACACCGGAGTGGATTTCTGTAAATATGTCAATACCACGGGAGTCCTCTTACATTTGGGAATTTCACAATCCTATTGATCAAACAACCATGAAAGGGTTTGATATCTCTCCCTTAGTCGCCTATACACATCAACAAGATCAACTAATGCTAGCCAGAGTGAGATGAGCTAAAATCTGCACTGATAAATGATGGGGAATAGTAGCCTGTTCGTCCTTCTGCAGTTTGCCTGCCAATGCATGCTTTTCCTAACCCATGTCTTGACAACTGAATGGGAACTTGCCTGCTTGCCAAATACATTTGATTGACAACAAAGAGATACATATGCTAACTGTGGATAACGGTCGTTCAATTAAGCATAGCTAGCTAGCTAACAAAGCGATTCACATTTCTGGCTAGCTAACCAAATGACACCTGTATCTCTAGACAATGAAAAAACATATTAGGGGAAAAAGTCAGTCACTCCAATGACATGAGTGGCCTACATGTTTCTCCTTGCATGGTGTTTTGTTGCAGGTTTAGTTTTTTGGTTATTAATTGTCATACTTTAAAAACCAAAGCCAGACTGCAAAATTTTAGTAGCCTAGCTAGGACTGTGGCATGTGTCTATACACTTTCACTCCGCTGCGCGCGCTATAAACAGGACACACGAAAGCAACGCGATTGAAGTTGAATTCACCAATGCGAGCACATCAGGCTGTAATTTCATAAAGATGACTCAACTGTTGACTCATTTATACTCACTTGTATGTCCTAATTGTCCCACAGGCATTGTGTTTGACACATGTGCACTAGCCTATTAGCTATGTTATGACGGACTTGTGATCAAATCAAAGTTTATTTATCACGTGCGCCGAATACAACAGGTGTAGACCTCACAGTGAAATGCTTACTTACAAGCCCTAACCAACAGTGCATTTTTTAAGTAAAAAAATAAGTATTAGGTAAACAATAGATAAGTAAAGAAATACAAAATAAAAAGAAACAGTAAAATTACAGTGAAAATAACAGTAGGGAGGCTATATACAGTGAGGGAAAAAATAATTTGATCCCCTGCTGATTTTGTACGCTTTCCCACTGACAAAGAAATGATCAGTCTATAATTTTAATGGTAGGTTTATTTGAACAGTGAGAGACAGAATAACAACAAAAAAATCCAGAAAAACACATGTGAAAAATGTTATAAAAGGAATTGCACTTTAATGAGGGAAATAAGTATTTGACCCCCTCTCAATCAGAAAGATTTCTGGCTCCCATGTGTCTTTTATACAGGTAACGAGCTGAGATTAGGAGCACACTCTTAAAGGGAGTGCTCCTAATCTCAGTTTGTTACCTGTATAAAAGACACCTGTCCACAGAAGCAATCAATCAATCAGATTACAAACTCTCCACCATGGCCAAGACCAAAGAGCTCTCCAAGGATGTCAGGGACAAGATTGTAGACCTACACAAGGCTGGAATGGGCTACAAGACCATCGCTAAGCAGCTTGGTGAGAAGGTGACAACAGTTGGTGTGATTATTCGCAAATGGAAGAAACACAAAAGAACTGTCAATCTCCCTCGGCCTGGGGCTCCATGCAAGATCTCACCTCGTGGAGTTGCAATGATCATGAGAACGGTGAGGAATCAGCCCAGAACTACACGTGAGGATCTTGTCAATGATCTCAAGGCAGCTGGGACCATAGTCACCAAGAAAACAATTGGTAACACACTACGCCGTGAAGGACTGAAATCCTGCAGCGCCCGCAAGGTCCCCCTGCTCAAGAAAGCACATATACATGCCCGTCTGAAGTTTGCAAATTAACACCTGAATGATTCAGAGGACAACTGGGTGAAAGTGTTGTGGTCAGATGAGACCAAAATGGAGCTCTTTGGAGGAGGAGGAATGCCGCCTATGACCCCAAGAACACCATGCCCACCGTCAAACATGGAGGTGGAAACATTATGCTTTGGGGGTATTTTTCTGCTAAGGGGACAGGACAACTTCACCGCATCAAAGGGACGATGGACGGGGCCATGTACCGTCAAATCTTGGGTGAGAACATCCTTCCCTCAGCCAGGGCATTGAAAATGGGTCGTGGATGGGTATTCCAGTATGACAATGACCCAAAACACACGGCCAAGGCAACAAAGGAGTGGCTCAAGAAGAAGCACATTAAGGTCCTGGAGTGGCCTAGCCAGTCTCCAGACCTTAATCCCATAGAAAATCTGTGGAGGGAGCTGAAGGTTCGAGTTGCCAAACGTCAGCCTCGAAACCTTAATGACTTGGAGAAGATCTGCAAAGAGGAGTGGGACAAAATCCCTCCTGAGATGTGTGCTAACCTGGTGGCCAACTGCAAGAAACGTCTGACCTCTATGATTGCCAACAAGGGTTTTGCCACCAAGTACTAAGTCATGTTTTGCAGAGGGGTCAAATACTTATTTCCCTCATTAAAGTGCAATTCCATTCACATGCGTTTTTCTGGATTTTTTTGGTGTTATTCTGTTAATTATAGACTGATCATTTCTTTGTCAGTGGGCAAACGTACAAAATCAGCAGGGGATCAAATACTTTTTTCCCTCACTGTACAGGTGGTACCGGAACAGAGTCAATGTGCGTGGGCACCGGTTAGTCGGGCTAATATGGACATGTAGGTATAGTTAAAGTGACTACGCATAGAAGATAAACAGAGAGTAGCAGCAGCGTAAAAGAAGGGGGTCGGTGGGTGGGGGGCGGTGGAACACAATGCAAATAGTTAGGGTAGCCAATGTGCAGGGGCACCGGTTAGTCGGGCTAATTGAGGTAATATGTAGGTGAATGTATAGTTAAAGTAACTGTGCATAGATGATAAACAGAGAGTAGCAGCAGCGTAAAAGAGGGGTTGGCGGGACACAATGCCAATAGTCCGGGTAGCCATTTGATTACCTGTTCAGGAGTCTTATGGCTTGGGGGTAAAAGCTGTTAAGAAGCCTTTTGGTCCTAGACTTGGCGCTCCGGTACCGCTTCCCATGCGGTGGCAGAGAGAACAGTCTATGACTGGGGTCTTTGACAATTTTTAAGGTCTTCCTCTGACACTGACTGGTGTAGAGGTCCTGGATGGCAGGCAGCTTAGCCCCAGTGATGTTCTGGGCCGTACGCACTTCCCTCTGTAGTGCCTTGCGGTTGGAGGCCAAGCAGTTGCCATACCAGGCAGTGATGCAACCATTCAGGATGCTCTCGATGTTGCAGCTGTAAAACCTTTTGAGGATCCGAGGACCCATGCCAAATGGGGGAATTGGTTTTGTTGTGCCCTCTTCATGACTGTCTTGGTGTGTTTGGACCATTATAGTGCCAGGCCAGCTGTGTACCAAGCCAGCTATGATTTACAACCTGATAGCAATATTTTTGGGACAACCAAGAAATGTACTGGTGAATTATACACTGCTCAAAAAAATAAAGGGAACACTTAAACAACACAATGTAACTCCAAGTCAATCACACTTCTGTGAAATCAAACTATCCACTTAGGAAGCAACACTGATTGACAATAAATTTCACATGCTTATGTGCAAATGGAATAGACAACAGGTGTAAATTATAGGCAATTAGCAAGACACCCCCAATAAAGGAGTGGTTCTGCAGGTGGTGACCACAGACCACTTCTCAGTTCCTATGCTTCCTGGCTGATGTTTTGGTCACTTTTGAATGCTGGCGGTGCTTTCACTCTAGTGGTAGCATGAGACGGAGTCTACAACCCACACAAGTGGCTCAGGTAGTGCAGCTCATCCAGGATGGCACATCAATGCGAGCTGTGGCAAGAAGGTTTGCTGTGTCTGTCAGCGTAGTGTCCAGAGCATGGAGGCGCTACCAGGAGACAGGCCAGTACATCAGGAGACGTGGAGGAGGCCGTAGGAGGGCAACAACCCAGCAGCAGGACCGCTACCTCCGCCTTTGTGCAAGGAGGAGCAGGAGGAGCACTGCCAGAGCCCTGCAAAATGACCTCCAGCAGGCCACAAATGTGCATGTGTCTGCTCAAACGGTCAGAAACAGACTCCATAAGGGTGGTATGAGGGCCCGACGTCCACAGGTGGGGGTTGTGCTTACAGCCCAACACTGTGCAGGACGTTTGGCATTTGCCAGAGAACACCAAGATTGGCAAATTCGCCATTGGCGCCCTGTGCTCTTCACAGATGAAAGCAGGTTCACACTGAGCACGTGACAGACGTGACAGAGTCTGGAGACGCCGTGGAGAACGTTCTGCTGCCTGGAACATCCTCGAGCATGACCGGTTTGGCGGTGGGTCAGTCATGGTGTGGGGTGGCATTTCTTTGGGGGGCCGCACAGCCCTCCATGTGCTCGCCAGAGGTAGCCTGACTGCCATTAGGTACCGAGATGAGATCCTCAGACCCCTTGTGAGACCATATGCTGGTGCGGTTGGCCCTGGGTTCCTCCTAATGCAAGACAATGCTAGACTGTCCAGGAGTTGGCGGATGCTTTAGTCCAGGTCTGGGAGGAGATCCCTCAGGAGACCATCCGCCACCTCATCAGGAGCATGCCCAGGCGTTGTAGGGAGGTCATACAGGCACGTGGAGGCCACACACACACTACTGAGCCTCATTTTGACTTGTTTTAAGGACATTACATCAAAGTTGGATCAGCCTGTAGTGTGGTTTTCCACTTTAATTTTGAGTGTGACTCCAAATCCAGACCTCCATGGGTTGATACATTTGATTTCCATTGATAATGTTTGTGTAATTTTGTTGTCAGCACATTCAACTATGTAAAGAAAAAAGTATTGAATAAGATTATTTCATTCATTCAGATCTAGGATGTGTTATTTTAGTGTTCCCTTTATTTTTTTGAGCAGTGTATTAATCATGCATTGAACTACATCCACCTATTCTGCCAACAATGCCTCATGGAATGTTGAGTCAAATATAACACATTTTTTTAAAACCCCTTATAAAGGAATTTTATATTTCTGACTGATATTATGATTGTCTGTTTCATATCTTCAAAGTAGTTAAAACTCTGTCAGTTCCACTTTAAGAGTTTATGGTCGTTTTAAGGCATGTATGGCAGAAAGAGTCTCTGGTTAGCATGGAGAGGACCTGATTCACTGAGTGAATATCTAATCAAAGAGATCTCATTTATTTTGGTAGATGGAAAAATATTACTTCTACATTCAAGACAGGAGAAACAAAATGATTCAGAAAATAATAAAACATGTTTATTTTAGTGACTTTTTTCTCAACTTTTATTATTTCTAGCATGTCAAGCTAACTTACAGAGTAGGTAGCTAGCTAGCCAGATAGCTTTGTAGCCATGGATTGTGCACCTTCTATTGTTTAGCTAAGTAGCTAGCTAGCTGGTGGAGGTTTTCCTTTCGTAACCTGGGCAGATGAAAGCAACATTCACCTCCACAAATGCTGTTTACATTGATATCCATACTGAATGAAGCACTTAAGGGACCTCATGGGCACCCTTAACTGTTTCACTTAATTTAAGGGGGAAATTCTCCTTAAAAGGTTTAGTGCAACTGACTTAAAGTTAAGGAAAAGGGGAAAATTAACTTAAGGTGTTTTATGCAACTGGGCCCATTACTTTAGTGACTTCTACCTTCATTTTGACTTCAGCACATTGTTAAAGCCATAGAAATATAAGTCAGTAGCCAAAGTCTACGCCCCTTCAGTGGTGATTGGTCAGCACTAGGGATTCTTCAGTCTTTGTTGTCATTCAACAATAGACGACTTGTTTTTGTGCACATTTTTTCATTGCGAAATACTGCATCAAACATCTTAGTTAGATGTAAAATTGTGTGACTAAGATCTCCTCGTCAAAAACGTCAAAATGAATGACAAATTGAAGCATGCTGACGCCTTAATGGATTGACTGGCAGGCATTTTGATTGTACCCATGCCTAGGTTGAATAGTTATCAACGGCGCCATTGAATTTGTTTATTTTTTAACGCTGCCTAATGGAATCATTACATTGTCTTAACCTGTTTTTTTTCAACCTAGACCTATGACAGGAAGTAAAAACAGTAAGTGTACCCTTCAATCTGTGCTGTGATTTGTCGAGTCAACTCAACTGACATTACAAAAAACAAGGTGTTCATGGTATTCAACTTGTCAGTTGGAGCTGGACCCTGAAAGTGACAAACTTCCACAGGTGTGTAGAATACTTTGTTCTGTCATCAAAACAAAAGGCATACACAATGCATCTTAATTTGCTAAATCATTGTTGTACTGTTTTCAATAGGTCACCAGATGATGCAGGACCAGAACAGCCTGTTTGCATAGTGGAGAATCCTGGCCTATACCTTGTCTTCCATCTATTCATTGCAGAATGCAATGATTATCTGCAGGGCAGAGTATAGTATACTTAGTATTACTTGCTGTGTTAGGCCTCTGAGACGCAATGGCCAATGGTATAATCTTCAGTACCATCACAAAGTCTATTTAATAATTTTGCGAAATACACTTTGTGATGATACTGGAGATAACTTATAAAAAAAAATCTAATGAGTAAACAGTCTTGAATTCTGTTGTTGAAAGTAAATAAAGAAACCAGCCTGCAATGAAAGGTCGTTGTCATTCTTCATAAATTCTCGTCAGTTATTTACAAATTGCATTGCATCTGTTTATTGTGTTTTCTTTATTGCGGTAGCGGTGTGTGGGTAAAATCACTGGGGAAGCCAAGCCAGAAAATAAAAGCCATATTACAATGTGTTGTTTTAATTGTGTTGTTTGCTCTATAACCTGTTAGTTCACATGCCTTGCGACCGTGATATATAGGCCTAAGGCAGAGACAATAAGAAGACAGTGGCAGAATAAATTCAACCACACCTTTGTTTCATCACAAAACCGGAGATCAACATCTGTCCGGTGAAGTCCAGTAAGCACTTTGCATGTTAACAAACAGTTAATCAGAATCCATGCTTCAAGATTGTTTTGATCAGCTGGACTGGGAAATGTTCCGGGTTGCCTCTGAGAATAACATTGACGTATACACTGACACGGTGAGTTCATCAGGAAGTGTATAGGGGATGTTGTTCCCCCTGCGATTATTAAAACCTATCCAAACCAAAAAACGTAGATAGATGGCAGCATTCGCACAAAACTGAAAGTGGGAACCACCACATTTAACCACTGCAAGGTGACTGGGAATATGGTTAAGTACAAACAGTCCAGTTATACCCTTCGTAAGACAATCAAACAGACAAACCGTCAGTACAGAGACAAAGTGGAGTCACAATTCAATGGCTCGGACACTAGACGTATGTGGCAGGCACTCTAGACAATCACAGGAAAACCAGCCACGTCTTGCTTCCGGACAAGCTAAACACCTTCTTTGCTCGCTCCCGTGGACTGTGAGCTCTTGTTCTCTGTGGCCTACGTGAGTAAGGCATTTAAGCGTGTTAACTCTCACAAGGCTGCCGGCCCAGTCAGCATCCCTCACCGCATCCTCAGAGCATGAGAAGACCAGCTGGCTGGAGTGTTTAAGGACATATTCAATCTCTCCTTATCCAAGTATTTTGTCCCCACTTGCTTCAAGATGTCCACCATTATTCCTGTACCCAACAAAGCAAAGGTAACTGAACTAAATGACTAATGCACCGAAGCACTCACTTCTGTCATCATGAAGTGCTTTGAGAGGCTAGACGACACAACAATAGTAGGCCTGATTACCAACAATGATGAGACAGCCTACAGGGAGGAGGTGAGGACCCTGGCGGAGTGGTGCCAGGAAAATAACCTCTCCCTCAATGTCAACAAAACGAAAGAGCTGATAGTGGACTTCAGGAGGCAGCAGAGGGAGCATGACACCATCCACATCAATGGGGCCGCAGGGCAGAAGGTGAAAAGCTTCAAGTTCCTGGACGTACACATCACTGACCATCTGAAATGGTCCACCCACACAGACAGTGTGGTGAAGAAGGCGCAACAGCACCTCTTCAACCTCAGGAGGTTGAAGAAATTCAGCTTGGCTCCCAAGACCCTCACAAACTTTTATAGATGCACCATTGAGAGACTCCTGTCGGACTATATCACCTCCTGGTATGGCAACTGCACCATCCACAACCACAGGGCTCTCCAGAGGGTTGTACGGTCTGCCCAACGCATCACCGGGGGCACACTGCCTGCCCTCCAGGACATCTTCAGCCCCAGTGTCAAATCAAATCAAATCTTGGCACATATGCCGAATACAAGCTCCGCATTATATCAGCTCACTGTTCACCATAACAACACCCACCCGTAGCACGTGCTCCAGCAGGTATATCTCACTGGTCATCCCCAAAGCCAACACCTTTTTGCCCGCCTTTCCTTCCAGTTCTCTGCTGCCAATGACTGGAATGAATTGCAAAAATCGTGAAGTTGGAGACTTATATCTCCCTCACTAACTTTAATCATTAGCTATCTGAGCAGCTTACCGATCGCTGCAGCTGTACACAGCCCATCTGTAAACAGCCCATCCAACTACCTACCTCATCCCCATATTGCACATCATCATCTGCACATCTACCACTCCAGTGTTACTTCGCTACTATGGCCTATTTGATGCCTTACCTCCTTAGGCCATTTGCACACACTGTATATAGATATTTTGCTATTGTGTTATTGACTGTACGTTTGTTTATTCCATGTGTAACTCTGTGTTGTTGTTTGTGTCGCACTGCTTTGCTTTATCTTGGCCAGGTTGCAGTTGTAAATGAGAACTTGTTCTCAACTGGCCTACCTGGTTAAATAATGGTGAAATAAAAAAATACAAAAAACAACAGGTGTAGACCTTACAGTGAAATACTTACTTACAAGCCCTAACCAACAATGCAGTTAAAAAAATGTTATAAAAAAATACAAAAAACAGGGAGTACCGGTACAGAGTCAATGTGTGGGGGCACCGGTTAGTCTCGGTAGCCATTTGATTAGAAGTTCAGGAGACTTATGGCTTGGGGGTAGAAGCTGTTTAGAAGCCTCTTGGACCTAGTCTTGGTGCTGCGGTACCCCTTGCCATGCGGTAGCAAAGAGAACAGTCTATGACTTGGATGGCTGGAGTCTTTGACCATTTTTAGGGCCTCCCTCTAACACTGCCTGTTAAAGAGGTCCTGGATGGCAGGAAGCTTGGCCCCAGTGATGTACTGGGCCGTACGCACTACCCTCTGTAGTGCCTTGCGGTCGGAGGCCAAGCAGTTGCCATACCAGGAAGGCCAAGAAAATCATCAAGGACCTCAGCCACCCGAGCCACAACCTGTTCACCCCGCTACCATCCAGAAGGAAAGGTCAGTACAGGTGCATGAAAGCTGGGACCGACAGATTGAGAAACTTCAATGTCAAGGCCATCAGACTGTGAAATAGTCACCACTAGCAGGCCTCTGCCCAGCACCCTGCCCTGAACTTTAGTCACGGTCACTAGCCGGCTGCTACCCGTTTACTCTACGATTCACCTTGATGCTGCTGCCCTATGTACTGTGCATAGTCATGGAACACTGGTCACTTTAATAATGTTTAAATAATGTTTACATACTGCTTTATCCACTTCATATGTATATACTGTATTCTTGTCAAGGCCTATCCTATTTAACTATTGCTGTACATGTACTATTCTTCAGACACACTACATATTCTATCTATATACTGTCCATATTGTCTATACATCCCATCATATACACTACTGTTCAAAAGCTTGGGGTTACTTAGAAATGTCCTTGTTTTTGAAAGAAAAGCAAAAAAATGTGTCCATTAAAATAACATCAAATTGATCAGTGTAGACATTTTGTAAATGACTACTGTAGCTGGAAACAGCAGATTTTTTTTTAAATGGAATATCTACTTAGGCATACAGAGGCCCATTATCAGCAACCATCACTCCTGTGTTCCAATGGTACGTTGTGTTAGCTAATGAAAGTTTATCATTTTAAAAGGCTAATTGATAATTAGAAAACAATTTTGCAATTATGTTAGCACATCTGAAAACTGTTGTCCTGATTAAAGAAGCAATAAAACTGGCCTTCTATAGACTAGTTGAGTATCTGGAGCATCAGCATTTGTGGGTTCAATTACAGGCCAGAAAGAAAGACCTTTCTTCTGAAACTATTCAGTCTATTCTTGTTCTGAGAAATGAAGGCTATTCCATGCGAGAAATTGCCAAGAAACAGAAGATCTCGTACAACGCTGTGTACAACTCCCTTCACAGAACAGCTCAAACTGTCTCTAACCAGAATAGAAAGATGAGTGGGAGGCCCTGGTGCACAAATGAGCAAGAGGACAAGTACATTAGAGTGTGTAGTTTGAGTCCTCAGCTTCATTAAATAGTACCCGCAAAACACCAGTCTCAACGTCAACAGTGAAGAGGCGACTCCGGGATGCTGGCCTTCTAGGCAGAGTTCCTATGTCCAGTGTCTGTGTTCTTTTGCCCATCTTAATCTTAATTTTTTATTGGCCAGTCTGAGATATGGCTTTTTCTTTGCAACTCTAATAGCTGATGAAACTGAGGAGAATTTCTGTTTGTAATAAAGTCCTTTTGTGGGGAAAAACATTTTCTGATCGCCTGGGGATGTGGGTGGATCTGGCTCCCAAGTGGGTGGGCCTATGCCCTCCCAGGCCCACCCATGCCTGTGCCCCTGCCCAGTCATGTGAAATTCATAGATTAGAGCCTAATGAATTTATTTCAATTGACGGATTTCCCAATTTGAATTGTAACAATCGTTGAAATTGTTGCGTGTTGCTTTTATATTTTTGTTCAGTATATATTTTACTCTGGACTTTTACTCGATGCTCGTCCAAATATTTATAGATTTCTTGATTCCATTCTTTTACTTTTTAGATTTGTGTGTATTGTTGTGTATTGTTAGATATTACTCCACTGTTGGAGCTAAGATCACAAGCATTTTGCCATGCCCGCAATAACATCTGCTAAATATGTGTATGCGACCGATACAATTTTATTTGATTTGATTTTGATTTACAGCATGGTCAAGAAAGTTAATGTTTCCAACATTTTCGGACTACTAAACAACCATTGATTTACAGCCACGAAGAGTTACCGCAACTCGAAAAGAAAACAGGAGCTGCCTCCACTATTCCAGGACCATTTTAACTTCAATATGTTGACTCACCCTACTTGTAGAGAAACGCCAATGGCATCCTCTTCTCTTTCATGTTGCCGAAACGGTCTATGGCTATTGTCATACAGTACACACTTTTAATTTTTGTCGTCCTAGGCTACCTGGCTCAAATGCTTGCTCGCTAGCCAAACTTCCTTTCATCGGCAACGATGTGCCAGGTCAGCTGGTTAACATTAGCCTACTACATCTAGCTACATACTGTATTGAACTTTCATCCTCTCAGGCCAGGGGCACAACAACGTATGAATTTATGGTTGGATCAAAATCTCCTTTATATTCATTGGCCAGTACGGAGAATGAAGTAAAACCACAATTCCAAATCCCTATCTCTGTCCATGGCTAATTTAGGAAAGGAATGATTTTAGCTAGTTAGCCATACGCCGGAGGACAGCGTTGCTTGCTGTTTGGGGTTTTAGGCTGGGTTTCTGTACATCACTTTGTGACATCGGCTGATGTAAAAAGGGCTTTCGAAATAAATTTGATTGATTAATTGATTGCACCAAAACAAATCACAGAAAACATTGAGTCTTACATATGATATTGAAAGCCATACACAAGTAATATAATGTTACTAAAACAAAAAACTTACAAAGTTAGGGGAATACATTGTCTCATTCAAACCTGAAAACAAAGTGCAAGTTACCACACAAACAAACCACGTCATATTCTGCTTTCTATCTTTCTTATAACAAAGCAAACTATTTCTAAAGTAGTCCTCAAATACATTTAAGTTTCACTCTTTCTGTTAAAAAAATCTGCCAAATGTTAACTTGGTCTTTGGTCTGTTTTTGCTATATAGCCAAGACAACTACTATGGTAACATGGCATGACAACTATCATGCATTAGGAGTTAGCAAGACAGCATAAACTGTTCTGGAACCAGGTTATTGCATTTCTATGAACTGCCAACATACAGACTCAAATCTCTGGCTACTTTAATACATTTAATAAATGTATTTAATAAAAGGTATCACTAGTCACTGTAAATAACGGCACTTTAATCATGCCTACATTATCATATGTATATACTGTATTCTATACCATCTACTGCATCTTGCCTATGCCGCACAGCCATCGCTCATCCATACATTTATATGTACATGTCCCTTTACATTTGTGTGTATAAGGTACTCGTGGTGAATTTGTTAGATTACTTGTTAGATATTACTGCACTAGAAGCACAAGCATTTCGCTTCACTCGCATCATCTGCTAACCATGTGTATGTGACCAATAAAATTGTATTTGATTTGGACTTGAATCACCAGCTTAGTATGTACAGCAACCACCAGCAGCATCAACTGGGTTAGGGAGGGAACCAGTTCAGCTGCTTCTCTGCCAATCGATGTTTACCTGTCCTGTCTGTATGTGTGTCTTATACTCTTCGTCCTAGACTTTACCAAGTAGCTCCTCATCAAAAGCATCTTCCACCAAGAAGTCCATAACCTCATGGTCCTCCTCATCCTGCAGACCTTCCTCAGACCTTCCTGGCCCTTTAGCACATAAGAAAGTGGATCATGAATGGAAGGAAATTGTCTAGCTACAAGGTATCAACCTGTGGGCAAGGTGACAAAGTTATATTTTAAAATCCTAATGCATGTAGCAAAGTCAAACCAGCTAGATCTCCAGCCTGAGCTTTCACAAGTCAGATGATCTATCTATCTTGCCTTCAACAGCCAAAAGTCTTACTATTTCTTAAGAATCATATCACAGATAAACATACACTTAATGAGATATCTAGCTAGCCAATACTAATAATAGCTTCCCTCTCGCTTTCTTCTGGCTGGCAGGCTAGTTGCTACAAATCTAATCACAAGCCAGTTCGTTTCAGCTCTAATACCTAATTACAAATACTCTTCAAATTCTCAATATAAGCATTTAATTTAGTACAGTCGTCAAAGAAAACAAACATAAAAAATACAAGACACAAACTAAATCAAGTAGGCTACCTTGTTCCGTTTTGGGTGAATGATTAATGCAGCTTGAATAACAGTCAACAGGCTAGCTACCATTAGTTAGCTCACAGACTTTGGTAGCTAGCAATCTAGTTAACATTATCTGAGTAGACACTATAGAGGAGGCCTGCAAATGCAATGACATCTCTAAAGTTGGCAAGTAATTAGTAGAAAACAACTTTGCCGTCAAATTTATTTTAGAGATGGCAATTGCCATAGCTGGAAAAGTTTGCCAAAAATAGCTAGCTAGCTAGCAATGCTAACGTTAGCGAGCTAAAATCAGGTCCTGTCCGTCAATCTTAACTAGCTAGCTTAAGTTATACTCCATCTAAAGTCAATCTGGCGACATCACAGTGATGACAAAAAGTTTTCGTGCTAACGATTTGCCTCCTTTAGCCAGTAGAATGTTCATACGGGCAACCGTCCTCAAGAGAACGTTCAGAGCAATATTGTGACGAAGCATGTAACACATGAATAGCATGTATTTTACTTATAATAAAAGAATAACTATATAGGCACTAACTTACTTCATGAATAGTTGCTGCAGGCGATTTCAAAATCCATGCGATGCTTGATGGATCTGCTGGGAAATCCACATGTGTACTGTACATAGCCTGATTTGCAATGTAGTCTGATGCAGTGTGCTGTGCAGGAGGTTCGACTGAACTTCTGACAGTTGATTATGAAAAATAAATCGCAGCCAAATCAGACAAAGTGATTGTTCAGCTGGAATATAGTGCAATGGCAGACATACTGCAAAATCACGCTTGCTTTTGGGTTGGACCAGCACCAAGGGAGGGAATATGTAAATAAACTATAAACATTAATTGGTCTATTATAATCAGATCGCCAGGTGACGTTTTGCGGTGGGCGAAAATTACATCCCACCAGAACAATTCCAGGCGTCTTTTACACAAAAAGGGCATTGTCATAATTTCATAATTTTAGAGTGTTATTTATACCTCAGTGTGGAAATATCATTAAATACTATAAATGAACTGTACTGCCCCTTTAAAGCATTCTCAATGAGCACTTTTCCATGTTTGTCTTTCACACTCCTAGTTCTATCTTCACTGGTAATATTTCTGTTTGTGACAGTGTTAGGTTTTCCCATTTTCTTTAAGCCTGCCTGGTACAGTATGTAACATTGTGCTGTGTTTGTTTCTCTTTCTGACAGGGTTAGGGTTTAGTCCTGTCTGTTCTGTCAGAATGGGCAACAGTACCCAGCAGCAGCAGCCTGTTTATGACGGATGTTTTTTAATCCAGAGAAATAACCATATTGCAGTAGAGTGAGTGGTCTGGAGACAGAAAGGAAAATGAGATCGCTTTCCTGACAGACTACCTAGAGAGGCCTTTTCCACAAATAATGAACTGTCTATTGCCTACAGGTACAATAAAATAGAGCTCACAAGACTGACATTGCTGGGTTCACACACAACGTGAAACAGGTAGACAGACACAGAATCCATTCAGATACACAAGAGAAAAATAAGACAAACCAGCAGAGAGTGTAAATCGTTGGTGATTGAGCATTCCCCTCAAATGAATAGAATTGAAAATGTTATTGTACATTATTAATGTACATTATCAGCTTTATTGGCTTTACACAGTTAGACAAAAAAACAAAAACATCCCAGCCACTCTACCCATTTCAGACCAAAGCCATGTTTGAAAGTGGTACAGCAGAATGGATGAATTATTCCTGTGTAACAGCTCTTCTGGGCTATTACAGGCTTTAGTCTGCAGTCTGAGGCAAGCATTTGAAATGACTTCAGTTGTTGTGCTGTCATAAAACATGTCCAGGGATTTTCTCTCCATTGGCTGTATGTAGCCTACAGGTGTTGAGCTTGTTATCTTTAGTTGTCAACTATTTTAATGGCCTGGTATCATTTGAACCACACTGTAAAACGCTTCCCTGTAACTTTACAACATTATACTGGCACCACAGTTGCCAGTTTAATACTGTAATTTAGCTTTACAGCAGTGATGCTGTAATATAGTTTACAGTATGATTTTCCTTACTGTAAAACATATTACAGCATCCCTGCTGCAACTGTGGTGCCAGTATAATGCTTTAAATTTACAGGGAAATACCTACAGTGATATGCTATTATTATTTACAGTAATAAGCAGGATTGCAGGTTGTCTTTAGAAGACAGCTCCCTGAAATGCAATATTGTAAGAAAAACAATACGTGTAAAAATATACATATATATTTATTCAAATTCATAAGAAGCATTTTTCATGAATTGCACTTTAACCACAAAGAACAACATTTGAAAAGAGCAACATTACAACTCCAGAGAGTAGGGGAGAGAGAGACAGAGATATAGTGATAAGAACATTGACAAATACTGGCCAATAATGTACTTCACCATACACAAACCAAGGCATCAGAATAGGTCATTCTTTAAAATACGGGATTATTTAAGAAAAAAAAGAAAATCTAAACAGATCAATGGAAAATAGGAAAACAACAGTTGAACAGGGAGAAATGTTTACAAAAAACTATAAGAAGAACTGCTTGCCTGTCTGTCTGAGAGAGAAACAAGAGAGATCGAGAGAGAAAGGGGCTGAGAGAGAAGGATGGATAGAGAGGAGCGAGCAGGGCTAGACTGGAGCCAGAGAAGCAGATCATTTGCTCAGCCAACCCGTATGGCAGGATTTCTGAGAGAATGAGAGATGCAAACAAGTAGAATAAATCTCAGTGCGTGCAGATTATCACCCCAATCTTTGAAACTCTGATCCTCCTTAGCTCTGATACGTCAACTAGGACAAACATGGAAATAGAAAGAATAGAAAGAGAGGGATTGCTATTACTATCACTACTACTATCACTACTACTACTATTACTATCACTACTACTATCAATACTACCATCAATGTGTAGAAAGGCAGATGACAACTGACAAGTAAAGTTTGTGTTCATTAGGTGTGTGAACTTTTGTGTACTTACATGTTGGAGTTTTTCCACTCAAACTCCTTCAGGTTTGCTAGAAAGCGTGTAGCATGTGGGTTAATTGGCAATGGCTTCCTCTGAACGACATTTCCGGTTCTGCGGCTCACTCCTGCTTTCGCTGTGTGTTTGGTTCCTTCAGGGTTTATTCAAACCAGGAACCTGCACAACTCAACATATAATATATTGAATCAGTTTAGGCATTGAAAAAATAACAATAAGAAATATCATTGCAATGTAACTAACAAACGCTAAATGTAAGTGTTGAATCAATGAATGTTCAATGCTTACCTCTGTATCAGCTCCAAGGTTGCAGAGGCGGACTCCTGGTGTGCTATGTTAAAAACATAGAACGTGCTGAAGAACGCATAGAGGGCAGCAGCAAAGTTGGACTCACTGTCCAAAACACAGACCACTCTCCCCTCGATTGACACCATTCATTTTGAGGAATATAATAGAGCATTTCCTGAAATACACAAAAGTAAGGGTGTTAGTGTATACCTACTAGATATTTCTAGATAGGTACCACAATACTATATATTTCTGTTCCACCTTAAATCAAATAAATGTATTAGTAAGCATGATCAGCCTTGGTGTGTCTGGCAATGGAATGTACACCTCAACATCAACCCGAGTTGCAGTGACCTAAAATCACAAAACATATTAAAAAAATATGTATTCTTTACATCTGCCAAGAAGAACAGAGATTCGTCCTTCTCTTTGAAGTGGGTCATCAACAAAAGAAAGGCTGCAGTGGCTGTTAGATCGTCATTGCCTTTGATGTAACTGTCGATTTCATTCAGCAGGCACTGGATCTCTCTCCGCAACTTGGTCTTTTGGTTTTAAAAAAAGTTGACAATTCTCTTACCTTTGTTCAGGAGAGCTTGAGTCAGGCGACTGTCAATCACGATGCCAGTGAGGGTATTGAAGTGGTCGCAGAGCCATAACTTGGTGAAAAGGAAAGGCCACTGTTCCTGGAGGTCACTGATGCTTGGAAGAGGACAAATGTCCTATCCATTGTTACAGATCCTATCATTTTTCATTTTCTTAAAAAAAAACTAACAAAAAAACTCTGTTAGGCTGTGCACTGCACTCAATACCAGCACAAGAGGACAAACAATTTACAGAAACATTTGTATATTTTTGGAATTTTTATGCATTTTTGGAATTTCTGACCCTTTTATTGCATATGCCTCGGTCCCTCATAGCATAAACCATTTATTCTGAGGGCAAACAAATTAACTATTTACAGAACCTTTTTAACCTGGTGTGTGTGTGTACACTCTTAGAAAAAAGGGTTCCAAAAGGGAGGAGAATTTTTTTTGGTTCCAGCTAGAACCCTTTTGGGTTCCATATAGAACCCTTTCCACAGAGGGTTCTACATGGAACCCAGAAGAGTTCTACCTGGAACCAAAAGGGTTATACATGTACCTGGAATCAATAAGGGATCTTCAAAGGGTTCTCCTATGGCGACAGCCAAATAACCATTTTAGGTTCTAGATAACACCTTTTTTCATAACAATTATGTAAATATGTTACATTTATCAATCAAGATCTCACCTCTTTGCTTGAAGGACTGAAGCAATTCCCGGCACTGTATTGGCGTCAAATGGTCTTTTATGTCCTCTGGCTGAACGTATTCAAGGTCTTTAATATTCTCCACTCCAACATTTGCCCTCAGATGCCCCGACAAAGATCTCACCGTCTCGGTCTCCAACTCGGGAAATTGGTGTTTAATTGCATCTTGAAGACCCTTCATGCCTACACTGGTTAAAGGAGAACACGCTGAGTGATTCAGGGAAACAGCAGAGAAACCTGACACTTTATAAACTGGTAGTGGGTAATAATCACAGACTATCTGCATTAACACACACATAATTAATCAGAGAATCGGGTATAAAATGAACCCAGAGATCGACCAGTGACACAGACTGATACACCCCAATAATTAAATGGACCTGTGATTCTGTGACCAGAATCCGTGAGATCTTTCCAAATGTGTCCGTCATCATTTTCTCCCATTACAACAAGGCCTTTAGTGTATGTTTTTACTTTGTATACAATTTTAGACACATCTGCAGTGCTTTGCTTTGTGAACCCTTTTGACAGTATAGCTCCCTGAATGGCTTTGTTATATAATTGCTCCTCAAATTAATTAATGATAGCAACAACTCCAATGTTATGTGGAAACAATTGGCCGCTTGTCTGGTGCCTCTCAGACAAGTTTTCTGGCACACTCCTTGAAGTAGGAGTGCTTGCTCTCAAACCTTGGTGTCCACAAACGAATGAGTCGCCCAAGTGTAACAAGTAGTGATGCTTTGGTGAAAGGGCACTCTACCCCACAAGCATGATGCAACTTATCATACGTATTGGAGGTTGTATTATACCTATACGTATAGGTTCGGTGAATACGGAGATACGTAAAGTATGTTTAAATGGCTGTTCAGGCTTTTCTTAAATGTTAGGAGTGCTTGAAATAACAACACACAAAGCTTTGAGGATTCAAATCTGTGATGAACTGCTTTATTATACAATAGGCAGTGGTGGAAAAAGTACCCAATTGTCATACTTAAGTAAAAGTTAATTGAAAATGACTAAAGTAAAAGTGAAAATCACCCAGTAAAATACTACTTGAGTAAAAGTCTAAAAGTATTCGGTTTTAAATACACTTAGGTATCAAAAGTAAATGTAATTGCTAAAATATACTTAAATATAAAAAATAAAAGTAAAAGTACAAGTCATTTCAAATTCCTTATATTAAGCAAACCAGATAGTGCCATTTTTTTAAATCTTTTTTTTATGGAAAGCCAGGGGCGCACACTCCAACACTCAGACATCATTTACAAACAAAGCATGTTTGTTTAGTGAGTCTGCCAGATCAGAGGCAGTAGGGATGACCAGGGATCTTCTCTTGATAAGCGTGTGAATTGGAATCTTTTCCTGTCCTGCTAAGCATTCAAAATGTAACGAGTACTTTTCGGTGTCATGGAAAATGAATTGATTAAATAGTACATTATTTTCTTTAGGAATGTAGTGAAGTAAAAGTATAAGTTGTCAAGAATATAAATAGTAAAGTAAAGATACCCCAAAAAACGACTTGAGTAGTACTTTAAAGTATTTTTACTTAAGTACTTTACACCACCGACAATAGGGAGTAATGAGGAACATTACATTTTTATGAAGAGTGACACCTATGTCACATACACTGTAATCTAGAACAATTCAAGTCAGTGAGTAGCCAATGGTACACAATATCTTGAGGCTTGTAGAGAGACACACAGACATACGAGGCTCAAATGACAGACCCTCACAAACAGTTTACGGTGATCTTCAGACGGTTCTTTGTTCTTTTGACATTTGCCTGTGTCTCATGAACGCAGAGCCTTTTTCTGAGCCTCCAAGCAAATCAAGATCTCCAGCCGGTCCAGCAGGGGAGCCTCTGTGGCCTCTTTAAAGATGGTGGTTCAGTAGGAGCGTAAGAGTGGACATGCTCCTGAACATTAATTATGGTGATTGGTAGAGATTAATAATGCATGACCCTGGAGCCGCAGGCCCAGCCGTCAATGCTACGCTAGCTGTGTGCTGGCTAATTGTAGTGATCTCTTGTAGTCCTACAGCAGCATATCGTACACACTATAGACGTAGAACACACACATATGAAACACACACATATTAGCCACTTTAAACATAGGAATAGCCACTTTAAACATAGGAATTGGATGTAACAATGTATCACTAGCCACTTTAAACAATTTTGTATATAATGTTTACGTATCCGACATACTCATATCAAATGTATACACTGTACTCTAAACCATCTACTGTATCTTGCCTATGCTGTTCGGCCATCGACCCAAATCACTAGCCACTTTAAACAATGCCATTTATATAATGTTTACATATCCTACAACTCATCTGATATATATATGTGTATACAGTGGGGGAAAAAAGTATTTAGTCAGCCACCAATTGTGCAAGTTCTCTCACTTAAAAAGATGAGAGAGGCCTGTAATTTTCATCATAGGTACACTTCAACTATGACAGACAAAATGAGGAAAAAAAATCCAGAAAATCACATTGTAGGATTTTTAATGAATTTATTGCAAATTATGGTGGAAAATAAGTATTTGGTCACATACAAACAAGCAAGATTTATAGCTCTCACAGACCTGTAACTTCTTCCTTAAGAGGTTCCTCTGTCCTCCACTCGTTACCTGTATTAATGGCACCTGTTTGAACTTGTTATCAGTATAAAAGACACCTGTCCACAACCTCAAACAGTCACACTCCAAACTCCACTATGGCCAAGACCAAAGAGCTGTCAAAGGACACCAGAAACAAAATTGTAGACCTGCACCAGGTTGGGAAGACTGAATCTGCAATAGGTAAGCAGCTTGGTTTGAAGAAATCAACTGTGGGAGCAATTATTAGGAAATGGAAGACATACAAGACCACTGATAATCTTCCTCGATCTGGGGCTCCACGCAAGATCTCACCCGTGGGGTCAAAATGATCACAAGAACGGTGAGCAAAAATCCCAGAACCACACGGGGACCTAGTGAATGACCTGCAGAGAGCTGGGACCAAAGTAACAAAGCCTACCATCAGTAACACACTCGCCGCCAGGACTCAAATCCTGCAGTGCCAGACGTGTCCCCCTGCTTAAGCCAGTACATGTTCAGGCCCGTCTAAAGTTTGCTAGAGAGCATTTGGATGATCCAGATGAGGATTGGGAGAATATCAGATGAAACCAAAATAGAACTTTTTGGTAAAAACTCAACTCGTCGTGTTTGGAGGACAAAGAATGCTGAGTTGCATCCAAAGAACACCATACCTACTGTGAAGCATGGGGGTGGAAACATCATGCTTTGGGGCTGTTTTTCTGCAAAGGGACCAGGACGACTGATCCGTGTAAAGGAAAGAATGAATGTATCGTGAGATTTTGAGTGAAAACCTCCTTCCATCAGCAAGGGCATTGAAGATGAAACGTGGCTGGGTCTTTCAGCATGACAATGATCCCAAACACACCGCCCGGGCAACGAAGGAGTGGCTTCGTAAGAAGCATTTCAAGGTCCCGGAGTGGCCTAGCCAGTCTCCAGATCTCAACCCCATAGAAAATCTTTGGAGGGAGTTGAAAGTCCGTGTTTCCCAGCGACAGCCCCAAAACATCACTGCTCTAGAGGAGATCTGCATGGAGGAATGGGCCAAAATACCAGCAACAGTGTGTGAAAACCTTGTGAAGACTTACAGAAAACATTTGACCTCTGTCATTTTCAACAAAGGGTATATAACAAAGTATTGAGATAAACTTTTGTTATTGACCAAATACTTATTTTCCACAATAATTTGCAAATAAATTCATTAAAAATCCTACAATGTGATTTTCTGGATTGTTTTTCCTCATTTTGTCTGTCATAGTTGAAGTGTACCTATGATGAAAATTACAGGCCTCTCTCATCTTTTTAAGTGAGAGAACTTGCACAATTGGTGGCTGACTAAATACTTTTTTCCCCCACTGTATACTGTACTCCATACCATCTACTGCATCTTGCCTATGCCGGTCAGCCATCGCTCATCCATATATTTATATGTACATACTCGTATTTATTCCTTTACTCTTGTGTGTATAAGGTAGTTGCTGTGAATTTGTTAGATTACTTGTTAGATACTACTGCATGGTCGGAACTAGAAGCACAAGCATTTCGCTACACTCGCATTAACATCTGCTAACCATGTGTATGTGACAAATAAAATTTGATTTGATTTGATGTATGGACACGCTCGCGCACACATGCATGTTAGACACACACAGCACAGAAGGAAGTGAGTTCAACGTGAGTTGACACGCAGAAGAATACTGTTATTGTCATCAACCACCTAAACAGAAAGAAGTGGTAAAAATACAAGTACAGGACAATGATATAACGTTTCAGAACATGATTCATGATCTGCTCCTTCCTGTGTGATCAATAGGCTAATTATTACCCATCAGTCTATCACTCCTCCACCTTACTGGCTCACTCTCTCTGCTGTTGATGCTCCCCACTGGGCACAGAGGTCAGTTCAACGACTAGTTTTACATTTGGTTGAGTTGTCAACTAATGTGAATTCAACATGAAATCAACACCAATGTCACCATTTTAGAATACATTTTTTCCCAATTGTTAACACACGTTTTCTGAAACTACACTCAAAACTCTAAACACAAACAGTTAGCCAATTTCCCCAAACATCTTGCAAAATGAAACACAGCAATCAAAATCATGTACTCCCTGCTCAAAATAAAACTCTGCATACAAATGAGACACACACATCAAATTAACCTAACTTAGTGACAACCGAGATCACACTAATGTGACATATTCAAAACAGTACTATCAGAACCTATTTCATTTTAAAGACTAAGATGTTGTTATACTGTATGTTGTTTGTGTGTAATCAAACAAGGAACATAAATGCAAAAATTCTAGTTTTATATTTCAACATGACCCAATACATGTCAAACAGCATACTGTAAGCACACATACAGTAAAAATGCAAACATACAGTAAATATATGTTGCATGTGCAAAGGAAGAAAAATAGGCCTATTTGTACTCAGTGGCGATTTTAGCATGTACTGTACATCTTGGTGGGGCAAACTCAATGCATGCCAGCAAAGCCACTACACAACACTAAACAATACATGAATTGCACTATAACGGTGACAAACGATGCCCACAAACTGTTAGGGCCTACATAAAGCTGTCCCAACAGCAGAGCTTTCTTTACAGCACAATGGAGTGAATCCTTACCACCGCTACACCTGGCTATCAGCAGAGCCTTGTCTGGCAGTGAAACAGTTAATTCAGCCTCATTTACTGCCTTTAAAAAAAACATAGGTGATATGGCTCACTTGCTTAAAGAAATGTGGTTTCTACTGACAATTGAGATGTACAAACTATGGCACAAGGGAATGATGAGCGGATAAGAGGCAATCTGTAATTTCGATTAAGACCTTAATGAGCGCGCTAAGACGGACGTAGTCAATATAACTATTTGTTCAGAACTTGAAATGTACACTGACAGAATTCAGAACATGGGCCATTCTTACAGTATTCTCCCTATATACCAAGTCAGAATGGTAGGATAAATAAAGGGGCCATATACAGTGCATTAGAAAGTATTCAGACCCATTGACTTTTTCCACATTTTGTTACGTTACAACCTTATTCTAAAATGTATTAAATTGCTATTTTCCCTCATCAATCTACACACAATACCACATAATGACAAAGCAAAAACAGGTTTTTAGAAATGTTTGCCAAAGTATATAAAAAAAACAACTGAAGGATGACATTTACACAAGTATTCAGACCCTTTACTCACTACTTTGTTGAAACACCTTTGGCAGCAATTACAGCCTCAAGTCTTCTTGGGTATGACGCTACAAGCTTGGCACACCTGTATTTGGGGAGTTTCTCCCATTCTTCTCTGCAGATCCTCTCAAGCTCTGTCAGGTTGGATGGGGAGCGTTGCTGCACAGCTATTTTCAGGTCTCTCCAGAGATGTTCGTTCGGGTTCAAGTCTGGGCTCTGGCTGGACCACTCATAGACATTCAGAGACTTGTCCCAAAGCCACTCCTGCGTTGTCTTGGCTGTGTGCTTAGGGTTGTTGTCGTGTTGGAAGGTCAACCTTCGCCCCAGTCTGAGGTCCTGAGTGCTCTGGAGCAGGTTTTCATCAAGGATCTCTCTGTACTTTGCTCCGCAACTATGGAGCTCTGTCAGTGACCATCGGGATCTTCTCCCCGATGGCTCAGGTTGGACAGGCGGCCAGCTCTAGGAAGAATCTTGGTGGTTCCAAACTTCTTCCCTTTAAGAATGATGTAGGCCACTGTGTTCTTGGGGACCTTCAATGCTGCATAATTGTTTTGGTACCCTTCCCCAGATCTGTGCCTCGACACAATCCTGTCTCGAAGTTCTACAGACAATTCCAAATAATGTCCAATCTATTGAATTTACCACAGGTGGACTCCAATCAAGTTGGAGAAACATCTCAAGGATGATCAATGGAAACAGAATGCGCCTGAGCTCAATTTCGAGTCTCATAGTAAAGGGTCTGAATACCTATGTCAATAAGGTATTTCTGTTTTTTATTTTTAATACATTTGCAAAAAAAACTGTTTTCGCTTTGTCATTATGGGGTATTGTGTTTAGATTGATGAGGGAAAAATTGTATTTAATCAATTTTAGAATAAGGCTGTAACGTAACAAAATGTGGAAAAAGGGAAGGGGTCTGAATACTTTTAGAATGCACTGTAAGCAGACAATGAATGCTCTTAAAATATTCTATGACATTTCTCTAAAACATTGTATAGGCTACAAGTGCACCACCAATTAGGCTAAGTTTTGAGGGGGAAATGGACCAAATTATTAGGGTGAGGCACATGGGCTACTAATAGCTTACAACACAACATTTTGCTACGATTGCACAGCATTTGCAACGATTGTAGTTAGCTGCTGATTCCTTCCACAACAATCATTGTTGAATTTGCGATTTCCAACTTGTTGTGTAATGTTTATGTCCAATGGCCGATGAGCACCGATAAGTTTTAGCTATAATTTCTCTTCATATGACAAGGATTGAAAAGGATTTGCCAGTAGATTTTTTACTTGATTCATGATGGTGACCGTTTGTCTAGCCATGTAATGGCAAAATGTAGATTTCTTCCTAAATAGACATACCGAAAAGTAACTGCTATTCATGTGTAACTACATTATTCTGACAAGCAAAAAACTTGGTATATTTGGAAAGAAGACATCTGGGAGATTACGAGGAAAAATAAATAGGAGAAGATATATAGGAGTTACATACTGTAGTTCAGAATACACAAGATCAAGCACACACAAAATAACTGACAAAGTGAATTATTGTGAATTATTGATGATTAGAGCTGGAAACAAATCAGATGGCTTCCACAACATGTGAACAATATCAGAAAAAAGGGATTGATAGACTTAACAACTAGAAATGGACACATAATCGTACATTTCAATAAGCATTTTTCTCCGGCTGGCCATGCTTTCCACCTGGCTACCACTACCCCGGTCAACAGCTCTGCACCCCCCACAGCAACTTGCCCAAGCCTCCACCACTTCTCCTTCACCCAAATCCAGATAGCTGATGTTCTGAAAGAGCTGCAAAATCTGGACCCCTACAAATCAGCTGGGCTAGACAATCTGGACCTTCTCTTTCTAAAATGTTCCCCGGCAATTGTTGCAACCCCTATACTAGCCTGTTCAACCTCTCTTTCGTATCGTCTGAGATCCCTAAAGCTGCCGCGGTAATCCTCCTCTTCAAAGGGGGAGACACTTTAGACACAAACTGTTACAGACCTATATCTATCCTCCCCTGTCTTTCCAATGTCTTTGAAAGCCAAGTTAACTCTTTAGGCATCATCAGCAGTGGTGACGGCTTTGGACAGTGTTTGAAGGCTTTATCACTGAACAGAACCGAAAGGAAGAAGAAATACTGAAGGGACCACGGATGTCAATATGTTTTCCTGGGCACGAGACCGTGAGCGCGCCCCACTTTATTTTCCTTTTATATCGTTTAGGATATCATCCGAGTGAAATATAATCATTAATATTCATAAAAGGATACCTAAGGATGCATTATAAATTATGTTTGATTTGTTTGGGTAAAGTTGATAGGTATAATTTGAACACTTTCTCTTCACTGTACAACGGGCGACTCGACTGTGGATTTTCTGAACATAGCGTGCCAACCAAACAGAGATTTATGGATATAATAAATTACTTTTTCTAACAAAACGGCCTAACTTTTTTCTAACTTTTTCCTTGGACACTTGGGATGCCCTCAGCAGAAGTTTTTCGAAAGGTAAGTGATTTATTTTAGCTCTTATGGGTTTTGTGAGACCCGCGCTGGTTATGAATTTATGCTAATGCATAAATATGAGAGGTGCTATCCTCAAACAATCAAATGTTGTGCTTTCGCCGTAAAGCCTTTTTTTAATCCCTAAGTGGTTTTAACAAACAGATCACCGACCATTTCAAATCCCACCGTACCTTCTCCGCTATGCAATCTGGTTTCCGAGCTTGTCATGGGTGCACCTCAGCCACGCTAAAGGTCCTAAACGATATTATAACCGCCATCAATAAAAGACAATACTGTGCAGCCGTCTTCATCGACCTGGCCAAGGCTTTCGACTCTCAATCACCGCATTCTTATAGGCAGACTCAACAGCCTTGGTTTCTCAAAATCTCAGATAGAGTTCAGTTTGTCAAATGTTGTCCGGACCTCTGGAAGTCTCTATGGGGGTGCCAAAGGGTTAAATTCTTGGGCCGACTCTTTTCTCTGTATACATCAATGATGTCGCTCTTGCTGCTGGTAATTCTCTGATCCACCTCTAAGCAGACGACACCGTTCTGTATACTTCTGGCCCTTCTTTGGACAGTTTTAACAAACCTCCAGATGAGCTTCAAAGCCATACAACGCTACTTACGTGGCCTCCAACTGGTCTTAAATGCAAGTAAAACTAAATGCATGCTCTTCAACAGATCGCTGCCCGCACCCTCCCGCCCGTCTAGCATCACTACTCTGGACGGTTCTGACTTAGAATATGTGGACAACTACAAATACCTAGCTATCTGGTTAGACTGTAAACTCTCCTTCCAGACTCACATTAAACATCTCTAATTCAAATGTAAATCTAGAATCGGCTTCCTATTTTGCAACAAAGCATCCTTCACTTATGTTGCCAAACATACCCTCGTAAAACTGACTATCATACCAATCCTCGACTTCGGCAACATCATTTACAAAATAGCCTCCAACACTCTACTCAGCAAATTGGATGAAGTCTATCCACAGTGCCACCAAAGCCCCATATACTACCCACCACTGCGACCTGTATGCTCTCGTTGGCTGGCCCTCGCTTCATATTTGTCACAAAACCCACTAGCTACAGGTCATCTATAAGTCTTTGCTAGGTAAAGCTTTGCTAGGTATCTCAGGTCACTGGTCACCATAGCAGCACCCACCCATAGCACGCGCTCCAGCAGGTATATTTCACTGGTCATTCCCAAAGCTAACTCCTCCTTTGGCCACCTTTCCTTACAGTTCTCTGCTGCCAATGACTGGAACAAATTTCTGGAGTCTTATATTTCCCTCACTAACTTTAAGCGTCAGCTGTCAGAGCAGCTTACTGATCATTGCACCTGTAAACAGACCATCTGTAAATAGCCCACCCAACAACCTCATCCCCATATTGTTATTTATTTTTTTGCTACTTTGCACCCAAGTATCTCTACTTGCACATTCATCTTATGCACATCTATCACTCCAGTGTTAATGCTAAATTGTAATTATTTTGCCACTATGGCCTATTTATTGCCCTACCTCCCTAATCTTACTACATTTGCACACACTGTAGATAGATTTTTCTATTGTGTCATTGACGTTTGTTTATCCCATGTGTAAATCTGTGTTGTTTGTGTTGCACTGCTTTGCTTCATCTTGGCCAGATTGCAGTTGTAAATGAGAACTTGTTCTCAACAGGCCTACCTGTTTAAATAAAGGTGTGGTCACGGGACGTTTCCAAATGACCCTAAACCTCTCCAAAGTGACATATTTCTGTAAATTAGATAATTTCAGTGCTATTACATATTTGCAATCCCTAAATGCTATATGTTCAGTATAAAAACACAATTTCTAACATATCAACCTCATATCAAACTCAAACATTGTGGTGATGTTATGGGGTATTCAGGGTACATTCAAGTTTCCTTTCAACCTCTCCAAAGTGTCAGAATGTGGTAATTGCACTGTTTTGCACACTGGATGTGCCTACAAGTTATTGCTCACTATAAAAACTAACTTTCTACAACACCAACCTCTCTCAAATATTGTGGTGTTGTCGGGGACATACAGGGGATATGGATGCCTACAGAGCGTAAGGAGGCAACATCATATTTTTAATGCGTAAAGATCACTCGTGGACATTCGATGCTGCCATTAAGTCATACATCATTAGATAACATTGGCAATAGGCTAGATTTGTTCCTACCAACCTAAGGATTAATTTCATACTCGCCATGTACAGCGAGGGAAAAAAGTATTTGATCCCCTGCTGATTTTGTACGTTTGCCCCCTGATAAAGAAATGATCAGTCTATAATTTTAATGGTAGGTTTATTTGAACAGTGAGAGACAACAAAAAAATCCAGAAAAAAACGCATGTGAAAAATTGTATAAATTGATTTGCATTTTAATGAGGGAAATAAGTATTTGACCCCTCTGCAAAACATGACTTAGTACTTGGTGGCAAAACCCTTGTTGGCAATCACAGAGGTCAGACGTTTCTTGTAGTTGGCCACCTGGTTTGCACACATCTCAGGAGGGATTTTGTCCCACTCCTCTTTGCAGATCTTCTCCAAGTCATTAAGGTTTCGAGGCTGACGTTTGGCAACTCGAACCTTCAGCTCCCTCCACAGATTTTCTATGGGATTAAGGTCTGGAGACTGGCTAGGCCACTCCAGGACCTTAATGTGCTTCTTCTTGAGCCACTCCTTTGTCGCCTTGGCCGTGTGTTTTGGGTCATTGTCATGCTGGAATACCCATCCACGACCCATTTTCAATGCCCTGGCTGAGGGAAGGAGGTTCTCACCCAAGACTTGATGGTACATGGCCCCGTCCATCATCCCTTTGACGCGGTGAAGTTGTCCTGTCCTCTTAGCAGAAAAACACCCCCAAAGCATAAGGTTTCCACCTCCATGTTTGACAGTGGGCATGGTGTTCTTGGGGTCATAGGCAGCATTCCTCCTCCTCCAAACACGGCGAGTTGAGTTGATGCCAAAGAGCTCCATTTTGGTCTCATCTGACCACAACACTTTCACCCAGTTGTCCTCTGAATCATTCAGCTGTTCATTGGCAAACTTCAGACGGGCATGTATATGTGCTTTCTTGAGCAGGGGGACCTTGCGGGCACTGCAGGATTACAGTCCTTCACGGCGTAGTGTGTTACCAATTGTTTTCTTGGTGACTATGGTCCCAGCTGCCTTGAGATCATTGACAAGATCCTCCCGTGTAGTTCTGGGCTGATTCCTCACCGTTCTCATGATCATTGCAACTCCACGATGTGAGATCTTGCATGGAGCCCCAGGCCGAGGGAGTTTGACAGTTCTTCTGTGTTTCTTCCATTTGCGAATAATCACACCAACTGTTGTCACCTTCTCACCAAGCTGCTTGGCGATGGTCTTGTAGCCCATTCCAGCCTTGTGTAGGTCTACAATCTTGTCCCTGACATCCTTGGAGAGCTCTTTGGTCTTGGCCATGGTGGAGAGTTTGGAATCTGATTGATTGATTGCTTCTGTGGACAGGTGTCTTTTATACAGGGAGCAAACTGAGATTAGGAGTATTCCCTTTAAGAGTGTGCTCTTAATCTCAGCTCGTTGAGCTGTATAAAAGACACATGGGAGCCAGAAATCTTTCTGATTGACAGGGGGTCAAATACTTATTTCCCTCATTAAAATGCAAATCAATTTATAAAATCTTTCACGTGTTTTTCTGGATTGTTTTGTTGTTATTCTGTCTCTCACTGTTCAAATAAACCTACCATTAAAATTATAGACTGATCATTTCTTTGTCAGTGGGCAAACGTACAAAATCAGCAGGGGATCAAATACTTTTTTCCCTCACTGTAGCTAGCTATAGCTCAAACACAGACCAAATCGAAGCTTACCTTGTAAGATATCCTTATGATCTGTGGACTTCGGGGTTTTGGTGTTGTCAGGGTTCGTGTGTAGCTCGTGCATGAAGAGTCAGGCGCAGGAGAATAGGACTGAGTGAGCAAAGCACTTTACTCAAAGAACCGAGTTCTGCGCCATCTCTGCCCAGGGCACGAACGCCGCCCACTCCCCCAACCGGTCCTGGCAATAGGACCGCCAAGGTGGGCCACCAGTACTTCCCTGTCAGACAGCGCACCATCCGCCCGATCCCTGGATGACCAGAGGAGGGTGATGTGTGGGCCCAATAGATCAACTGGTCACAGACAACAGATGGAACGTACTGACGCCCGACGGGACACTGGAGTGGAGCGGGCTCTGTACGCAACGCCTGCTCTATGTCCGCGTCCAGCTCCCACACGACCGGCGCTACGAGGCAGGAAGCCGGGAGAATGGGAGTCTGATCCATGGGCCGCTCCTCTGTGTCATACAGTCAGGACAGTGCGTCTGCCTTCACATTCCGGGGAACCTGGTCTGTAAGACAGGGTAAACACAAAACGGGTAAAGAACATGGCCCACCTTGCCCGGATGTACTCCAGGTTGCGGTGGTCAGTCCAGATGAGGAAAGGGTTTTTAGCCCCCTCAAGCCAATGTCTCCACGCCTTCAAAGCCTTAACCACAGCCAACAACTCCCGGTCCCCCACATCATAGTTCCGCTAGAAGAAAGCACAGGGGCGGAGCTTTGGTGGTGTCCCCGAGCCCTGAGAGAGAACGGCTCCGATCCCAGCCTCGGACGCGTCCACCTCCACTATGAATGCCAAAGAGGGATCCGGATGGGCCAGCACGGGAGCCGAGGTAAACAGAGCTCTTAGGTGCCCAAAAGCCCTGTCCGCCACAACCGACCACTGCAAACGTACAGGACCCCCCTTCAGCAGTGAGGTAATGGGAGCAGCCACCTGGCCAAAACCCGGATAAATCTCCGGTAGTAATTGGCAAACCATAAAAATCGCTGCACCTCCTTTACCGTGGTGGGAGTCGGCCAATTACACACGGCTGCAATGCGCTCACTCTCCATCTCCACCCCTGATGTGGAAATGCGATACGCTAGGAAGGAGACGGCCTGCTGAAAGAACAGGCATTTCTCAGCCTTGACGTACAGGTCATGCTCCAACAGTTGTCCAAGTACCTTGCACACCAAGGACACATGCTTAGCGAGTGTAGCGGAGTATATCAGAATGTCATCGATATACACCACTACACCCTGCCCGTGCAGGTCCCTGAAAGTCTTGTCTACAAAGGATTGGAAGACTGATGGAGCATTCATCAACCCGTACGGCATGACGAGATACTCATAATGGGCCGCTGTCTTCCACTCGTCTCCCTCCCGGATCGCACCAGGTTGTACGCACTCCTGAGATCCAGTTTAGTGAAGAAGCAAGCCCCGTGCATTGACTCAATCGCCGTGGCGATAAGAGGTAGCGGGTAGCTGTACCTCACCGTGATTTGATTGAGACCTCTATAGTCAATGCACGAGCGCAGACCTCTGTCCTTCTTCTTCACAAAAAATAAACTCGAGGAGGTGGGTGAAGTGGATGACTAAATGTACCCCTGACGCAGGGATTCAGAGACATATGCCTCCATAGCCACCGTCTCTGCCTGCGACAGGGGATACACGTGACTCCTGGGAAGTGCAGCGTCTACCAGGAGATGTATCGCACAATCCCCCAGTTGATGGGGTGGTAATTGAGTCGCATTCCGTTTATAGAAAGCGAGAGCCAAATCGGCATATTCTGGGGGGATGTGCACGGTGGAGACCTGGTTTGGACTTTCCACCGTGGTAGCACCAACGGAAACTCCTACACACCTCCCCGAGCACTCTTGCGACCACCACGTGTGAGCCCTCTGTTTCCAGGAAATAGTGGGGTTATGACGAGCCAACCAGGGAAGACATAGTACCACGGGAAACGCAGGAGAATCAATGAGAAAGACACTGATTCTCTCCTCGTGACCCCCCTGCGTGTCCATGGAAAGGGAGATGGTGGCTTCCCTGATTAGCCCGGACCCTAATGGTCGACTATCCAGAGCGTGAACCGGGAAAGGTCTAACCACAGGAATAATGGGGATCCCTAAACTAAGAGCTAACGCTCTGTCAATACAATTCCCAGCTGTGCCTGAATTGACGAGCGCCTTATGCTGTGAATGCGGGGAAAACTCAGGAAAACAAACAGGTACAAACAGGTGAACAACAGAGGACTCTGGATGAGAGTGGTGCAGACTCACCTGGGGTGACGCCAGAGTGCCCTGCCTGCTGCCTCAACTCCCAGAAGGACCAACCTGGCACCGACCGGCAGTGTGTCCTCTGAGGCCACAGATGGTGCACGTGAAGGCCCCTCCTCCAGCCTCCCTACGCGCAGCCTCTCCCAACTCCATGGGCACCGGAGCGGGAGTGCTGGGAGATGGAACCGACAGAGCCCCCTCAGGACATCCATGTGTAACCAGCAGGTTATCCAACCGGATGGACAGATCCACTAGTTGGTCAAAGGGGATGGTGGCATCCCTGTAGGCCAACTCCCGTCGGACGTCCTCGCGCAGGCTGCATCGATAGTGGTCGATGAGGGCCCTGTCGTTCCATCCTGCTCCGGCGGCCAAGGTCTGGAACTCCAGCGCGAACTCCTGTGCGCTCCTCGTCCCCTGCCTCAAATGGAAAAGTCGTTCCCCCGCCGCTCTACCTTTGGGCGGATGGTCAAAGACGGCCCGGAAGCGACGAGTGAATTCCTCGAAGTGGTCCAACACCACGTCTTCCTCTCCCCACACGGTGTTTGCCCATTCCAGAGCTCTCCCTGAGAGGCATGAGATGAGGGCTGAGACTCTCTCCCTTCCTAAGGGAGCTGGGTGAACGGTGGCCAGGTATAGGTCCAGTTGTAAAAGGAACCCCTGGCACTGTGCGGCCCACTGGAGCTGGATCCGGACGGGACGGGTAGAGGTAAGCCCGGTTGCGTTGGTTGAGGCGCTGGAGAGACTTCCTGTCTCTTCCAGCGGCCCATGGTCTGGACAACGCAATCCATCATGGCACCGAGATGATGTAGCATTGCCGCGTGTTCCTGGACGCGTTCCTCGACTCCTCTGACCGGGGTACCTGCTCCTGCTGACTCCATGTTGGTGTGTGATTCTGTCAGGGTTCGTGTGTAGCTGGTGCATGAAGAGTCAGGCGCAGGAGAACAGGACTGAGTGAGCAAAGCACTTTACTCAAAGAACCAAACAAACGCTGACCGCGTAATACAACAACACTTTGCCAAAGGCAAAACAAGCGAGGCAGAAAATATAATGCACCAGCTGGAACGAAAACGGCTGAACAATAAACAATCACACACAAAGACATGGGGGAAAACAGAGGGTTAAATACACAACAGATAATGATGGGGAATGCAAACCAGGTGTGTGAAAAACAAGACAAGACAAATGGAAAATGGATCAGTGATGATTAGAAGACCGGTGACGTCGCCCGACGAATGCCGCCCGAACGAGGAGGAGAACCGACTTCAGTAGAAGCCGTGACCGGTGTGTATCAATGTATTCCGTATTTAGTTTATGCTTCACAACTCTAACCTGAATGTAGGTAGCAGCCATCTTGAAATGAGATCATCGGCTCGGCTTGGCCTTATAAATTTGTATGCCCATATATGGTAGTAATTCATACCAAAGATTTGAAGGTACCGATCAATAGCCAAGATACTCAGTTTCCCGCAAACACAGGATAGGGGATAGGGGCTACTGTTCTCATATCAGACTGAACTGAAAAAAAGAGGGTCCCCAAATATGGGGACTTTACATTGAAGAGATTCGCTTGCTTGCTAGGATTTTGAAAGTATGATGTTGATATGATCAGTCCAATCAAAGCTACGGTATAACATGATTTGACGTGACCAATGACCTTGAGCCTTCTTGGATGGGCATTTCTAACTTAAATCTATGACAGCACCCAAGGGGCTTGAACTTTCGAGCTCTCACTGTAGATTTTGCAGTGACATAGTGTCCCCATGAGTGACAGAACATTGAGTCAATCACAGAGCAACTAGAGAACACCAACCCCTATGCTCTGTATTTTCTGATGGCTGCCCCACCAACACAGAAAGCACTGAGCTAGGCTGGAACACCTGCATTTTGGAGCTGCCTTACTCGAGAAAGGAAAAATTGTAAAATAACATGCAAAACAGTTAACAACAACTAAAAAACAAAAAATATTTTGCTGAACAGGTGGGGCTCAGAGCTTCACCTGGCCTGAATGATGGGTTGCTACTGTTAGTACTACTGTAATGTATTTACGGAATAGATAAAGAAACTAAAAATACAGTAAAATCTATATTATAGTTCAAGAAACAAATTCTCCATTGCGAAAACAGGACTCTGCTGGAATGTCACCTCAGGCCTACTCCATTACCTGGAGAAGGACCATACGTTCATGGGGTTTGCGATCATACATCTTCCACTGCCATGCTGAAAATATCTTGAGAAATGGGGAATATGGTGGGAGATGGAGAATTGTAAACCTGTCATGGTCATGGAACCAGTTGCAGACCTGAGCAGCACAATGGAAACTAACGTTGTCCCAAATGAGAACATTCATTTTCTGCTCAGGATCACCTGCTCTGGCTGAAAAACAATGTCATGTAAAATGTTCAGGAAATTAAGGAGATGGGCAGTGTTGTATGGTTTTAGGGTGGAATGGCGGTGGAGGACCCCATTGTGGCTCATAGCTGCGCATATGGTGACATTTCTATCGCGCTGACTAGGTACCTCAATGATGGCGCGTTGACCAATAATGTTCCTTCCTCTCCTCCTCTTCGCTAAATTGAATCCAGCCTTATCTATGAATATTCCTCGGAGATGGGAGTTGCATCCAACTGTATGATTCTCTGAAATGACACTAAATACTGTAATTGCTTTATAATAAAGTTCACTGGCAACATCAATGAGTCTCTAATGTTTTAAGAGTGTAATACTAGTACATTACTTACTTGAACATATTCATACTGTTTATCCTTCACTCTTTGAAAATTCCTTTCAAATGGGACTCTGTAGATTTGCTTCATCCAGAGATGGTGTTTCTTAAGGATGCGGGCTGTGGTTGATAAGCTCACTCTGATGTTATGAAAGATGGCAGGGTTTTCAATAATTTGTTGTTGGATTTCCCGCAGTCTTATGGCATTATTTTCAACTAATGTTTGCACATTGGCAGCCTGCTGTTGGTCTGTAAATAGACGAGTTCTACCAACGTGGTGGTCGTCTTTCAGTTCTACAAAAACTAAATTGCGTACAGTACAGTAAACACTACAGTAATGCAGTATACAAGACAAGCATGAAACAAAGTAGTATTGCTCCCAATTTCATACATACAGTAATACATGAAACATTTACTTTGTTTCCCCTTACAGTATGCATTGGAATCTACTGTCTTTACTGTACTTAATGTTGTACTCCTGTCAAGTAGTAAACGTAGTAAAGAGGTTAAATGACTGCAGTACATCTTGTACCTATTCTCATTTTGGAAGCATCCTGTCGGGCTGTATCACCGCCTGGTACGGCAACTGCTCCGCCCACAACCGTAAGGCTCTCCAGAGGGTAGTGAGGTCTGCACAACGCATCACCGGGGGTAAACTACCTGCCCTCCAGGACACCTACACCACCCGATGTCACAGGAAGGCCAAAAAGATAATCAAGGACAACAATCACCCGAGCCACTGCCTGTTCACCCCGCTATCATCCAGAAGGCGAAGTCAGTACAGGTGCATCAAAGCTGGGACTGAGAGACTGAAAAACTATCTCAAGGCCATCAGACTTTTAAACAGCTATCACTAACATTGAGTGGCTGCTGCCAACATACTGACTCAAATCTCTAGCCACTTTAATAATTAAAATTGGATGTAACAAATGTATCACTAGCCACTTTAAACAATGCCACTTTATATAATGTTTACATACCCTACATTACTCATCTAATATGTATATACTGTAATCTATACCATCTACTGCATCTTGCCTATGCCGTTCGGCCATTGACTCAAATCTCTATCCACTTTAATAATAAAAAATTGGATGAAATAAATGTATCACTAGCCACTTTAAACAATGGCACTTTATACAATGTTTACATATCCTACATTACTCATCTCATATGTATATACTGTACTCTATACCATCTACTGCATCTTGCCTATGCTGTTCGGCCATCGCTCATTCCTATATTTATATGTACATGTTCTTATTCATTCCTTTACACTTGTGTGTATAAGGTAGTTGTTGTGAAATTGTTAGATTACTTGTTAGATACTACTGCATGGTCGGAACTGGAAGCACAAGCATTTCGCTACACTCGCATTAACATCTGCTAACCATGTGTATGTGACAAATAAAATTTGATTTGATTTGATTCAATCAGATTAAAGGCCCAGTGCAGTCAAAAATGTGATTTCCTGTGTTTTATACATATTTCCACACTATGAGGTTTGAATAACACTGTGAAATTGAGGAAAATGATCATAATGCCCTTGTAGTGCAAGAGCTGTTTGAAAAGACCACCTGAAATTTCTGCCTGTTTTGGTGGGATGGATATTTGGCGTCCCATGGTGATATCGCGAGACTGCCAAAGCGATAAATTAGTTAATAGACCAATAAGAAAGCGAGTTCCAAACCTCGATTTCCCCTCCCCACTCAGACCACTCCCAGACAGTCCTAGCAAAATTCTTGCTTGAGAAATCTCTGCTAACAAGCTATTTTTGTTTATTTTTGAAAATGTTTATTTAAAGCAATCACAGTAAGGCACTTAATTGGCACCCAGAAATTATTTGATATTGAGATAAAAAAAACTGCTGCTTTCAGTATTTAAAGTTGCCATTTTATGTCCCTCTCCTCCCATGATGTTGTATGTTAGTTGTTTGGTTTCATTGTACTGAGGGAGACAGTGAGAGAGTGGTGGACAGAGAAAAAAAAGAGAAAGCAAAAGAAAGAGAGAGATAAAGAAAGAGAGAGAGAAGGAGAGCAATCACAGGCAGTAACAGAATACATTTACATATCAAGGGAGATGGGAATGGCTGAGAACACCCTCCTTCCATCTTCAATTTAGCACAGATGGGGAGGTTGCTGAAACCGGCAGTGCGGTTTATTCTCTCTCCCTCGTTCTCCCTCTGTCTCTCTCTTTGTGCTGTTGTCTCTCTGTCCCCGACACTCTCCCCTCCCTGCCTCTCTCTCTGTCTCTCTGCAGTGTCTCTCTTCCAGTACAGAGGATCAGCTTGGGTGCACAGTGCTCTGTGGGCATGTCCATTAAAAAGTAGTGGTGCCATTAGCGATGCGGTTCATTTACTATGGCAGGGCTGTAAATCAGCCGTCACAGATGCCAGAGTCTATACAGAGTTTCAGTTCCGGCCATTAGACCAAGTCCTAGAGCCCATCCCTCCCCCGCTTTACTGTATACCTCTCTCTATTGCTATCTGTCCCCCCTTCCCCCTCTCGCTCTCTGTCTAGGGCACTGAGATTTACCTAGCGCTATGATCCGTTTCCTACCTCTTTGCTCTGCTGAAGCCTGATTACTATGCCAGTACACCGGGTGGCGCTGTAATTCTTGTATTGTGTTACCCCTGATTCCCTCCAGTGAACAGATCTAATGGTGTCTTACTTCAATAGACCTTTATTGAGACAAACATAAATATGTCACCGCCTGTGATGCAATCACTGTGGCATCAGTAAATTAGTCATTTGACCTTGAGAATCTCAAAACAAGACTGAGGGCAGAGCCGGTGAACTGGCTGCATCCGAATGGCACTTTCCTATTCTTGATAAGCCTTATTTAAGAATTACTAGTTGAATTGCCAGTGAAGGCATTGGAGGAAGAGAGGGAGAGTGAAGGAGAATGCACAAAGAAGAATAGTGTATGTATTCGCCTGGCAATTTTCCTGTCCGCTGCAGACAGAATTATTTGATTTCTGAGTAACAATAAAGGATTAATGTATACAGAGTGAGTCGGTGTTCTGGAGTCGCTGAAGGTTACCGCTGGAGTGTCGGCTTGATTTACAGCGTGGTTTGGCAAAGAGCTGTTCCTTGGCACTGCCAGCTAACCTCTCCATATGCACAACCTTCTCCCTCTCTTGTTCTAAGCCCAGGGACTGGCCCCTCTGCTCTGTTCCTCACCACTCACTTCATTATAATTTTGCTCAGCGGTCGATGCGGCAGCAAAGCAGTTGTGACTATATGGAGTACAGCTACGACCGGAAGTGACTTTTCGTAGCAGGTAGGATAGCCTTTTAACTAACCCTAACCTCTTTCCTAACCTAATTCCCCTGACCTGCCACGTTAATTATCCTAACCTGCTGTGTAAGTTCTCCTAACCTGCTACAAAAAGTCACTTCCAGTCATAGCTGTATACCACGTTGTCAAAACCAAGTGAGGCGAGGCACGTTGGAAGGTGAAGCACGTTGAAGAAGACTAGCTGCAGACTGATGGCTCTGTGATCAGGTGCTCTGACCTCACTGGTTAGAAGCCCCTGCCAAAGCAGATGCCATTGCCATGAATCATACTCATTTGGGATGGTTGGCCCCCACTCTCTGTGGTTACGTGATTAAATCAGGGCCCCGCAACAGCTTGTTTGAAACTTAGGCCCATTGGAGAGGCAGGCAGGTATCTGGCTCACAAGTTTGTACACACAGGTATGAACAGATGCCTTGACTTCACATGTGTTTGTTTTGGCATAGGGGGCCTCCAATATCAAAAGCTGTTAGATCGAACGGCTGCCCTGATGGTGATGCCTGCCATCTATCACCTTATCCCTTAGTTGGTCAGTCATGCTCTTTGGTGAAATAAACACAGATGGTACAGTCAAACAATGAAGCATTGCAATGGGCATGGCATAAGAACGTGTTCATACCATCCCACCTGTTACATAGGACCAGTCAGTATCAGTCTTAAAATACTTTTTTTACACTGATCGTAACTTTTTTTTAACATAATTTCTCCGCCATCATTACCTATGAACGAAAGTAGCTTATGGAGATCGGAACAGCGATCACGATTTGGATAACAATTTCAACTTCAATGAGTCGGCAACTCTGGCTTACTCCATACCAGGCCCGAATCCCTGGGACTCGAAAGAGGAAGCGACGGCACAAAAAAGGCGCTACAGAGGGTATTGCGTACAGCCCAGTACATCACTAGGGCCAAGCTTCCTGCCATCCAGGACCTATACACTAGGGTGTCAGAGGAATGCCCCAAAAACTGTCAAAGACTCCAGTCACCCAAGTCATAGACTGTACATGGCATGCGGAACCAGAGCACTAAGTCTAGGTCCAAAAGGCTCCTTAACAGCTTCTGCCCCCAAGCCATAAGACTACTGAACAATTAATCAAACGTCACATGGACTATTCGCATTGACACCTCCCCCCTTTGTTTTTACAGTGCTGCTACTCGCTGTTTATTATTTATGCATAGTCACTTCACCCCTACCTACATGTAAAAATTACCTCGACTAACCTATACCCCCACACATTGACTCTGTACCGGTACCCCCTGTATATAGCCTCATTATTGTTGTTTTATTGTGTTACTTTTTTTAAATATTTTCGAGACAATCTTATCAACAGGACCTGAAGAACTGTAATATTCTATATTTCACGGAGTCGTGGTTGAACAAGGACAGATGGATAATATACATCTCACTGGCTTATCCATGCATCGTCGGCAGCGTCGGGTAAGATGAGGGGAGAGGGGTGTGTCTCTTTGTTAACAACAGCTGGTGCTGTTAAGGAAGTCTCAAGTTTTTGCTTGTACGAGTTAGAATACCTCATGATAAGCTGCAGACCATACTATTTACCCAAGAGTTTTCAACAGTATTTTTTGTAGCTGTCTATTTACCACCACAAACCGATGCTTGTACTAAGACTGCTCTCAACGAGCTGTATAGGGCACTAAGCAAACAAGAAAATGCACACCCAGAGGTGGCGCTTCTTGTGGCCGGTGATTTTAACGCAGGGAAACTGAAATCCGGTTTACCTCATTTTTACCAGCATGTCACCTGTGCAACTAGATGTGACAAAATTCCAGATCACCTTTACTATACACATAGAAGCACATACAAGGCTCTCCCTTGCCCTCTCTTTGGTAAATCGTCCTCATTCCTGCTTACAAGCTAAAACTCAAACAGGAAGTACCAGTGACGCGGTCAATATGGAAGTGGTCCGATGAAGCAGATGCTAAGCTACAGGGCTGTTTTGCTAGAACAGACTGTAATATGTTCTGCGATTCATCTGATAACATTGAGGAGTTTACCACATCAGTCAAAGGCTTCATTAATAAGTGCATCGATGATGTCTTCCCCACTGTGCCCGTAAGTACATATCCCAACCAGAAGCCATGGATTAAAGGCAACATCTGCAATGAGCTAAAGGCTAGAGCTGCCGCTTTCAAGGAGCGGCCCACTAATCCGAACGCTTATAAGAAACCATGCTACGACGAGCCATCAAACAGGCAAAGCGTCAATACAGGACTAAGATCGAGTCCTACTACGCTGGCTCTGACACTGGTTGGATGTGACAGGGTTTGCAAACTATCACAGATTACAAAGGGAAACTGCCCAGTGATGTGAGCCTATCAGACGAGCTAAATGCCTTCTATGATCTCTTTGAGGCACACTGAACCATGCATGAGAGCACCAGCTGTTCCGGACGACTTTGTGATCTCGCACTCCACTCCATAGTGAGCAAGACCTTTAACTTAGGGAGCAGTGGGGCGCTACACTCCCGACACTACCCGGTGAAATGTAAGGCGCTAAATTCAAAATCCAAAAGTTGAATTATTAAACATTCATCAATATACAAGTGTTGCATAGTCATCAAAAGCTCTGATTCTTGGCAATATCACAATGTTGTCAGATTTCAAGGCTTTACCGCGAAAGCACAACATTTGATTGTTTGAGGATAGCCCCTCTCATATTTTATGTATTAGCATAAATCCATAACCAAAGCGGATCCCATAAAACGTATAAAATCACTAATATAAAATACCTTCACTTTCAAAGAACTTCTGCTGAGGGCTTCCCAAGTGTCCAACGAAGACATCCAATGGTTCTTTTGTTAGAAAAAGTAATTTATTATATCCATAAATCTCCATTTGGTTGGCGCGTTATGTTCATAAAATACAGCCTCCACTTGCCCATTGAACTGTGAAGAGAACTCGTTCAACCTATACCTATACACTTGTCCAAGAACAATCAAACATAATTGATAATGTATCCTTAGGAACACTTTTATGTATATTTACTATAATATTTCAACCGGATTATAAACTGGACGATAGGAAAGGAAAAAACCACAGCACGCGCTAGTTCTAAATTCTTCTTCTATTACCATCCAGAGCAACCTAACATCACCAAACACTGTCTAGAGACTGTTGACATCCAGTGGAAGCAATAGGTACTGCAATCTTACTCCCATATATGCCTGTTTTCAATAGGGAGGTGTTCAAAATGAGGCAATGTGTCAAAAACACTTTTTCCAGGACAGAAATTCCTCGGGTTTTTGCTTGCTATATCAGTTCTGTTATACTCACAGACAATATTTTAAGAGTGTTTCCTATCCAATAGTACAAATTATGTGCATATCCTAGTTTCTGGGCCTGAGTGGCAGGCCTTTTACTTTGGGCACGCCAGACTCTCCAAAACCAACACCTCAGCTGCCGCTCCCTAAGAAGTTAAACAGGTTAACACGGGGCCAGATGGATTACCAGGACATGTACGCAGAGCTTGCGCTTACCAGCTGGCAAGTGTCTTCAGTGACATTTTCAACCTCTCCTTGACCCAGGCTGTAATACCTACATGTTTCAAACAGACCACCCTAGTCCCTGTGCCCAATAACACAGAGTTAACCTGTCTAAATTACTATTCACATCTGCAGCCATGAAATGCTTCATATACTGCCCCAACAGATCGACAGATGACTCTACACTGCCCTCTCCCACCTGGACAAGAGGAACACCTATATGAGAATGCTGTTCATCAACTACAGCTCAGCGTTCAACACCATAGTGCCCTCCAAGCTCAGCACTAATCCCTGGACCCTGGGACTGAACACCTCCCTCTGCAGCTGGATCCTGAACTTCCTGATGGGCCACCCCCAAATGGTGAGGGTGGGTAACAACACATCTGCCATGATGACCCTCAACACGGTGGCCCCTCAGCAATGCGTGTTTAGTCCCCACCTGTACTCCCAGTTCACCCACGGCTGTGTGGCCGCGCACGACTCCAACACCATCATTAAGTTTGCTGACAATGCGACGGTGGTAGGCCTGATCACCGATGAGACAGCCTATATCGAGGAGGTCATGGACTACAGGAAATGGAGGACCGAGCATGCCCCCATCCACATCGACGAGGCTGCAGTAGAGCGGGTCGAGAGCTTCAAGTCCCTCGGTGTCCACATCACTAAGGAATCATCATGGTCCACATACAGTATACCAACATAGTTGTGAAGAAGGCACGACAAGCCTCTTCCCCCTCAGGAGGCTGAAAAGATTTCACATGGGCCCTCAGATCCTCAAAAAGTTATACATCTGCACCATTGAGAGCGTCTTGACTGGCTGCATCACCACTTGGTATGGCAACAACTTGGCATCCGACTGCAAGGCGCTACAGAGGGTGGTGCGTACCTGCTCCCTGTTATCCAGGATCCCTATACCAGGCGGTGTCAGAGGAAGGCCCTAAAAATTGTGAAAGACTTCAGCTAAACAAGTCATAGACTGTTCTCTCTGCTACAGCATGGCAAGCGGTACCGATGCACCAAGTTTGGAGCCAACAGGACCCTGACAGCTTCTTACCCAGGCCATAAATAGTTAACCAAATAGCTCCTGGACTATCTGCATTGACCCTTTTTGCAGGACCCTCTTTTGACTCATCACATACGCTGCTGCTACTGTTTATTATCTATCCTGTTGCCTAGTCACTTTACCCCTACCTATGTGTACAGTACCTTTATAAAGTATTCACATGCCTTTAATTTTTCCACATTTTGTTGTGTTACAGCTTGCATTTAAAATGGATTAAATTGAGATTTTGTGTCACTGACCTACACATTATACCACAATATTGTTAACATGTTTTTATACATTTTTACAAATTCATAAAAAATTCTAATCTGAAATGTCTTGAGTCAATAAGTATTCAACCCCTTTGTTATGGCAAGCCTAAACATGTTCAGGAGTAAAAATCTGCTTAATAATTCATGAACTCGCTCTGTGTGCAATAATAGTTTAACATTATTTTTTTTATGACTACCTCATCTCTGTACCCCGCACATACAATTATCCATACGGTAATAAATAACATTTGATTTGATTAGAAAAAAGTATTTGGGTGCTGGGTTAAAAAAGCATACACTGAAATATTCTTTAAGTTATTCTGTCTTTTTTTAGCAGCAGCAGTTGTCAGAGAAAACAGACGCATTTTGGTGACAGCCTTCGTCAGAATTTTGTCCAAACGCTGATGAAGGCTGTCACTGAAAAATGCCATTTGTTGGTGGATACTTCCGTCTAAAATGCTCTGCATGGTCAATCCGAGGTCTGAAGTGGCAGTACAGCATTACCTCAATGCAGCCTTCGCAGACTTCAGGGCTTTCATACTTGCACTTACAGTAGCATAGCAGAACAGAGCTATTGTGAAGGAAGTTGTCAATGAAGTGAGTTTGTGTTTATACAGGACGTACCACACTCAACCAATCATGTGAATGTGGAGCTATACGGAGCCCTCCGCATTGTTATGAAATTTGAGAGGCGCACGGCGATGCAGTACGGAGATTGATTTGGCCTCTGCATGCCTCCGGAGGCTCCAAAATTGTGTCATACCCACCATACGAAGCCTCCAACCACAGTTTTGGATCAAGCATAAATTGGCTTTAAGACAGAGCTCTCCAACTCTGTTTCTGGAGAGATAACATCCTCTAGGTTTTTTCTCAAACACCAATCTAGCACACCTGATTCTAATAATTAGCTGGTTGATAAGATTAATCAAGTTAGTTACAGGGGTAGGAGCAGGGGTTGGAGCGAAAACCTCCAGGAGGGTAGCTTTCCAGGAACAGGGTTGATATTGCATAAATGTGATCTGAAGGTTGTTATGAATCATACTGCAATACTCATGAAATTGAATGACTATTTTTATAAAGGTGTTGTGAATGTCTTACACTTTTATCCAAAGCGTGCATACATTTGACGTATGAGTGGACCCGGGGGTCGAACCCACTACCCTGGCGTTACAAGCACCATGGTCTACCAACTGCACTGAAACCGGACCACAAAGGACCACAAAGAGGTGACTCAATGTTAGCAGACAACAGGATGCCTATTGATGTATAAAACATTTGTATAACAATAGAGCAGGAAATGCAGTGTTAAGGTCCCAGGAAGTGTAGTCATGACGTATAGTCATGACTATTAAACAGGGCAAGGGGTCCCGGGGGAGGACAAGCGTATAGTTCAAAGTGTTTCCTGTTTGTTGTTCCTGTTGGATGTGTGTCTGCTTCATTATCAAACCCACTAATTATCCAAGAGAGACACCTCTTTGTCTCCCTGTGAGCTGGAGCAGTAAGGACTGTTAGGGATGTGTGCACCCCTCCCTAATTAACAACAAACTGACTGACGGTTAACGCACTCCTTTGTTGTTTGCAGACTCTCAGCTAATGCGTCTGTCTCGGCACTCAGCATTCATAGCTCATTATTATGCTCCGTTTGAAGTAAAAAAAAAAAATCTGGGGTTCACAGCAAAGCTGTAAAACCTATTGTTGTTCTTAGATAATTTTTAAAAACTTTCTTTCTAATTTGGCACACAGAAACTAGAGGCCATGAGTAACTTGGTCGAAAATAATGGCACCGAAAGGATAAACCCTCAAATCTGCTTCCCAGTTTGGTCTAGAGACTTGAAACTTTTTAGGGTCACCAAAAACATGATGAGCCATGTTAAGTTTGACATTGATATCTTAAAAAATGAGGTAACTATTAACAATTAAATGTTTTGACTATAACTGAAGTAATGCTTAAAATAATCATAAAATAATTCTCATGGACAAAAATCCACTCCAAATTTGGTCTTTAGACTCATCACAATAGTCCCTAAAGAGTTTGAGAAAATAATGTTGATGCATTCAAAGATGGCCACACTATTCCATATGCTAATATGCTAAAATATGCTAAAAATACTTTGCTGCATAAGCGGGACATGTGTTTTTGGGAGATGCTGGGTTATTGCATATCCGGTCTGGAAATTTCCTTTCATAGAATACCCATAGGCAAAGTCTTTAATATCCGTTGGGTAATTAGTTGAGGCTTCTTGGGTGCGTGACGTTACTCTGAGCCCTTATCAAAACACTAAACATGGCAGAGAGTTTCTCTCTCCTCGGATCTCAAACCAGTAGTTACCACCAACTTCAATGACAGTTAACTTAAAGTTAAAAGACAAATCTAACATTCCCACGTTCCAATAACATTGGTGCCGAGGAGCAGTCTAGCTACAGTGTTTGAGTCATTTCAGATGTTTTCTTGTAAAACAGCTCAGATAGTTAGCGAAATGCTAATTCACGTCCCTAGCTAGCTAATGCGTTAGCTAGAGTGCTTTTAGACTGGAGCTCATGGGGGCTTCAGGAGTCAGTTGGCTAGATGACTCCACCATGGGCAACAACAACGGCCTACTAGAACTGAACCGATGGACATAGGGCAATGAAATTTGGTATGTAAACATTATGTACATGTTCTTAGAAGCTGTGTGAATAGAACACCACTGAAACCTTAACTGTTGCCCTATTATGTGGTCTGAACATAGTGAAAATAGGCCCAAAAAAATATCTGTAAAATGAAAAAACGGAAGTCCTGCCGGCTGTGCAGTCAGTGTATTGCAGCTGTGAGTGTGTATTGAAGTATTTTGGAATGCTAATGTGGAGTGTACCAACTGAGATTGAAATCAACATGGTAATGCTTTCATTTATCTGAGTTTTTGCAGTTCCTGATTTTCTGGAACCCTGAAGATTTGAACTAAAGATACAGAAATTTCTGAGCATGTGCAGGATCCTCTGCACGCCTCCCCCTCCGAGTCCTTTCAGCTGCTGCTCAGTGCTCACTCAATCCGTGACTCTGCTGCCACTTGTTAGAACAAACTTAGTTCTTTGTCTGTTGTAAGAGTTATCAAAGCAAACATAGCACGACACAACAGCCAGTCTAGCGATTTCATTTAATTTTTTTCAGGAGGGGAGTTAGCCTACATGCAGCTATTTAGGCAAGCTATATGTACACAGCATATCAACAAGCAAGATAGGCAGTCAATTGTGATTTAAAGTGCAAACATTGAGTCCTTTCTGTCATCCTATGAACCCTGTTCATTGCTGCTTGCAGCTATATTTTGGGAGATGTTACACTTTTCGTGTCCAGGCTCTTTACTGATCTATCCCATTGCAAGACATTGGGGGCTCGACTTCCCGTCTTCGAATTTCCTTTAGGACAGATTCTGATTTTGTTCCAATAATACATTTGCATGTTATGTGATTGAAATTCTGCCTTTCATGGGGGTGATGTTGTCTGATCCAATGGTGGTGTAGAATTTGTTGTGCTTTCCGAGTTCATCATTAGCTGCCTCTCTGCCTGATATAAATCGCTCGACTCTGAGGCTCTCGTTTGAAGCTGAGAGGCAGAAGGGGGATAATCCCGGGCTAGCCACAGCTGCTCAGATTAAAGTGATGCTCCAGAACCTTTGTTCCAGTAGTTTTGAAAATCAGGGCCGAAATAATGCAGGAGTTTGCAGGGCTGAAGCCCCTAGGCCCAGGCCCGTAGTGGGCCGAGAGTCAAAAAATACATTAAATAAATAAATATACACTGTATACACTGAGTGTACAAAACATTAGGAACACCAGCTCTTTCATTGACAGACTGACCAGGTGAATCCAGGTGAACGCTATGATACCTTATTGTTGTAATTTGTTAAATCCACTTCAATCAGTGTAGACTACGGGGGAAAATACAGGTTAAAGAAGGATTTTTAATCCTTGAGACCATTAAAACATACTGTAGATTGTGTATGTGTGCCATTCAGAGGGTGAATGGACAAGACTGCATATTTAAGTGCCTTTGAACAGGGTATGGTACTAGGTCCCAGGCGCACTGATTTGAGCTTGTCAAGAACTGCAACGCTGCTGGGTTTTTCACTCTCAACAGTTTCCTGTGTGTATCAAAAATGGTCCACCAGGACATCCAGCCAACTTGACACAACTGTGGGAGGCATTGGAGTCAACATGGGCCAGTATCCCTGTGGAACGCTTTCGACAACTTGTAGAGTCCATCCCCAACAAATTGAGGCTGTTTTTAGGGCAAAACAGGGTGCAACTGAATATTAGGAATGGTGTTATTAATGTTATTAATGTTTTTACACTCAGTGTATATTTCATGAATAGTACAAGCCATTCAAAATGCCTTGTGGACTTTCATTGATACATGGCAATAGATTTTTCTTCTGAAAAGTGAATTTGTTTTAGATATAAGGTTTTTCCAGGACGCCGACAATATGACTGGTAAGTTGTAAAATTCCATGTTAGACATTGTGGAAATCAACGTTTTGTCTGGTCAAAAAGGACTGTGGCTGCTCTTCCATGCTATAGTTAAACAGAATAGCAATGTGATACACACGCACACACACATCACAATGAAAATATTGTTTTTATTCTTGGGGAGCATGAAGTCATACATGCCTATCTAGTCACACTTTATCTGTTTAGTTTGCTGTCAGAAGTAACATTATTCATTTTAGGGATACACAATGTAAGGTAAAGAGAGTATGAAGAGAGAGCTGCCAGTGGCTGGAATAGGCCATCACACTGGGACTCTTGCCATGGTGTGTGTGTGTGTGTCTTTGTGTTTCTGCATTGTGTGCATGTGCGTGCACATCTGCATGTGTGTAAAGCTCACTTTTCCCATTCATGCCAAGCACTCAGGGTGTAGTGATTTTAGCCCAGTTGAATGTAACATCTCTAGTTATTAGTAGATATCAACTCTGACAGCGGCACATCATGCCCTATCCCTTAAAAGAGAAGAGAGAAATGGGTGAGCCATTAGGAGATAGCGGGACAGTGGCTGAGTAATAGCTGGGACAATGGAGCCTTGCATGCAACTCAATCCTGTTCTGAGGGGATTAACTGAGAGAGAAATCAACGTCTCTTTGTTCAAAACCCTGGATATTGTGCACACGGAGAACAAAGCAACAATGATGTTCTTGACTTAGCTGCAGGTTCATAAATGTGCATTGTTGGAATTTGGGAAATGTACTTCCAAAAGAATCACCTAATTTTATTTTGGTCTTGTTTGATGATGTATTTCAGCTGCCTTCCCCAGAGCAGAATGTGTTTTTTGAAGTGTTTTTTGAATGGAGTGACTTTTGATAGATGAAAGTATACTGAACCTCACCCTCATCTGTATTCAGTTAAATTACTAAAAATTTTGTGGCCAACGTCTACTAGCACTGAATTCTCCCTCTCATTTCACACCTATGTGTCTGTCCTGATGGTGGAGGCCAGTTGGACGTACTGCCAAATTCTCTAAAACTACATTGTAGTCGGCATATGTTAGAAAACTGAACATTCAATTGTCTGGCAACAGCTCTGGTGGACATTCCTGCAGTCAGCATGTCAATTGCACGCTCCCTCAAAACTTGAGACATCTGTGGCATTGTGCTGTGTGACAACTGCAAAGTGGCCCAGCACAAGTTGAGTGGCCCAGCACAAGGTGCACCTGTGTGGTATGCCACACATGTCAGGTGGATGGATTACCTTGGCAAAGGAGAAATTCAAACTAACAGGGATGTAAACTAATTTGTGCACAACATTTAAATTAAATAATATTTTTTGGCATATGGTACATTTCTGGGATCTTTTATTTCAGCTCATGAAACATGGGACCAACACGTTACATGTTGCGTTTATATTATTGTTCAGTATATGTACTGTATACATACATATGGGGGAATAGTCAGGTGCAATCTATCAGTCGGTGTTGGTTTATCTGATTATGTGTGACCCTCAGCACAGTGTTATTACATTGGCTTATTACTCAGTCCCTCTCGGGGGCAGGAGCAGGTGTTGCAGTTTGGGGATGTTGGGAGTAAGAGCCAGGTACACACTTGGGCATGTGTGTGCTCGCCAAACCCACACGCACAAACACACACAGTTGATATTTTCAGAACTTTTTGTCATACAAGGATTCACCAGTGGAGATCATACGGATAGCCAGAGAAAGAGAACATTATATTGAATCAATGATTAAATCACACATACTGTACTAGTAGCTGTGATGTACCAAATACACCCACAGAGGGGTGAGCCCTTATCATACTAGTAGCTGGGATGTACCAAATACACCCACAGAGGGGTGAGTCCTTATCATAGAGAGTGTCCATCCTGACTACTTTATAAAGGTAGAGTGAGGCAAACAGCCGTTAATGAAAAAAGGCAGCTGCCGTATCATCAATTACGGCTATGTTCTGCACCAATTCCCAGACAGAGGCAGTAATAATATACATTAGCCACCACACGTTTGGGAGTTTCCCAATTCACACTCGGCCCAATTGCCGCGCATTTGCATACTTGGGAGGGTCCCGTTCCACAAAGTGGCCCTGTGCAATACAGATAAGGACCTTAAAAAGCCAGAGAGCCAAGGTTCCTCTCCCTCTCCACACATGAATATTTCCAGGCCTTTTCATCTCCTGACTGAACCATGTGTCTGGGGAGAGGGGTATTAAACTTATCTCCACAATTACCACTGAACCCCCCGAATTGTATCATTTCTCAGAGTAATAGAGTACAGGCGGATGAAATCTCCAGAGTTCTTTTGTGTGCATATTCCTGCAGCGTAATACCTCGGGGTGCGGAAACACGAATGAATTAAAGCATATATCCTTATAAAGACATCTGTGCTTAACCCCAATACCTTCCAGCCTCTCCAGAACCACACAGGAGCACAGGATGGGTCGCTGAGGTGGAGGCTGGCCGTGTACAGTGCCTTCAGAAAGTATTCACACCCCTTTATTTTTTCCTAATTTTGTTGTGTTGGATTAAAATGCATTTAATTGTAATTGTTTTGTCAACGATCTACACAAAATATTCTGTAATGTGGAAGAACCTTTTTAACATTATTAAATAATTAATGAAAAATAAAACACTATATATATATAATATATCTTGATTAGATAAGTATTCAACCCTCTGAGTCAATACATGTTAGAATCACCTTTGGCAGGGATTACAGTTGTGAGTCTTTCTGGGTAAGTCTCTAAGACCTTTCTACACCCGGACTGTGCAACATTTGCTTTTACACCTGCATTGCTTGCTGTTTGGGGTTTTAGGCTGGGTTTCTGTACAGCACTCTGTGACATCAGCTGATGTAAGGGGGGCTTTATAAATAAATTTGATTTGATTTGATGATTTGACCATTATTCTTTTCAAAATTGTTCAAGCTCTGTCAAATTGGTTGTTGATCATTGCTAGACAACCATTTTCCGGTCTTGCCATAGATTTTCACGCAGATTTAAGTGAAAACTGTAACCCGGCAACTCAGGAACATTCCCTGTCTTCTTAGTAAGCAACTCCAGTGTAGAATTGGCCTTGTGTTTTAGGTTATTGACCTGCTGAAAGGTGAATACATTGTCGATTGTCTGGTGGAAAGCAGACAGAACCAGGTTTTCCTCTAGGATTTTGCCTGTGCTTAGCTCCATTACGTTTTTTTTATCCTGAAAAACTTCCCAGTGCTTAATGATTACAAGCATACCCAAAACATGGTAAAGCCACCACTATGCTTGAAAATATGGAGAGTGGTACTCAGTAATGTGTTGTATTACATTTGCCCCAAACATAAAAATGTGTATTTTGGACAAAAAGTTCATTGCTTTGCCTAATTTTTTGCGGTATTACTTTAGAGCCTTGTTGCAAACAGGATGCATGTTCTAGAATATTTGTATTCTGTACAGGCTTCCTTCTTTTCACTTTGTCAATTAGGTTAAAGATGTCCCTTTGCAACAGTGTTGCTTCAGTTCCTCTCCTCACTCCTACCTGGGCTCGAACCAGGGACTCTCTGCACACATCAACAACTGCCTCCCTCAAAGCATCATTACCCATTCCTCCACAAAAGCCGCGGCCCTTGCAGAGCAACGGGAACAACTACTTCAAGGTCTCAGAGCGAGTGACGTCACCGATTGAAACGCCCCGCTGGCTAACTAGCCATTTCACACCGGTTACACCTGTCCGGGTGTATCATTGGACGGGGCCACAGTGTCTCCTGACCCCTCCTGTCTCAGCCTACAGTATTTATGCTGCAATAGTTTATGTGTTGGGGGGGCTAGGGTCAGTCTGTTATATCTGGAGTATTTCTCCTATCTTATCCGGTGTCCTGTGTGAATTTAAGTATGCTCTCTCTAATTCTCTCTCTCTCTATCTCTCTCTCTCTCTCTGAGGACCTGAGCCCTAGGACCATGCCTCAGGACTACCTGGCCTGATGACTCCTTGCTGTCCCCAGTCCACCTGGTCGTGCTGCTGCTCCAGTTTCAACTGTTCTGCCTGTGGCTATGGAACCCTGATCTGTTCACCGGACATGCTACCTTGTCCCAGACCTGCTGTTTTCAACTCTCTAGAGACAGCAGGAGCGGTAGAGATCCTCTGAATGATGGGCTATGAAAAGCCAACTGACATTTACTCCTGAGGTGCTGACCTGTTGCACCCTCTACAACCACTGTGATTATTATTATTTGACCCTGCTGGTCATCTATGAACATTTGAACATCTTGGCCATGTTCTGTTATAATCTCTTCTGGCACAGCCAGAAGAGGATTGGCCACCCTTCATAGCCTGGTTCCTCTCAAGGTTTCTAGGTTTTTCCTAGCCACCATGCTTCTACACCTGCATTGCTTGCTGTTTGGGGTTTTAGGCTGGGTTTCTGTACAGCACTTTGTGACATCAGCTGATGTAAGAAAGGCTTTATAAATACATTTGATTGATGTCCGAGAAGACGTCCGCCAGCTGGTCGGTACACACTCTGAGGACGCGGACAGGGATTCCATCTGGGCCGGTGGCTTTGTGAGTATTCACTCTTTTAGAGTTTTCCTCACTTCAGCCTCAGAGAGCGAAAGCACCTGGTTGTCCGGAGCAGCGAGAGTCTTCCTGGATGTCATGGTAATATTTGTGGCGGCAGGTAGCCTAGTGGTTAGAGCGTTGGACTAGTAAACATCAAGGTTGCAAGATTGAATCCCCAAGCTGACAAGGTAAAAATCTGTTGTTCTGCCCCTGAACAAGGCAGTTAACCCACTGTTCCTAGGCTATCATTTGTTCTTAACTGACTTGCCTAGTTAAACAAAGGTTAAATATTATTTTTTTTATCTGCCTTTATCGGCATATAATGTGCTAAGCTCGTCTGGGAGGGAGGCTAAGGTGGGTGCTGGATTTGCCTTGATAGTCTGTAGTCCTTACCACATGTGACGCGAGTCTGAGTTGTCAAACATCAATTTAAGTTTGAGTCTGTATTGTCTTTTTGCATTCCTAATGGACATCAAATGCTGCAGTACGGGCTCTCAGCATAGTACGGATATGTCCGTTCTTCCAGGGTTTTTGGTTTGTGTATGTCCGGATTGTTATTGTGGGTACAACATCATCAACACATTTCCTAATGAAGCCTGTGACTGAAGATGTATGTTCCTCAATGTTGATGGATGAGTCCTGGGTGGATGAATGTTTGGACATATTCTAATCAGTGTTCTCAAAACAATCCTGCAGCATTGAGTCTGCCTCCTCTGTCCAGCGCCTCACTATTCTCTGTGTTGGGGGTTCCCTCTTGAGTTGCTGCTTGTTGGCGGGGAGTAGAAACAATGATCTGATTGTCCGGAGAAGGGGCGGGGGATGGCTTTGTACGTGTCATGGATGTTTGTGTATACATGGTCAAGCACGCTGGATCCTCTTGTGGGGCAGGATACGTGTTGGGGATATTTTGGAAAAATGTGTTTTAAACGGGCTTGGTTAAAGTCACCCGTGACATTAAAGACTGCTTTGGGGTGAGAGGATTCTTGCTGGTTAATAATCTTTGTACAGTTTGCTGAGTCTCGCCTTGATGTTTTCTTGTGGCGGTATGTACACAGTTGTGAAAATAACACACATGAATTCACCCCGGCATATAGTGGGGTCTGCATTTTAGCATCAAACTCCAGGCCGGGTGAACAAGAGCTTGGGATGTTTTCAACTTTGGTACACCAGGAATTGTTTATGAGGAAACATAACCCCTCTCCCCCCATTCAAAATATGGAGAAGCCGTATTTTGAGTGAGTTATTCGTAAGCCACGTGTCAGTAAAAACAATGACACCGCATTCCCTGATGCCCCTCTGTGATTGAGTTCACAAAGTTTATTTTCCAGTGATTGGACATTAGCCATCAGGATACAAGGAAGAGGAGGCCGTGCATCTCGTCTTTTCAGCCTAGTTTGGAGTCCTCCTTTCCTTTGTCTTCTTCGTCTGTCATCTCGGCCAGGAGCAACAGGTAGGCCCGCTGTGCGGGGAACAAAGTAGCGGATGTAGGATTCCAGATCTGGGAGGCTGAGAGAGAAGTGTGTAGCTTCCGATTCATGATCCAGAAGTGTTTATCGGCGGAAGGAAATTATTGCACGAACATTCTGAGCAAACAAATGAATAATTAACGCAAAAATAGTCGAGCAGGAACCGACAAGAAGCGCGCTCTCCTCATCGCCGCCATCTTTTTTTGTTGTACAGTATGACATAGGCTTATAGATAATTTGTGAAGACTATTCTTCCCTTTTGGTGTTTTTCCTATTTTGTTGCATTACAACCTGTAATTTAATTAGATTTATATTTGGATTTCATGTAATGGACATACACAAAATAGTCTAAATTGGTGAAGTGAAATGAAAAAAATTACTTTAAACGGAAAAGTGGTGCGTGCATATGTATTCACCCCCTTTGCTAATAAGCCCCTAAATAAGATCTGGTGCTATCAATTACCTTCAGAAGTCACATAATTAGTTAAATAAAGTCCACCTGTGTGCAAGTGTCACATGATCTGTCACATGATCTCAGTATATATACACCTGTTCTGAAAGGGTCTGCAACATCACTAAGCAAGAGGCACCACCAAGCAAGCGGCACCATGAAGACCAAGGAGCTCTCCAAACAGGTCAGGGACAAAGTTGTGGAGAAGTACAGATCAGGGTTGGGTTATAAAAAAATATCAGACACTTCCTGTCTGAATGACGTGCCCAAAGTAAACTGCCTGTAGCTCAGGCCCTGAAGCCAGGATATGCATATAATTGGTACCATTGGAAAGAAAACACTTTAAAGTTTGTAGAAATGTTAAAATAATGTAGGAGAATATAACACAATAGATATGGTAGGAAAAAATCCAAAGAAAAACCAACCAGAATCTTTTTTTTGAGAGAGACCATCCTCTTAGAAATTCAAGAGAAAGGTTATATAAAAAATGTACTCCCTGGATGCAATTCCTATAGCTTCCACAGGGTGTCAGCAGTCTATGTTCAAGGTTTCAGGCTTGTAACTTCAAAAACGAATAAGAAATATCAGTTTTAGCAGAAGAACAGTCTTGGAAATTAGTGTTTGCACGTTATGAAGACATTACGCACCAGTTAAAATCAGTTTGCTATTGTACATACCTCTTTCCGTAAGAAATATTATAGTTTGATTACATTTTAGGGTATCTGAGGAGTTAACCGAAATTTATTTTGATTTGTTGAAACAAAGTTTAGGGGTAGATTTTCGGATTCCTTTCTCTGCATGTTGAACGAGTGGATTACTCAAATCAATGGTGCCAACTAAACAGACTTTTTGGGATATAAAGAAGGATTTTATCTAACAAAACGACACTACATGTTATAGCTGGGACCCTTCTGATGACAAATCAGAGGAAGAAAAGTAAGTAAATATTTAATTGTTATTTGTGAATGTATGAAACCTGTGCCGGTGGAAAAATATTTGGATGTGGGGCGCCGTCCTCAAACAATCGCATGGCATGTTTTCACTGTAATAGCTACTGTAAATAGCTACCGCACAGTGCAGTTAGATTAACAAGAATTTAAGCTTTCAGCCGATATAAGACACTTATATGTACCTAAATGTAAAAAAAGAATTGTGCCCCCTCCAGTTTCACCGGAAGTTGTCCCGCTAGCGGGACCCCTAGTCCTAAATTAAGCCATACACTCCACAGAGCTTGGCTTTACAGAAGAGTGGCCAGAAAAAAGACATTGCTTAAAGAAAGAAATAAGCAAACACGGCATGTGGGAGACTTCCCAAACATATGGAAGAAGGTACTCTGGTCAGATGAGATAAAAATGTAGCTTTTTGGCCATCAAGGAAAACGCTAACCCAACAACTCGCATCACCCCGAGAACACCATCCCCACAGTGAAGCATGGTGGTGGCAGCATCATGCTGTGGGGATGTTTTTCATCGGCAGTGACTGGGAAACTGGACAGAATTGAAGATATGATGGATGGAGCTAAATACAGGGAAATACTTGAGGGAAAACTGTTTCAGTCTTCAAGAGACTTTGTGACTAGGATGGAGGTTCAGCTTCCAGCAGGACAATGACCCTAAGCATACTGCTAAAGCAACGGTACTTCAATTTGAAAAATAAATGCTTATCTGGTTGCACATTTATTCATTTATTTCCTATGCTTTTATTTTCAGACAATGAGCTAGTATTTTTCTATTCACAATAGGCCAAAAATAAGAACTTTAATATCAGTTGAATGGCATGTCATTTTAAAAGTATTAATATTATATTAAGTACTGCACGTATGACTGGAACGAATTGCAAGTTGGAGACTTACATCTCCCTCACTAACTTTAAGCATCAGCTATCTGAGCAGCTTACCGATCGCTGCAGCTGTACACAGTCCATCTGTAAATAGCCCATCCAACTACCTACAGTGGGGCAAAAAAGTATTTAGTCAGCCACCAATTGTGCAAGTTCTCTCACTTAAAAAGATGAGAGAGGCCTGTAATTTTCATCATAGGTACACTTCAACTATGACAGACAAAATGAGGAAATAAAATCCAGAACATCACATTGTAGGATTTTTAATGAATTTATTTGCAAATTATGGTGGAAAATAAGTATTTGGTCACATACAAACAAGCAAGATTTCTGGCTCTCACAGACCTGTAACTTCTTCTTTAAGAGGCTCCTCTGTCCTCCACTCTTTACCTGTATTAATGGCACCTGTTTGAACTTGTTATCAGCATAAAAGACACCTGTCCACAACCTCAAACAGTCACACTCCAAACTCCACTATGGCCAAGACCAAAGAGCTGTCAAAGGACACCAGAAACAAAATTGTAGACCTACACCAGGTTGGGAAGACTGAATCTGCAATAGGTAAGCAGCTTGGTTTGAAGAAATCAACTGTGGGAGCAATTATTAGGAAATGGAAGACATACAAGACCACTGATAATCTTCCTCGATCTGGGGCTCCACGCAAGATCTCACCCCGTGGGGTCAAAATGATCACAAGAACGGTGAGCAAAAATCCCAGAACCACACGGGGACCTAGTGAATGACCTGCAGAGAGCTGGGACCAAAGTAACAAAGCCTACCATCAGTAACACACTACGCCGCCAGGGACTCAAATCCTGCAGTGCCAGACTTGTCCCCTGCTTAAGCCAGTACATGTTCAGGCCCATCTGAAGTTTGCTAGAGAGCATTTGGATGATCCAGATGAGGATTGGGAGAATGTCATATGGTCAGATGAAACCAAAATAGAACTTTTTGGTAAAAACTCAACTCGTCGTGTTTGGAGGACAAAGAATGCTGAGTTGCATCCAAAGAACACCATACCTACTGTGAAGCATGGGGGTGGAAACATCATGCTTTGGGGCTGTTTTTCTGCAAAGGGACCAGGACGACTGATCCGTGTAAAGGAAAGAATGAATGGGGCCATGTATCGTGAGATTTTGAGTGAAAACCTCCTTCCATCAGCAAGGGCATTGAAGATGAAACGTGGCTGGGTCTTTCAGCATGACAATGATCCCAAACACACCGCCCGGCAACGGAAGGAGTGGCTTCGTAAGAAGCATTTCAAGGTCATGGAGTGGCCTAGCCAGTCTCCAGATCTCAACCCCATAGAAAATCTTTGGAGGGAGTTGAAAGTCCATATTGCCCAGCGACAGCCCCAAAACATCACTGCTCTAGAGGAGATCTGCATGGAGGAATGGGCCAAAATACCAGCAACAGTGTGTGAAAACCTTGTGAAGACTTACAGAAAACGTTTGACCTCTGTCATTGCCAACAAAGGGTATATAACAAAGTATTGAGATAAACTTTTGTTATTGACCAAATACTTATTTTCCACCATAATTTGCAAATAAATAAATTAAAAGTCCTACAATGTGATTTTCTGGATTTCTTTTTCTCATTTCGTCTGTCATAGTTGAAGTGTACCTATGATGAAAATTACAGGCCTCTCTCATCTTTTTAAGTTGGAGAACTTGCACAATTGGTGGCTGACTAAATACTTTTTTGCCCCACTGTACCTCATCCCCATATTGTTTTTATTTACTTTTTTTTGCTCTTTTGCACACCAGTATTTCTACTTGCACATCATCTGCACATCTATCACTCCAGTATAAATTTTCAAAATTGTAATTACTTCGCTACTATGGCCTATTTACTGCCTTACCTCCTTACGCCATTTGCACACACTGTATATAGATATTTATATGTTGTGTTATTGACTGTACTTTTGTTTATCCCACGTGTAACTCTGTGTTGTTTTTTGTTGCACTGCTTTGCTTTATCTTGGCCAGGTCGCAGATGTAAATGAGAACTTGTTCTCAACTGGCCTACCTGGTTAAATAAAGGTGAAATAAAAAAGAAACGTACAGTATATGGTAAGTGAAAACTCTAAGTTTATACTTGTGCAAAGTTTGCACAGGTCTGCTAAATCCCAAAAGTACCGGTAAAGTTCGTCGAAACAAGTCAAACGATGTTTCTAATTAATCCTCAGGTTGTCATATATCTAAATAAACGATACAATTTCAACCAGAGAATACTGTGATCACTAGAAAGTAAAAACGGTTACACACGGTTACGCGTGCAAAACAGTAGTGCCAGTTTCAATGGACACTTTCCAAAACTTCTTATTCTTGGTCGTTTAAAAGAAAACAAGCCTGAAACCATATCTAAAGACTGTTGACATCGAGTGGAAGCCATAGGAACTGCAATCTGGGAGCTACATCTTTATTTATTCAATAGCAAGTCTATGGAAAAACAGTCACATCAAAAAATCTAATTTTCTGGATGGATTTTCCTCTGGTTTTCGCCTGCAATATCAGTTATGTTATACTCACAGACATTATTTTAACAGTTTTAGAAACTTCAGAGTGTTTTCTATCCAAATCTATTATATGCATATCCTAGCTTCTGGGCCTGAGTAACAGGCATTTTACCCGCCAGACTCTCCGAAATTCCGAACACTGCCCTCTAGCCCATAGAGGTTAAGGGAGACAGCGGGAATGGCCCGTCCGACAACGCTGCGACTGGTCCGTCCCGCGCCGCCGCAACTTCAGCAGTATTAGACATGTATTAAAAACCCAGATGATGTATTCCTGCGCCTGTCTCCAAATCCTTTATACCAGCGTAACAATAGAAAGCCTATCAGAATGAGGGTGCATCACTGTTACCTTTCTGTGTTTTCTGCGATGCCTGACAATGTGAATCTGCTATGCTAAAGTAATCACAAGGCAATTTTGTGTCTTTGTCTCGATGCCTTTGTCGATAACATAAAATAAAGTAATGAGAGACATGGGATCTGTGCACAGTATAGTATTTGCAGCACTACGATGTCCTCAGTCAATACGATTCTGCAATATCTTTTCAAGGTCAGAAACAAGGTCAAGGGAAGCAAACCAGCAATGTATCTTATTCAATCTCAGTCTATTGATTTGTGTCTATCCTGTTGTAATGGGGACCATTTTAGTCACAAGACCAGGAGAAATCCAGCTGAAACTGAAGCTATGAAACAGTCACAAAACAGTAAAAAAAAAACGTAAATACTTTCCATTGAAACCCCATATTGTACATGAACTCTTAAGCTGTTCTCCTCTACTTAACACATCCTCACCTGGACACAATTAGACTAAATGTAATTTGTATATTAACAAAGTATTCAATTGTATTTTAGTTGACTCCATAAAATTATAAGCAACGTGAAAGCAAATGTTAGGCCATGAGTTATAGTTGACTAAAGTTGTGTTCCTCTGTAGCTCAATTGGTAGAGCATGGTGCTTGCACTGACAGGGTTGTAGATTTGATTCATGGAACACCCATACGTAAAATGGATGCACGCGTGACTGAGTCGCTTTGGATAAAAGTCTGCTAAATGGCATTATATACAGTGCATTCAGAAAGTATACAGACCCCTTGACTTTTTCGACCCCTTGACTTACATTACAGCCTTATTCAAAAAAAAATGCATCTTCATCCTTATCAATCTACACACAATACCCTATAATGACGAATGGAAACAGGTTGTTTGATAAAAAAATAATAAAAAAACATTATTTACATAAGTACTCAGACCCTTTGCTATGAGACTGGAATTTGAGCTCAGGTGCATCCAATTTCCATTGATCAACCTTTAGATGTTTCTACAACTGGAGTCCACCTGTGGTGAATTCAATTAATTGGACATGATCTGGAAAGACACACCTGTCTATATAAGGTCCCACAGTTGACAGTGCATGTCAGAGCAAAAAACAAGCCATGAGGTTGAAGGAATTGTCCGTGGTATGGTAGAGTGACAGCCTGCTTGGAGTTTGCCAAAAGGCACATAAAGACTCTCAGACCATGAGAAACAAGATTCTCTTGTCTTATGAATCTAAGATTGGCCTGAATGCCAAGCGTCACGTCTGGAGGAAACTTGGCATCATCCCTACGGTGAAGCGTGGTGGTGGCAGCATCATACTGTGGTGAGGTTTTTCAGCTGCAGGGACCTGGAGACTAGTCAGGATCGAGGGAAAGACGAACGGAGCAAAGTACAGAGAGATCCCTGATGAAAATCTGCTCCAGAGCGCTCAGCACCTCAGACTGGGGCAAAGGTTCACCTTCCAACAGGACAACAACCCTAAGCACAAGCCAAGATAACACAGGAGTAGCTTTAGAACAGGTCTATGAATGTCCTTGAGTGGCCCAGCGAGATCCCGGACTTGAACCCGATTGAACATCTCTGGAGAGACCTGACAATTGCTCTGCAGCATCCAACCTGACAGAGCTTGAGAGGATCTGCAGAGAAGAATGGGAGAAACTCCCCAAATAAAGGTGTTCCAAGCTTGTAGCTTCATATCCAAGAGGACTCAAGGCTGTAATCACTGCCATAGGTGTTTCAACAAAGTACTGAGGAAAGGATCTGAATACTTATGTAAATGTGATATTTCAGTTTTTTTTTTTTTTAAATACATTTGCAAAAATGTCTTAAGACCTGTTTCTGTTTTGTCATTATGGGGTATTGTGTGAAGATTGATGAGTGATAAAAAAAATATAAATTTTAGAATAAGGCTGTAACGTAACAAAATGTGGAAACTGTCAAGGGGTCTGAACACTTTCTGAAGGCACTGTATATATACACAGTACCAGTCAAAATCTCTTAAAAGTTCTTACAGATTCGCCAGGGAACTGAACCCCGGTCTCCCGCCCGCAAGACACAGGGATTCTTTAGCTAAATAGCCCAGTACTGTACTGCCGGCCATCACGTTGTTCAGCGCCATATTTTCTGTTCCATCCTAACAGAAACCCAGAGGGTTTTACATTTTTCATGGAATAGAAACACCATAATATTAATAAAATTAATTAAGCAAGTACCAGTCAAAAGTTTGGACACACTCATACTCTTTCCGGGATTTTTTCTATATTGTTACTATTTTCTACATTGCATAATAATAGTGAAGACATCACAACTATGAAATTACACATATGGAATCAATTAAGAACAAATTCTTATTTACAAGGACAGCATATTCCTTCCTCCCCGTTGGGGCATTGAACCCCGCGGTCTCACGCGTGCCTGCAAATGGAAGACTATCAAATGCTTCTCAAAGATGCCCTCTGGTGGTCATACTAGCGCTAACTTGCATTAACAGAAATAATGGCTGACAATTAGATAACGTGCTACAGAATGTTGCAGCAGCCCGCAAGGTGTGCTACAGTATGACGCAACATTATGAATACCTGCTATTTCCATGACATAGACTGACCAGTTGAATCCCTTATTGATGTCACTTGTTAAATGCACTTCAGTCAGTGTAGACGAAGGGTATGAGACCGGTTAAAGAAGGATTTTTAAACCTTGAAACAATTGAGACATGGATTTTGTATTTGTGCCATTCAGAGGGTGAATAGGCAAGAAAAAATATTTAAGTGCCTTTGAATGGGTTATGGTAGTATGTGCCTTGACTAGCAAGAATTGGTCATAGTTGAATAATAAACACAAATATTAACATTGTAAAAGGAATTCATTCCAATATAGGCAAAACTACAACGTTACAAGGCATGTTCTTGTAGAACCACACTGCATTTTGGAACCTATACCACCCTTTTTCAAGCCCATTCGCTAAATTTTCATGCAACTGACATTTTATTTATCCCTTCTTTTAGCAGGTAAGTTAACTAAGAACCCATTCTCATTTACAGCAAGTATTCTGCTGACATGTGGTAATGATAAATACAGTTTTCTTTGCATTTTTGTATTTATTATTGTGTTGGATCATGTATGGCGTACGCACACTATTTATTTTGCTGGTACGCCGTACTGGACAGTGCCAGCTTAATTTCACCCCTGATTACATCCATATAGATGACATCAAATTTCTCCTCAGAGAACAAGGATGGATGCAATATAATTATTGTAACACACATTCATGTTGGAAGTTACTGTAAGAGAGTTCAAGAGACCACTTATTTTCTGTTTGGCCATTTGTCATTTAGCCCCAGGTCAAAGAGCAGATACTGTAGGTGGGGGCAGGGCCTACACCTCTGTCTGATTCCCTCTTCTACAAGCAACCACTTTATGACAATCACTCTGTAACTATCCTATGTAAACATCAGTATACTAATTGAAGATTAACTGAGGGTAAAAAAACGAATATGCCAGCATCAGCAGTAGACAAAGACATGTATTGGTATGGAGCCCATATTGTTAACCCATAGATCTCATTGCCTCAGATTCTTCCTAGATCGTCCCCTAGAAAGAAACAGGGCTGTTAATTAAGACTTAAAGATGCATACCGGTATCTTAAGCACAGGAAATTCACAACATATCATACCAATTGCAAAAAAAATGAATGGATGACATAGAACACAATTGGATATTGTGGTACACAAAATACAGGGACCCGTTTTGGCTCATGAGCACCACTTTTAAACAGGGCTGGATTAACATATCATAGACCCAGGGGCTTTTGTTTTCTAAATTGAGATGTTTGCCACCGGCCTACACACAATATCCCATAATGTCAAAGTGGAATTCTGTTTTGCGATATGTTTACAACGTAATTAAAAATGAAAAGCTGAAATCTCTTGAGTCAATAACTATTTAACCCTTTTGTTATGGCAAGCTTAAATAAGTTCTGGAGTAAATATTTGCTTAACAAGTCACATAATATGTTGATGGACTCACTTTGTGTGCAATAATAGTGTTTAACATGATTTTTGAATGACAGTGCCAGCATGGAGGCTGCATCATGTTTTGGGTATGCTTGTAATCGTTAAGGACTGGGGAGTTAAATAAGAAAAGTAATGGAGCTAAGCACAGGCAAAATCCTAGAGGAAAACCTGGTTCAGTCTGCTTTCTACCAACCACTGCGAGATAATTTCACCTTTCAGCAGGAAAATAACCTAAAACATAAAGCCAAATCCACACTGGAGTTGCTTACTAAGAAGACAGGGAATGTTCATGAGTGGCCGAGTCACAGTTTTGACATAGATTTGCTTGAAAATCTATGGAAAGTAATGCTCAACAAACAATTTGACAGAGCTTGAAGAATTTAGAAAATAATAATGGGCAAATGTTGCACAATCAGGTGTGGAAAGCTCTTAGAAACATACCCAGAAAGACTTACAACTGTAATCGCTGCCAGAGGTGCTTCTACAAAGTATTGACTCGGTGGTGTGAATACTTATGTAAATTAGATATTTCTGCAAACATGTCAAAAAACATATTTTCACATTTTCATTATGGGGTATTATGTGTAGATGGGTGAGAATTATATATATTTTTATATCCATTTTGAATTTAGGCTGTAACACAACAAAATGTGGAATAAATCAAGAGGAATGAGACTTTCTGAAGGCACTTTGTCATTTAACTACATTTTGCAGTAGTTTGGTGGTAGTTGAACTAAATTAAAATCTAGGTAGTTTTCAGTGTTAACTTTTTTTGTCATGTAGCTAACAATTGGAACTACACACTACTTTTTTTAATATAAAAATAAAATATGGGTGACCAATGAAAATCATGTCCTTTCTTTTTCTCAGTGTCAGACATGCCTAATTCTCACTTGAAACATTTTTGTGTTTGATAGACTAAATTGCACATTCTGTTTAAATACAACCCCAAAGTCTTCTGTTTTTGCAATTTGTAGACATTGACATTTCAGATTTACATACAATGCATTTGGAAAGTACTCAGACCCCTTGACTTTTTCCACATTTTGTTATGTTACAGCCTTATTCTAATATCAAATACATTATTTCTCCCTGTCTTCAATCTACACACAATACCCACAATGACAAAACAAAACAGGTTTAGCCATTTTTTGCAAATTTATAATAAAAAAAATGGAATATCACATTTACATAAGAATTCAGAACCTTTACTAAGTACTTTGTTGAAGCACCTTTGGTAGCGATTAAAGCCTAGAGTCTTCTTGGGTAAGATGCTACAAGCTTGGCACACTTGTATTTGGGGAGTTTCTCCCATTCCTCTCTGCAGATCCTCTCAAGCTCTGTCAGGTCGATTGGGGGGCGTCGCTGCACAGCTATTTTCAGGTCTCTCCAGAGATGTTCGACCGGGTTCAAGTCTGGGCTCTTGCTGGGCAAGAGACTTGTCCTAAAGCCACTCCTGCGTGGGCTTGGCTGTGTGCTTAGGGTCATTGTCCTGTTGGAAGGTGAACCTTTGCCCCAGTCTGAGGTCCTGAGAGCTCTGGAGCAGGGTTTCATCAAGGATCTCTCTGTACTTTGCTCCGTTCATCTTTCCCTCGACCTTTGACTAGAATCCCAGTCCCTGCCACTGAGAAACATCCTCACAGCATGATGCTGCCACCACTATGCTTCACCGTAGGGATGGTGCCAGGTTTCCTTCAGAAGTGACACTTGGCATTCAGGCCAAATCAGACCAAATAATATTGTTTCTCATGGTCTGAGAGTCCTTTAAGTGCCTTTTGGTAAAATCCAAGAGGGCTGTCATGTGCCTTTTACTGAGGAGTGGCTTCCGTCTGGCAACTCTACCATAAAGGCATGATTGGTGGAGTAATGCAGGGCTGGTTGCCCTTCTGGAAGGTTCTCCCATCTCCATAGAGCAACTCTGGAGATCTGTCAGCGTGACCATTGGGTTCACCTCCCTGACCAAGGCCCTTCTCCCCCGATTGCTCAGTTTGACCGGGCGCGAAATCTAGGAAGAGTCTTTGTGGTTCCAAATTTCTTTCATTTAAGAATGATGGAGGCCACTGTGTTCTTGGAGACCTTCAATGCTGCAGAAATGTTTTGGTACCCTTCCCCAGATCTGTGCCGTCGACACTTATATAGACAGGTGTGTGCCGTTCCAAATCATGTCCAATCAATTTAATTTACCACAGGTGGATTCCAATTAAGCTGTAGAAACATCTAAAAGATGATCAATGGAAACAGGATGCACCTGAGCTCAATTTCGAGTCTCAAAGCAAAGGGTCTGAATGCTTATGTAAACGAGGTATTTCTGTTTTTGCTTTGTCATTATGCGGTATTATGTGTGGATTGACGAGATTATAATTTTAAATCCATGTTAGAATAAGGCTGTTTTACAATAAGTAGTTTGAATGTAGTGAACTACTTTTTCAAAGTAACTTTTGTGAATTTAACTGTTTTTTTAAGGGTAGCTTAACTTATTCCATTGTGAAGTAATTGATAGCTTGGTAAACTATACTGAACAAAAAGATGAACGCAACCGTTTAAAATATTTTACAGTTCATAGAAGGAAGTCATGGGCCTGGAAAGGAATAGTCCCACCCCCTTGGGAGCCAGGCCTATCCACTGGGGAGCCAGGTCCAGCCAATCAGAATGAGTTTTTTTTCCCCACAAAAGGGCTTTATTACAGACATTAAAACTCCTTAGCACACCCCTTCCCCCTCAGATGATCCCGCACGTGAGACTGCGGATGTGGAGGTCCTGAGCTGGTGTGGTTACACGTGGCCTGCGGTTGTGAGGCCGGTAGGATGTACTGCCAAATTCATTAAATCGGCGTTGGAGACAGCTTATTGTATAGAAATGAACAGCTCTGTTGGACATTCCTGCAGTCAGCATGCCAATTTCACTCTTCTTCAAAACTTCTGCGGCATTGTGTTGTGTGACAAAACTGCACATTTTAGAGTGACCTTATATTGTCCCCAGCACAAAGTGCACCTGTGTAATGATCATGTCGTTTAATCAGTTTCTTGATATGCCACACCTTTCAGGTAGATGGATTATCTTGGCAAAGGAGAAATGCTCACTAGCCAGCCACCGTCCGGCCCAGCACCTTAGACACTGACACTAGCACCTTAGAGACTGCTGCCCCATGTATTTAACAATGTTTACATACTGTTTTACCCACTTTATATGTATATACTGTATTCTAGTCATGGCTCATCCTTATATAACTACTGCTGTACACACCTTTTCGATTAAAATACTGTCTATACACACCATTTGTTTATATACATATATTCTGTATCTGACATTGCTTGTTCTGATATTTCTTAATTTCTAGTTTTTTACTATTTGAATTATGTGTTTATTGTTACTGTATTGCTAGATATTACTGCACTGTTGGAGCTAGTAACATAATGACTTCGCAGCACCTGCGATAACATCGGCAAATCTGTGTACGTGACCATTAAACTTTGATTAGATTTTGTTTTGAAATAGCAATTGTCTGCAATTCTATTACAAGAACTGGATGGACCCTTTCATTGATTTCACCACTCGGTCAATGTTAGAGGAGCAAATCTATAGACCTGATAAAAGAGCTGATAAAGATCTAATGGTGAAATCATTATACTTTCTTTGTTTAGTCCGTTGCAAATCTATGGTCTATGGTCTTGAAAACTCTTGGCATCTGTCACATCTATCAAATGCATCATCATGATTAGAGGCTGTAGTGAACTGTGGCTCTCAGGGTAGCACACTGTATTCATATTATGTTCACACAATCAGTGGCCTTAAAATCTATTTTCAAGAGGTACTAATGTTTTGGGGAAAATAAATGTTCCAAGGAAGAACACAATGAACTTTGCCCAATTTTACCAATACAAAAAAGCTTATTTTTTTTAACTAGGCAAGTCAGTTAAGAACAAATTCTTATTTACAATGACAGTCTACCAGGGAACAGTGGGTTAACTGCCTTGTTAATGGGCAGAATGTCAGATTCTTACCTTGTCAGCTCATGGATTCGATCCAGCAACCTTTATGGTTACTGGCCCAACGCTCAAACCACTAGGCTACCTGCCACTCCCATTACTCAATGACGTGGTTGAAGTGGAATTTCTTAACAAAACACCAATTCTGTGACGTCCACGCAGGGCAACAATAATTGCTGCAGTTTTCTGATGTAATAATGCAGACAGAGGATTCATTATTCAGTCAAGAAATGACGCCTTCCTAACACATTTTGGAGTATAGGAAATGACACAGTGCCATTTGACCACGGCGCCAATCTTTTTACAGCGTCAAAGTATCTCTAAATATGTGCTGAGCTGCTCCTAAAACATCCATTCAAATCAAAAGCCAACACAGATTTTCAACTTCAGAAACACTAATTCATTTGTATCTGTATGAAACTGTGGCAGACTATGTGACGGTTTGTTTTGGACGGCTTGGTCTCTTCTCGTCTGCAGAGTGTGGGGCTTTACTTGATCAGCATTCCTGCTGCTATCTCATTAACTCTAGAGCTGCAGGGGCTGCTGATCCACCCCACAGGACCATGGGTAACAGCAGGCCTGCAGAAGTGATTTCCATCTCCCTGCCCTGCTCTGTTCCTGCTGGCCAAGGCTCTGCTGCTGCATGTGGCTTCTGCTCAGGCTCCAACCCAACGTGTGGCTACATTAACCCTCAGGCAATGAGCCTCGCCACATGTTAACATTGGCATATGTAATGTGTAGGATTATATGGACAGTTCTTTTTTTATTCAGGGTTTAGTTCCTTACAATGTAGGTTTGAGCATGTCCACCACACCATTATGAGTACATCAGTCATGGCTGAATAGAGAGCCGACAGCTAGGAAATATCCACAGAAAAATACATTTTATGGGCGTATGTAATTTAGTTTTTCCCTGTTCGCCACATTCTGTGCTTCATTTCCAATGTTATGGACTCTACCTCTGGTTGTGCACCAGCTTGAGTTTGGTACCATTGTACCCTTTCTTTGTGTGTGTGTGTGTGTCAGAGTTGCCGGAAAACATGTGGCGAGACAGAATTTGTCTCAGTACTTTTCAATCAAACTATACATTGCTTCACGTCATAGAAGCATGTAAAAAAAACAGTTTGTGATGGAAAAGAAAGCAGGCATTTGTTATTGGACAAGTTGACATAGTACCAGCCCCAATTTCAGCCCGTTTTCCTCTGTTTTGTCTGGGGAATACAACCCTGTCCCTGGGATTTCATGCAGTAACCCCCACGCTTGCTGTGATAGGTGGATTAACTTTTCAGTCACAGTGGTATCCTAGCTACAGCCTACAGAGCCTCATCAACCACGCCTCTGAACAACTAAGTTTGGTTGCACCAGCACCTCATTGTTTGACTCTGCACTTGGTTTCTTTCTTTGCTCGAATGATCCAATCCATAGCTAGCTAACAAGAATATTCATGCTAGCTTTACTAGCCTAGCTAGATTGCTAGCTAGCTAACATTAGCTAGTTAGGTTGATGAAATCATGCAGGCAGCAGCTAACGTTAATAATTTAGACTCACTGAATACATGTGTTTGGCAAAGGATAAAGAAGATGAAACAATCTACTGCTGCAACACAAGGCCAAGGGATACTGAAGTTCCTGAAAAGGTTAGTCAGCCAGTTTGTTAATCCAGTAATGTCAGTATATTATTTTATTTCCACTGCTAGTGATTTTTCACAAATGTTTGTGGTGCAAATGTCAATGTCTTAAGTAAAGAACCTACAAATCCTGCCAAAGAGCAGTTTACACAGACAATATGAACACATTACACATTACACATTACAATATGAACACATCCAACCATAACAGATGGATGGCTAATGCAGAAAGAGAGAATTGAATACATTTAAGAATCTAGCACCACCATAAATTGTATAAATGCAGAGACAGGCAGCCATCATGGCGTCAGTCTTTTTCGACTAGCTGGTATTGCATAGTGACACCTACTTATATGAACTGGTAATGCAGTTTTAGTTAGAATTAGGTGCAATGGAATGACTGTCATTTAATAAAATCTACTTCATGCAAAGGGGGATATTTATTTTTATGAAAATGTTGAAAGTACACTGAACAAAAATATTAACGCAATATAAAGTGTTGGTCCCATGTTCCATGAGTTGAAATAAAAGATCACAGCAATGTTCCATACGCACAATAAGCTTATTTCTCTCAGATTTTACTAAGAATTTCTCATTTGCCAAGATATTCCATCCACCTGACATTTGTGGCATATCAAGAAGCTGATTAAACAGCATGATCATTACACAGGTGCACAGGTGCTGGAGACAACAAAAAGCCATTATAGAATGTGCAGTTTTGTCACACAACACAATGCCACAGATGTCTCAAGTTTTGAGGGAGCCTGCAATTGGCATGCTGAGTGCAAGAATGTCCACCAGAGCTGTTGCTACAGAATTTAATGTTAATTTATCTACCATAAGCCGTCTCCAACATCATTTAGAGAATTTGGCAGTACGTCCAACCAGCCTCACAACCACAGACCACATGTATTGCGTTGTGCGAGCGAGCGGTTTGCTGATGTTAACGTTGTGAACAGAGTGCCCCATGGTGGCATTGGGGTTATGGTAAGGGCAGGCATAAGCTACGGACAATGAACACAATTGCATTTTTCGATGGCAATTTGCATGCACAGAGATACCATGATGAGATCTTGAGGCCCATTGTCGCGCCATTCATCTGCCGCCATCACCTCATGTTTCAGCATGATAATGCACAGCCCCATGTCACAAGGATCTGTACACAATTTCTGGAAGCTGAAAATGTCCCAGTTCTTCCATGGCCTGCATACTCATCAGACATGTCACCTATTAAACATGTTTGGAATGCTCTGGATCAACGTGTACGACAGCGTGTTCCAGTGGCCCAGTGTCGTTAGGGTTTGGCCGTGGAAAGCTGCCATTGTAAATAAGAATTTGTTCTTAACAGACTTTCCTAGTTAAATTAAAATAAAGATTTGGCCTTGTGTTTTAGGTTATTGTCCTGCTGAAAGCTAAATTAATCTCCCAGTGTCTGGTGGACAGCAGGCTGAACCAGGTTTTCCACTAGGATTTTGCCTGTGCTTAGCTCCATTCCTTTTTTTTGTAAACTGAAAAACTCCACAGTCCTTAACAATTACAAGCATACCCATAACATGATGCAACCACCACTATGCTTGAAAATATGGAGTGTGGAACTCAGTAATGTGCTTTATTGCTTTGCCACATTATTACTTTAGTCCCTTGTTGCAAACAGGATGCATGTTTTGGAATATTTGTATTCAGCACAGGCTTCCTTCTTTTCACTCTGTCAATTAGATTATCATTGTGGAGTAACTACAATGTTGTTGATCCAGCCTCAGTTTTCTCCTATCACAGCTATTAAACTCTGTAACTATTTTAATGTCACAATTGGCCTCATGGTGAAATCCTTGAGCGGTTTCCTTCCTGTACGGCAACTGAGGTAGAATAGACATCTGTATCTTTGTAGTGACTGTATTGATACAGCATCCAAAGTATAATTAATAACTTCACCATGCTTAAAGGGATATTCAATGTCTGTTTTTTTACCCATCTACCAATAGGTGCCCTTCTTTATGAGGCATTGTTAAACCTCCCTGGTCTTTGTGGTTAAATCTGTGTTTGAAATTCAATGCTTGACTGAGGGATCTTACAGATAATTGTACACTAAGATTTCCCTTCACTGGAACTAAGGGGCCTAACCCGACCCATGAAAAACAGCCCCAGACCATTATTGCTCCTTCCCCAAACTTGGCACTATGCATTGGGACAGGTAAGGTTCTTCTGGCATCCGCCAAACCCAAGTGAAGCGTGATTCATCACTCCAGAGAAAGCGTTTCACTGCTCCAGAGTCAAATAGCGGTGAGCTTTACACCACTCCAGCTGACGCTTGGCATTGCACATGGTGACCTTAGACTTGTGTGTTGCTGCTCGGCCATGGAAACTAATTTCATGAAGCTCCCAACGAACAGTTATTGTGTTGATGTTGCGTCCAGAGGAAGTTTGGAACTCAGTAGTCAGTGTTGCAACAGAGTATAGATGGCTGCCCCCGTTCTGTAGAATTGTGTGGCCTACCACTTGGCGGCTGAGCCGTTGTTGCTCCTAGACGTTTAAAAATTCCACTTTAATGTTATGGAGTATTGCGTGTAGGCCAGTGACAAAATTGCGTGTAGGCCAGTGACAAAAAATCTCAATGTAATCCATTTTCAATTCAGTCTGTAACATAACACAATGAAGAAAAAGTCAAGGGGTATGAATACTTTCTGTTGGCACTGTAGACGAATAACCTTATTTATTTGTCCTTTTTTTTTCTTCTAACACTGTTTATGTAAAGGTATATGTATATTGTTATATTCAATCACTCATTTTTCAGAGACCTTTTATTATCATTGGGGATGGTATACTCTTGGGAGTTTGTTAAGCTAGTGGAAGGTAGTGTGAAACCACTGAAGAAAACATACATCACTAATGAGTATGTTCTTGAAAGTAGATCAATTCCCATGCTTGAGATTTTCTTTTTATTATACATACTGTATATGTTCCATTCTTCAATAACTAGACTTTCACAGTTTCCAGCTTCCCTCTCCCTTTTACAGATATTTTATCACATTGACACTTTTCTTCTCCCACCCACCCCTCTCTCTCTCACTCTCTCCACCTTCCATTGAGAAAGTGCTGTAATTAATTTATCTTCCTACATCAAAATGGTTTAGAATTAGAGTGCTCATCCCTGGAGATCCCAGAGGTGCTGCCACAAAGTCATAAACCCCATCAGAGGGTCGTCACTAGTTCCCACAGCCACAAAGTCATAAACCCCGCCTATTTCTACAATTGATCTTCTTAAAATGTGACCTAACCTCAACCATGCTGCTAACCTCAAGTACATTTTTGTTTTCATGAATTTGTACTATATATAGTCAATTTTGACTTTGTGGCCCTGCTATCTAGTGGAAACCGGGTCAGAGGAGATAAAAAAAAGGAAAAAGAAAAGAAGAATTGCACACACAATCTCTCTATCACAGTTGTAAGTCAACAGAAGATTATGTAACTTGTTTATTGACATAGAAAGTGTAGTTACTGTACTTCCTATTTCAACCATCTTGGAAGAGAATGATGGTTAGTTTCTAATGAGGCTGTTGTTCATAAACAATATTTTCTGAATCACGTGAGATGCTGCAAGTAAAAGAATCTCATACTTTGTAAATGTAATCAATAAGCAATGATGAACTTCATAGTTGGAAAGTAACTGTTTGTAGTCAGTGTTGTCAGATGCAGAGTTCTATACAACACATGTAAATGTAATAAATAACGAAGAATGAGTAACTATTAAATATGTATTTTTCATGACAACATCAAAACGTCTGGGAAAGAGGTCATCATTTGGTTGTTATCTGTTTAAAGCAATGGCAGATCACAACAATGTAAAGATATTTTCTAATATTTATTAACAGCATAGTAAATTGGCAGCTCTCACTGATGTCAACATACAGTATTTAATGCTTAACCTATCAATGGGTAATTTTAGAAGGTATCCCCCCACAGACTTACTGTGAGCCCTCAGAGAGGCAGCTTTGTACTTAGCATGACAATTACAACATATTATTTATCGTCTGGGTTACATGCAGGGGTAAAGAGGATGTACTCTATAATGCATTTCCAACGTTCTATGAAAGCAGCATACGTATTGTCAGGACCTGATATACCAGGCATGCAGAAGAGATGTAACCGGAGATTTAATGAAACCATTCCTTTAGAACCGAATGATAAATATTAATATACCCTAATGTGGTATAGTGCATCTCACCTTCCACTGACTGCAATTCTCAGAAAGCAAAAGGTACTATAATTGGTTTTGTGTGAATAATGTATAAAACATGTTATATTGACTGTGCGTAAGAAAACATTCAATCCAAGAAAGCACATGAAGTGGCAGTTATGTAAGGGGTCTAGGTGCAGCTACTTACTGTAGTGTGCTTTCTGCTAGAGAGTGTGAAACACTGGAATGCTGCTACAGTAGCATCATAAAAATGGTCAGAAAATGCAGGTCAACCTATTACATCTCCCTCTATGCACAAATTAAACTGTTCTATATTTTTTTATGACTGTAGACACAGTATTACATTAAACGTTTTAATATGTTTTCAGAAAAATAGTTTGTCTCTTTGTTGATTCTCACATCCCACCCTCAACTAAGAGGATTAAGTAAGTAAGGCAATAAATGGTTCCAGATTCAGATAGTAATGACATCACACAGACTCCCTGGTCTGACCTTCATCTCTCCAAATACCTAAATGGTCCGACTTCCAAAGCAGGCAGGCTAACGTTGTGGGGAAAGGTCTGACGCAAGTCAGTCACAGATTAAGACTGAGGAGTTACTTCACTTCCTGGCTCACAGGTGGAAGGCTGACTCTACAGGCTAGAGGTTATCTGTAAATCCTGTAACTCTGAGGTGGCTGACGACTGGAAAAGACACGGTGTCCCTTTTACGGCTATTACACAGCCTGATGCTGTCCCATCCACTCCTCTCTGACAGAAGAAACCTATCACCTAAAGAATCACCTAGAGAATCACCCAGAGACTCACCTAGAGAATAACTTAGAGAATCATCTAGAGAATCACTTAGAGAAGGTGTGTATTTCCTCTCCACTTACTAACCCATATCGTAAGGGAACATAACCTGCCTAGCTGGTGGCAACAGCTGTTGGGCATAGAGTAGTGACAGTAGCAAGATTGCCAAAATTGCCTATTAGTTGTCCAGAAATCAGGCCTAAAATTGGAATGATGCAGAAATTGACTTAATGCTTGATGTGATTTCACACATGCCATCAGGGAAAGTAGCCATCCAGCCAGTGTGTGTTTTTTTTCTTTTCGTCAAGGTGAATTTGTTATTGTCGGTCTTGGTCAAGATTAGCTATTTGATGTAGCCTACTGTTCAATGCTTGTAACACTAATGTGTGTGCAATTGGGCCATAATATTGGTCAAGTGAATTTGAACACGAAGGCTTGTAGTCTTCCCATATTCACTAATGTTGTGTAAAACATGCTTCTGAGCTTTAGTTTTAGTGCACACATAGGATGTAATGATGAACATATATCTGAATCTCTAATGGTAATAGCAAAGTCCTAATGGTCACCAAGCCATTCAGATGACCATTAACAAACTCATGGCGAGAGATATCATCATGAAAAGAGGGGAGAGAGAAATAGCAGGAGTTTTCAGTGCTGATTAACTTGATGATAGCCTCATTAATTCTCTGGTCCATTCACACACCAGCCCATTCCAAGTCTGCGGGGGGATGATTGTTGAAGCATATTGCATTTGGCTCAGTCAAAACCATGCCTAGGCCCTGGAGAGAGAGTCAACCCAGCGCTGACCCCGTTTAGCACAGCGGGGGAGTGCAGTGACAGGATGGATATTATCGCCCCCCCTCCCCCTAACCCCCAACCCCCCCAGCACTGCATGGAGCTGGCTGAAACAGTCAGCTACCATCCTTCTCCCCATCCACAATGTGTCAACTTTGTATGTCACTTTATAGGGACAGTGGGTGGGTCCTTGTCGGGCATCGCTTCTTGTGCCTGTGTCATATTGGAATGGGAGTGACGACCCTGTCAAAGTTCAAAGGCCATCTAGAGCTGGTTCATTGTGTCACAAGATTACACATTTCCCATTTGTTTATCTGTTTGTGATAACATAATGATTATCAGAAACAGTTACCTTGAACTTTGCTTCAGAATATGAGATGACATCTATCATATTCATTCATGACCACTGATGGTAATGTATGTCAAATAGAATTAGCATATAACATATGCTACATGTACACGCTTTATGACATGGTTGGAGGAGTTCTAGATCCTACTGTGTGCACAGGAACATCAAGTACACAGTTATTTCAACACCACCCAGCGTCATAATTTCAGTGATAAGGTTGTAAATAAAATCTCTTCAACATTCTTATTCAGGTATCTCAGGTAGCATCACCCTCACAAAGGGAAGGAAAGGTTGTAAGTCAGACATGAGCATTTGGGCCCTATGCTGATTATTATTTGTCCATTCGGGATTTAGTATACAGCTTGTGACACGCTTCTCATTTGTGTGTCTGTGTGTCTTTGTGTCTATGTGTGTACAATCGACAACTCCTGGGAGCAATTCTCAACTGTCACTCAACCACTATCAACCTCTCTGATGGTTGACACAATGACAAATGTTTGGAAGAAGAGGAGGGTGGATGGGCGGGCAGAGGATGTTGTAGGAGAGCACAGATGAACCATCAGCTGGAACGGGGGACTTGTCACTTAGCCCTGGGTAGGCAACGCCCTATTAAGACACTTTAGGTTGGTGTTTCCTTTATTTTGGTAGTTACATTTAGACCTATACATTTAGCTACCTCCAAGTGTATACTGTCCACATTGCCAACATTAGAATGAATCATTCATCAGAAACTAAAGGATATTCACACATCAATGTCTCAATTCAAAGTACAGTTGTACTATTGTGGTCTAAAGCAAAACATCACATGTGATTAATAGGATAGTTACAAACAAGTTTTTACCTAATTAAGTTTTATTGCTTTGACCACCGAGGCAGCTAACTCCATGTCCACAACAATGCTTGGTCTCCTGCGTGCACTGTTTAATAATATACTTTAACAATAGCATTTATATTTTGTCTCTTCCAGGGAATACAATATAAAATAGGTTCTGCTTCTATATTCACTTTGATATGCAAAAGCATTTGTTTTAAGTTACAGTTGTACACTTGACACTTGTTGAGTAAGCAAACAAACATTTTAAGTTCAACCTAGCTCTTTCAATTCCTGCAGCGTAATCTTCTCTATGCACAAAGACTAATCCTATCCGCATTGTAGGAAGTGCACCGAACATTCTTGTCCTTATTCAAGAAGTTTGCTCTTGTTTACGTCTGAGCGTTGATGTTTTATTTATTTCAAGGAGTACTGCATGTCTGCATGTCCTATATCCCACATACTTCATTCATAATAGTTGCTATGATTGTTGCAATCACCTTTCCTTTCCTCACACACTGCAAGGTAGAAGGGCTGCTCTGCAAATGTGCCAACGACACAGTAGTCTTGAATCTATCTACAATGTGCAGGTATTCTTCCCTAATTGTAAGGTAAACAGAATGTGACACAGGATTCACAGTGTGTTATGTCTTGTGAAGCACAGTATATTATCTCTGTGTGTGATTTGTGAAACTGTCTCTGTGATTTGTGTGCTTTTCGTGTGGTTCTCTGGCTCTTCCCTCAGCCTTATCAAATTGATCTGCGTAAATGTTTTCCTACCCTTGTGGAGATGCCTCGGTCCCTCCCGGGAGCTTGTGTGTGTCTGTGAAAGAGGGAGACAGAGAGAGAGACAGAGAGAGTTCCAAGCTCTCCAATCACTGTTCTATGTGTGCCCGTGTGTGTGTGTGTGTGAGTGTACGTTTGTGTTGTGAAGGGGGCTGACGTACTCTCTTCTCCCTGAGGGACAGCAGCAGCAGCAGCAGTGATGCGTAGAGAGGTCAAGCGTGTCCAGGGCTTTGCCCCTCCTCGCTCTCCTTCTGGCAGACATCCCAGGAAGCTGGCACTCAACCCACGTCACAGCTGGACTCACAGAGAGCAATGGGTGATGGGGTCCCATGACCTTTGACCCTACATAATACTGTCCGAATCCAAAAGATGACAGAACACAGACAGGCCTCCAGGAGAGAGAGGATCACTGGCTTTAATCCACATGTAGCAGTTCCTGTTATTATGGCGTCAGGATCACTGCACTTTTTTGTTTTTCATCTCTTTTTATATAATCACAACATTATACGTAAGCAAAACAATATGATTAGTGAATTGGGAATCATATGAAGAAGTTTTGGAAACCGCTGAACTGACATTGAGGACATGAGGCCATAAATAATTAATACATTTTATCAAGTAAAAAAGAGTGCCATTGTCGTTTCTATGGTATACTGTAACTGCTAAGCATTACAAACCTGGAGGAGTACTGTTAACATCTTGCTCATGTTAACAGAGGGTGTACAGTATACAACAACCCCCATGAAGTTGTGACATTTTAGCAGAATTCCTGTGGAATATGTTCCATCTGTCTGCCATCTGTTTTTAATCTGGTAATTGTTACTTTTAGGATGGCCTGTATTACACATGTTCTCATGTAATGGCAGGAGACTATTAAGAACCACTGAGAAAGCTTGGTGTGGCAGTATGAAAGCTATAGCCCATTCCAAGTTCAGAACTGTCCCGGGAGTTCAAGTGTTAGTTATAATTATAGTACAGATGTAGGATCTTAATATGAGCCAGTTTGATACAGCAGGAAAATAATCCTGCAGCAAAAACATATGTGAAATATTATCTAGGGGTTTGATACATTTTTTGTCTGAAATTTCAAAGTGGAAATTACTTAATTAAGTAAAGTTATTAACTTCAGAAGCCGTTTTTATACCTCAAATACACAACACTTAAAATGTCCTGCATTTCAGTAAAGTTCACCTGCAACAAGGTGATCAAATTAAGATCCTACATACAGTGAGGAAAAAAAGTATTTGATCCCCTACTGATTTTGTATGTTTGCCCACTGACAAAGAAATTATCAGTCTATAATTTTAATGGTAGGTTTATTTGAACAGTGAGAGACAGAATAACAACACAAAAACCCAGAAAAACGCATGTGAAAAATGTTATAAATTTATTTGCATTTTAACGAGGGAAATAAGTATTTGACCCCTCTGCAAAACATGACTTAGTACTTGGTGGCCAAACCCTTGTTGGCAATCACAGAGGTCAGACGTTTCTTGTAGTTGGCCACCAGGTTTGCACACATCTCAGGAGGGATTTTGTCAAACTCCTCTTTGCAGATCTTCTCCAAGTCATTAAGGTTTCGAGGCTGACGTTTGGCAACTCGAACCTTCAGCTCCCTCCACAAATGTTCTATGGGATTAAGGTCTGGAGACTGGCTGGGCCACTCTAGGACCTTAATGTGCTTCTTCTTGAGCCACTCCTTTGTTGTCTTGGCCATGTGTTTTGGGTCACTGTCATGCTGGAATACCCATCCATTTTCAATGCCCTGGCTGAGGGAAGGAGGCTTTCACCCAAGATTTGACGGTACATGGCCCCGTCCATCGTCCCTTTGATGCGGTGAAGTTGTCCTGTCCCCTTAGCAGAAAAACACCCCCAAAGCATAATGCTTCCACCTCCATGTTTGACGGTGGGCATGGTGTTCTTGGGGTCATAGGCAGCATTCCTCCTCCAAACACGGCGAGTTGAGTTGATGCTAAAAGAGCTCCATGAAAATGCCAATATAAGGGCATATGAATGCAGTACCTATCGCTTCCTCTGGATGTCAACAGTCTCGAGAAAGTGTTCAGATTTTTTTAGATGCTTTAGAGCAGAGAAGAAGAGGAATAAGGAAGTGCCCCCACAGATGTCCTTTACAAGAAGACGAGCGCTCCCGCCAGGCGTGTCCTTTGTTTTTTTCCTTTCTTATCGCCCAGTTTATATTCCGGTTGAAATATTATGCTATTTATACAGAAAAGTGTTCCTAAGGATACATTTAAAATTATGTTTGATTGTTCTTGGACAAGTTTATAGGTATAAGTTGAACGAGTTCTCTTCACGTTTCAATGGACGATTGGAGGCTGTATGTTCTCATTCTAACGCGCCAACCAAACTGAGATATATGGATATAATACATTACTTTTTCTAACAAAAGAACCATGGATTGTCTTCGTTGGACACTTGGGAAGCCCTCAGCAGAAGTTCTTCAAAAGGTAATTGATTTGTTTTCGCTGTGAAATGTGTTTTCTGTGAACCGTGGAGGCTTATGAAATTATGGTAATGGGAAAAAAATATGTTAGGTGCTACCCTCAAACAATCAAATGTGGTGCTTTCCCCGTAATGCCTTTTTGAAATCTGACAACGCTGTGATATTGCCAAGAAGCAGAGCTTTTGATGACTATGAAACACTTGTATATTGATGCATGTATATTGATGCATGTTTAATTCAGCGCCCCACCGCTCCCTAAGAAGTTAACTTCTTAGGGAGCGGTGGGGCGCTAACCACTCCCGACACTACCAGGGGAAATGCAAGGCGCCAAATTCAAAATCCAAAAGTTGAATTATTAAGAGTTTGCTCCTAATCTCAGCTCGTTACCTGTATAAAAGACACCTGGGAGCCAGAAAACTTTCTGATTGAGAGGGGGTCAAATACTTATTTCCCTCATTAAAATGCAAATTAATTTATAACGATTTTCACATGCGTTTTTCTGGATTTTTTTGTTGTTATTCTTTCTCTCACTGTTCAAATAAACCTACCCTTAAAATTATAGACTGATCATTTCTTTGTCAGTGGGCAAACGTACAAAATCAGCAGGGGATCAATACTTTTTTCCCTCACAGTATGTACTCCTTACTATGATGTCAACTGCTGATGTTCAAGACCAGGGTCCTCTCAAACATATCTGAACATGGTGTAGGTTATGCATATTGTGTTACTGGGCATTCATTTAGGAATGGAAGGCCACATACTGTATTTTTATTTATTATGGATCCCTATTAATTCCTGCCAAGGCAGCAGCTAATCTTCCTGGGGTCCAGTAATATTAAGGCAGTTATATACAAATCGAAACATTATATTACATTTCACAACAGATTTCACAACACATTAAGTGTGTGCCCTCAGGCCACTACTCTACTACTACATATCTACAACTCAAAATCCATGTGTGTATAGTGCGTATGTTATCATCACTGTGTGTGTATGCGTGTGTCTGTGCCTGTGTCTTTTCACAGTTCCCGCTGTTCCATAAGGTGTATTTTTATCAGTTTTTTTATTCAGATTTTACTGCTAGCATGAGTTACTTGATGTCAGTGGTGGAAAAAGTACCCAAAAGTCATACTTGAGTAAAAGTAAGATACCTTAATAGAAAATGACTCAAGTAAAAGTTAGTCACCCAGTAAAATGCTACTTGTCTAAAAGTATTTTGTTTTAAATATACTTGAGTATCAAATTAAATGTAATTGCAAAAATATACTTCAGTATCAAAAGTAAAAGTATAAATAATTTCAAAGTCCTTGTATTAATAAAACCAGACAGCACAATATGTTTTATTTTATTTACAGACAGCCAGGGGCACACCCAAACATAATTTCTCACATAATTTACAAACAAAGCATTTGTGTTTAGTGAGTCTGCCAGATCAGAGGCAGTAGAGATGACCAGGGATGTTCTCTTGATAAGTGTGTGAATTGGACCATTTTCCTGTCCTGCTAAGCATTCAAAATGTAACAAGTACTTTTGGGTGTCAGGGAAAATGTCTGTAGTAAAAAGTACATTTATTTAGGAATGTAGTGAAGTAAAAGTTTTCTAAAATATACAGTACCAGTCAAAAGTTTGGACACACCTGCTCATTCAAGGGCTTTTCTTTATTTTTACTATTTTCTATAATGTAGAATAATGCGAAGACATCGAAACTATAAAATAACACATATGGAATCATGTACTGTAGTAACCAAAAAAAGTGATAAACAAATCAAAATATATTTCATATATGAGATTCTTCAAAGTAGCCACACTTCGCCTTGATGACAGCTTTGCACACCCTCAGCATTCTCTCAACCAGCACACTCTTGGCATTCGCTCAACCTGGAATGCATTTCAATTAACAGGTGTGCCTTGTTAAAAGTTAATTTGTGGAATTTCTTTTCTTCTTAATGCGTTTGAGCCAATAAGTTGTGTTGTGACAAGGTATGGGTGGTATACAGAAGATAGCCCTATTCGGTAAAAGACCAAGTCCATATTATGGCAAGAACAGCTCAAATAAGCAAAGAGAAATGACAGTCCATTACTACTTTAACACAAGAAGGTCAATCAATACGGAGCATTTCAAGAACCTTGAAAGTTTCTTCAAGTGCAGTGGCAAAAACCATCAAGCGCTGTGATGAAACTGCCTCTCAAGAGGACCGCCATAGGAAAGGAAGATCCAAAGTTCATTAGAGTTTACTGCACCTCAGATTGCAGTCCAAATAAATGCTTCACAAAGTTCAAGAGACACATCTCAACATCAACTGTTCAGAGGAGACTGCGTGCATCAGGCCTTCATGATTGAATTGCTACAAAGAAACCACTACTAAAGGACACCAATAAGAAGAAGAGACTTGCTTGGGCCAAGAAACACAAGCAATCGATAAATCTGTCATTTGGTCTGATGAGTCCAAATTTTAGATTTTTGGTTCCAACTGCTGTGTCTTTTTGAGACGCAGAGTAGGTGAACAGATGATCTCCGCATCTGTGGTTCCCACCGTGAAGCATGGAGGAGGAGTTGTGATGGTGTGGGGGTGCTTTGCTGGTGACACTGTCAGTGATTTATTTAGAATTCAAGGTACTCTTAACCAGCATGGCTACCACAGCCTTCTGCAGCAATACGCCATCTCATCTGGTTTACATTTAGTGGGACTATCATTTGTTTTTCAACAGGACATTGACCCAAAACACACCTCCAGGCTGGGTAAGGGATATTTGACCAATGAGAGGGATGGAGTGTTGCATCAGATGACCTGGCCTCCACAATCACCCGACCTCAACCCAATTGAGATGGTTTGGGATGAGTTGGTCTGCAGAGTGAAGAAAAATCAGCCAACAAGTGCTCAGCATACTTTGAAGAATCTAAGATCTATAATATATTTTGATTTGTTTCATATTTTTTGGGTTATCTCATGATTCCATATGTGTTATTTCATTAAAATGTAGAATAAGTAAAAATAAAGAAAAACCCTTGAATGAGTAGCTGTGTCCAAACTTTTGATTGGTGCTGTAAATTATAAAGTAAATTACAGATACCCCCAAAAAACTACTTTAAAATATTTTTACTTGAGTACGTTACACCACTGCTTGATGTGGAATAGAGTTCCATGTAGTCATGGCTCTATGTAGTACTGTGCGCCTCCCATAGTCTGTTCTGGACTTGGGGACTGTGAAGAGGCCTCTGGTGGCTTGTCTTGTGGGGTATACATGGGTGTCTGAGCTGTGTGCTAGTAGTTTAAACAGACAGCTCGGTGCATTCTCACAAATAAAAGTAGTGATGAAGTCACTCCCTCCTCTACTTTGAGGCAGGAGAGATTGACATGCACATTATTAATGTTAGCTCTCCATGTACATTTAAGGCCAGCCGTGCTGCCCTGTTCTAGGCCAATTGTAATTTTCTTCAGTCCCTCTTTGTGGCGCCTGACCACACGAGTGGACAGTAGTCCAGGTGCGACAAAGCTAGGGCCTGTAGGACCTTCCTTGTTCATAGTGCTGTTAAGAAAGCAGAGGAGCACTTTGTTATGGACAGACCTCTCTCCATCTTAGTTACTGTTGCATCAATTTGTTTTGACCATGACAGTTTACCATCCAGGGTTACTCCAAGCAGTTTAGTCTCTTTAACTTGCTCAATTTGCACATTATTCATTACAATATTTAGTTGAGGTTTAGGGTTTACTGAATGACTTGTCCCAAATACAATGCTTTTAGTTTTTGAAATATTTAGGACTAACTTATTTCTTGCCATCCATTCTAAAACTGACTACATCTCTTTGTTAAGTGTTGCAAGGATTTCACTTGCTGTGGTAGCTGACCCTGACACACAGGCTTTAGTCGGAGCCAGTGGCAGTTCATTAGTAAAGATTGAAAAACTAAGGGGCTTTGAGAGCCTCCCTGGGGAATGCCTGACTCTACTTGGATTATGTTGGAGAGTCTTCCATCAAAGAACATCCTCTGTGTTCTGTTAGGCAAGTAACTCTCGATCCCCAATATAGCAAGGAATGTTTTAGTAATAAGGCACGAGGGGGTGTGGTATATGGTCAATATACCACAGCTAAGGGCTGTTCTTATGCATGATGCAATGTGGAGTGCCTGGATACAGCCCTTAGCCATGGTATATTGTCCATATACCACAAACCCAAGGTGCCTTATTGCTATTATAAACTGGTTACCAACGTAATTAGTAAAAATAAATGTTTTGTCATACACGTGGTATAAGGTCTTATATACCACGGCTTTCAGACAATCAGCATTCAGGTCTCAAACCACCTAGTTTATACAAAGCCATAACACATACATTTTTCCAGCAGCATATTATGATCAATAATGTCAAAAGCTGCAAAACAAGTCCCACAATCTTTTTATTATAATTTTCTCTCAGCCAATTATCAGTCATTTGTGTAAGTGCTGTACATGTTGAATGCCCCTCCCTATAAGCGTGCTGAAAATCTGTTGTTAATTTGTTTACTTTGAAAATGCAATGCATCTGGTCAAACACAATTTTTTCAAAAAGTTTACGAAGGGTTGGTAACAGGTTGATTGGTCGGCTGTTTGGTGCTTGCTATTCTTGGGTAGCGGAATACCTTTTCCTTCTCTCTAGGCCAAGGGCACACACTTTCCTGTAGGCTTAGATTGAAGAGATGGCAAATAGAGTGGTAATATTGTCCGCTATCATCCTCAGTAATTTTTCATCCAAGTTGTCAGACCCTGGTGGCTTGTCATTGTTGATAGACAACAATAATTTTTTCACCTCTTCCACACTCACTTTACAGAATTCAAAATGACAATACTTGTCTTTCATAATTTGGTCAGTTATGCATGGATGTGTAGGTTCATAATTTGTTGTTGACATGTCATGCCAAAATCTGCTAATCTTGCCAATGAAAAAAATAATTAAAGTAATTGGCAATATCAGTTGGTTTTATGATGAATGAGCCATCTGATTCAATGAACGATGGAGCCGGGTTTGCCTTTTTGCCAAAAATGTAATTTAAAGTGCTCCAAAACTTTCTTTATATCATTTATCTTTGTTTCATAGGAAAGTTTATTTTTATTTTTATTCAGTTTAGTCACATGATTTCTAAATGTACAGTACGTTTGCCAATCGGTTGTGCAGCCAGACTTATTTGCCATTCCTTTGGCCTCATCCCTCTCAACCATACCTTTTTTCAATTCCTCATTAATCCACAAGGATGAACAGTTCTTACAGTCATTTACTTAATGGGTGCATGCTTATTAGTATCCAGAGTAAGCTATTTCATAAATGTGTCAAGCGCAGCGTCTGGTTGCTTGTCATTACACACCACAGACCAGCAAATATTCTTTACACCTTCAACATAGGAATCACTATAAAACTTATTGTATGACTTCTCATACACTATATTAAGCCCAGCCTTAGGAACTTTGGTTTTCCTAGATATGGCTACTATATTATGATCACTACATCCTATGGATTTGGATACTACTTTATAGCAGATTTCTGCAGCATTAGTAAGATGTGATCAATACACGTGGATGATTTCATTCCTGTGCTGTTTGTAAATACCCAGGTAGGTTTAATGATAACATGAAATAGGTTGCAGGCACTGGTTAGAGTTTTAAGCATTTTATTGAGTGGGTCGCTTGATGAAAGCCAGTCAATATTTTTTATTTAACCTTTATTTAACGAGGCAAGAACAAATTCTTATTTACAATGACAGCCTACCCCAGCCAAACCCTAACCCAGACGATGCTGGGTCAGTTGTGCACCGCCCTATGGGACTCTCAATCACGGCCGGGTTGTAATACAGCATGGAATCGAACCAGGGTCTTTAGTGACACCTCTAGCACTGAGATGCAGTGCCTTAGACCGCAGTGCCACTTGGGAGCCCAAATTTAGGTCACCCAGAAAATATACCTCAGTTGATATCACATATATTATCAAGCATTTCACACATATTATCCAGATACTGACTGTTAGCACTTGGTGGTCTATAGCAGCTTCCCACAAGAATGGGATTTAGGTGAGGCAGGTGATCCTTTAGCACTTTTCTGGAATTCTTGATTGTTTTTATTGCTTTACTCAGAGGCTTATCAGAGGTAGACATGACAGTGATATTTATGTATGAGCTGATAGTGCAGGGTATAATGGGATACGCTTAAGAAAATAAATGGCTTTAACTTATAAAGGAATGAGGAATGGGAAAGGATACCTGTAGTTGTATGGATTTTATCTGTAAATGTGAAGTGTCTTGATGTGCTTGGTATAGAGTTGTTATACAGTTCAGTTCGGTATAGGTGAATGTTAGAAAAAATTATCCGGGGAATGATTCAAACTCTTTCAAAGTCCAAGATGCTGGACTACACTCATTCACCCTGAAAGACCTGATCTTGTTGAATGTCTGTACAGACAGACCTCCCCACACTCATCTACAGCCATTCATTATTCATTCCACAAGGGGGCACACTTCAAAACAGCACAGGTAAAACTGAATAATACATAAAACAAATTTGGAAAATATGATTCATAATGAATTCAGTATGAAGTTGTCTGATGTCTCTGATGAAGGCAGGTAAATAACAAAGTATTTACCCAGATTCCAAATTGGGCGCCCTGTGGAGAGGCTGCCTGGGCAGAGGGCAGGAAGTGTTACGTGATGAACAGAGGGGGTCTGTGTCAATGGGGTGTAAGTGTGTTCGCGATGCATCTTCTGTACGGAGCTGAGTTAGACTGTATTCAGATGAGGTACTGAATGCAAAGCTAGTCAAATTGGATCAAAGATGCACCCCATAGACAACCCATCAATATTCTCATCACATCACCCCGTCTACCAATTTTCAGACTGCCAGCGAAAAGCTCCCCTGTGAACAACCATCAAGCTAAGGGTAAGGTCTCTCTCTCTCCTTGCCTGACACGCACATATGCATGTTGACACACACACACAAATCCATTTCGTGGAGTTTAACAAAGTGTTCCAGGAAGTGTGCCAACATGGTTAAATTAATTCATGATGTACATATCCTTAGTCACTGTTAAACTAGAGGCAAAAGGTACATAATCAGGTTTGCTATTCATATACAACCATGAATCAGTTGCCCTAAAACCACCCCCTGGGCTGTTATGGATATTTTAAGGAAATTAACAACAAAACATGTACCTCTTTGGAGCAGACCTTGGTTTAAATACTACATTTAGGGTCTTTCAATTACTTTCAAAGTAATTTGGAAGTAAGTAGTTTAATATTTGAATGTATTTGGAAATACACTTGGAAAGTACAGTATAGGCATGTATTTGAAAATACTAAAATACACAGTATTTATACAAATACTTAAATACTTAAATACTCCCATGCATCTGTTTGTCTCCTTTCTTACATAAATAACAAATGCTCAAATACCAGAAAATACATATTTAAATAACAAATACTCAAATACACATGTATTTGAACTCAGATGTGGTGAACCCAGGTCTGCTTTGGTGCCATGTTGTGGATTGGTTTGAGAATTTGATGTGATTTATTCTACCATACCTCACTCACATTTTTTCTACTTTTCAGTTCAGTCTGTCCTGTGGGTGATCATCTGAAGTCCTTCACCTGACGTTGGGAGCTGTGAGGAAGATGTAGTCCTCGGTGACTGCTGAGAAGACTGCCACAGCGATCACTGATGGCTTTTGTATGCATACCTGTGGGATAGTGTAGGCTCTATGTGGGAATATTTCAGAAAATAATTCACCCAATCACCCCTGAGGTCAGAGTCAGACAGAACCTCAGGAAGGCACCAACATGGAGCAAACTGGTGCAGATCTGTGTTTGACACACCACACACCAACATCGCTGGAGTTGGATCCATGCACACTGTTTACTGATCTGGCATGCCTTGACGGTAGAGTGTCTCCCAACTGTCTTTGAAATGCTGGGTTAGTCACTACTCAGTGGTTTCAATATAACAGGAAATGACTGTCATCTTGAATAGCATATAGTAATAATCTGTGGTCATTTCAGTTGTATTCAAAGGTTGGCAGTACAGTAAAAGGCTATTGTATGCTCAATTGAAATGAGTCCTTTCAGAAGAGCGGGTTCTCCCCTATCCTCCTCAGCAACATTTGTTCAATAAATGCTACATTAATCCCTACAACAACAGATTTAGTGAACGAGCTCAACCCAGTATCACAGATAAAAGTGTCATTTGTTGTGTGCAGTACACAATTTTGTACACAGTGCATTTCAATCACAGATCAAGACAGTGGGTTACTTAAGACAGAAACGATAGGAGGTTGGTCAGGGTGTGTGTATAACATGAATGTCTAGCAACCCAAAAGTTGTGTGTTCGAATCTCATCATGGATAACTTTAGCTAATTAGCTACTAGCTGAAATGTCTTACTACTTTTTGTCTACTTTGCAGCTACTTAGCATGTTAGCTAACCCTTCCCCTAACCTTAACCCTTTAAATATTTAGCTAGCATGTTAACTAGCCCTAATATTAACCCCCTAACCCCTAAACCTAACCCTAACCTTAACCCCTAACCCTAACCTTAATACCTAGCCTAGCTAACGTTAGCCACCTAGCTAGCCTAGCTGATGTTAGCCCCAACAAATTGGGATTTGTGTATTGGACACGAATGCGTTATGAAGAAAGAAAATTATGTAATACACACAAAATGCTTTGTGATGAAAATCATGTAATACACATGGGCCTTTCATGAATTTAGAATAAGTAATTTGTGTCTATTTCACAATAAGCTGTGATAGTGTGTTGAGGAGCTAGCTACTTGTCTCAATGTCAACTTAAGACTCAACAAAAGACACAATTTCTTAATTAAAAAGAAATATGACCGGACCTAGTTGTCCAATGTGTGCATAGGCCTGAGGAAGAGTATATATATATATATTTACTGTTGATAACGGGGGATTCAAAATCAAAATGGCTAATAGCCCCAGGACACACAGCAGAGGGGGCAACATTAAATCAAATCAAATCAAATTGCATTTGTCACATACACATGGTTAGCAGATGTTAATGCGAGTGTAGCGAAATGCTTGTGCTTCTAGTTCCGACCATGCAGTAGTATCTAACAAGTAATCTAACAAATTTACAACTACCTTATTCACACAAGAGTAAAGGAATAAATACGAGTATGTACATATAAATATATGGATGGGCGATGGCTGACCGGCGTAGGCAAGATGCAGTAGATGGTACGGAGTACAGTATATACATATGAGATGAGTAATGTAGGATATGTAAACATTATATAAATGGCATCGTTTAAAGTGGCTAGTGATACATTTATTTCATCCAATTATAATTATTAAAGTGGCTAGAGATTTGAGTCGATGGCCGAACGGCATAGGCAAGATTCAGTAGATGGTTTAGAGTACAGTGTATACATTTGATATGAGTAATGCCGGATATGTAAACATTTTATACAAAATTGTTTAAAGTTGCTAGTGATACATTTGTTACATCCAATTCCTATTATTTAAAGTGGCCAGAGATTTGAGTCAGTATGTTGGCAGCAGCCACTCAATGTTAGTGATGGCTGTTTAAAAGTCTGATGGCCTTGAGGTAGAAGCTGTTTTTCAGTCTCTCGGCCCCAGCTTTGATGCACCTGTACTGACCTCGCCTTCTGAATGATAGCGGGGTGAACAGGCAGTGGCTCGGGTGGTTGTTGTCCTTGATGATCTTTTTGGCCTTCCTGTGACATCGGGTGGTGTAGGTGTCCTGAAGGGCAGGTAGTTTACCCCCGGTGATGCGTTGTGCAGTCCTCACTACCCTCTGGAGAGCCTTACGGTTGTGGGCGGAGCAGTTGTCGTACCAGGCGGTGATACAGCCCGACAGGATGCTCTCGATTGTGCATCTGTAGAAGTTTGTGAGTGATTTTGGTGACAAGCCAAATTTCTCCAGCCTCCTGAGGTTGAAGAGGCGCTGTTGCGCCTTCTTCACCACGCTGTCTGTGTGGGTGTACCATTTCAGTTTGTCCGTGATCTGTATGCCGAGGAACTTAAAACTTTCCACCTTCTCCACTACTGTCCCGTCGATGTGGATAGAGGGGTGCTCCCTCTCCGGTTTCCTGAAGTCCACGATCATCTCCTTTGTTTTGTTGACGTTGAGTGAGAGGTTATTTTCCTGACACCACACTCCGAGGGCCCTCACCTCCTCCCTGTAGGCCGTCTCATCGTTGTTGGTAATCAAGCCTACCACTGTAGTGTCGTCAGCAAACTTGATGATTGAGTTGGATGCGTGCTTGGCCACGCAGTCATGGGTAAACAGGGAGTACAGGAGAGGGCTGAGAACGCACCCTTGTGGGGCCCCAGTGTTGAGGATCAGCGGGGTGGAGATGTTGTTTCCTACCCTCACCACCTGGGGCCAGCCCGTCAGGAAGTCCAGGACCCAGTTTCACAGGGCTGGGTCGAGACCTAGGGTCTCGAGCTTAATGATGAGCTTGGAGGGAACTATGGTGTTAAATGCTGAGCTGTAGTCGATGAACAGCATTCTTACATAGGTATTCCTCTTGTCCAGATGGGTTAGGGCAGTATGCAGTGTGATTGCGTCGTCTGTGGACTTATTGGGACGGTAAGCAAATTGGAGTGGGTCCAGGGTGTCTGGCAGGATGGAGGTGATATGATCCTTGACTAGTCTCTCAAAGCACTTCATGATAACGGAAGTGAGTGCTACGGGGCGATAGTCATTTAGCTCAGTCACCTTAGCTTTCTTGGGAACAGGAACAATGGTGGCCCTCTTGAAGCATGTGGGAACAGCAGACTGGGATAGGGACTGATTGAATATGTCCAGAACACACCAGCCAGCTGGTTCTGCATGCTCTGAGGACACGGCCAGGGATGCCATCTGGGCCAGCAGCCTTGCAAGGGTTAACACATTTAAATGTTTTACTCACGTTGGCTGCGGTGAAGGAGAGCCCGCAGGTTTTGGTAGCGGGCCGTGTCGGTGGCACTGTATTGTCCTCAAAGTGAGCAAAGAAGTTGTTTAGTTTGTCTGGGAGCAGGACGTCGTGGTCAGCGACTGGGCTGGTTTTCTTTTTGTAGTCTGTGATTGACTGTAGACCCTGCCACATTCCTCTCGTGTCTGAGCCATTGATTTGTGACTCTACTTTGTCTCTATATTGACGCTTAGCTTGCTTGATTGCCTTGCGGAGGGAATAGCTACACTGTTTGTATTCAGTCATGTTTCCGGTCGCCTTACCCTGGTTAAAAGCAGTGGTTCGCGCTTTCAGTTTTGCGCGAATGCTGCCATCAATCCACGGTTTCTGGTTGGGGAAGGTTTTAATAGTTGCTATGGGTACAACATCACCAATACACTTGCTAATTAACTCCTCGATCACCAAATCAGCGTATACATCAATGTTGTTGTCAGATGCTATCCGGAACATATCCCAGTCCACGTGCTCGAAGCAATCTTGCAGCGTGGAATCAGATTGGTCGGACCAGCGTTGAACAGACCTGAGAACGGGCGTTTCCTGTTTTAGTTTCTGTCTGTAGGCTGGGAGCAACAAAATGGAGTCATGGTCAGATTTGCCCGAAAGGAGGGCGGAGAATAGCCTTGTATGCATCACGGAAATTAGAATAACAATGATCCAGGATTTTACCAGCCCGGGTGGCACATTCGATATGCTGATAAAATTTCGGGAGCCTTGTTTTCAAATTAGCCTAAAATCCCCAGCCACAATAAATGCAGCCTCAGGATATGTGGTTTCCAATTTACATAGAGTCCAATGGATTTCTTTCAGTGCCGTCGATGTGTCAGCTTGAGGGGGGATATATACGGCTGTGATTATAATCGAGGAGAATTCTCTTGGTAGATAATGCAGTTGGCATTTGATTGTAAGGTATTCTAGGTCAGGTGAACAAAAGGACTTGAGTTCCTGTATGTTGTTATGATCACACCACGTCTCATTAATAATAAGACACACACCCCCGCCCTTCTTCTTACCAGATATATGTTTGTTTCTGTCAGCGCGATGCGTGGAGAAACCAGGTGGCTGTACCGACTCAGATAACGTGTCCTGAGTGAGCCATGTTTCCGTGAAGCAAAGAACGTTGCAGTCTCGGATGTCTCTCTGGAAGGCAACTCTTGCTCGTATTTCATCCACTTTGTTGTCCACAGACTGGACATTGGCAAGTAAAATACTCGGGAGAGGTGCACGATGTGCCCGTCTACGTAGCTTGACCAGAAGACCGCCGCGTTTCCACCTTCTCCGGCGTCGCCGTTATTTTGAGTTGCCGGCTGCGATCCAGTCTATTGTCGTAGTTGGTGGACCAAACAGAGAATCCGCTTCGGGAAAGTCGTATTCCTGGTTGTAATGTTGGCAAGTTGACGTTGCTCTTATATCCAATAGTTCCTCCCGGTTGTATATAATAAAACGTAATATTTCCCGGGGTAACAATGTAAGAAGTAATACATAAAAAAACTAAATAAGTATCCATGGGAGGAAAGCCCCCTCAACCATTCCCTGCATAGCTTTTGAACATAGTGTATCTCTGTAAATAAACCAGGAAACCAATCATTAAGCTTTAGAGAATTGAGAAGCTAACACTGGATTCCATATACAGTTCCTTCAGAAAGTATTCATCCCCCTTAATGTATTCCATTTTTGTTTGTTACAGCCTGATTTCAAAATGGATTAAAAAATGTTTTAAATGCTCACCCATCTACACACTGTACCCCATAATGAAAAGGTAAAACATGTTTTTAGAAATCTTTGCAAATACATTGAAAACAGAAATCTTACATAAGCATTCATACCCCTGAGTCAATACATGTTAGAGTCAGCATTGTTAGAGTCAGTCTTTATGGGTAAGTTTAAGAGCTTTGCACACCTAGATTGTACAATATTTGCACAGTAGTTTCGACTTTAAGTCAAAAATCCTGTATAACTATGCCACTCGGGAACATTCAATGTCATCTTGGTAAGAAACTCCAGTGTATATTTGACCTTGTGTTATTGTCCTGCTGAAAGGGGAATTTGTCTCCCAGTGTCTGTTGGAAAGCAGACTGAAGCAGATTTTTCCATAGGATATTTCCTGTGCTTAGCTCTAGTCTTTGCCGATAACATTGCTAGACGACCATTTTCAAGTCTTGCCATAGATTATCAAGCAGATTTAGGTCAAAACTGTAACTCGGCCACTCAGGAAAATTCACTGTTAACATCCATCACTGTCATTTTGTGTGTACCGGTATACTTGTTTCATGTACAATACCATTTTCACCTGAATTGTTTTTCAATGGCAATTTAATGTGTTAAAGGGATAGTTCAGGATTTTGGCAATGAGGCCCTTTATCTACTTCCCCAGAGTCAGATGAACTTGTGGATACCATTTTTATGTCTCTGCATTCAGTTTGAAAGGAAATTGTTCATTTGCGTTAGTGAAAATTGCAAACAAGCCTTAGCGCAATGACTGGAAGTCTATGGCAACAGCTAGTATGCTAGCTGTTCCTGTAGACTTCCAGTTATTGAGCAAATGCTGGTTAGCACTGGCTCGCAAAACTATCTCTAACTTTCTTCATACTGGACGCAGATACATACAAAGTGTATCAATGAGTTCATCTGGCTCTGGGGAAGTAGATAAAGATACAATACCGAACTATCCCTTTAATGAATGTTTGAAGTGCTAATACTATGAACACATTCTAAAGATGTGTTCATACCATGTAGCCTTAACTAGAATAATACTTTTTGTTGGATTTGCATCGGAGAATTGACAAGCAAGAGTTGACAAGCAACAAAAGGATAATAGAAAGAAGTAAAGAGAGGACACCAGTTGAAATACCAAATCTGTAAAAAAAAAACATTCATATTCGAAAAGCAGTTGGGGACCATTCTGAACGTTTGTCCTTTATTTGTGGCAATCCTAAAGTAAAGGTGCAGAAAGACAACAAGAAAGGGCTGGCATGGAGGCTTATCATGACAACAAGAACAACATAGACAATGTCATCTAGAATAACTTATGTTTGTAATGCTCTGTTGATTTGAATGGGAAGCAGAGCTCTTGCAAAGCCATCAACAGAGAGCATTCTCTATTCTTTTGTGCTTGAAAGGGAGTTTCTTCGTTGTGGTTTTTGAATAGCACTCAGCCGTATAGGCTAAGCTCCACTAGCTAGAAGATAAGAAAAGAGGATCAATGCAGGTGAAATGGAAGGATAGAAAATGTTTTCTATTTCTTCAGATGCAAGACGTTGAGTCAATGATTTAAAGGCCTTAAGGATAACGGCCTTTATGAGTCCTTCCTATCATTGACTCCTCGTCTTGCATCTGAAGAAATATAAAACATTTTATGAGAGCTGAATGGCACCTCGCGGAGGAGGGAACAATTGCCCATGACTTAGCCAAGACTGAAAACTCCTAAAGATATTCATCATCCAGAAAGAACAAACGATGGTAAACAGTGTACTGCAGGCTACGATGGAGAGAGTGATGCAAACTCCACATATAAGCGTGCAGATTAGTCATGGATGGTATAAAATCCAAGGACCTTTCTTTGCTTGCTTTCCACACTGAATGCATTCAGAATGTATAACTTGAATGTCTCTCACTATTTGCTTTATGGCCTGTTATTGTTGGCTAGAAGGGATATAAAGTGCTCTATTGTATGGTTATCAAATGTGAACGAGCCTAACTGTACACTTACTGTATGCACTGTCTGAATGAACAGGCTCAGAGAGAGGATCGTGGAGAGTTCAAGAACGTACAGGCACACCTGGGACTACTCACATGCACCAGGAATTATTCTCGAGAGATACTCAATAGAAGACTTGGTACTATACAATGGACATTCAAGATGTCCCTTTGGGTCTGTAATGCTTTGATGTTGTCAAGGCAGCATATTTGAAGGCAGGTCTATGAAATAACAGTGCAGGAATCACAGAAGCGTACAGCTAACAACAGCATGACCAGCTTTATTTCTTACCTTTTCTTTCATTGTGGGAACTGGGCCCCACTCCTCTATACCGGAATGTCACTGCAAGGGCTCTGGAGAGGAGAGGCAATTTTTTTGTCCCCATATTGCTGTGCTGCCCTGTGCCTGCTTGATTGACAGGTCAATGTGAGAGTGGCATATAGGCCCAGTCTCGCCCCCGGACGAGCTGCCAATCAGAGCTGTGGAGCAAGAGAATCCGTCTGGTTTTGCTGGGCATTGAGCTGCCTGTTGTCTGCCCACACCACCATTACAGTATGCCTTGACTTTCCTCACTGGACAAATACATACAGTACATGTCCAGCAGAAAAGCCTACATTTGTTATTGTCTTATTCTGTCATTGATCTGTATGGCTGCCCCTGTAAAACAACACATTTCACTGCACCTATCTGTTGTATGTGACAGTAAAACACGTTTATTCTTTATTAGTGAAGCATCTATGAAGGGGTTATAAAGACTTTAGGAAGGTTTCCAAAAACATTTCTAAGATATCTTGTTTAACCTATTAGGGAGCGGCGGCAGTGTTCGGAGGTTTGGAGAGTCTGGCATGCCCAAAGTAAAATGCCTGGTACTCAAGCCCAGAAACTAGGATATGCACATAATTAGTAGTATTGGATAGAAAACACTCTGAAGTTTCTAAAACTGTTCAAATAATGTCTGTGAGTATAACAAAACTGATTTGGCAGGCGAAAACCTGAGAAAAAATCCACCCGGAAAATGTGATTCTGTGAAGTGACACTTTTCCCATTGACTTGGTATTGAAAGGAGGGGAATCCAGCTCCCAGATTGCAGTACCTATGGCTTCCACTAGATGTCAACAGTCTTTAGACAAGGTTTCATGCGTTTATCTAGAAAAATCAAGGAGTAAGACAAGTTTTGGCAAGTGGACTAAGGAAGTCACTCATCTCTTTTACGCGCGGGACCGAGAGCGTGCGCCCTCGGTTTTTTCCTTTTCTATCGCCCAGGATATTATCAGTGTGAAATATTATTGTTTATATACATATTAGTGTATCTAAGGATCGATTAGAAACGTTGTTTGAGTTGTTTGGACAAAGTTTATAGGTATGTTTTTAACGCTTTGTATGTCTTGTATATTGGACGAGTGGACGGTGGATTTTCGGAACAAAACGCGCCAACCAAACTGAACTTTTAGGACATAGAGGGACTTTTTCGAACAAAAGGAACATTTATTGTGTTGCTGGGACCCTTCCGATTGCCATCAGAGGAAGATCTTCAAAGGTAAGCAATTTATTGTATCGCTATTTTTGAGTTTTGTGACACCACTGCTGGTTACACCTCAGACAATCAAATGTTATGCTTTCGCCGTAAAGCCTTTTTGAAATCTGACAACGCTGTGAGATTACCAAGATTCTAATCTTTTGAAAAGTGTGCAACACTTGTATTTTCATGAATGTTTTATATTACTACTTTTGTCATGTGAATTTGGCGCTCTGCATTTTTCCGGATGTTGTCGCAGATGGGGCGCTGTCGCCCCACTGCTGTGTAACTGAATACTGCTAGTCCAAAAGAGACAGTCCCTCATAACGGTAAGACAGTGATAGAGAGCAGGAGTTAGTCAGGGTTGCCAGGTACACTCTTGAGTGGAATCTGAGATCTCAGTAATTACTGATGCTCAATTGCCTTAATGAAATACATTACATCATTGGATGGCATGAACGTTTTGAGAATTATAATGATGGGACCTTTTGGGGCATTCATCAGGACTCAGTGAATATCTGAAGGGCAGTTTTAGACAGTACACCTTGGAAATGGCTGCTCTCCCATTTCAGCCTGTCTAGACTGTCCCCTCGCATTATTGCCAACATCTTTACAGAGGGCGCCAGAAAGGGAGCTGCATTGACATTAAATATTAACACTGTTTTCAGGAATTGGTCAACGTGGCAGGGGGAGGTGGAGGGCAAAATGATTTGTCTTCCTTTTTTAAGTATGGGAAGTTTGAAAGTGGCTCTATTTATGTAAACTGCTATTCATATTTCTGGGGAATATGTGCAGAATGATTTTCCTGCATTGCCCAGAGATTTCAAAGATCAAAGTGGGTAAATGTGTTTGATAAGCAAAGTATACTGACGTTGGGTGCTTCAACATCATGGTTTGCTTTTTCACCACCCCAATCGAAATGTTATTGAATATTGTCAATCTTGACAAACATTCCAGGATTTTTTTCTGATAAAAAATGGGGTTTGGGTGTGGCCAATGGTGTGGTCGTTGATCTAGCATTTTAAAGGCCCTCCTGTTGGCCACAGTGTATCTGTTTTGACCAATACACGCAGTCAGTCAGGAAAGCAAAGGCTAGCTTTTTCAAACAGAAATTTGCATCCTGTAGCTCTAACTTCAAAACCTTTTGGGACACTGTAAAGTCCATGGAGAATAAGAGCACCTCCTCCCAGCTGCCCACTGCACTGGAGCTAGGTAACACGGTCACCACCGATAAATCCATGACAATCGAAAATTTCAATAAGCATTTCTCTACGGCTGGCCATGCTTTCCTCCTGGCTACCCCAACCCTGACCAACAGCTCCCCCCCCGCAGCTACTTGCCCGAGCCTCCCCAGCTTCTCCTTCACCCAAATCCAGATAGCAGATGTTCTGAAAGAGCTGCAAAACCTGGACCCGTGCAAATCAGCTGGGCTTGACAATCTGGACCCTCTCTTTCTAAAACTATCCGCCGACATTGTTGCAACCCCCATTACCAGTCTGTTCAATCTCTCTTTCGTATTGTCCGAGATCCATAATGATTGGAAAGCTGCCGCGGTCATCCCCCTCTTCAAAGGGGGTGACAGTCTAGACCCAAACTGCTATAGACCTATATCCATCCTGCCCAGCCTCTCTAAAGTCTTCGAAAGCCAAGTTAATAAACAGATCACTGACCATTTTGAATCCCACCGTACCTACTCTGCTGTGCAATCCGGTTTCCGAACTGGTCACGGGTGCACCTCAGCCACACTCAAGGTACTAAACGATATCATAACCGCCATCGATAAAAGACAGTACTGTGCAGCCGTCTTCATCGACCTTGCCAAGGCTTTCGACTCTGTCAATCACCGTATTCTTATCAGCAGACTCAATAGCCTTGGTTTCTCAAATGACTGCCTCGCCTGGTTCACCAACTACTTTGCAGACAGAGTTCAGTGTGTCAAATCAGAGGGCCTGCTGTCCGGACCTCTGGCAGTCTCTATGGGGGTACCACAGGGTTCAATTCTCTGTCCGACTCTTTTCTCTGTCTATATCACTGATGTCGCTCTTGTTGCGGGTGATTCCCTGATCCACCTCTACACGGAAAACACCATTCTGTATACTTTGGGCCCTTCTTTGGACACTGTGTTAACTAACCTCCAAACGAGCTTCAATGCCATAAACACTCCTTCTGTGGCCTCCAACTGCTCCTAAACGCTAGTAAAACTAAATGCATGCTTTTCAACCGCTCTCTGCCAGCACCCACCCACCCGACTAGCATCACTAGCATGGATGGTTCTGACCTAGATAATGTGGACAACTACAAATACCTAGGTGTCTGGCTAGACAGTAAACTCTCCTTCCAGACTCATATTAAACATCTCCAGTCCAAAATCAAATCTAGAATCGGCTTTCTATTTCGCAACAAAGCCTCCTTCACTCACGCCGCCAAACTTACCCTAGTAAAACTGACCATCCTACCAATCCTCGACTTTGGCGATGTAGTGTAGGTCACGATAACAACGCCCACCCATAGCACGCGCTCCAGCAGGTCATCCCCAAAGCCAACACCTCCTTTGGCCGCCTTTCCTTCCAGTTCTCTGCTGCCAGTGACGGGAACGAATTGCAAAAATCGCTGAAGCTGGAGACTTATGTCTCCCTCACTAACTTTAAACATCAGTTATCTGAACAGCTAACCGATGGCTGCAGCTGTACATAGTCCATCTGTAAATAGCCCACCCAATATAACTACCTCATCCCCATACTGTTTTTATTTACTTTTCTGCTCTTTTGCACACCAGTATCTCTACTTGCACATCATCATCTGCTAAATTGTAATTACTTCGTTACTATGGCCTATTTATTGCCTACCTCCTCATGCCTTTTGCACACACTGTATATAGACTTTCTTTTTTTTTCTATTGTGTTATTGCCTGTATGCTTGTTTATTCCATGTGTAACTGTGTTGTTGTTTGTGTCGCACTGCTTTGCTTTATCTTGGCCAGGTCGCAGTTGTAAATGAGAACTTGTTCTATACTAGCTTACCTGGTTAAATAAAGGTTAAATAAAAAAAATAAAAAAATAAAAGTAGCTGTTTTAAAGCAAAAAATTCCTGAAATTATAGATTTTTTTCATGTGGTGGAGATAAAATGTTGCAGTTTTAAAGCACATTTCCTGTAATTCTACACATTTTGCCATGGCTTATGGTATCCGAGCGACAGGCCATGACAAAAATACTACTGAATACATAATTTGGGGAATTTTAGATTCTTCCTGACTGTCTAGCTTATATTTTGGTGATTGTTAGTTTTCAAATATGATCTTATTTAAATAAGATATACTGTAGGTCCATTATCTTTTCTACATACTTTTTTTATCTGGTTTTAGAAATGAATAATATGTGTGTGAACACGTGCTTGCTTGGGTGTATTTTTGGCAGTGAAACAAGGCTATTCAGGTTAGAAAAAAACATGACCCAAATGTATAGCCCCGTTGGAAAATCAAAATGGACTGTTTGAAAATGTGAATCACATTTTTATTTGGCGTACCCCCGACGGCATTGCGCGTACCCCTGACTCCAGGACAAAGGCAAAGTGCTTCAAACACAGGACAAAACGTCCATAAACTCATATGTCAGGGTATATGGCAGAGCTAAAGTTGACCTGGACAAGCAGCTCTCCCTCAATGAGGAGAGAGGGTATCCTAAAAGTGATGGGTTTGCGAACGAACGGTGAGAGTCGTTAATTTGCATACTAGGCCTAATATTCTGCTGTATAATCCATATACTAATTATCTGCAGATATGTTATAAAATCATTGGACACGTTCGTTTTGCATATCCCAGTGCCCAGGTGGATAGAGATTTCACTTAAAAAAAATATATATATAGACCTGGATCTATTTTACGGCTGTGCCCTGTGTAAACATGTTGACATGTACAGTTCTAGGCATACAGAAAAGAACATTTCAAAACATACAAAACAAAGACACAATTCAACAGAAACAATCACAGACAACATCATATTGATCCTCCATAATATTTTTGAAATGGGCAAGGGACACCAGAGTGTCTAACTTAAGTTGGATCTGCAGTTTGTTCCATAAATAAGGTGCAAAGGAACTGAAAGCAGTCCTTCCCAACTGGAAGACCGCAGGAGTCTCTAATGTAATCCACATCTGTGATCTGGTCATAGAATTAGTATATCTAGTTGAAATGAATGATGATATATATGGAGGTAGTTTTAAAAGAAGTGCTTTATAAATAAACAAAAGAGCATGTTGCTCTCGCCTCACAGATAGAGAGGCCCAACCCACATGTTGATATAGGATACAGTGATGAGTTTTGTAACTATCACCTGTGATAAACCTGAGTGCACAATGGTAAATAGAATCCAGTGGTTTTAATGTGTTTGCCGATGCATGCATATACATAATATCACCATAATCTAAAACGGACATAAAAGTAGCCTGCACAATTTGTTTTCTATTTACGGAGGTCAGACAAGTCCTGTTTCTGTAAAGGAACCCCTATCTTGAATTTGAGCTTTTTTCCCAATTCAGTAACATGTTTTTTAAAAGAGAGCCTATCATCTAACCATAACCCTAAATATTTATATGCAGAGACCTGTTTGATTTGAGTACCATCCAAGCTAGTGATTACAAAAGTGTTTCTAACTGAGAGTTTAGACCTAGAAAAAAACATGACATTTGTTTTCTTAGCGTTTAAAACAAGTTTAAGCTGTAAAAGAGACTCCTGTAATATCCTAAAATCAGACTCCAACTGCATTAAAGCTTGGTCCGCTGTTGGAGCAATAGAGTACATCACTGTGTCATCTGCATATAAATGGAAATTACAATATCTGACATTATCACCAATGTTGTTTATATAAAGTGAGAACAATATTGGGCCAATTATTGAACCCTGAGGGACCCCTTTAAGTAACTGTAAGGGGTCAGACTTGACCCCGTCGACCATGACGGCCTGAGTATCTTTAAGATAGTCATAAAACCATCGGCAGGCATCAATGCCCAGTCCTATAGATGACAGCTTACTCAAAAGGATAGCATGGTCTACAGTGTCAAAAGCTTTTGACAAATCCACAAACAACGCAGCACAATGCTTTCTATCATCTAAGGCATTTGCAATACCATTTACAACAAGCGTAGTGGCCGATGTGGTACTGTGTTTAGATCTAAAACCAGATTGATTGGTGCTAAGAATACTGATAGCAGAAAGAAAAGATTGTAACTGTTTGTTAACTAAAGATTCTAGGATCTTTGCCAGACAAGGGAGCCTAGAGATGGGTCGATAGTTATCCAAGTCACTACCGTCACCTCCCTTATGTAATGGCAGAACAAAAGCTGCTTTCCACACCTTAGGGATATTTCCTGTGCTTAATGTTAGATTAAAAATGTGTGTCACTGAACCAGCAATGATAGGTGCAGCACACTTAAGTAAGTACGGGTCTAAATTGTCCGCGCCTAAAGATTTCTTAGTATCAATGGCACACAGGGCAGCTAGAACCTCTGCTTCAGTTATTTTCTGGAAACTAAAAACAGGGTTACCATTTTTCAGAGTAACGGTTGAAAAGCAAGACGAAAAATCAACTAACTGGCAAGTACCACAATGGCCACTTTTCCTTTCAAATAAAAAAAAACAGCAGAGATGAAATGCTTATTAAAAGCATCACAAATATCATTTTTACCACTTAGAATACAGGAGTCTGAGATAATTTGCTTAGGAAGAGAAACAGCAGAATTTCCCCGTTTCAGTGAATTAACGGTTTTCCAGAATTTTGCAGGATCTCCTGCAGAATCTGTCATAGCATTAAGGAAGTAATTAGATTTGACCTTTTTGACAGCTGCAGTACATTTATTTCTAAATTGCATAAAAAACAGCCAATCAGCTGGAGTACCTGTTTTCCCTCGCCAAGGCCCAGACCCGATTATTTTGCAGGAAAAGACCTGACAATTCAGGAGAGAACCAAGAACTGGTTCGGTTTCTTACTCTGTGATTCTTAAGCGGGGCATGTTTATCAGACATAGAGGTAACAATAGAAGAGAAAAAAGCAAGGGCTAAAACCGGGTCCAGAATGCAGCAAGTGGAAAAAAGCTCAGAGTGATATAAGTCAAGGATAAAAGCCTGCAGTGAGAAATGTTTATAATTTCTCTTAGAGATTATACAGGGATCAGAGTGTTTCAGCCTGGTATCTCTAATACAAGCAATAGGGCAGTGGTCACTGATATCATTTGCAAAAACCCCACTGGCTGTGTATTTATGGGGGGTATTTGTTAGAATAATGTCTAGTAGAGTAGATTTCACTGGGTTCTTAAAGTTGGGACGGGTTGGTTTAGTTATCAGCTGAGTTAGATTTAGTTCAGTACAAATGTCTTTTAATTTATCGGATACTGGTGAGAGCCAATACAGGTTAAAATCTCCCAAAATCAGTAATTCAGAGTTTGCATAATTAGACAGTTTATCAGATAATTTGCATAGAGTACAAGGAGGAGCTGAGGGGAGGCGATATAACCCTGCTAGAGTTAGCTGAGCGTTACTACCAAGTACCACATTTAAAACTAGACATTCATATTGCTTTGGGACAGAGGTTGATATGGACACAGAAACATTTAAGCAGAATTTTACATAAATCACGATACCACCACCTCTACCAACTCTATCAGCTCTATAAATATTGTACCCAATCAACTGAACATCTGAATCAGGCACAGAATCACACAGCCACGATTCAGATACAATCAGTATGTCAACATTTGATTGTGAGACCAAAATGTCAATAAAGTCCAACTTTTGGATCAGGCTTCTAGCGTTCAAATGAATTATTCCAATGCCATTGCCACGGGAATTCATATCAGATGGAGTATCCAAGGTAGCACCTGAAGCTGCACTGGATGAGCAATAAACCCTTTTCGAGCTATTGACAGAGCTCAATTTTATGGGGACAAGATTACTACTAACAATACCTCTCTGCATGTGAGTAGTATTCGCAATACGATGATTGGACAATAATCTAGGAATTGCAAAAATGTTGTTAACTGTAGTTTGTTCCATATTAGCAATTGGGGGACTAATTAATGAAACTGTGAGAGGATCATTGAACATAGTCTGATAGGGGAGCGTACAATCCCAAAAGTCAACCCCCAAAGATACACAACGTCAGGTATCAAAGGCTCTACATGAAGCAAGAGTAAGAGACATGTTGGTGGAGAGGATGCTAGAGCCATTTGCTAGAGCCTGTTAAGATGTAAAGGGATACTTTGGGATTTTGGCAATGAGGCCCTTTATCGACTTCCCCAGAGTCAGCTGAACTCTTTGATATCATTTTTATGTCTCTGCGTGAAGTTTTAAGGACGTTGCTGACTAGTGCCGTGGAAATTCAGTACTGAGAGAGACTTGGTCTTGGTCCTTTCTTCAAACAATCATCTTTATTTAATATCGATTAATTATTGCAATAATGAGACCGTCAGCCCACCAGTCTTGACTGACTGTTAGGCTGAGAGTCTAGCCTTTACAGACGATGCACAGTTTTTATATAGCTGATACCAAGACTGCTTAGTCAGTCACTTCTAACCTTCCCATAAGCCACCTTGGTTATCTACACAGGATGGTCCAGATGCCAGGAAGATGAGACAATGAGGCATTGTTCTTAACTCTTCCAGGCTCTCTCTATCTCGAGTCACGCACACCACATCTTGTCTATAGAATGCTAGCTTTTAGGTTTTTATCACCAACACAAATCAATTGTCAGCTTCAAGCTATCTCTAGTAGAACCCACATCCTCAACACCCAGACTAGCTGCAGGGTGCTAGAGTGGAGACCATAAAGCACAGCATTAGCAGGACAGAAATATCTTACTGTTTGTTAAGTAAATAATTGTTACATAGCCAACAAATAAGGTGAATACATAATTTTTTACCTCACACTAGCACTAGGACAATTGCTAACTAGCGTTAGCACAATGACTAGAAGTCTATGGATACCTCCTAGCATGCTAGCAGATACCCAAAGACCTCCAGTCATTGTGCTAACGCTAGTTAGGATTGGCTCACAAAACAACCTCTAACTTCCTTCGTACTGGATACAGCGACATACAAATGGCATCCACGAGTTCATCTGACTCTGGGGAAGTAGATAAAGGGCCACATTGCAACGGGCCATGTACAACAAACTCACACTCTCTGAAGTTGGTGAATCCTCACTGCAGGAATAATAAATAGTGAGGAGAGCGCCACAATCTGGTCCACGCTCATTTTTGCAATGTGTTAAAAACAAAACGTAATTTTTTTTGCAAGTGATAATTGGGTCTGGTTAAATTGTATTCGAACTCACATTCCACAATCTGACATAATGGTAGGCTATTTTTAATGCCTTATATTAGATATGTGCAATGCTTTCATGGATCTAGGTAAATGTTTATGCCCTATTGAACAAAGAGCTGTTTGGGCGCCGCATGAACAGCTCTTTTAGGTGAGCAGAGACAAATGATACTGGCTCACTGAAAAGGCTCTGAATGCCCATCACTACTCCACATGAGTTACAGGCACATCGTCACACACATAAGATAGGCTCTACCATAGGTCATGAACAAGAGAGGTTTTTCTTTGATATACCAGATTACACTTTGACTCTTGACACTTTTATTTTTATAAAGTAGTGATGGGTCGTTCACAAACAAACAACTCTTTTTGAACAGATCGTCGAGAACCGTATTGCATCTATGAAAGAGCCATTCATTTGGTTCCCCAATTTGCATACTGCTATTTCTGCTTTTTGAGCTCCAGACCACCATCATCTGTAGATAAGTAATAAAAACATTCTCTGGTAATTCCTCACTGCAGGAACAATAGGTAATAGGGAGAGAGCCTCATTCTTGTCAACACTCATTTTTGCAGTGTGTTCACACCAACAATGACACCGTGGTAAATAAGGATCAACAGAGCCTCTACCACCCCAGGCTGAAATTTGGCATGGCCCCTGTACCTTTGAGAGCATTCTGTCGGGCTGCATGACCGCCTGGTAAAGAAACTACACCACCCTTGACTGAATGGAACTCCAGAGGGTGGTGTGGTCAGCCCAACATATCACTGGGGGGCACGATGACTGCCCTCCAGGACATTTATAGCACTTGGTGTCAAAGGAAAGGCCAAGAAGATCTTCAAGGACCTCTAGCTACCCAAGTCACAGTCTGTTCACTCTACCATCTAGCAGACAGAGATGGTATTGTATTTGACACCTTTAAACAATTAGTCACGTTGATTGACAGTTATGGTGTTTTATGTAGCTACACACTGGAAAAGTAGTTTACTTTACAAATCAAATTGGTTACTTACACAGATTTGCAGGTGTTATAGCAGGTGCACATTAATGCTTATGTTACTAACAGTGAAGTAGAATGTCTCACAAATACAATACAAATAGACAAATAATCAAAAATCAGGAGACTGTTACATTATATTTTGCACTGTTAATGAATCAACATGATGATGAGCTTGTAGGGAAGTTTGGGGAAGGTGGTGGTGGTGGGGTGGGGGTGGGGGTGGGGGGGTCGCGGGGTGCAACTCAATATTAGGAAAGTGTTCCTGTTGTTTGGTATACTCAGTGTATATAGATGATGAATTTCTTGTTTTTATTTTTGAATATTTGGTAATTTGTATTGTATATGCAAGACATTCTACTATACTGTTGGAGCTGGTAACATAAGCATTTCTCTGCACCTGCTATAACACCTGCAAATCTGTGTACAAGACCAATAAACTTTAATCGTTCAAAAGTTTGGGGTCACATAGAAATGTCCTTGTTTTCCATGGAAACATATATGAAATGAGTTGCAAAATGAATAGGAAATATAGTCAAGACATTGACAAGGTTAAATAATTTTTGATTTAAATAATAATTGTGTCCTTCAAACTTTTCTTTCTTTCCTCCATTTGCATCAATTACAGACTTGCAGACCTTTGGCATTCTAGTTGTCAATTTGTTGAGGTAATCTGAAGAGATTTCCTCCCATGCTTCCTGAAACACCTCCCACAAGTTGGATTGGCTTGATGGGCACTTCTTACGTACCATACGGTCAAGCTGCTCCCACAACAGCTCAATAGGGTTGAGATCCGGTGACTGTTCTGGCCACTCCATTACAGACAGAATACCAGCTGACTGCTTCTTCCCTAAATAGGTCTTGCATAGTTTGGAGCTGTGCCATTGTCCTGTTGTAGGAGGAAATTGGCTCCAATTAAGCACCGTCCACAGGGAATGGCGTGGCGTTGCAAAATGGAGTGAGAGCCTTCTTTCTTCAAGATCCCTTTTACCCTGTACACATCTCCCACTTTACCACCACCAAAGCCACCCCAGACCATCACATTGCCTCCACCATGCTTCACAGATGGCGTCAAGCACTCCTCCAGCATCTTTTCATTTTTTCTGTGTCTCACGAATGTTCTTCTTTGTGATCAAAACACCTAAAATTTACTGTAGATTCGTCTGTCCATTACACTTTTTTTCCAATCTTCCTCTGTCCATTGTCTGTGTTCTTTTGCCCATCTTAATCTTTTCTTTTTATTGGCCAGTCTGAGATATGGCTTTTTCTTTGCAGCTCTGCCTAGAAGTCTAGCACCCCAGAGTAGCCTCTTCACTGTTAACGTTGAGACTGGTGTTTTGCGGGTACTATTTAATGAAGCTGCCAGTTGAGGACTTGTGAGGCGTCTGTTTCTCAAACTAGACACTCTAATGTACTTGTCCTCTTGCTCATTTGTGCACTGGGGCATCCCACTCCTCTTTCTATTCTGGTTAGAGCCAGTTTACTTCATTTCTCAGAACAAGAATAGACTGACGAGTTTCAGAAGAAAGTTTTTTGTTTCTGGCCATTTTGAGCCTGTAATCGAACCCACAAATGCTGATGCTCCAGATACTCAACTAGTCTAGAGAAGGCCAGTTTCTTAATTAGCACAACAGTTTTCAGCTGTGCTAACATAATTTCAAAAGGGTTTTCTAATGATCAATTATCCTTTTAAAATTATAAACTTGGATGAGCTAACACAACGTGCCATTGGAACACAGGAGTGATGATAATGGGCCTCTGTACGCCTATGTAGACATTCCATTCCAAATCAGCCGTTTCCAGCATCAATAGTCATTTACAACATTAACAATGTCTACACTGTATCTCTGATCAATTTTAATTTCTTTCAAAAACAAGGACATTTCTAAGTGACCCCAAACTTTTGAACAGTAGCGTATATTTTTTTGCAGGCAATCTAATAATTTTGTCAGGTAAAAATGTATTTAAACTCCCATATCAGGATCTAAGGCAACATTTTATGCTTTGCATTACAAATTAGTTTTTTTTCATGGTTTTATGCCAAATGAACCAATGGCCATCACTAATAAATACATTTAAAAAATATATATTTATATTTAAAAAAAATACAACAACAAAAAATAACCCAGCAGAGTGTTTGGATCAATCAGGTCCAATTTGGTATTGCCTTATTTAACCATGACTGTTAGTGTATCATTTATAATTCATATTTCTCATACAAATCTTTATCTGTAATCTGAGTAAATCAGAACTGGTACACTATAAGAAAATATGAAACTCAAGAAATGTAGAACTGCACACTCTATTTAGTTTTCTATTGTTTTCTTTTGCTCCTTTTGGAGGTGTGTGATTTACTGCTCTGCTAATTCTGATATTAAAAGTGTATAGATTTTGTCTACTAAAAGTAGTGAAATATGTTTCTTGTCAACTTTATTCATGCATTGAGTCAGAATGATGTTGGTTTAGAAGCTATTTTGTACCCAAACTCAATGGAATGTTCACTGAGTCCCTTGGTGTTGATTTTAGCATTGTTTGCTAGCTATGCACTGTAGCATGTTAGCCTTCTAGCTATGCTGGTATTTCCTTTGGTAAAACATATTTTTTGTATTAGCACTGGTCAAGCACTGAGGGTTAATATATCTAACAGAGGCAGAAAGCAGTAGAGGTCCTCTTCTACACACAACACAGAGTGAAAACTGTTCCAATAATCCCAGTGCTGAAGCAGGTAAGGTCTTCAAGGAATAGAACTCGCCAGCTTGTAGTCCTAAAAAGGAAATTAGTTACCTCTGGTTCGTTCAGCCATTCCTATGGGGAAAATGAATGGGGAAAGAATAGGGTTTTGGGGATAATCAGCAAAAATAAGGTCTGAAGTTAACACAGGCTTAGAAGATATTTGTTCTATGAGATAATATCAGTCAGTTAATTTGACCTTTTATGAATTATGAAACCTTTTATGTGTTTTATGTGATTTATTTGATTACATAAATGCTTCAAAATTCACAAAAAGTCAATGAAGATTATCTCATTGAACAGAACTTGTAAAATCTGTTTAGCCTGTGTTTACCACAGACCTTATTTTTCATTTTTTTTTTTTATGATTATCCCGCACACCTGTCACCATCGTCAAGCGCACCAGCGCCTCATGACACTCACCTGGACTCCATCACCTCCTTGATTATCTTCCCTATATCTATCACTTCCCTTGGTTCTTTCCTCAGGTGTTACTGACTCTGTTTCATGTCGGTGTGTTGTTTGTGTTTATTGTTTTGTTTATTTATTAAAACACTCACTCCCTGTACTTGCTTCCCAACTCTGACCGCACTCGTTACAATACCATGGCTGGTGGGACAGTTTTACTAAAACTGTTCAAACACGGAGTGTTATCTCAGTGTTATTTACAGTCAGAAAGCTACACTAAATGTAAACTTGGATAAAAGTGCCTTTACTCATCAGCAAAAACTATCCTGGTGTGACCTCCAGTTTACGCTGTCCTAATCATGAATTAAAAGCATTTCTGTAAAGGGGATGGGCGGGCTTTCAGTGTCAATGAAATCAGCCCAGCCATTTAAAGCCTTTCATTGTGGATACATGTTGACACTCAGGGCTCTATTTTAACAAACCTAACGCAATGGTAAATCGTAAATCGCTGGTGGTAGCGCCATAGGTTCGGGGGGTGTCCGGAATTATTAGTAGCTGATGATGGAGAGAAAGGGCTGGGTTTTGATGAATTGACAAGTTGTGGGTGTGTCGAGAATTGACACCTCATTGGCCAATCAAAACATGCGCCATGGCTAAATATGTGGTAGTTGTGTATTTACTGTATTTTATGTATTGCGTTGTCATCGACTCCAATTCAAATGTTAGTCCGTTATAGCCTAGTTCGATAAATAGCCTGCCCCATGTTTGCTGTCCACATTGTTCTAAATGCATTGCTTCAATTTGAACCAAGTACATTCAACATAAACCCATGGACGGTGAATCTTTCTAATAAGTTTTTTTTTTTTTTTAATCAATACAAAACAAAATCTTCTTTAAAACAATCATTCTAAATACGATGAGATCAAGTTTTGAGGGAGCATGAAATTGGAATGCTGACCGCCTGGAATGTCCACCAGAACTGTTGCCAGTAAATGTAATGTTAATTTCTCTACCATAAGCCGCCTCCAACGTCGTTTTATAGAATTTGGCAGTACGTCCAACCGGCCTCACAACTGCAGACCCCACAGACCTGTGTATGGCGTTGTGTGGGCGAGCTGTTTGATGATGTCAACGTTGTGAACAGAGTGACCCATGGTGGCAGTGGGGTTATGGTATGGGCAGGTATAAGCTACAGACAACAAACACAATTGCATTTTAATCGATGTCAATTTGAATGCACAGAAATACCGTGACAAGATCCTGAGACCATTCGCCACCTTCATGTTTCAGCATGATAATGCACATTCCTATGTCGCAAGGATCTGTACACAATTCCAGGAAGCTGAAAATGTCCCAGGTCTTCCATGGCCGGCATACTCACCAGACATGTCACCCATTGAGTCTGTTTGGGATGCTCTGGATCGAAGTGCATGTCAGTGTGTTCCACTTCCCACCACCAGATACTGACTGGTTTTCTGATCCACGCCCGTACCTTTATTTTAAGGTATCTGTGACCAACCGATGCATATCTGTATTCCCAGTCATGTGAAATCCATAGATTAGGGCCTAATGAATGACTGATTTCATAATATGAACTGTAACTCAGCAAAAGCTTTGAAATTGTTTCATGTTGCGTTTATATTTTTGTTCAGTATAGTTTTTGGTATTGGCTTCAATGTGAAAATATTAGTTTACACATATTGCATTCACATTTCGAAAATGGACAATTGGACATTATACGTTATAATAAGATGAGCCTACTATTGCCGTTGATATGGCCTGTGAGTGACTTTGCCACGTGAAAGGTAAACAAACAAACAGGCAAATAGCCTATGCTATAAGCGGATTCAGCACAAAGGACATTGATCGGAATCACCGCAATTTGACAGTTAGGTCTAAAAGATAAAAGTAGAAGAAGCAATTTTTTTTACTAAATTATCATGGAAAAACAATAAGAACTTTATTGTAATAACTTGATGTTCCTAAAAAAAACTTCATACAGTCACTGACACCTTTCACTCAATTTGCATTGCACAGAGGTTTAATGAGTCCACACTTTTCACAGAAGCTGCATAGACAAAAATAATGTTGAATATAAAGGTAAAATTGCAATGTCTGTTGACTGTTTTACTGCTCGTTATATTTTAATAAAACATTGATTTTAGGCTGCTAATTAGGCTACCATGAGCCTCCACTGGCAAAATCGATGCCAAAACCAATTCCGTTACCAGTAGCGCTGCTTGAAATTGGCACATTCGCACACGTTTTTTAAGGACACACCTCAAATACACCTCAAATATTTCCACCCCTCCCATTTCAGTGCAAGCAAACTGATATAAGACATGTCGACTAAAAACCCTGGCGCCAGTGTTGGAAAATAGCAGAGCATTGGCTTTAACAAGTCTGTATTTCCAGAAAGTGTGCGTTTGACACTAGCGTCGCCTTAACGCCAGACGGAAATAGAGCCCTGAGGGTGCTATGGCAACCACAGCAGCACATCAGTGTGTGTTGCATGAGAGAGAGAGGGAGAGAACGGAAGAGAGAGAGAAGAGTGTTGTTAATTGACTACCTATGAGGATTCTTTCACTGATCAATAGAAGCGATCAGTCATCACCAAATGCCAGGAGTCTCTGTGATGTTAATTAATCAACTACTGTGGTAGTCTAGCCCTCATCTTACCACTATTGCAATCCGGCCTCGTCCTCATGTCTCTGGCCATGTCCAACATCTGGCTTGCCTAACAGTTATTTAAACTGTATACTAATCGTACTACTAGTATATACAGTACCTACAGAAAGTATTCACACCCTTTGACCTTTTACACATTTTGTTGTGTTACAGCCTGAATTTAAAATTGATTAAATTGACATTTTGTGTCATTTTAGACATTTTTACAAATTAATTAAAAATGAAAAGCTGAAATGTCTTGAGTTAATACGTTTTCAACCTCTTTGTTATGGCAAGCCTTAAGAAGTTCAGGAGAAAAAAATGCTTAACAAGTCACGATACCAATATTTTACTAACGATACCAGTACTATCGCGATACCACAGGGGAACATTTTCTGAGTGGCCAAACGTCTTGTTTGTCCACGTTGGCCGGACACTTGTTCTCATTTTCTAAGTTATGCACATGTGCTACCGAAAGAAACCTGTCACTGATATTCACACTTCTACTCAGTACAACACATATTGAATTAACTTCACACTTTTCAGTGTATAATAGAATATTGCATAGAATGGCTGATTTGCTCATACTTGCAAAGGCCTATCGGTGATTTGGCTGGAGGAATGGGAGGAAGGAATATGCAGTGCATTCGGAAAGTATTCAGACCCATTGACTTTATCCACATTTTGTTATATTACAGCCTTATTCTAAAATGTATTAAATAGTTTTTCCCCTCATCAATCTACACACAATATCCCGTGATGAAAAATAAAAAACATGCTTGGCACAACTCTGCAGATCCTCTCAAGCTCTGTCAGGTGGATGGGGAGCCTCACTGCACAGCTATTTTCAGGTCTCTCCAGAGATGTTAGATCGGGTTCAAGTCCGGGCTCTGGCTGGGCCACTCAAGTACATTCAGAAACTTGTCCCGAATCCACTTTTGTTTTGTCTTGGATGTGTGCTTAGGATCGTTGTACTGTTGGAAGGTGAACCTTCACCCCAGTCTGAGGTTCTGAGCGCTCTGGAGTAGGTTTTCATCAATGATCTCTCTGTACTTTGCTCCGTTCATCTTTCCCTCGATCCTGATTAGTCTCCCAGTCCCTGCCGCTGAATAACATCCCCACAGCATGATGCTGCCACTACCATGTTTCACCTTAGGGATGGTGCCAAGTTTCCTCAAGATGTGATGCTTGGCATTCAGGCCAAAGAGTTCAATGTTGGTTTAATCAGACCAGAGAATCTTGTTTCTGAGGTCTGGTCTGAGAGTCTTTAGGTGTCTTTAGGCAAATTTCAAGCGGGCTGTCATGTGCGTTTTACTGAGTAGTGGATTCCTTTTGTCCACTCTACCATAAAGGCCTCATTGGATTGGTGGAGTGCTGCAGAGATGGTTGTCCTTCTGGAAGGTTATCTCATCTCTACATAGGAACTCTGGAGCTCTGTCACCTCCCTGACCAAGGCCCTTCTTCCCCGATTGCTCAGTTTGGCCAGGCAGCCAGCTCTCAGAAGAATCTTGGTGGTTCCAAACTTTTCTACTTAAGAATGATGGAGGCCACTGTGTTCTTGGGGACATTCAATACTGCAGACATTTTTTGGTACCCTTCCCCAGATCTGTGCCTTAACACAATCCTGTCTCAGAGCTCTGCGGACAACCTCATATAAAAAACCTCATATATTTAACCAGGCAAGTCATTTAAGAACAAATTCTTATTTACAATGATGGCCTACCCTGGCCAAACCCTAACCCGGACGACGCTGGGCCAGGCCTTATTGCTTAAATAACTTCTGCTGTACACACATTTTCTATTCATATATTGTCCATAATGTCTATACACACCATCATATACATATACTGTATATTTATATTCCGGACTCTGACATCGTTCTGATATTCATTATTTCATTATTTGTGTGTATTGTTTTGTGTTGTTTCGATATTACTGCAACGTTGCAGCTGCAAACATTTGCTGCACCTGCGATAACGTCTGCAAAATACGTGTACGCGATTTGATCGATTTGATCCTTCTGAGAATGCATCATCTAATGTGCAATTGCGTTTATTCTCACCAATCATTCATTTTGGTACAACGTGTCCCCTTAGCTGATAAACCATGAATGATTCACACATAGGCCTAAAGGAATCACAAACATGTTTGAGTGATAAAAAAAGATGATTGACATTTATCAGAGGCTTTGTAAGAAAGCCTGCCCCCTGTTGTTATTGCAGTACCATTGCACTTGTCTGAACTCCCCTTGCAGCCATGTGTCTAGAAGGCAGAAATGTGAGACTGCTGTTAGAATATCCTTGTGCTGTTTACTGAGCAGTTGGCTTTCTACTGTGCGCTTCAGTGCAAGAGAAACTAGTAATGGCCTTGAGAATACTGGTAAGCCTTGAATATATCATCAATGTGGAATTCAATTTTACTTTTCCTGAGGAAAAACTAGGCTAACCAGCATTCTCCTAAGTCAGATACATTTACTAAAGCCCCTTAGTAAGACTGTGACTTAGGTATTCGGATTCAGGGCACATGGAAGCTGTAGAGAAACATGTCTGTATCCATATACTTTTCCCTCATATTACCCATTTATTGGGTAAGGTCCATATCATATAAATAGATTTCAAATTATATGGTCTATATGTCCCTGTGGGTTATTGCAGGTTTATTGCCACGCATAGCTGTGTTAGCAAAGCATCAGTACACAGCTGTATTTCTCTGCTCTTACAACCCTCCTTACATCCTCAACTGCTTTATCTTCTTCCTACCATCTGCCTTCACTTAGCTCCTCCTTCTGTGTGTCTGTAAAGACATATGTTCATTCGATGTTACTCCATTTTGCTTAGTCCGTATCTATCTTTCTGGTAAGTCATTAATCAGGTTGTACAGATTCCAAAGTGCACAGGTCAGTTATTCATTAAGAACTTATCTGATTGAACTGCTGATTATTTATTCAGGGCTGAATTAAAAATGACTTTGAAAAGGGCATATTTGTTTTTGGTAAGGAGATTGAACGCTCTGTATTTCTCTCCACATCAAAAGCACTTGTTTTACCAACAACTTTGCATCTATTTGCATGTGAGGGGTCTCACAATATGGTTCCAAAACCACTGATGGCATCTTTGTTTTAGCCTGTGAGCTGTTGATTGGCAAATAGAGTGAATGAAAAGAGCTGACTGATTATGAATAGCTTGTGAATGCCAGGTTGCATAAACCAAGGGAACGGTCTAGCATCACTGTACATTCACACGGCTTAAACAAATGATTAAGGGGTTTCAGAGAGAGAGGAACATATCCCATACACCTCATTTTCCATTTAAGCGTGTCTAATCAGAGATACAATAATAAGAGTGACTTCAGGCATCATCAGTGTTCAAGGCTAATGAGATGAAAATCTACACAAACAAGACCATCCAATGAGGAAAACTGTTGAGATGCTATAAAACAAACCCAGAAGTCCTGAAAATGCATAATCAACAACAACTTTGCTTCGCAGAATAATTGCCTCTGTCTGTTAAAGAAATTGTGATGTGAATGAATAGATAGCTAACAATAAGAGGAGTTTGCATAGGCTAAATATGTTGCGGAAGATTTATGCAAGTGTTTACGTGGGAACCTTACCTAACGCAACGTCAGTAAGTGTGGCTAAGACCCCTGCGTCGTGTCTGCTTTCACCAGGCTTCTCACCTCAAAGTAAACCTTCTACTGAAAGGTGTTTCAGCATCATGCCTACAAGTGCTACTGTGGGTCAGGGAAGTGCAGCTTCAGTGTAAAATAAGCCAAAGGCATACACTAAGGCCTCATGTTGTACACATCTGCAGAGACATCACGCACACGCTCCACAAACATTCTTTGCTTGCAGAATGAGAGAGAGAGAGAGCGAGAGAGAGAGAAAAATCAAAGGGAAGGCGTAGCTCTGTGAATCTTAATCGCACAAAGCCTATTATTTGGCAGGGAATACTATTTGTAGATCAGTGATTGTACACCTCACCTTTCTCAAGCTGATCTTCCCCAACGGACTCTGAAGTTGTAGCTAAAAAAAACAACATTAGGGGCAGTTAAAGGGGAGAGTCAATGAAATCAAAGATTATATATTATATTGACAAGATGGCCGACTGAACCTAATGATGACCTATGACCTATGACCTATTTTCTCTCGTCCATCTTTGTTATTTCCACCTACAGAGCCATGGCAGTTACCTCAGTGTTCTCTGGGCCTTGGCCCTCTTTGACCCTCTGTGAACTTCTGTGACCTTGTCATGAATTGTCCCACTCCTTAATTCAGAGATAGATCACATTTTAACAGTGTAGCTGAATAGTGTTAATTTCTCATCCCAGGGTTATAACTTTAATGAAATGTAATTATCTTATCCCCTCTAGCTTATTATTACCATTGTAATATGTATCCTTGCCATTCCAGATAAATTATACTTTTCTTTGCCGTTTCTCTTATGATATGACCATCTTTCCAAAAAAGATGACTGTAAGCTATGGGAAAGGTGTATGCTTGCTCACACAGGGTCAATAGAACAATGACACTTATTGTCATTAGTGTCAGTTCATACACCTTTAAGTTGATATGTATGTATGTAATACTGAGATATACTCCTTGAATTTAATGTTGTTTGCTGCTCAAGCTGCATTGTCACTCGCATTATTTCAAAATAACATTAACATTTTAGGAACTTAAAAACTGATACAAGCTTATAATTGACTGAAATGTATAAAATATAAACGCAACATGTAAAGTGTTGTTCCAATGTTTCGTGAGCTGAAATAAAATATCCCAGGAATGTTCCATACGCACAAATAGTTTATTTCTCTCAGATTTTGTGCACACAATTTGTTACACCGCAGCTGCATAATTGTTTTGACAAATAACCTAATGGGATCTTTGGAGAGCTAAAAGTTGCTAGAATTTTCCTTGTCGGCTTTTGATTTGGGGCAGGTTTCCGCTTGAAAGCACTAGCAATGTGTTTATGTGCATTGTCAAAAGACATCTAGGCATCAGCGGGGGCAGGACTGTGTGAAATGCCTGTTAGTGTGTCTGCTGCTGGATGAAGTATTTATGTGGTTGTGCGTATGTAGGTCTACGTCTGTGTGTGTGTGTCAAAATCAAATTTTATTTGTCACATGCGCCGAAAACCACAGGTGTTGACATTACCGTGAAATGCTTACTTACAAGCCCTTAATCAACAATGGAGTTAAGAAAATATTTACTAAATAAACTAAAGTGAAAAAAATAGTCTAGGTAATTTGTAAAGTCACTATGCATACATAATTAACAGCGAGTAGCAGCAGTGTAAAAACAAATGGGGGCGCCTTCCTCTGACACAGCCTAGTATATAGGTCCTGGATGGAATAATAAATATATGAATAGGTCCTGGATGTCAGGAAGCTTGGCCCCAGTGATGTACTACCCTCTGTAGGGCCTTATGGTTAGTTGCTGAGCAGTTGCCAAACCAGGCGGTGATGCAACCGGTCAGGATGCTCTCGATGGTGCAGCTGTAGAACTTTTTTACGATCTGGTGACCCATGCCAAATCCTTTCAGTCTCCTGAGGGGGAAAAGGTGTTGTCGTGCCCTCTTCACAACTGTCTTGGTGTGTTTGGACCACGGTAGTTTGTTGGTGATGTGGACACCAAGGAACTTGAAGCTCTCTACCCGCTCCACTTCAGCCCTGTTGATGTTAAAACTACTTAGGGAGAAGCGGCGCACTAGCTCCCGCTCCCGACACTACCCGGTGAAATTTAAGGCACCAAATTCCAAATCCAAAAGTTGAATTATTAAACATTCATCAATATACAAGTGTTGCATAGTCATCAAAAGCTCTGATTCTTGGCAATATCACAGCGTTCTCAGATTTAAAAAAGGCTTTACGGCGGAAGCACAACATTTGATTGTTTGAGGATAGCACCTCCAATATTATGCATTAGCATAAATTCATATCCAGCGCGGGTCTCACAAAACCCATATAAGAGCTAAAATAAATCACTTACCTTTCGAAGAACTTCTGCTGAGGGCTTTCCATGTGTCCAACGAAGACATCCAATGGTTCTTTTGTTAGAAAAAGTCATTTATTATATTCATAAATCTCCGTTTGGTTGGCGTGTTATGTTCAGAAAATCCACCGTCGAGTCGCCCGTTGAACCGTGAAGAGAACGCGTTCAAATTATACTTATCAACTTTCTCCAAACAAATCAAACATCATTTTTAACATATCCTTAGGTAGCCTTTTATGTATATTTACTATAATATTTGACACGGATGATAACCTAAACATTTAAAAAGGAAAATAAAGTGGGGCGCGCTCACGTTCTCGTGCCCCGGAAAATGTTATTGACTTTTCTGCTTCCTGCAGTAATTCTTCTTCTGTATGGTTCTGTTCAGTGCTAAAGCCTCCAAACACTGTCCAGAGACTGTTGACATCTAGTGGAAGCCATAGGTACTGCAATCTAGGAGCTAAACTCCATGTATTTTAATAGGAAGCCTATCAAACTGAGCAAATGTCACAACACAAAACAATTCTTGACAGAAATGCATCGGGTTTTCGCCTGCTATATCAGTTCTGTTATACTCACAGATATTATTTTAACAGTTTTAGAAACTTCAGAGTGTTTCCTATCTAATAGTACTATTATGTGCATATCCTATTTTCTGGGCCTGAGTGGCATGCATTTTACTTTGGGCACGCCAGACTCTCCAAAACCGTCACCTCTGCTGCCGCTCCCTAAGAAGTTAATGGGGGCCTGTTTGGCCCTCCTTTTCCTATAGTCCACGATCAGCTCCTTTGTCTTGCTCACACTGAGGGAGATGTTGTTGTCCTGGCACCACACGGCCAGGTCTCTGACCTCCTCCCTATAGGCTGTTTCATCGTTGTCGGTGATCAGGCCTACCACTGTTGCGCCGTCAGAAAACTTAATGATGGTGTTTGAGTCGTGCTTGACCACACAGTCGTAGGTAAACAGGGAGTACAGGAGGGGACTAAACACGCACCCCTGAGGGGCACCAGTGTTGAGGATCAGCGTGGCAGGTGTGTTGTTGAACGTTGAGCTGTAGTCAATGAACAGTATTCTCACATAGGTGTTCTTTTGTCCAGGTGGGAAAAGGCAGTGTGGAGTACGATTGAGATTGCGTCATCTGTGGATCTGTTGGGGCTTTCTTGGGCACAGGGACTATGGTGGTCTGTTTTAAACATGTAGGTATTACAGATTCTGTCAGGGAGAGATAGAAAATGTCAGTGAAGACACTTGCCAGTTGGTCCACGCATGCTTTGAGTACACGTCCTGGTAATCCGTCTGGCCCTGCGGTTTTTTGCATGTTGACCTGTTTAATGGTCTTGCTCACATCGACTACGGAGAGCGTGATCACACAGTCAACCGGAACAGCTGGTGCTCTCATACATGCTTCAGTGTTGCTTGCCTCGAAGCGAGCATAAAAGACATTTAGCTTGTCTAGTAGGCTCGCATCACTGGGCAGCTCACGGCTGGGCTTCCCTTTGTAGTCCGTAATATTTTTCAATCCCTGCCACATCTGACTAGCGTCAGATTCGGTGTAGTAGGATTCAGTCTTAGTCCTGTTTTGACACTTTGTCTGTTTGATGGTTTGTCTGAGGGTGTAGCGGGATTTCTTATAAGCGCGCGTGTGTGTGTGTGTGTGTGTGTGTGTGTATAGTATGTGTATCTGGCTGGTTAATTATTGAGTTGATGTAAACTGGCAGCTTGATGCGTCCTAAATCAGACAGGTACAAATACGCAGCGTACTGTCAGCCATTAATGAGCCGCATTAGGTTAGATACATGAGTGATGAATAAATAGACGCTGGGAGGGTTTGCACACACTCGTGTTAGAATGAGAAATGGGCTCAACTTATACCCTGGCTTCTCCCATTGGCTCTCTGTGGTGGATCGGGTTAAAAGGCAAAACTTCGTAAATATCGCTCTAGAGCAATTTCTTGCCAAATCTTGATACATTATAGCTATGCTGTGCCACCAAGGACCTCATTTGAATCATTAAACTGGTTCGAGAAATCATTTTTAGCGCTCAAATAATCTTTGTGGAAAGTCGCACCCTAAAGAGACTTAATTTGATATTAGCTGCAATATAATATAATAAAATGAGATGAGATGCCTTTATTGTCAATTCACATGGTACTTCATCTTGCTCAGATATGCATATCCAATTGTAATGCAACGAAAAACGCTTAAACAAATGCAACCAACACATTGATATATTTCTCTGCCATGATGTTACGTTGTCATGACAGTAAAGAATGCAAGACACTTACTTGACTGTTAGGTTGTCTTGGTAATTCAAGATGGCTTTTGTAATTATTGAGAGAATGAATAAAAATAAAGTTGAAGATATACATTAACAGTCTGAATAGAAAACAACAGATATACAGTATGTGGTGGAGTTGTGTACTGGATAACATGTTACAATGACTCATCGAATGAAGACAGAAATAAAGTAAAGAATACACAGACTTTTTTTTAAATCAACACCCAGGGCACTACATAGTTGATCAACAGTATCTTACATACTACTTAAACCTACATTTTACTATGTAAGTCATATAGTTGAATGAATAATTCATTTCTGTTTTTTACCTGAAAGTGTTTATAGGTCTGTATGGTGCTGTGTCCGTTTTATGTATGACAGTGTCAGTATTGACATTTGTCTCTGCAGTGGCGTTTAACAGACTTTGTTAGACAACGTGGTGGTATAGTATGTGCATGTCTGAGAGGTGTAAAACGTATCTCTCCACATTCCCCTGGGGACCCATAGGAGGAGCCTTGTGACTGGTTGTTTTCGTTGCCCTGTGAAAGAGGAGGCATGATGGGATAGCAGGACAGACATCGTAACAACATAAGTCTAACTGGAAATATAGGCTTCGGGTCTATCCCCAAAACCATCATCTCGCAGACAACCACTGATCAATGTTATGATGCTTTTTCTTTCATGTTACAACCCTTTCTTCTTCAATGCTTTTATATTGAGCTATATCTCCCCCTTACCTTCTCAGCCTCATCCTTCCTTCCTCCTCTCTTTAATGTCAATTCCCTCTTTGTTTCAGAGATATAACTGGGAGGTGCTATGTGAGTGAGTGACAGCTCCTGCATTGTAACTCTGCTCTGCCGGTGTTGCTGATACTAAGATGCAGCCTGTTCTGTTCTGGTAACATGCGTCAGTCTGCTAATACTGCAGAGCTTTGCCCAGGATTTGTGCATGCATTCTTCATATCTCTCTCTCTCTCTCTCTCTCTCTCTCTCTCTCTCTCTCTCTCTCTCTCTCTCTCTCTCTCTCTCTCTCTCTCTCTCTCTCTCTCTCTCTCTCGCTCTCTCTCTCTCGCTCTCTCTCTCTCTCCCTTCATCTCTCTCTCTCTCTCTCTCTCTCTCTCTCTCTCTCTCTCTCTCTCTCCTTCTCTCCCTTCATCTCTCCCTCTGCCCCTCCCTCTTTCTCTCTCAGAGGCAGGCAATCTTCCAAATGCTGGTGGAGCTAGCAGGTGCAGCCTCGTTTCTCTCTCTCACTTCCCTCCCTCTCTGTCTCTTTCTCCCTCTCGCTCTACCAGTGTACTCAGTCCCTGCTTTTTTCTCACTCTCTCTCATTTGCACTCCCTCTCTCTCTCAGCATCGGCAGCAGCAGGGCAGGGAAGCAGCTGTCTCCCTGATTTGAATACCAGAGCCACCGGTCTGCTGGATCAGCATCCTTGGCTAAAACCACAGGAGGGTCAGGCTGTAAAGCCGAAGAGTCTGTTGTGGAGATCTCTAATCATCCTGAAGCAATCCCTGGAGAGACAAAAACCAGCAAAAACTGCAACAAATCACAACATTGACTGGAAGGCTGCCATTCCTCATAGTGGGACCTGAAGTAGAGGAGCGGGGAGAGGAGCTGTACAGGGTGGTTTTCAACGGCTCCCTCTCTCTTTCTACATCTCCTTTACTGTCTTTTTCTGAGAGGATCCTTATCTTCTCTCTCTCATCTCTTTTTCTCAGTACGTGAATGTAGTTGGCGGATAAGGGGCAGGTTTCTAGCTCTCTGCTGCATTAACAGGCAGTGCACAGACACGGCAGGGCAGAGAGCGGACAGCTTGGGGAACCTGAGCTACGGTAGGAGAGGAAGGGGACAACGCGTCGCATACGACAGAAACACCCTTTACTGCCACCATTCACCCATCCTTTTCTCTCTCTATCTCTAAGCTCCAGGGTGTTTTTTCTCCTCGTTGCCATCAATGGATTCTGTCTTTTTCCCCACTGGAGAATAGCAAACAACTCAGTGCTGGGAGTTGGCTTGGTTTTGCTCCAAAACTGAAGAAAAAAAAGAGAGTACCTTTGTGGATGTTGTAGAGAGCGGGTTGTGGATGTTGTAGAGATCGGGTGGTCTGAAGAGGGAGCAACTGCGCACCCAGGGCAAATCTCTTTTCTCCTCGACGGGAGGGACAGGTTTCTGTTTCTGGGGCTGAGTAGCTGACTCAGCTAAGGAGAGATAGGATCCTTGAGTTTCTGCAGCTATCTGCCTTGCCTATTTACTGTAGGTGAGGGATTCAGAACAGCCCCTGTAAGTTTTTCTCATCGGCATCGATAACCCAAACTCCCCATCTTGGAATATTGACCGAGGGAATGAGAAAGGGTGTGAAATAAAGAGAGCTATTCTATTATCCTCTTCATCTATTGTGTCTGGCTCATCCTCAGAGTTGGAAGTCTTGGTTACTTTTGGGCAGGATTCAAACTGGACTAAAGATCAAGTTCCAACACATCTACATCGGCTTTTTCCACCTCTGTTATGCATCTCTGATTGTGTCTGAGTGTGTTTGTTTGTACGTATCTGTATGTGTGTGTCTCTGTGTGTGTGTGTATGCGTTTGTGAGCATCTTGTTGCGTGTTTCCTTCTTGATGTCCAGCATTGTCGGCTGCCATTCTGCCTCGTGCTGCCCATGCCCGTCACGCGCCTGGCCCCAAGGTTAACCCTTGCTAAGCCGCGTGCAGGATGAGCGAGAGCTCCGGAGCAGTCACATCCGGGGCGGTGATCCTGGAGGAGTGTCCAGAGGGGAGTGGGGAACGAGAGCAGGTCCAAGCCCAAGAGCCAGGGCGCCTGCGCTGTGGAGGCTGCACCCTGTGGCCCCGCCAGCAGACATGGCTATGTGTTGTCCCACTACTCATAGGCTTCATTGGCTTGGGACTAAGCCTGATGCTGCTCAAATGGATTGTGGTGGGCTCTGTTAGGGACTACGTGCCCACAGACCTGGTGGACGCCAAGGGTATAGGACAAGACCCCATGTTTCCCCCCCATCTCTCCAAGCCCAGCGCCTTGCCCAAGAACTCAGACACCACCAGTACCACCACCACGGCAACCATTACTACCGTGGCCAACCCAACCTCAACCACCGTCACGGCAGTAAGGGGCAGAACTCGAACTGTCGTCGCCAACCACCCCGGTGGCACCACTACTACAGCCAGGGTGGGTGGTGCATCAGGCAGCCAGGTTACACCTCGCAGCACCACACAGCGCCAAGGCAACTCTGGGGGCGGAGGACCACAAGGCTCCCTTATTACCACAACCACCGCCGCACCAGTCGCTGCCTCCAGTTTTACCACCTCCAGCCCTAAACCTTCTAACCCCACTGTGCTGCACGACTCCACACAAATGTGGACCCACGAGCACACCACAGGGAGGCCTGCCTCCACTCCCACATGGACCCATGTGAACCGAAAAACACGTGAGTCACAACTATCTGTAATTACTGCTTGGTTTGAGAAGAAGCTAAGGTCCTGACTAGTCACTATTTATTTCTAATTTGAGATTAATTCTTTTTTTAAATCAAGACACTTAAAAACTTCCAGACATTGGCTGGTTTTGTATTGCAAATCTAGAAAAAAGGTAAAATGTGCCTTGGTTGGGCGATTTACTATTAGTTTATATATATATATATTTGGCATGATATATATATATATTTATATTTGGAATGAAATGTTTGATGGAGTTGGTCCCACTCTTCTGGGAAGGCCTTCCACTAGATGTTGGAACATTGCTGAGGGGACTTGCTTCCATTCAGCCACAAGAGCATTAGTGAGGTCGGGCACTGATGCTGGGCAATTACGCCTGGCTTGCAGTCGGCGTTCCAATTCATCCCAAAGGTGTTCGATGGGGTTGAGGTCATGGCTCTGCGCAGGCCAGTCAAGTTCTTCCACACCGATCTCGACAAACCATTTCTGTACGACCTCAGTTTGTGCACGGGGGCATTGTCATTCTGAAACAGGAAAGGGCCTTCCCCAAACTGTTGCCACTAAGTTGGAATCACAGAATCGTCTATAATGTTATTGTATGCTGTAGTGTTAAGATTTCTCTTCACTGGAACTAAGTGCCTGAAATGAAAATCAGCCCCAGACCATTATTCCTTTTCCACCAAACTTTCCACCACTCCAGCTGACGCTTGGCATTGCGCATGGTGATATTAGGCTTGTGTGCAGCTGCTCGGCCATGGAAACCCATTTCATGAAGCTCCCGACAAACAATTATTGTGCTGACGTTGCATCCAAAGGCAGTTTGGAACTTGGTAGTGAGTGTTGCAATTTACACACGCTATGCGCTTCAGCACTCTGTGGTCCTGTTCTGTGAGCTTGTGTGGCCTACCACTTCGCGGCTGGCCGTTGTTGCTCCTAGACGTTTCCACTTCACAATTACAGCACTTACAGTTGACCGGGGGAAGCTCAAGCATGGCAGAAATTTGATGAACTGACTTGTTGGAACTGTGGAATCCTGTGACGGTGCCATGTTGAAAGTCACTGAGCTCTTAAGTAATTCCCATTCCACTGCCAATGTTTGTCTATGGAGATTGCATGGCTGTGTGCTCATTGTTATACACCTGTCAGCAAACAGTGTGGATGAAATAACCAAATCCACTCATTTGAAAGGGTATGTTTAGTGGATTCGGCCATGTCAGACTCTTTTTGAATTAAGACAATAAAAACCTGTGTGATAGAATCCAGAGTTGTTGTATAATGTGCAGTTTCCAATGTGAAATTCACAAAGTTTAAAGTTCTTTATGGATGAAAGGCAGGGATAGTGATGATGGTTGTGGTTGTGGCTGGTAACTCCCCTTATGGAAGGGTAAAAGCTGCAGGAATAAATTATCCAGTGTGATGGATTGATCTAATGAGAGGTTCTTGCATCGTTTTGCTTTCCGGGAAGGTTACTGTCAGCATCCTCACTGGATTCCATATTCTCTTTTAAAAGCAGCAGGGGGAAATATATGTTCAACGAATTTCCACGTGGCGTTTATGAACATCTGTCAGTGTAGCTAGCTACAGTAGCATGCTAATCTAACTAGCTAGCTAGTTGTCTTGCCAACCTTATCTAGCTAGCTAATATTATCTGTTGTTGCTGTTTTTTTTAACTACATCATATTCAAATGATTAGCTAGCTGGCTTTATGGCTGGTTCTGGAGCTGGATTTGTCGTAAGAGTTGATTTAGGGAAAACTTTGCCACAGATGGAAACCACTGGCCTTTCTTTGACTTATCTCCAAAGTTTTTGCATCTTGCATAAATTGCAGCCGCGAATCTGCCATAGAAATAATAAGTTGTAGCTCCGGTTAAATGGATAACTTTTGAAAGATAGCCTAAATGCTTTTTTCTACATTGTAATGGACACAGTGCAATCTTCGGTAGTTTGTTGGCAGGCTTCGGCTACGGTACAGCAAAGTCAATTCAGCCCATACTCATGGTTCTTACAGGGGAAGTGACATGATAGGCTACAATTATTTTGCTCATGATCATGCATGGCACAAATGACATGTAACTATAAGTTCCTTGAATTGTCATTCGCGGGTGCCTTTTCATTATCAGGATAGATCCTTGTGGTTTCTAGCTAACGTTACACCAATAAAAGCAATGGAATGTGTAGTGAAACTAAACTTTAGTGGTCAAAACCATTCATTTTGGGGTGATGGAAGGAGCGGGTTTGCAAAATGCTATCTTATCACACAATTATACAATTTATAAAATTGTTATATAGACTTTGTTTAATACAGACTAGTTAAAAAATTTCAAAAAATTGACATATTATCCAATGTATTATGATAATTTTCTGTAAGAAAAAGTCAACGTGAAAAAACATAAGTTTGCACCCCCTATTTTTATTAGCTCCATGGCTCAGGTGGCCAAGTGGACACAAGGCTATTTGGCTCATCTCAGTCACATAGAGGAATAACTTTGCAGCTGTTTCTGCAATAAACAATGCCATGCTTGTGGGTGGTAACATTCAAATAAAACCCAGGCCTAAAACAAATCATAGGAAAAGACATCACATTCACACGGATTTGCACATATTAACACGTATAGTTTTGTAGAAATGTTTCTGCCTTCTGTAAGTTTAGGAAACATTGCCTTGAGCCTTGAAATTCTCCCTCATGGGAATGGTCCCGTGTGGCTCAGTTTGTAGAGCATTCTCACAGGGGACCAGTACGCAAATATATGCATTCACTACTGTGAGTCACTCTGGATAAGAGCTTCTGCTAAATGATGGAGGATAATGAAAGTTCACAAAAGTAAAGGTAGAAATATCAGTTATATAGTTATAGTGTTTTTACTGATATCAATTCCTTTACCAAATCGGTATTAGATTTTCTGAAAAATTTGCATTTGAATTGGCTACAATGGGAAGTCATAGTAGTCACAAACCACAGCTGGGTTCTCAAGTTTGGACAGCTCAGTACAGTACAGTAAAGAAAAGTAGAGATCAGTACTGTACAAAGTAGAGCACACTAGAGTTGTGTACACTATACTCTACTGTAGTCTACTGTACTATACCTAACTCTACTGTACTCTACTGCACTGAACTTTACAGTAGTCAATGTGTCATGTCATAGCTGACACTTCATTCGTTCTGCAGACCTTGTTGAATTTTAGAGTTTTTGGAAAACGTGGACACAAAAAACTGAGGGAGATTTTACCGAAATTCTGTTACCAAACTTTGCATCTGCACAGTAAATGTGTTTTTGTAAAATGTTCGGTGTAAATTGTTAAAGGTAGTCCTTGTACATAGAATGGTAGGGTTTGTTAAACTTTGAAACAAATGTTTTTTGTTTGGGATACATTTTAAGTGAAAAATCTGAGCAATTCTGTTACTGTGAAATTTCCCATAGCCTATTTACTAGGGCTGTGATAATACCAGTATTGCAATATTTTTTCCTTGGCAAAAATATGAAAACACAAAGCCGACCACACTCTTTGGTCCTTTACAATCCTGCTGTAATTAAAATATTGTGTGTTACAGCTTGGAAAATAAATAAATGTGACTCTGGATGACAACGTAGTGAAGTTTCTTTCCAACATTAGTTCTGTTTCCTAAAGAAGTTAAATCCACTTTGTGTTTAGTTTCCTTGCAATGGTACTAACGAGTATTATGAGACTGGTATCGTCTTGGCCTTACTATCTACTGTATCAAGACTGGATTAATCTGAAAACAACAATGTTATACTCTGCCAGTTCTATCCACTCTGCTGTCCTAGACTCTGGTCGTTGGATCACCATAGCCTATTGATTTGTGCAGGAGGGATTTTATTGCAGTGATCAATCAACTTTGTACCTATGTCTCCATTACTCCAGTGATAGATATTATTTTTCCATCACATTGTCTATTATGATCCTTGAATTTCACAAAGCCGAGCCATACATCAAATTAGCAATGCATACAAACTCAATTCCCTTGACTGTCTTCTCATGGTGTTGTATTGTCCAAAGTAATCAGAAATTACTAGATTAGAATTAAGTGTGCTCTTTGATCATTAGATTCAATAAAAATGTTGTATTATTTTATAATCAAAGGAAACAACAGGAGCCATTCATCACACATTAATTTATTAATTAACCATTTTAAGAATGCCATTTCGCGAGCAAGTGCTCCTGAAAACCATTAGGCCCCAGTGATGGATATCCCATGGAAAATGTCACTTCTCCAGCATGCTGCAGCAGCCAACTCTAATCCCACTCCCGCCTCCTTCCTATATCCAATCTTCCATCCTCCCACACATTGTTCGCAATTTCAAAAGGGCATATTTTCCTTAACTATCAATTACATTTAGATTTGTTTTAGGTATTTATTGAATCATCCTAATTAATGTACTACCTATCTTTACTGAATTATCCTAATTAATGTACTACCTATCTTATCACACATTCATTCATTTAAACGGAAGGTGCTTACACTGAGACTTTTATCCTTTAGATAATACATTCTGAATGTGAATATACTGAACAAAAACATAAACGCAACATGTGAAGTTTTCAGCCCATGTTTTATGAGCTGAAATAAAAGATACCAGAAATGTTCCGTATGCACAAAAAGCTTATTTGTCTCACATTTTGTGCACCTATTTGTTTACATTCCTGTTAGTGAACATTTCTCCTCCTTTGCCAAGATAATCCATTCACCTGACAGGTGTGGCATATCAAGAAGCTGATTAACTACTTAGGGAGAAACGGCGTGCTAGCTCCCGCTCCCGACACTACCCGATGAAATGTAAGGCGCCAAATTCCAAATCCAAAAGTTTAATTATTAAACATTCATCAATATACAAGTGTTGCACAGTCATCAAAAGCTCTGATTCTTGGCAGTATAACAGCGTTGTCAGATTTCAAAAAGGCTTTACGGCGAAAGCACAACATTTGATTGTTTAAGGATAGCACCTCTCATATTTTTCACATTTCACATTTTTCACATAAATTCATATCCAGTGCGGGTCACACAAAACCCATATAAGAGCTAAAATAAATCATATCAGTTCTGTTATACTCACATACATTATTTTAACACGTTTAGAAACTTCAGAGTGTTTCCTATCCAATAGTACTAATTATGTGCATATCCTATTTTCTGGGCCTGAGTTGCAGGCATTTTACTTTGGGCACGCCAGACTCTCCAAAACCGTCACCTCTGCTGCCGCTCCCTAAGAAGTTAAACAGCATGATCATTACACATGTGCACCTTGTGCTGGGGACAATAAAAGGCCACTCTAAAATGTGCAGTTTTGTCACACAATACAATAAAGTACACAATTAAGGTCAGGGCAGTTCCTACATACGTTTTTATCTGGTTATTTTCCAGTTCTAGAAGGATGTGCTACCCGCAGAGGGACATGTTTCTATCGACTTGACAAGAGGGTGTGTAAGTGTATATTTGCTAGGATTACTTGTCTACTTGTTGGCCCAATTACCTCTGCCATGCAGATTCCTACAGTAGGGGAGAGTGGGTTAAATTTAATACAGTATTCTTTCTAACAAAGATATCTAAATATATTTTCAGCAGGATGTGTATCCCTGGAAATAATCAGAATTCATGTCAATTTTACAGTTTTAAAATATAGTTTGTCCTAAAAAAGTGGACTCTTGGGACAATTTACCCCAGGTATAGGGATAAATTTTGCCGCGGGACAGGGTAAATTAAGCTGCCTACAAATTTCTGTACTGAATGAAATATTACCACTACCTTTTTAAAACCATGCCTATCTTTCTTTCCCAAATGCAATTCAACACAATCACAATTGTTTTTTGTTGTCTTTTAATAATTTTAAAACACATTTTATATATTTTAAAATCTTCCATTTGCTCAACTTGCCATTGGCTCAACTGTTGGCTCAATTTACCCCATGGCGATTTTGACTATATTAGCCCACACTGCTTCAAGGATAAACTTTCATGCTAGGTTTAGGACCTCATATTGAAACTTATAGAGACCCCAACTGATGTATAGAACAATCTTAAAAGTATCTACTTTCATGTAGATACAAGCATCATGAAACCTCTAACTCAATAAATTAATTTGACTTGTTGAAAATCTGTTTTTTGGACCTAACTTGCTTGCCACTTTTTCCATGTGGTTTCTTCCTTCACATACTATGAAATGATGACCTCCTCCTAAATATTTGGTCATAAGATACATTTTGTGTATGGTTTCCTAGAAAAAAGGGTGGCTACATTTACTCCTTTGGCTCAATTTACCCCACTCTCCCCTAATACAATTTGAAAGGGATGTTACTTTGTCTCAGGGTGTCAAGCAGCAATGCTTTGGCATCGTTCACTGGCACTATGCTAGATTACTTTTTACTCAAGCCATCCTTAATCCAGATTAATTTCTCATCACTCTGGAGGAGCAGCTAAACAGAATTATGCACCTATCATTAGTCACACCCATGATGCGGTTACAAGCATCCCAGTGATTGGGATTGTATTGATAGACAGTATTCTGTACCGTATAAGACTGAGTAATATGTTCATTGAAATGTTGTCACTTATTAGATTCTATAAATAAGCCGTTTTTCATACAATACTCATCAAACAAGTGTGTGGTTTTCAAGTGAAATACAAACCTGTTAGTTCCACATATAAAGTTTCAAGTTCTAATGTCACGTGCCCAAGTACAGTGAAATGCCTTTCTTGCAAGCCCCAGTGTAGCATAAAAAAAATAACATAAAGTAGAACAAAAACAAGAAATAAGAAGACCACGATAAATTAAGAAGTTATATACAGGGTCAGTTCCAATACCATATTTACAATGTGCTAGATACTGGAGTGATAGAGGTAGATATGTATGGGGATAAATGATAAACAGAGTAGCAATACCGTAAGTTATGATTGTATGTGAGCGTGTGTGTGTATGTCTGTAGAGTCAGTTAAAATGGGTGTTCATGTTATGTGTGTGTTGGAGTGTCAGTGTGCGTGAGTGTGTAGAGTCCTGTGAGTGTGCACAGAGACAGTGCAAAAATACAAATAAAATACAATGATCAACTCAGATAGTCTGTGTAGCCATTCTGTTATCTACTTAGCAGTCTTATGGCTTGGTGATAAAATCTGTTCAAGAGCCTGTTGGTCTCAGACTTGATGCAGCGGTACCTATTGCCATGCAGAAACAGAGAGAACAGTCTACAGCTTGGGTGGTGTCACGTCCAGGCCTGAGTTTTACAGGCTGGCGTGTTTAGTTTAGTTTTTGGTGTAGGGTTTTTTCTGTTCTAGGTGTTCTATTTCTATGTTGGGTAAATGGTTCCCAATTAGAGGCAGCTGAGTGTCGTTACCTCTAATTAGGAACCATATATATGTTTGTAGTGGTCCGTCCATTCAAAAGATTTTTGGGGCTGCCTCTCGGGATTCCTCGCCAGGCGTGTCCCAGCATAAAACTAAACACGCCAGCCTGTAAAACTCAGGCCTGGACGTGACAGGTGGCTGGAGTCTTTAACAATTATCTGGGCCTTCCTTTCACACCGCCTGATATAGAGGTCCTGGATGGCAGGGAGCTCGGCCCTAGTGATGTACTTGGCTGTCCGCACCACCCTCTGTAGCGCCATTGTGTTCGAGAGCGGTGCTGTTGCCATACTAAGAAGTGATGCAGCCAGTCAAGATGCTCTCAATGGTGCAGCTGTAGAACTTTTTTAGGATTTGAGGGCCCATGCCAAACCTTTTCAACCTCCTGAGGGGGAAGAGGTACTGTCGCGCCTTCTTCACAACTGTGCGCGTGTGAGTGGAACATTTTCAGTCCTTAGTGATTTGGACATGAGGAACTTGAAGCTCTTGACGAGCTCCACTACAGCCCCATCGATGTGGATGGGGGCGTGTTCACCCATCCCCATTTCATGTAGTCCACAATTAGCTCCTTGGTCTTACTGACGTTGAGGGAGAGGTTGTTGTCCAGCAACCACACTGCCAGGTCACTGACATCCTCACTCTAAGCTGTCTCATCGTCGCCGGTGATCAGGACTGACACCGGCGTGGCATGCGTGGCCACGCAGTCGTGGGTGAACAAGGAGTACAGGAAGGGACTTGGAGAGGACAATGGTGTTGAAAGCTGTGCTGTAGTCAATGAACAGCATTCTCACATAGGTATTCCTCTTATCTGCAGTGCCTTCAGAAAGTATTAACGCCCCCTTGACTTTTTCCACATTTTGTTGTGTTACTGCCTAAACAGTAAATAGTTCAGCAGTAAATATTTGCTTAGCAAGTTACATAATAAGTTGCATGGATAGTGTTTAACATGATTTTTGAATGACTACCTCATCTCTGTATCCCACACATACAATTATCTGTAAGGTCCATTTGTCAAGCAGTGAATTTCAAACACAGATTAAACTACAAAGACCAGGGACGTTTTCCAATGCCTCATAAAAAAAGGGCAACTATTGGTAGATGGGTAAAACAAATTATAGCAGCACATTGAATATCCCTTTGAGCATGGTGAAGTTATTAATTACAGTTTGGATGGGGTATCAATACACCCAGTCACTACAATGATACAGGTGTCCTTCCAAACAAAGTTGCCGGAGAGGAAAGAAACCGCTCAGGGATTTCACCATTAGGCCAATGGTGACATTAAAACAGTTACAGAATTTAATGGCTGTGATAGGAGAGATCAACAACATTGTAGTTACTTCATAATACTAACCTAATTGACAGAGTGAAAATAAGGAAGCCTGACATAATAAAGATATTCCAAAATCCTGTTTGCAATAAGACACAAAAGTAAAACTGCAAAAACATTGGCAAAGCAATGAGCTTTATGTCCTGAATACAAAGTGATACTGTACAGTATGTTTGGGGCAAATCCATCACAACACATCACTGAGTACCACTCTTCATACTGTATTTTCAATCATGGTGATGGCTGCATCAGGTTATGTGTATGCTTGTCATCGGCAAGGACTAGGGAGTTTTTTAGCATAAAAATAAATGGAATAGAGCTAAGCAAAGGCAAAATCCTAGAGGAAAACATGGTTCAGTCTGCTTTCCAACAGACACTGGGGGACAAATTCACCTTTCAGCAGGACAATAACCTAACACACAAGGCCAAATATACACTGTAGTTGCTTACCAAGATGACATTGAACGTTCCTGAGTGGCCTACTTACAGTTTGTCTTAAATCAGCTTGAAAATCTATGTCAAGACTTGAAAATGGCTGTCTAACAATGATCAACAACCAACTTGAAAGAGCTTGAGTAATTTTGTAAAGAATGATGTGCAAATATTGTACAATCCAGGTGTGCAAAGCACTTAGAGATCTACTCAGAACGACTCACAGCTGTCAAAGGTGATTCTAACATGTACATGTGTGAATACTTATGTAAATGAGATATTTCTGGATTTCATTTTCAATAAATTTGCTAAATTTGTTTACTTTGTAGTTATGGTGTATTGTGCGTAGATGGGTGATCCATGTTGAAATAAGGCTGTGACACAACAAAATGTGGAATAAATCAAGGGGTATAAATACTTTCTGAAGGCACTGTAGGTGGGTGAGAGCAGTGTGAAGTGCAATTGAGATTGCGTCGTCTATGGATCTGTTGGGGCGGTATTCAAATTGGAGTGGATCTAAGGTGTCTGGGATGATAGAGTTGAGATGTGCAATAGACAGCCTTTCAAAGCACATCATGATTACAGATGTGAGTGCTACAGGGTGGTAGTCATTGTGGCATGAAGTCATCTTAAGACATGTGGAGATTACAGACTGAGACAAGGAGAGGTTGAAAATGACAGTGAATATGCCTGCCAACTGATCTGCGCATGCTCTGAGAACACGCCCTGGAATACTGTCCATTAGCCCGTGTTTCACTGAGATCATTTACTGCTGTATTCTATTGATCTGACAGTCCGAAGTGGAATCAGAGCCATTTAGGATCTGATGGGGGCTATAAACAAGATTTATTTTGAACTCTTCAATCCTGGTGTCTCTAGTTTAAGATTAAGGTGAGCCCATTCCCATGTTTGGTGGGCCTATTCCCTTTCATGAGGCCTTAGGCAACTCAATGTACTGAACCACATTCAGCTACAGTACAGCGATAGTGAACATTAACCTTTTCAATAAATGACATTAATTGATGTGCTGTCTGTCTGATTTTAGGTCATATTTAAGAGTGTACTGTGCATGCTTGCCTGATTGTGTGTGTGTGTGTGTTTGAATGTGTGTGAATGTGTGTGTGCAGACAGGGTGGAGATGGGGTGGCCTAGTTGTGACCCAGTTGTGACACCCAGACTAGTAAAAGCTGGGATTCACTGCTCATCCTTGAAATCTGATTGCTTCCCACCTCTAAGAGGATTTATGGGCAGAATTACAACTCCTGGACATGCCCCTTGTTTGGGGTTTGGTGCTCAAATCATCATGTTATGTTTATCTGTATATTCCTAGAATCATGACCCAAAATATTTTGGTCCTTGGTATTAAATATCGATGCAATAGCTTGTATTGCAGTGTTCAGAAGGAGATGTTGAAAGAAGGTTTACATGGGTAAAGTCATTGCCAAAGTCAGAAATTCTGAGATTCTTCCCAGACTGCTTTGTAAAATGAAAATATCACATTTACATAAGTATTCAGACCCTTTACTCAGTACTTTGTGGAATCACCTTTGACAGTAGTTACAGCCTTGAGTCTGTAACACCTGTATTTGGGGAGTTTCTCCCATTCTTCTCTGCAGATCCTCTCAAGCTCTGTCAGGTTGGATGAGGAGTGTTGTGCAAAGCTATTTTCAGGTCTCTCCGGAAATGTTCGATTGGGTTCAAGTCCAGGACCTGGCTGGGTCACTCAAGGACATTAAGAGACTTGTCCAAAAGCCACTCCTGCATTGTCTTGGCTGTGTGCTTAGGGTCATTGTCCTGTTGGACAATTCACCCCAGTCTGAGGTCCTGAGCGCTCTGGAGACAGTTTTCTCTGGAGACGGTTTTCATCAAAGATCTCTCTGTACTTTGCTCCGTTCATCTTTCCCTCGATCCTGACTAGTCTCCCAGTCCCTGCCGCTGAAAATAAAAAAAATCCACACTGCATGACGCTGCCACAACCATGTTTCACCTTAGGGATGGTGCCAGGTTTCCTAAAGATGTGACACTTGGTATTCAGGCCAAAGAGTTCAATGTTGGTTTCATCAGACCAGAGAATCTTGTTTCTCATAGTCTGAGAGTCCTTTAGGTGCCTTTAAGCAAACTCCAAGCGGGTTGTCATGTGCCTTTTACTGAGGAGTGACTTCCGTCTGGTCACTCTACCATATAGGCCTGATTGGTGGAGTGCTGCAGAGATGGTTGTCCTTCTGGAAGGTTCTCCCATCTCCACAGAGGAACTCTAGAGCTCTGTCAGAGTGACCATCGGGTTCTTGGTCACCTCCCTGACAAAGGCCCTTCTCCATTTAAGAATGATGGAGGCCACTTTGTTCTTGGGGACCTTCAATGGTGCAGAATTTTTTTGGCACCCTTCCCCAGATCTGTGTCTCGACACAATCCTGTCTCGGAGCTCTACGGACAATTCCTTCGACCTCATGGCTTGGTTTTTGCTCTGACATACACTGGCGACTGTGGGACCTTATATACAGTAGACAGGTGTGTACCTTTCCAAATCATGTCCAATCAATTTAATTTACCACAGGTGGACTCCAATCAAGTTGTAGAAACATCTCAAGGATGACCAATGGAAACAGCAAAGGGTCTGAATACATACCGTATGTAAATAAGAATTTGTTTTTAAATGACTTGCCTAGTTAAATAAAGGTTAAATCAAATAAATACAAAATAAGGTATCATTTTATTATTAATACATTTGCAAAAAAATCTAAAAAACACTTTTCGCTTTGTCATTATGGGGTATTGTGTGTAGTTTGATGAGGATATATTCCTTTTTTTATCCATTTTAGAATAAGGCTGTAATGTAACAAAATGTGGAAAAGGACAAGGGGTCTGAATACTTTCCAAATGCACTGTATGTGATGCTATGAAGGTGAAGTAAACATTGGACATTTACATCGCCAATAACGTTATTACACTCCCTTATTCACCCACACTTTACATGGCGACAGAAGTGGTGAAACAGCACAGGGACTGCACCGCATCGACCAACTCGTTTTCAAGGAAAATATCGCAGACAGCTAAATAAAGTTTGAAAAGGAATGGCGTATATACTACCAAGTATATTCATTTCTGTATTACGATTTGCTCAATCACCAAGTCTTGAAAATGGCTCCCCAGTAACAGTTATGATGGCCAAATCAAATGGCTAGTCACATGATTTCTCATTACTAGTCTAGCAGGGGTTATCAGAAAGCTGTTCTGGATTTACATGTCAACCAATTTGAATATTTCTGACCCTGCATCTCTAACAGAATGCAGAAATACATTCTCATGCATTGCCATTAGATTGAATTCCTCTCTGAAGCTTTCACAATAAAGCCTCATGTTACTTTGATTTATCCTGGTGAAATGTCCTAAGGAGGGAAGAGCCTTTAAATATTTATGTGCAGAAAAGGAAACATGTTCAATAGGAAAATGTGAATAATTGACGATGCCCTATGACAAACTCAAAACAAGAGTGAAACATGGCTTATGCTTCATGAATCGGATAGAAGAGATACGGATATAAGCTAGAGATACAGGATGACACAGGGTAAAATAATAATTGTCAGAGAGTTGACAAGGTGTGTTCTCAAGACTTTTCACCAGGAGATGCTCCATCGCTTCTTGAAAAGCGGGGAAACCCTGGGTAGCCTAAACTGAACATAGAAACTACCTCCCTCGGTCCAGTAACATGTCTAGCAAACCCATTGCTCCCAAAGGTGACAGAGTACAAAGTGGCTGAATGCTAGAGATGTATCCTTTTTATCAGAGGGGCTTTTGATAATGAATTCAGTTTTAAGCAGGCCTGAGATGAGGTTCCTTAGATGTCTATGGCGGTGAGATGTGAGATCAGTTGATATATTTTGGATTGGCTTTCAGACCCCAGCTCCACTTGTCCTCCAGAGATGGATTGCCACTTTACTCAGAACAGGGACGACACAGAAGTGTTTAGTCCTTGCTGATGACAGTATAAGGACTTGCATTAATAGTTACCTAGAGCAAACTGCCTTGAACTGATTCAATAAGTGATGCAATGAAAATACAAGCACTTGCCACTTGTCACTTCGAACTTTGCAGAACGAAACAATTTGTCTAGCATTCCTGGAATGATGAAATTCCTGGAGCCACCAAACCTCATATTCTTCTTGGGCAGCAGATGTCTGGTTTGAACTCAAGTTCCAATGCCGATCACCATAAAAAAAAAAGCCATTCTATACACAGGAATGACAGGGATATTTATGAGTTATTGTCCTATTATCTACAGCAGGCGTTATTAATAATGAAATGCTTGCGTTTGCGGTGCAGTAGTTAATGTTATTTGGTTGAGCATCCCATCATTAAATAAGATAGATACAGTATAATATATATGTAATGGGTATCATGCTTCTATAGAGATGGTATAGGGTTTGTCAGAATGTGTAGAATGGAGGCTTGCCTTAGGAGCTTGTCTTCATTATCAGCATATTCATTATTAGCATGTCACAGCTGCTCTTAGCCAAAATATGCCTTCCACTGAATCATCAGGGGCAGTATAACACATCCATTATGTGCTATTTTGTAGATATTTTGTTATCTGACATTTCCCTCATCCTGCAATTCAATTATTCTTATGAATGACGACACCCAGGAAAGGTAATGTACTGATGTTCCACTAGACCTATCAATATTCACAGAAATGTAGAATGTACAGTAAATTCCTTAAATATGTTCTCTAATGTGTTGTATACATAAATTCATTCAAATTGATTTAAGCTTGAAAAGGAGTGATTATCATTTTGCCCACTCTCCCTCTCCCTTCCGCCTCTCTTTCTATATCCTCTTGCAAGTTAGCTGCAAACCGTTTATTAACATCAGTGAGCAAACAAACGTCACAGCGCTTTGATTTTAGCCACGGTCAGTAGCTGGTGCTGTGGTTTGTAGCCTATTATTCTGTAGCGGCTTCAAAGGAGCTGAGCAGTGTGACAAATGCGGGCCATAAACCTCCAGCAGCTTGGCAGGACGGCCGGTGGACGCTGGCCAAGATCAGACCAGAGAAATAGCTTACTGAGGAGGAGGAAGAATCCTCTGGTGGCTGCTAGACCTTACCCCAAAACACACCCCAACGTGAACACACAAGTCTAGGTAGAGCTCATCAAGGCAAAACATGGCACAGTATGTTCTGTACATTCTGGCTGATTACCTGCATGGCTGATAACCATCCTGGCTGATAACCATGCTGCTATATACAGAATACAGCTGCTAACGCCATTGTTTAACCTACAAAGAGGGGATTGTTTCATTGATTCAAGTCAAAGGCAAGTTCATTTACGCTCTGCATTGATTCAGTATCTCCCTCAAGGTCAATTTAGGATTAAATCCAGTTTCCTTTGATTCCACCACTGAGTAGAATGTCACCTGACTGGAGAAATTGCTTCAGTGCTGAGCTTGCTCTACTTTGTTCTCAATCCCATTGAGTGTTGGTGCGCGTGTATGTGAGTGTGCACGGTGTGTGCACAGAATGTTTTGGCATGGTGCACGAGAGAGTAAGTGTGCACATTTGAATGATCACTAATTAGCGGTGTATTTGTGTTGCCATGGCAGTCTTCTGGAGGTTGACTCTCTTCCCCCTTCTGTTTCCCCACTAATATGGTTCTCCCCTGGGACTTCTTCTGTACCAAACAAAAATGTAATCACAACATGCAACAATTTCAAAGATTTTACTGAGTGATAATTCATATGAGGAAATCAGTCAATTGAAATAAATTAATTAGGGCCTCATCTATAGATTTCATATGACTGGGAATACAGATATGCGTCTATTGGTCAAAGATAAAAAAGTATTTAAAAAAGTAAGGGTGTGGATCAGAAAACCAGTCAGTATCTGATATGATCACCATTTGCCTCATGCAGCACGACACATCTCCTTTGCATAGAGTTGATCAGGCTGCTGATTGTGGCCTGTGGAATGTTGTGGCACTACAACGGGCCTCAGGATCTCGTTACAGTATCTCTGTGCATTCGAATTGCCATCGATAAAATGAAATTGTGTTTGTTGTCCATAGATGGTGCCAGCCCATACCATAACCCCACCGCCACCATGGGGCACTCTGTTCACAATGTTGTCATCAGCATACCGCTCGTCCACACACCGCCATACACGTGGTATGCGGTTGTGAGGCCGGTTGGACGTTACTGCCAAATTCTCTAAAACAACATTGGAGGCTGGTTATGGTAGAGAAATGAACATTAAATTCTCTGGCAACAGTTCTGGTGGACCTTCCTGCAGTCAGTATGCCAATTGCATGCTCCCTCAACACTTGAGACATCTGTGGCATTGTGTTGTGTGTCAAAACTGCACATTTTTGAGTGGCCTTTTATTGTCCCCAGCACAAGGTTCACCTGTGTATTGTTCATGTTGTTTAATTAGCTTCTTGATATGCCACACCTGTCAGGTGTATGGATTATCTTGGAAAAAGGAGAAATGCTCTCTAACAGGGATGTAAACAAATTTGTGCACAACATTTTTGAGAAATACGGGTTTTGTGCATATGGAAAATGTCTGGGATCTTTTATTTCAGCTCATGAAACATGGGACCAACACTTTACATGTTGCGCTTATATTTTTGTTCAATGTATTTTAATTCTGTATTCCCATTCTCCCTGTTTCCCCATCATTTCCCCCTATTGATTCTCAATAGCTCAGGGTATGTTATTACACATGTTCTCAATGTGTAATAACATACCCTGAGCTATTGAGAATCATCGTGAAATGTGTTTGGTACCAATCATTTAAAAGTTTTATTTCAATCATGCCGATTCAATTGCTGTTATCACAAAGATACATGCATTCCATGAACTGAATGTGCATGTGCCTGAGTGCATGCATGCTTGTTTGTGTGAGTGTAGGTGCAAAACAGAGGAGGCTGGTGAGGGGAGGACGGCTCATAATAATGAATGGAATGATGCTACAGTATCAAACACATGGAAGGGGTTTGATGTGTTAGATACCTTTCCATTTTTTCCATTCCAGCCATTACTATGAGCCCGTCCTCCCCACTTGATGTGCGACCAGCCACCACTGCTGCATATACATCTTTGGGTGTGTGTTCATATACATTATGTGAGTCATCTGAGGAAGAGAAGGGCCATCTTGTGTCCCGCATGAGATATTGATTCCAGTATTATTTAGCCTTTTTTCCTCTCAGCAGTTTAGCAGAGCCCTCCATGCGTAGGCTCTGATTATCTAGGTGCAGAGCGTTTGGCTGCTGTTATTTTTAGCTTTTAAGATCCGTTTGAGCTGTGCATGCTGTGGGGGCCTGATTTTCTGGCACAGGGCTCCTTTCCTTCATCTCTACCACACATCTCCCTTTCTGTCAGCCAAAACCCATTAAGACAGTCCTGATCAGAAAACTGGGTTGATAAGTGCATATTATTTCTTAATTGTTATTTCTGCAAGACATTTTTTAAATCAGTGTGTTGAGCTGATTCAAAAGTATGTTAAACGGTTGGTATATCTGCGAGCAGTCTGGACCTCATATACACACCCATTCTACTCTCTTGGTGTCACTGAAATGGCTGATGTAAAATTTCACAGAAGGGCAATGCAACCTTGATGGAACTCCCCAATCTACGACAAAGAGAGAGACACACACCAAATGCTTAAGTGCAATGCTCTGCTACACAGTAGGGCTCCGGGCCCTGCCCTTGGGAAGTCTGTTACATGGCTTTACTCTCTAATCATGACATGGAACAACCCGCTCAGAGTGTGCCAGGGTACTCTCACAGAGTGCAACGTTAGGCTATCAACACTTCCCCTTTCTGTCCCCTCCATGCTTATTACGGTTGCAGACGTCTCAGAGAGACACACTCTCTGGTTGTGACAGGCCTCAGCCCTGTGGCTCTCTGCTCCATGGCAGAGTTGCGGTGGGGGGGTTATGGGAGAGTGACTCTACACAGCCACTGAGAGGAGAGGCGGAGTCATCCATCTACACCGGACACTATATCGCTTCATTGTCTCTTCCACAGCCTACTCAATGCATCTACATTTATATTGGCCCTGCTTCGAGAAATAGATTGAAGGTGATGTATAGTGGATGTGTGCTGTAGGGTAGGATAGGAAGAAGTATGGTCAGCTTTCTGCATTGAGGAACGCGGGGCCAGTCCGACGTGCTTGGTTTACGCTGAGATGAACGTCGGTGATGAAGCTGTCAGAGGCCTGTCCGCCACCTGTCAATAGTGAATGATGCCTCTCTGTTTCTCTAGATTAGGAGCGGGCATACAGGCAGACCTTAGGCTCTGTTCAATCAGATCCGCTTTTGTCGATTTTTCAATTTGAGCGTAATTATTTCTATATAGCCTACACTTTCTCGTTCTGAACTTCTAACACCAGTGGGATGGGTGTGGCTTCCTGACAATAATCACAAGAGCAGCTGCTCACCGAATTAACGTCTCCAACGCAGTTCCACCTCCTACACCACCAAAACATCAGCTATGCGGCTGTCGGCTATCGCCTGTTAACGCTTGATCTGATTGAATCTAGGCCTTAGTGGAGGACACTGAGACAAGGAGTCAAGGCGGCAGTTTAGTCTGAAGTACTGTACCTCTATCTTTCACCAATATACTAGGGCTGTACTTGGCAGTTGTCTCATATTTCACAATGTATTATTTTTTTATGCGTAATCACAAGTAAGATATTGCTGACCCTGTTTTAGAGTCAGGTCAAGGTAGCTGTGGGCTAATTGTGGTGTGATCTCAGCACGTGTGAAGACAGCTCTGCCTATTGAGACCCACAGAGGAGGTGTTATAATACCCACAAAACCTAGCGGTCAAACAGGGAAATGGTTCCAATTGTTTTTCTTGAAAAAGAAAAGTAGAGTCTCACACTCTAGAAGCTCAGATGCAATAATTTAATAACCGAATAACCAACGTTTCGACAGACAAGCTGTCTTCATCAGGGTATAATTGTTTTTCTAACATTTATTTTTCCCATAGGAGATTTTAGAAACACTTCAAATAAGGGCTGTTTCGGGTAGGCTTACCCTGGCGTGACGTTTTGATAAACATGTAAATCTCTCTCGGACAAGTTTACTTTTATCAATATATTCGGCTCTATTTACTCTAGACTCGAAAAGGATAATTAGCATCAAAGTAGACATCATGTAAAACTACAAGTCACTGCAAGCTCCTGCACATCCTCTCTAGCTGACACCTTTGCTAACAGGTATTGTGTCAATTTAAAACTTGCACAAGAGAGTTCACAGAATTGTCAATTTAAAGAATAGTTGCCAATTTGTTCTTTACTACATTTACCAAACATTAGATAGTTAATCCACATTCTTGGACATATACCTTTTTTCACATTTGATAGCGCCTTGTTAACAATTGATATTATGCTTGCGAAGAGTGGTATTGTACAGGCGAGCTGTCTAAAATATAAGTGAGAGCATTGCAGGCAAGTGACAGAGCAATAGCAATGGTGTCATGGCAGATGTGAATTACAACCCTGGCACTCTCTGCTGTTATGTGCTATTAAAGTGCATCAGAGCGCACACAAAGGTTACATACTACACACTGCTGTTCTATTCAAAATGGTTGCTGTGCAGATAAAGTACTGCTGAGAGAGATGGAGAGCATCCATCTCCATAGATCTAATTATTTTGTGTGCTATGTGTGTGTGCGTGTGTGCCTCAATTTGATATGTTTAAGTTGTTGGCTGTTCTTTTCAGAGGGTGGTGTTTCATACATTGGAAGGGAAACGCGGAAGGAGCAACGATAGAGGAAAGGGACCTTGTTGGCCTCACCCTTCTACTGGACATGGATGACGCATCCCTCGCATTATAGACAACTGCCATTAATGCACAGGCTTGGGTCTCTATGGGATTAATGGGATTTAGACTCTTTGCCCTCTTTATCTCTCTGCCTCTCTCTCTCTCTCTCTCTCTCTCTCTCTCTCTCTCTCTCTCTCTCTCTCTCTCTCTCTCTCTCTCTCTCTCTATATATATATATATCTTTCTCTCACTCTCTTTCTCTATCTCTCTCTGTCAACACACAGGATTGCGTCAGAAATTCTACTCATTCTCTCAAAGCTAAATCCACATAATGGTATTGGGAGTTTATCAGTCTCTAAACTCCCTCCCCTATAACATCTGTCACTCTGTCACGGAACTCTGTCCCCCCTTCTGTCAATCATCCCCCTTTCCCAGAGTAGTGGTACTCTCTCTACCACTCTGTCAGTAAGTAAGATGGGCTTCCACAGTCTCTGTGTAGTTGACGTGCCTCCCTCTCTACTCTAGTCTATCACTGAATAGTGGGTTTCTCTACCTTACCTTAACTGTTCTATTCTAAACTGTCACTGTGCAGTGGACTTTGTAATGGACTTCTCTCCCCACTGTCCCTCTGGGTACTGGATTTTTCTCCTCTGACATTAGAATTCAGGGCAAATGCCATCCACTTCTGGAACCTTCTCACCCTCATTAATGCGGCCGGACCTTCAGGCGTCCAGATCTAAACACATATTAACCTTTAGCGAAATGCGTTCTTCCAAGCCTCTAATTTGCTGCGCTTTTCCGCATCCATTCAGCGCCAGATATAATTATTTTGGGATTTTGGGCGGTGTGATGTATGGCCCTGCATACAGGCCTAGCCGCGGCAGTTATTGCTCCTTTGTGACAGAGAGGAAAAAAACTGCTCAGGTTGTGCCCATATTTCAGGACCAACACATTAATAAATAATGAGTTTACAATGATATATGGGTGTACAGGTGTGCATAATGGGAAGGCTCTCATTGGGTTTAGGATGTGGGTTAGCGTGTGTTTTTGTCTGGGTTTGTGCTCATAAACCACTCTAATTACTATGTAAATGTTATAAAGACTTTATATTTATTGTTGCTATGTTGTAAATTACACTTGTTGTACCGTCCAAATTGCTTACACAGTATTTTCCCTCTTTAACTGACTGGAGATCAGTGGGCCTATCTGCATCTCCGTCCTCCATTTTGAGGATATTGTGTGCCATGTGGCTGGACCTGTTCACACAGACAGCTAATATTTGCCTTTGATCCCTGCAGGACATCTTGCAGTTCTGATGCATGGTGTGCATCACCCATTCTAATGGGCCTGCTCCAACTAGGCAACTATCACATAATGTAGATATTTTTACTGAAGTCTTTAAAATAAAGATATATATATAAACTAGGCAAGCCAGTTAAGAACACATTTTTATTTACAATGACAGCCTAGGAACAGTGGGGCAGAATGACAGATTTTTACCTTGTCAGCTTGGGGATTTGGGCCAGCAACCTTTCAGTTACTGGCAACCTTTCAGTTACTGGCCCAATGCTCTAACCACTAGGCTACCTGCTGCACTTAAGTGTTGACTGGCTTTGGTTATGTGTCTTTGCTACAAAGAATACCCTACATCCAATTTTAGTGAGGTCCTATCTAGATCAGCAACAGTTACAGACAATAACATGAAGAGGCCCTTTAGTCAAAGATGAGATTGGGGACTTTATGTTGCCTAGATGTTGTTCTAAGGAATGTATACAACATCTTAAAATAAAATAGTTTCAGTAGATATAAGGTTATGCTATGGATCTAGGTAATAAGTTCCAAGTTCTGCTTAGTAAGGATGTTTGGTCCTGGATGTGAACGAATGTTACTTGTGTACTGTGAACCAGCTCCCCTCCTGGGCTTTCTGCTAGGAGATAAATTAGTTTCAATCCCTGAGTCATTGTTTACACTGGCATTATTCCAACTCAGTCCTGATTGAGTAGAAGAAATTAGGAACCTGCCTTAAATCCCTTCAAGATATATTGGGAAGACTTTAGCGATGGACACTGTTTAAACTACTAAAACCGTGTTTTACGACAGTAAATTCTCCAACTCTTGGAGACACTAGTGGCTGTTCTCACTGTAAATTGTTATGTTTTCAACAACCGATATGAAGGATTTCAAGGTATTTTTGATACAGTGCATTTGTCGCCCATACTCTGCTCCCAGTAGTACATGCCTGAGTTGTAGCTAAATTGCTCTATCCAAGCTGTCTTGACCACTGTTTTCTGGGATGGACTGTGGAGATTGAACTGTCAGACTGGACAGTAATGGACTAAAATCCTCCAGAGGAGAGCCCCCCTACCTTCTCTCCTCTCACGTGCCAGGTTATATTGACCCTACCTCGGGCGTGGCTGTGCTTCTATACAATCCTTATTTGTGAGTGTTTTTCCGCATGGCAGTGGAAGGGTCCGGGCCATGGTGTGATGGATGGCAGGACGGATGCCGGTTCCTCACTCCTGGGCCCAGCTTTACCGGTAATGGGTTGCAACACGATAGCAGTATAACCTGAGGACAACCCGGGGGAAAAAGGAAGCCCAGGCTATTCCTCCAAAGCCCAAATCTGACAGAATAAAGCACAGAGGTTTTCTGAAACGTGAAGGTGATTTACAATCTCGCAGTGAGGGAAAGGAATTATGGACCATTTCCAGGTACCTATAGTGTTTCTTTCTTCAATTGTTCAAACAAAGATGCACGTACTTGCTTTCACAGTATCACGATCCTCAGTCAATTGTATTGTCCCATGATGACCTAAAACTTCCTCATACCCCTTAGTATTTATATTATTAGCCTATAGGGAGATGGCAGTGGGCATTACAATTCATGGTCCTCATGGACCGAGGACACTGCAGATTTACATAAGAGTGTGCTTGACAGTTTAATTGCATAATGAGTAGAATAACAAATGTCATGAAAACCACTTAGCATGGAGATAATGCATTTCCGTTGACCTATCAACCTTTCCTACTATTGGTTGTATGAGTTTTACTGCTTCATTCAAACTGCCTCTTATGTGTTCTGGATCATGTATCCCTTCACTATTGGGTACAGGTTAGGGAGATGGGAGGAGCTGTATTTTTATGCCACTTGAACAGGAAGGCATAGAGGAAGGAGAAATAGACAAGTGAAAAGGAAGTATTGACGTGCTGAAAGTTCAGCCAGTTAACACACAGCTTAAAACCCATACATACCCCACAAGACAAGCAATCAGGGGTCTCTTCACAGTTCCCAAGTCCAGAACAGAGGCTGGGAGACGCACAGTACTGTATAGAGCAGGGGTATTCAACTATTACCCTGTGAGGTCCGGAGCCTGCTGGTTTTCTGTTCTACCTGATAATTAATTGCACCCACCTGGTTTCCCAGGTCTAAATCAGTATCTAATTAGAGGGAAACAATGAAAAAACGCAGTGGAACTGGCTTCAAGGTCCAGAGTTGAGTTTGAGTGGTCTAGAGTAAACACTACATGGAATTCTCTTCCATCTTTAGTCGTGGTGTTCTTTGGTCGTTCATCTCTTAATTTCAAATCAAATCAAATTTTATTTGTCACATACACATGGTTAGCAGATGTTAATGCGAGTGTAGCGAAATGCTTGCGAGTGTAGCGAAAAGCTTGGATGTGGGTTGCTGTTCCTGTCCATTAGAGTTCTGTATTTTGTCATGTTCTATGTTTTTGTGGAGCCCAGGAGGAGTAGCTGCTGCTTCTTTAACAGCTAATATTGATCCTAATAAAAATCATCAATCATAAATCATAAAGGCTTGATAAGGAGCACTAGAGGAGTATACACAAAATAGGTTGAAGAGGATTCGGTGGTAGATTGGGTAACAATGGCAGACTGATCGGTGTAGGGTTAACTTGAGACTGATTGGTCTCTTACTGTGTACCAGCGCCTCACTGTGGGATCTCATATTGTTCCTGTGTGTGAGAGGAGATGACTGTGTCTGTGTTAGTGTTTTTCACAGCATCTGATTGGGTCTATCCAATTTGACACCAGCAGGCTGAATGAAATACCGTTGTCCAGCACTTTATCATGAGCTGTAATAATATTTAACGTACAGCAGAAAGCCTACTATGGGGGTTTGTTGGACTCTATATACAGTGAGGGAAAAAAGTATTTGATCCCCTGCTGATTTTGTATGTTTGCCCCCTGACAAAGAAATGATCAGTCTATAATTTTAATGGTAGGTTTATTTGAACAGTGAGAGACAGAATAACAAAAAAATCCTGAAAAACGCATGTGAAAAATGTTATGAATGGAACTGCATTTTAATGAGGGAAATGAATATTTGAACCCTCTGCAAAACATGACTTAGTACTTGGTGGCAAAACCCTTGTTGGCAATCACAGAGGTCAGACGTTTCTTGCAGTTGGCCACCAGGTTAGCACACATCTCAGGAGGGATTTTGTCCCACTCCTCTTTGCAGATCTTCTCCAAGTCATTAAGGTTTCGAGGCTGACGTTTGGCAACTCGAACCTTCAGCTTCCTCCACAGATTTTCTATGGGATTAAGGTCTGGAGACTGGCTAGGCCACTCCAGGACCTTAATGTGCTTCTTCTTGAGCCACTCCTTTGTTGCCTTGGCCGTGTGTTTTGGGTCATTGTCATGCTGGAATACCCATCCACGACCCATTTTCAATGCCCTGGCTGAGGGAAGGATGTTCTCACCCACGATTTGACGGTACATGGCCCCGTCCATCGTCCCTTTGATGCAGTGAAGTTGTCCTGTCCCCTTAGAAGAAAAACACCCCCAAAGCATAATGTTTCCACCTCCATGTTTGACGGTGGGCATGGTGTTCTTGGGGTCATAGGCAGCATTCCTCCTGCTCCAAACACGGTGAGTTGAGTTGATGCCAAAGAGCTCCATTTTGGTCTCATATGACCACAACACTTTCACCCAGATGTCCTCTGAATCATTCAGATGTTCATTGGCAAACTTCAGACGGGCATGTATATGTGCTTTCTTGAGCAGGGGGACCTTGCGGGCGCTGCAGGATTTCAGTCCTTCACGACGTAGTGTATTACCAATTGTTTTCTTGGGGACTGGTGGAGAGTTTGGAATCTGATTGATTGATTGCTTCTGTGGACAGGTGTCTTTTATACAGGTAACAAACTGAGATTAGGAGAACTCCCTTTAAGAGTGTGCTCCTAATCTCAGCCTGTTACCTGTATAAAAGACACCTGGGAGCCAGAAATCTTTCTGATTGAGAGGGGGTAAAATACTTATTTCCCTCATTAAAATGCAATTCCATTTCTAACATTTTTCACATGCGTTTTTCTGGATTTTTTTGTTGTTATTCTGTCTCTCACTGTTCAAATAAACCTACCATTAAAATTATAGACTGATCATTTCTTTGTCAGTCGGCAAACGTACAAAATCAGCAGGGGATCAAATACTTTTTTCCCTCACTGTATAGTATAGCATATCCATGACGGCTATCTCTAACCCTAGCTTAGATGGCTATCTCTAACCCTAGCTTTGAGCAAAGGGGTTTCTAGGTTTTCTTTTCCTATAGAGTGATAGAAAAGAGGACTATGGACAACCAACACATTCAATATTTAGCTAGACTTGTGCATGCACATATGCACATGCACCCATACACAATACCCAAACCATTGTGGACACTGATGTCGTATTGAATGTGCCATTTTGTATTTTCAATGAACTGAATGTCTGATAGTTGTTGTTGCATAAGCAGTGGAGTGGAAGACAGGGGATTGTCCATGCAGGTAGCTATATCTATACATGTAGGATCTTAGTTTTATCACCCTGTTGTTGCAGGAAAGTAGTGTATTCGAGGTTTAAAGTAAGAAAGTGTCAGACTTGATTTGCCCTAAATAAAATTTAGCAACCCCTACAAAAATGTCCATTAATTATGATCTACAAAATAATGAACATTACCTGTTTTCCGACTGTGAGAAACTGGTCAAATTAAGATCCTACAGTTCAGATCCAATCATTGGGCTAGTTTGAGGGCAGGAAAATGGGAAAATTGGAAAATGGAAGCAGCAGGGCAACAAACAAGCTATTAACGCCACGATTACTCTTCATCACAAAGACGCCTTCTGTCAAAATGTTCTATATTCTTTGATGTCAATTGTCATGTTTCTCCCAGTTCTACAGCCCCTCTATCAGGAGGGACTAATAGTTTTTTCTCAAATTGTCAAATCATTACAGCCAACAGACATTGTGTGCCTGAATCAGCTCTCTTTTGTTGACTCATTCTATTTTAAGACATGTGTCACGTTGTATAAATGATTGGAGACAGGCACAGGAATACATAATAGGGGGTTTTAATACTCCATCAAAAAATACAACATGCCATGAAAAGGCACGGGGACGAAACCCAAAACAAACACGTATACAAAAACACAGGGATGTAACCCAAACAAAAGAGCGAGGTTAAACCTCTAATAAATATACGGGACGAGACCCGCAATAACAATACACAGGGCGAGATCCGTAATAACAAATGCACAACTATACACGGGACGAGACCCGTAATAACAAGTGCACAATACACGCAGCATGAAAGCTGAAATAACAAAGCACAGCTCTCACAAGACCAACCTACATGGGAACAATAACCCGACAAGGACAATGGGGAACAGAGGGCACATATATAACATACTAATAAGGGGGAATGGGAACAAGGTGTGTGTAATGAGACAAGGCAGTCTGGGGTGTGTGGTAATGAATCCAGTTCAGTGACGCCTAGAAGGCCGGTGACTTAGACCTCCGGAGCTGGTGCACGGAATGAGCACCAGTACCGGGGGAATGAGCAGCAGTACCGGGGAATGAGCAGCAGTACTGGGGGAATGAGCAGCAGTACCGGGGGAATGAGCAGCAGTACCGGGGAATGAGAAGCAGTACCGGGGGAATGAGCAGCAGTACCGGGGAATGAGAAGCAGTACTGGGGGAATGAGCAGCAGTACCGGGGAATGAGCAGCAGTACCGGGGAATGAGCAGCAGTACCGGGGAATGAGCAGCAGTACCGGGGAATGAGCAGCAGTACCGGGGAATGAGCAGCAGTACCGGGGTGATGAGCAGCAGTACCGTGGAATGAGCAGCAGTACAGAGGGAATGAGCAGCAGTATCGAGGGAATGAGCAGCAGTATCGAGGGAATGAGCAGCAGTACCGGGGAATGAGCAGCAGTACCGGGGTGATGAGCAGCAGTACCGAGGGAATGAGCAGCAGTACCGAGGGAATGGGCAGCAGTACCGGGGGAATGGGCAGCAGTACCGGGGGAATGGGCAGCAGTACCGGGGGAATGAGCAGCAGTACCGGGGGAATCTGTGACAACAAGTTTTTTTGTTTGAGATTATCTTATAAAGCTACTGATGAATCAGGAATGTGCTGCTCTCTACAGGTACCCAAACACAGGTCCTCAAACCCTTCTCTCCATTATCCAGGACAACTGTGTCAGCTCTGCAATTAAAATCAAATCAAATCAAAGTGTATTTGTCACGTGCGCCAAATACAACAGGTGTAGACCTTACAGTGAAATGCTTACTTACAGGCTCTAACCAACAGTACAAAAAAGGTATTAGGTGAACATTAGTTAAGTAAAGAAATAAAAACAACAGTAAGAATACAGTGAAAAACAGTAGCGAGGCTATACACAGTAGCGAGGCTATAAAAGTAGCGAGGCTACATACAGACACCGTTTAGTCAGGCTGATTGAGGTAGTATGTGCATATGTACATGAATGTATAGTTAAAGTGACTATGCATATATGTTAAACAGAGAGTAGCAGCAGCGTTAAAGAGGGTTGGGGGGGAGCACACAATGCAAATAGTACGGGTAGCCAATTGATTACCTGTTCAGGAGTCTTATGGCTTGGGAGTAAAAACTGTTGAGAAGCCTTTTTGTCCTAGGTACTCCGGTACCGCTTGCCATGCGGTAGTAGAGAAAACAGTCTATGACTGGGGTGACTGGGGTCTTTGACACATTTTTCGGCCTTCCTCTGACACCGCTTGGTGTAGAGGTCCTGGATGGCAGGCAGCTTAGCCCCAGTGATGTACTGCGCCGCACCCCTGTGGGGCTCCAGTGTTGAGGATCAGCGTGGCAGATGTGTTGCTACCTACCCTCACCACCTGGGGAGGCCCGTCAGGAAGTCCAGGATCCAGTTGCAGAGGGAGGTGTTTAGTCCCAGGATCCTTAGCTTAGTGATGAGTGGGTACTATGGTGTTGAACGCTGAGCTGTAGTCAATGAATGGCATTCTCACATAAGTGTTCCTTTTGTCCAGGTGGGAAAGGGCAGTGTGGAGTGCAATAGAGATTGCATCATCTGTGGATCTTTTTGGGCGGTATGCAAATTGGAGTGGGTATAGGGTTTCTGGCATAATGGTGTTGATGTGAGCCATTACCAACCTTTCAAAGCACTTCATGGCTACGGACGTGAGTGCTACTGGTCTGTAGTCATTTAGGCAGGTTGTCTTTGTGTTCTTGGGCACAGGGACTATGGTAGTCTGCTTGAAACATGTTGGTATTACAGACTCAATCAAGGACATGTTGAAAATGTCAGTGAAGACACCTGCCAGTTGGTCAGCACATGCCTGGAGCACACGTCCTGGTAATCCGTCTGGCCCCGCAGCCTTGTGTATGTTGACCTGTTGAAAGGTCTTGCTCACGTCGGCTACGGAGAGAGTGATCACACAGTCGTCCAGAACAGCTGATGCTCTCATGCATGCCTCAGTGTTGCTTGCCTCAAAGCGAGCATAGAAGTGATTTAGCTCGTCTGGTAGGCTCGTGTCACTGGGCAGCTCGCGGCTGTGCTTCCAGTTAGGACTAGAATCAAAGCTTAAACAATGATCATTAGAGATTTACCATTCAGAGTCTATGGAAAAGCACTTGTTTTATAGCCAATGTTTGTCTCATCTAACACTGCCAGCTTCAACCTAACAGAGCAGGACACACAATCCCTTTCTCCCCCTCTTGCACATAGTGAGATGACTGTGATAGGATCCATATTGAGACGTTTTTCCTGATTCTGCAGCAGCAGCAGCTGTAATTGTTTTAGCTGTGGTTATATATGTTGGGGGATGAGGTCAGAATGTACAGTGTGTGTATCATGCTCCGGCTTTCAATAACTGGGAAAAGATCCACATGGGGCAGCAGGTGAGCGTGTCGGAGAATGTGGTGATGAGGCTTGTGGAACCTCACGTTGGCAAGAGGACAAATGTCACCATGGACAATTTCTTCACTTCACTGTTATTGGCGATGCAAAGAAAACAAGTCTGGGCGGCACCATGAACAAAGTGAGACGGGAGCTCCCTCCATCTGCGCAGAATAAGGCACCTGCACAGCCGTTGTACTCCGCAATGGTGCTGAAGAATGACACGATGATGGGGACACAATAACAACCAGAGATTATTACACACAACAACCAAACAAAGAATTCAAACTATAACAAAAAGGGAATAAGCATAAGAGAAATGTTCATTTCTCAATACATGTATTTCTATTTCCTCCAAGTCATTCCATTGGCTGAGCAATTACCACATAAAATGCACAACACGGTTATTTCAAGATCAGGATGAAAAATACATTTAAATTGATTTAAAAATGTACAATGTGTGTCAAGCAAATGAAAGTTACGAAGATTTGTGTCAACTGTTAGGACAAGGGATAACAGCTAAGTTAAATCCAACTGATGCTCCTGGGTGAAGACGCACACAGTGTAAGCACGAGCTGACAATAATTGACTCTCTTTGACAATCAACGCATTCATTATAATGCCATTGTTGTTTTTGTGCTGTTTTTGTGCCGAGTTTCACTATTTATCAAGGCCACATGCCACTTCTAATGATGTTTAGGCTACTGATGTGTTCATCATTTGACCATGCCGCTTCTTGACCGTACGTCTTGGTGGTTGGGGTCTTCATTTAATTTTGTAATTAAAAAAATAAGCTGTTACCATGTTCCAACACAAATGTTCTCTGTTTCCTAGTTGTAACAAAGGCACCCGACAAATAACTTTATGAAAACACTTGAATTTGATCGTTTTTTACTTATGTTTTACATATAGCTTACAGTAAAATAAACAAATGAACATGATATTGTGTTATTTGAAATAAAATAGAAATCACATTCTAATATTACCCAAGGCCTTCATAAACACAACCAAATGATTATTATTGCGATAGCTTTTATATGAAATTTATTAATTACACTGTTAGAATGTGGCAGTCAGAAAAACTGCTCATTAGCCTGAAGGGGGGGTCCCTTGAGGCCCAGTGGTACCAGTGTCAATGCCTTCTCTACATGGGTGAATCAGTCAAGAATCACTCTGCAGTGGTGGCTGAGGCACATACTGTATGACGCATGTGAGCTTTGCCCTACGATCAGGTAAATCCAGGCTGGCTTAGTGTATGTGGCCACTTGTCTTCACTTTACCTCGTCTTATGGAAGACCCCTCAACAGATGTTTCTGTACAGCCCCTTCCTCCCCTGCACGCAACTCAGTACACACATGGTGTGTATGCACACACACACACACACACACACACACACACACACACACACACACACACACACACACACACACACACACACACACACACACACACACACACACACACACACACACACACAAACACACACACACAGAGGTTGTTGGGGACATGGGATACTCTAGTACAGACATCTATGACCAACTGATTCCAGGGACCATGGGGCAGAGCTACTGTACCGGAGCAGTAGTCTCATTACAAATCCTGCCATTGCACATCAAAGAACACACTCACTGTTCTAGAGAGAGCTTGGGGATGAGGGAAAATAATTGTGTGCAAATACGCTACACACACACACCCCTGGATGTTGACTGCACAAAATGTGTGTGTGTGGGGTGTGTGTCCGTGATTGCATGTATCTAGCCTATATGACTGCATTCAATGTAAGTATGCGGCGTGGGTGACCAAGGGATTACCAAAACTAATGATCCAGACAAGTTGAATGGGAATACCCCATTCTCCAGCATTCTCCAGTCTATCAACACATTAGTGTTCAACCAGGGCTCAGACACACCAATAGCGTTTGCTGGCCGAGAGTACTTAGCACCTCCGAACGTAATTAGTGAACCGAGTGTGCACCGATTTTACATGTAGATGTCAGCAGTCAGATGTCTACAGCAGGTGGTCCCTAAAACGACAGAAGAACACTATATCCACTTTCGGTGCGATGTGTGCGAGCCTTAAAAGCATCAGGAAGTTATCTCACATAGAGCAGTGGAGGTGGACCCTCTTGGGTCCCAGTACATTCCATCTCCAGCCTTACCCTCTGTCTCTCTGTGTAAACTCCTGCTGTCTGCTACTTTAGACCAAGACTGGCTCTGAGAGGGTCAGGCATTAGGTTAATGAAATACTCTTCCTGCTGCTGAAATGCTTAGATAATATTTTTTTTATTAGAGATGTTTTTAACAATTTTCCTGCTTATCAGCCATTCTGTTTTAAATGTCATCTCACATTTACTTTGGGCTCGCCCGGCAAGCAATTTTAAGTTTAGGGATCAGAAGCGTTTACATTTTGCTGCTAGCTGTCTGTGTATATTCGGTATGGGTTAATCTCTCGTGGGCAGATGTGACCGGTGTAGATTGCCTCTGTGCTGTGTTTAAATCGGCTTACATATAACCATAGGATCAGGGTTGGTGTTGATCTTTTATTCTCTGATATTGACAGGAAAAGCAAATGTTCTGCTGGCCTTTTACGCCAGTTCCTCTCTTCCACATGTCTACATTAGAAATGAACAACAATGTTCTTTCACATAACAATGCAATGCAAATGCAATGTACAGAATTACATGTCAATGTGCAGTATTACATGTCAATGTACAGTATTACATGTCAATGTGCAGTAGTATATGTCAATGTACAGTATTACATGTCAATGTGCAGTATTACATGTCAATGTACAGTATTACATGTCAATGTACAGTAGCCTATAGGCCTAGGCCAGCTTTGTCAATGACAGCCAGGTGTTACGTACAGCACAGTATGTGACGTGCACTTGCAAACACAGCTGACTGTAAAATATTGTCGAAATATATTAACAAACAAAAACACATGACATACAGGAAAAACGTTCAGAAAACAAATTCTGTTCTGCCCCTAAACAGTACCCCAACTTAGATTAACAACGAAAGGGGACATGAGTAGCCATGCTAGCACAATGACGACATATACAGTAACTAAAAAGGGCACTTACAACAACAAAAAGAATGTACACTAATATTAGGCATGGGAACTATTCTGATTTTGTGTAATTATATGATAGTAAATTGAACAGTTATATTCAATTAACATAAATGGTACCGGAGATCTGTACCAGGGGCACCGATAGCATCAGTTCCGGTGCTTGGATTTTTCATCACTGGTTATTAGAACATATCACGATTTCGTAGGTGTTGGCATCTTTCCAATTTCGGAAAGGGAGGGGACAATTTTAGGTTAATAAATTGACTGACATAGGTTCAATTACTTGAATTCCATTTACATAATTTTTTTGTGAGCCCAACGCGCCGTTTCTCTTGAGAGAAATTGAATCATTCACGAGAGAAGTCAAGAGAAATCTGAGAAATCAAGTCAAGAACTATGTGGGACACTGGGCTGAAGGGAGTGATAGTTTTCATTAAGCAAATTTTCAACCTAGTTCAGTGCAGAAATTTGGTAATAAATTACAATGACCATAATCCATTGCGTCAGTTGTTTCCAGCTCAGAGACTGGTCAGAGAGGAAGAGGTGAAGCGAGAGGTTTCACATAAGCACAAGGCATTTTTCATGTCTAATGTTTAATGACAGAGACTGGAATATGTTCAATGTTCACTATTGGAATGTCCTTTAAAAAGCTCTAAAATCATTGTAACGCCAGTATTTCATAATGCATTTCATGTTTAAAAAAATTATAGAAACCAGAATTCAAATAAATAAAAAATATATTTATAATCAAACCGAACCGATCGCTCAGCACTAATGAACCAAAAACTTAATCGAGCATCTGACCAATGACGCAAGCCATTAGTCCTGGGTTAACAAAAATTAGGTATGGGTATATAGTATGTGAGCTGGTTGACATTTATTGTGATGAGTCTTGACCTTGAGGAAGAACTATGCTGAAAATTCAAAATCGGCTATATTGTAGAAATTCATGAAAACAAAAATATGCTTTTTGATCTTAATTTAAGGTTAGGATTCGGCATTATGGTTAGTAGTGTGGTTAAGGTTAGGGTTAGAGTTGGGTTTAAAATCTGATTGTATGACTTTGTGGCTGTGCCAGCAAGTGACCATTCCAGAACAAGATTAATGACGATAATACGCTAACCTGCTGTATGTGCGTGTGTTAAACTTTTTTGGACATGGTATATTTTCTGGATGGAAGTCATTTGATGTTCTTAGTAAACCAGGGGTTTTGATGTATTTGGTCACAGTTTGGCATCGCAGGCCAATTCATCAATTCCTCCCGCACCCTCGGCAGGGAAGCACAACGCACAAATCTCTCCCCTTCCCCCAGGAAGTGGCGATGACGGCAGGGGCCTACGTCCAAATGCCGAGATTTATGGGGCGTAAAACATCTTGGGCGAACTACACATCATCTCCATTGGGTTTGGGCAGGGGGCAGGAACGTGGCACTCAGGCAGCTACTGACATGTCAGATTCCCCTTTAGAGGCTGGAGTCTGTGTTTAGTGACTGATAGTCAGCTTAGCTGCTCAGGTGCTTGCGCTCTTACCAGTGTCTGTTTGTGTAGGGGTGTCTGACTGGGACTCAAGAACAATGTGGCTGCTAAGTAGTTTGTGTGTGCATCAGTAAACTTGAAATAAGCCATCATTCTGTATTGCCTGAAGTACTGGAGGACAAATTCAAAAAGGGTTTGGGTGGGTTTTCTTTCTCATTTTGAGAGTTCAACCTCTGTGTCTCCCTATCATCAACACCCATGTCCATGCATGCAGCCTTCTAAAGAAGAGCAAGCCTCTTTCTGAGGGCTCTGTCAGAGGGAAAAGGAGTCACCTTGATTGTATTACTAGTTTCTCGCACACAGTTGTAATTACACTCTTTACTTACAGTAATTGTTTTTTTGGCTTTCAAATTTGGGAGAAAAATACAGAAATAAAAATGTTGGGAAAGCATGCCAAATTATGTTTGGTGTGTTTTTTCTCAGAGCAGAGATTTATAGTAACTAACAAAAAAACGTACACTAAATGCAGGGCCTTAAACAGACGCTTGTCCCTTTTAATAGCCAAGCAACAGCACACATTTCAGAAAATAAACGTCTGTTTCAAATAAACACGGGGTCTAAATGAATTGTTAACGAGGTTACCGTGAATTACCATTAATTGTTTATGAGGTTTAATGTTTGATTTGTAACATTAAATAATTCAGTAACGACTCAAAAAATTATGGCAATCATCTGTTTTTATCGCCAGTAAGAAACTGCTAGCCATTGGAAGCTAACAGCTGAGCACTGCTAGCTAACTGGCAAGCACAAAAACAGTCAACAACTTTGGGAGTACAGACCCCCCAGAAACCGTGGCAAAATACACAGTAAAAGAGAGAATAATTATTCTGTCAAGGAAGTTTATTTTTATTTTTTATAGAGGCATACTTAGACAAACGAAACGTGACAGTGTGTAAATGATAACACAGTGCAGGAAATGAGGAAATTGATTCAAATGCTGTTAGTGAATGCTGGAATTAAACAATAAACTATGCAAATGAGCCAAAGATGTGTGTATTAAGGAAATAGATGCCTAGCTCCAATAGAAGCATGTCTCTAATACATTCCTGTTGTTTTCAGTGATTTAAGCAACTAGCTATTAATTGAACCAAATCAAATCCAAGTCGAATTTTATTTGTTGCATGCGCCGAATATAACAGATGTAGACATTACTGTGAAATTCTTCCTTACAAGCCATTAACCAACAATAACAAAAGTTTATCTCAATACTTTGTTATATACCCTTTGTTGGCAATGACAGAGGTCAAATGTTTTCTGTAAGTCTTCACAAGGTTTTCACACACTGTTGCTGGTATTTTGGCCCATTCCTCCATGCAGATCTCCTCTAAAGCAGTGATGTTTTGGGGCTGTCGCTGGGCAACACGGACTTTCAACTCCCTCCAAAGATTTTCTATGGGGTTGAGATCTGGAGACTGGCTAGGCTACTCCAGGACCTTGAAATGCTTCTTACGAAGCCACTCCTTCGTTGCCCGGGCGGTGTGTTTGGGATCATTGTCATGCTGAAAGACCCAGCCACGTTTCATCTTCAATGCCCTTGCTGATGGAAGGAGGTTTTCACTCAAAATCTCACGATACATGGCCCCATTCATTCTTTCCTTTACACGGATCAGTCGTCCTGGTCCCTTTGCAGAAAAACAGCCCCAAAGCATGATGTTTCCACCCCCATGCTTCACAGTAGGTATGGTGTTCTTTGGATGCAACTCAGCATTCTTTGTCTTCCAAACACGACGAGTTGAGTTTTTACCAAAAAGTTCTATTTTGGTTTCATCTGACCATATGACATTCTCCCAATCCTCATCTGGATCATCCAAATGCTCTCTAGCAAACTTCAGACGGGCCTGAACATGTACTGGCTTAAGCAGGGGGACAAGTCTGGCACTGCAGGATTTGAGTCCCTGGCGGCGTAGTGTGTTACTGATGGTAGGCTTTGTTACTTTGGTCCCAGCTCTCTGCAGGTCATTCACTAGGTCCCCCCGTGTGGTTCTGGGATTTTTGCTCACCGTTCTTGTGATCATTTTGACCCCACGGGGTGAGATCTTGCGTGGAGCCCCAGATCGAGGAAGATTATCAGTGGTCTTGTATGTCTTCCATTTCCTAATAATTGCTCCCACAGTTGATTTCTTCAAACCAAGCTGCTTACCTATTGCAGATTCAGTCTTCCCAACCTGGTGCAGGTCTACAATTTTGTTTCTGGTGTCCTTTGACAGCTCTTTGGTCTTGGCCATAGTGGAGTTTGGAGTGTGACTGTTTGAGATTGTGGACAGGTGTCTTTTATACTGATAACAAGTTCAAACAGGTGCCATTAATACAGATAACGAGTGGAGGACAGAGGAGCCTCTTAAAGAAGAAGTTACAGGTCTGTGAGAGCCAGAAATCTTGCTTGTTTGTATGTGACCAAATATTTATTTTCCACCATAATTTGCAAATAAATTCATTAAAAATCCTACAATGTGATTTTCTGGATTTTTTTTCCTCATTTTGTCTGTCATAGTTGAAGTGTACCTATGATGAAAATTACAGGCCTCTCTCATCTTTTTAAGTGAGAGAACTTGCACAATTGGTGGCTGACTAAATACTTTTTTGCCCCACTGTATTTGTAAATATTATTTTAAAGTAGCACAATAAAATAACAATAATGAGGCTATATATAGTGGGTCCCGGTACCAAGTCAATGTTTGTGGGTACAGGTTAGTCGAGGTAATTTGTAGATAAGTGTAAAGTGACTATGTATAGATAATAAACAGCGAGTAGCAGCAGTGTAAAAACAATGTAAATAGTCCTTGTAGCCATTTGATTAATTGTTTAGTAGTCTTATGGCTTGGGGTAGAAGCTGTTAAGGAGCCTTTTGGACCTAGACTTGGCACTCTGGTACCGCTTGCCGTGCGGCAGCAGAGAGAACAGTCTATGACTTGGGTAATTGGCATCTTTGACAATTCTTTGGGCCTTCCCCTGACACATATAGGACATGGATGGCAGGAAGCTTGGCCCCAGTGATGTACTGGGCTGGATGCATTAACCTCTGTTGCACCTTACGGTCAGATACTGAGCAGTTGCCATACCAGGTGGTGATGCAACCGGTCAGGATGCTCTCGATGGTGCAGCTGTAGAACTTTTTGAGGATCTGGGGACCCATGCCAAATCTTTTCAGTCTCTTGAGTGGGAAAAGGCATTGTCGTGCCCTCTTCCCTACTTTTTTGTATGTTGTTTTACAGTATTCATTACTTTGCCAATCCACTGCACATAGCTCTTTACTCGGCTGTAAACCCATGCTCTTATCATTACCCCCACCAATCAGAGCTCTCATTGACATCAAGTGTTAATTTACGTAAAAGCATGTGCACATTGCAAGTTAAAGGATGTGGCCCAAAATACAAGGTTCTGTATGTCCGAACTTTAGGTTCTAATTCATGGCTACAGTAGCTCAAACCTGTAACTGATTGAAACAGTAATTAAACAGGAACTTAATCTCATAGGCAAACTATTTATGATGTTTTGCCAGGAAATGTAACCCAGCGGATAGACTGGTTGGTTGGCTCTTTTTTCATTTTATTCACTACAAGAAACACGGGGAGACATGACTTTGAAAGTTTGTATTTTTCATATAGTGTAATATGTGACATTTCTGCAATTCCATTTGGAAAATAGGGCACATTAGTTATTTCTGCTAGACACAAAGGAACCACTCAAACAAGAAAGGAGACAAGATAAAATGCCATAGTGGACTTCAAATGAATACTGTAAGTTACTGGTGATGACTTGCAATGAAACGGTGGTGCTGATTAGCTTCTCAGTTGATGCATTTAAGAGGTTTGAGGTGGTAGTTGAGATGAATTGAGTTGAAATCGAATCAAATCATATTGTATTTGTCACATGCGCCGAATACAAGAGGTGTAGACCTTACCGTGAACTGCTTACTTACAAACCTTAACAAACAATGCAGTTTAAGATAGTATTTACTAAATAAACTGAAGTAAACAATAAATAATTGCTTATTGAAGAAAAGAAGACATTTGAAAAATAACAAATAATTAAATAAAATAACAGTAACGGGGCTATATACAGGGGGTACCGGTACAGAGTCAATGTGCGGGGGCACAGGTTAGTCAAGGTTAGCTGTTTAGTAGTCTTATGGCTTGGGGGTAGAAGCTGATAAGCTAGCCTTTTAGACCTAGACTTGGCGCTCCGGTACCGCTTGCCGTGCTGTAGCAGACAGAACAGTCTATGACTAGCTGGAGTATTTGTCAATTTTTAGGGCCTTCCTCTGACACCGCCTGGTATAGAGGTCCTGGATATCAGGAAGCTTGGCCCCAGTCATGTACTGGACTGTATGCACTACTGTATGTAGTGCCTTGCGGTGGAATTCTCTTGATCGTGCAGCTGTAGAACTTTTTGAGGATCTGAGGACCCATGCCAAATCTTTTCAGTCTCCTGAGGGGGAATAGGCGTTGTTGTGCCCTCTTCACAACTCTCTTGGTGTGTTTGGACCATGTTAGCTCGTTGGTGATGTGGACACCAAGGAACTTGAAGTTCTCAACCTGTTCCACTACTGCTCCATCGATGAGAATGGGGGCGTGCTCTGCCCTCTTTTTTCTGTAGTATATAGATATACAGTACCAGTCATCTCTTTTGTCTTGATCACGTTGAGGGAGAAGTTGTTATCCTTGCACCACACTGCCAGGTCTCTGACCTCCTCCCTATAGGCTGTCTCATTGTTGTCAGTGAACAGGCCTACCACTGTGTGTCATCGGTAAACTTAATGATGGTGTTGGAGTCGTGCTTGGCCATGCAGTCGTGGTTGAACAGGGAGTACAGGAGGGGACTGAGCACCCACCCTTGAGGGGACCCCGTGTTGAGGATCAGCGAGGCAGATGTGTTGTTACCTACCCTTACCACCTGGGGGTATCCCGTCAGGAAGTCCAGGATACAGTTGCAGGGGGATAATTGATGTAAAGAAAATCTAATTCAATAATTTAAAAATCAGAAATAAATAGTATTAATTAAGTAATTCTTGAATTGGAATTTCTGTTCTTCTCCTGAGTTGACTGAATTAAACTGGAATTGGACCCCCACTCTGCCAGAGGGAAGACAATCAGTGAGAACACCATGTGTTTTCCGATTGATATGTTTACATTGTTACGTTTACATGTGCAGTGTTCTCATACATGTATTATTATGTTTGCCTTCAGACTCACAGTTTAGTCTGAACGTGTGTCTATGTGTCTTTGTGTATTAGTCTGAGGTTTTAGTATGCATTGAGATTCAGCATCCACATCTGTCTACCCCACGCCATTAGATATACCACGGTTTCCTCATCAATACTACAGTATTCTGCCTGTCTCCTGCAGCCACTGTCTCTCTCCCTCCCTATCCCACTCCCGTCAGGGAAAGAAGCGTGCTGCTCTTTAGAACATGAATAGCGGCCAGTCAGTCTCTCAAACACTGACACTGAAGTTTTAATGTGATCTGCCTCTTCTCAGCCCCTCAACTTCCAATAAAAACATAAAGAATTTTCACAGTATTTGCACTCTCAATGAAACTGCAACCAATGGAGGTCTGTCCTGAACAATGATTGGCTAGATCCTTCTGACCCCTGCAACTACTTAGTGATCTATACTTCGGTACCAAACAACATTCTTGGAGCTGTCTGAAAAAAGGCTGACTAAACCATGGGATTTGTCGCATAAAACGGAAACAAGTTTGCATCTGCTTGATAAGGAACAATGGAGTATTCTGAATGATCTTCAAAACAAGTCTGTACACTCTGGGAAATATATGTGAAGAGATATCTTCTCTGAGAACCACCAGTGTAAGCAAATTGCATATTAGTCATCTGTCATCACGTTTATATTGCTTTCTGCCCATTTCAGACAATTTGCTCTTCTGTCTCAGCATACATGTTACTTTTGTTTTCCACCATGAAGAAATCGGGGAGGGGACTCTGGATCTGTATCTGTCCGGCCGTATGTTCGTTTGTATGTTAGTCACATGCGATATCTCAGGCAGCACTGGCCCAATTTCGACAAAACTTGGGTGAATGATGCGTCTTCCCATAGAGATTGGCCAGATGGTGGCGCTATAACAAGAGATTGAAAATGAAAACTTTGAAAGGCCAGGCCCCCCACCCTGTTTGACTTAAAGTAATGAAATGTGATACATAGGCCCCTATCCTCACAAGGAACACATTTGCCTAGGTACACATACGGTCCACCATTTGGAATTTTGTGAAAAACACTTAAAACACTACTCTTCTAGCACCGAATGACCGATGTGCACAAAACCTGATATGTGGAATCTGTAGACAAATGTCTCTCAACGCATTTTTTCCAGACTACTACCTAAAACACCATGACCAACAAACATTCACGTGGGCGTGGTCTGGCACATAAATGCATATAAATCAGTCAATGATATTCATATTGCAACACAATATAGTACACATGTTGCAAATACTGTCCAGACTCAACTCATGCAATAATATTTAGATCTACCACACGGTGGCACTATAACGGACACATTTAAATATATCTCTTTATCTGTTACTCAAAGTGCTGAGATTTGGCACACATGCTCTGTATACAGTTGTGACTATGATATTATTTAAAAAAAAAAATATGTATATATCAAATATAGATATACAGTACCAGTCAAAAGTTTGGACACACTGTCGTGTCTTTGGCATCATTAAAGTGAAGACTGTTATTTTATCAAATCGATTTTCTGTAATTATTATTACGTGATTAACTAATCACGTAAATGTAATTAACTAGGAAGTCGGGGCACCAAGGAAAATATTCAGATTACAAAGCTATAATTTTCCTAATATAACTTTTCAGATATTTTAATATCTGATCAGTAAGTCTTCTCGTTAATGAATTATTCTTTACCTCACGTTAGTCTCATTCCGAACATTCCGTCGTAAATTGTTGGTTATCTGCACGAACCCAGTCTTTACTATGAATTATCTATACGCCAATTGTCTTAAATCACTCATTTATTAACTAACTAAATAATCACAGAAATGCGTAAATAAACAGTAAACGTAGATATGGTTACAAGGAAATTATAGGGGATGTTCCCTAGTGGGCTTAGCCGGTATGGTCGCTTGGTGGACAAGGGGAAGTGGGTGTGGATTGAGAAAGGCGGGAATTACACAAATGAGTCACTATACAGTTGATAATTATATTAATTGAAATGCTAATCCTTTGCACATGAACGCTCACTCATTCGGGAATAATTGCAATCAATATATATTTACGCTCAGTGTGTCGTTTGGATCGTCCGTCTTTCTGTTGAAAAGTTCATCCGCCTCTCTCTCTCTCTTCCAATAAGTATTTTGTGGTTAGAATGGGTACTTCAGAGTACCTTTAAGAAATGGTCTAATAGAATAGATGTTTCGGCGGTTTTCGCATTCAGGTCGACATAATTTCTAGCTGCAGACTATTAACTCGTGTCGAGGAGTTGCTCTTATTCTGTCGGATCGATAGTCTCAGAGTTTAACCACGTGGTATGGTTAAGAATTCAAAAACCATTTGTGGTCTCTACTCAAACCTTAGTTCCCTCTGTGATAGAGGTACTGGTCTTCACTCAACCCTTAGCCCTCTCGGTAATCGAGGTAAGCTTGGTCTGAAGATGATTCCTTCAGGTGGGGGTTATATCCGTAACAGTAGAAAAGGGCCGTCCCATGACGCCAGATCACTGTCTGTGCTCATGGGGCGGGCCTATGGCTTAGTTACTTTTTAAAGGTGATTGGATTCTCTTTCATTAAACAGTTTAAAATCACATTCCATAATTTCACAAATAGTTTCATCGTAACTCATTCATTTTATACAACAATTAGATGCAAGTCTCACAACTGAGACTCTTGTATAAACATGGTTATGGTAATGTGGCTGTATTGTCTCTCCTGAGTTTCACAAACATTAAACGAAATGGACCGGTCGTAGCTGGATTCTCCCCGATCGTGTACACATTCTGTAAAACATGGGTATTGATCATTTCTCAAGTTCTGTGATGTGGCAGAAATTCCTTTGTTCTCCCTAAGAAACCCTCTGTGTATACTGCAGGGGCATGAGGGAGAGAGTTCCCCCCCAGGAATTTACGACGTGTGATAGAGAACCTGGGTCTAAGGGAGGGGATGGAGGGAGAGAGGGATGGGAGAGAGAGGGGGATGGTGTTCTCTATCCCCAAAGGGCCAACGTCATGACAACACCTACTCATTCAAGGGTTTGTATACATTTTTACTATTTTATACATTGTTGATTAATAGTGAAGACATCAAAACTATGAAATAACACATATGTAATCATGCAGTAACCAAAGTAGCCACCCTTTCCCTTGATGACAGCTTTGCACACTCTTGGCATTCTCTCAACCAGCTTCACCTGGAATGCTTTTCCAACAGTCTTGAAGGAGTTCCCACATATGCTGAGCCCTTTTTGGCTGCTTTTCCTTCACTCTGCGGTCCAACTCATTCCAAACCATCTCTCAATTGGGTTGAGGTCGGGTGATTGTGGAGGCCAGGTCATCTGATGCTGCACTCCATCACTCTCCTTCTTGGTCAAATAGCCCTTACACAGCCTGGAGGTGTGTTTAGTCATTGTCCTGTTTAAAAACAAGTGATAGTCCCACTAAGTGTAAACCAGATGGGATGGCGTATCGCTGCAGAATTTTATGGTAGCCATGCAGGTTAAGTGTGCCTTGAATTCTAAATAAATCACAGACAGTGTCACCAGCAAAGCACCCCCACACCATCACACCTCCTCCGACATGCTTCACGGTGGGAACCACACATGTGGAAATCATCCGTTCACCTACTCTGAATCTCACAAAGACACAGCAGTTGGACCTAATGTCCATTGCTCATCTTATTATTGGTGTCCTTTAGTAGTGGTTTCTTTGCAGAAATTCGACAAGGCCTGATTCACGCAGTCTCCTCGGAACAGTTGAGATGTGTCTGTTATTTGAACTCTGTGAAGCGTTTATTTGGGATGCAATTTCTGAGGCTGGTAACTCTAATGCACTTATCCTCTGGAGCAGAGGTAACTCTGGGTATTCCTTTCCTGTGGCTGTCCTCATGAGAGCTATTTTCATCATAGCGCATGATGGTTTTTGAGACTGCACTTGAAGAAACTTTAAAAGTTCTTGAAATTTTCCAGAACGACTGAAGTAATTTAAAGTAATGATGGACTGTCGTTTCTCTTTGCTTATTTGAGCTGTTTGTGCCATAATATGGACTTGGTCTTCTTTATACCACCCCTACCTTGTCACAACACAACTTATTGGCTCAAGAAAGAAGGAAAGAAATTCCACAAATTAACTTTTAACAAGGCACACCTGTTAATTAAAATGAATGCCAAAAGTGTGCAAAGCTGTCATCAAGGCAAAGGGTGGCTACTTTGAAGAATCTCAAAAATAAAATAAATGTGGATTTGTTTAAAAAAGTTTGGTTACTACATGATTCCATATATGTTATTTCATAGTTTTGATGTCTTCACTATTATTCTACATTGTATAAAATAATACAAATAAAGAAAAACCCTTGAATGAGTAGGTGTGTCCAAACTTTTGACTGGTACTGTATATTAAAAAAAAAACACTTCTAACAAACTGGCCAATAAAGTAATTTGGCCTGTGTGTTTGTGTGTGTCCTTGCCTATCTGTGTGTGTCTGTGCCTATCTGTGTGTGTCTTTGCGGTGATGCCTGCAGTGTGTTGTGTAGCGTGGGCGGCAGCAGTGCATCAGGAGTGCATGTGTGACACAGTCCCTCACAGTGCATTAGGAGTGCATGTGTGACACAGTCCCCCACAGTGCATTAGGAGTGCATGTGTGACACAGTCCCCCACAGTGCATTAGGAGTGCATGTGTGACAGAGTCCCCCACTGTGCATTAGGAGTGCATGTGTGTCACAGTCCCCCACAGTGCATTAGGAGTGCATGTGTGACACAGTCCCCCACTGTGCATTAGGAGTGCATGTGTGACACAGTCCCCCACAGTGCATGGTAGTTCCACAGTTACTACTGCCAGGCACATCATCATTGAACATCTCACCCTTCAATGACTGTAGTACAAATTATCACTCGGGAAGGGAGAGCAAATCAACGTTAAGGGAGTTGTGGAGGGAGAGAGAGAGAGAGGAGGGGGGAAGGGGGCAGAGAGAGAGTGAGGGAGAGGGAGAGAGTGGGAGAGAGAGAGCCCACACATCAACAAAAAAACTGGTCCATTGTTCTAACTCTATGATAATGGATGGGTAGGCCTATAACTCCAATGCACCTAAATATTGGGTAAATGTGACTGATGGTGATGATTTAGTCAGTGACTACGCCTGCCTCCATGCCCACACTAACACCTCTGGTTTGGCATTGTCAGGGCTTGATGGGAGCCATAGGCCCCTCTCAGGATACCTCCAACTAGCATCATCAACCATTCCAGCCTTAATACCTACTGTGTGTTCATGGCATGGGTGATCTATTGCCAGAGCTATTGCCATAGGCATTGTGCATGGTACAAGACCCCTCTGTTACGCTGGTAATGCTTTTCTTAATGGAATTCTGACCAAGGGTCATACACTCAATACCCTCCTGGTTGTGTTTTGTTGTGTGTGTGTTGTGTGTGCCCGCGTGCATGTGTGTGTGTTTGGGTTGGGCGGATTCTGCGGTGGCTGCCGCTGCAGTGTCCCATAATTTGGTGCTTGTCAGTGGGCCCCTGCTGTGTGAGTTATAGCCACGCTGGCACGCAGGAAGAAGTAATCGATATGCGCACAACGTTCACTCCATTAAAGCCTAGGTGCGGCGGCTGAAAAAAAACATTGAGCGATTTACAGCAAATTTTTATTCCAGATTCCTGTTCCTACTGCTTCCCTTCCATTCTCTCCTGATCTAGCGATCCCTTTTATCCTTGCTTCCCCTCGTTATCCTCTTTTAGTCTCTCTCTCTCCTTCTTTCTCTGTCTCTCTCTCTCTCTCTGTCATTCTAACACATCCATACTGTAGTTTTTCTTCATATGTAAGCCCAAATGGTTGAGATAAATAACGAGAAAATATGCACCTGCTGAGTTCCGCTTTAGAATTTAATATTGTTTGAGAGAAGCGTGCTGAAATCAGTAAACTGATTTAATCTGAGGCTCTGCAGTTTACTGAGAATGTGTCACACATCGACCAAAATAGACTAAGAATGAGGGATATAGGGGTGAAATTAGATGACAATGAATATATATTCCACAACATCTGCAATAACAAATCCAGGACATCGCTTGTTGCGTGCAAGTGATGGTAAATGTTATGTTTACACAATAACTAATTCAGAGATCAGAAAATCCTCAGAAAAGCCCTTGTCAGTGGAAAATCACTTGCAGATTTTCACTAGAAGCAGCCACTCTTCACATTAAGTCTAGATTTGGACGGTTTGCTTTCATGTCAAAATTAATCTTTGCTATTGCACTATGTTGAATATACAGTAGCTTTTGTGACATCTGATAGCACAGATAGTGTTTTTCTCTACTGGTATGCGTGCATGTCAAGCCGTGTATGTAACAAATCCTATCACTGTGCTCCAAACCTAAAGCCAAATCCCATACTGAACCAGGTCCCACAATATCATTTCAGAGCAGAGCTCTCAGCCATTGTCATGTCAGTGTTCTAATCATGGATAAGCTAGCTAGAGGTTAAGTGGAATGGGATGTCAAATATGGTTGATTCGAAACAAGATACCCCAAAAATTGAATACTGCAAGCCTAAATGGCTATTAGTGCTAAAAGCATGTCGAGGAGCTATCCCACTGGGCACAGATGTCAATTCAACGTCTATTCCACATTGGTTCAATGTAATTGATTCAACCAGTGTGTGCCCAGTGGGAAATTACATTGGATTTGCAAAAAGTCATAAGCTGTTGTTTTGAGGGTGTAATTATGTCATCATGCTAACCAATTTTCAACATAGACAAACCTTTTATAAAATATGTTGAATTTGTTCCTTTGAAATAACATCAGATCTTCAATGTTACATCCACTATCAGAAGAATATACTATAGGCTGAGCTCCACCTCCTACAGGAGAGTTGTTTAATCGACAGCTGTCCCTTTGTTCTCCCATCCAGGGTTTTAACCAAGCCCTGCTTAACTTTAATATTTGTCACAGACTACTACCAATGTGCTATCATGAGAAGGGTTATTGCAAGATCTTTTAATAACTAAATAGATTCACTGTTGCAATCAAAGTCATTCCAAAGGGTAGGTTTAACAGAGCAAATGAAATGTAACCACGCTTTATCAATCATATATCATCAATAGTACTATTTAGGCCCTAAAGCATTTACAAAGCCATCAACAGCTATTGTTTCAATTCAACCCAGGGTTCAACTAAAACTAGACAATAAGTAGATGCAAATAGCCTAAAGTGAAGGCTATCTTACAAACTAATGTCACTAATGTTTTGATTCAACCTTGAAACAAGTAACACATCCATGGCCACATGTTGAGGTTACTGTAACAATACAAGTCTTATGTAATCATAGAAAGTGTGCATGTTCAAGATAGCATGCAAAGGTTGCAGGTCTGTGGAGATCTCCACAATAGAAATATCTGCGCGCAGAATTTCCAACAGCATTTATCACTGTAACTATGTACTTGTAATGTAATCTCAACTACAATCCAGGTCATTTGGCTGTGCTATTAAATGAAGCACAGTGAAAACACATTAAGTTGTTGTATAATATTTACATTTTTTTTTATTTTTGTCATTTAGCTCATGCTCTTATCCAGAGCAACTTACAGTAGTGAGCACATATATTTTCATACTTTTTCGTAATTTAGAATAGCTGACATTGTATTTCCATTGGAGTTTGGTTGTGCTTTTAGGTGGGTGATCGCATAGTGATAAAAATGTGGGTAGTCAACAAACTTCTGTCTGTCTTTTTGAGTGGGTGAATAAAGGCTGAAATCTAATTGATCACCATCTCGCTCAAGAATTACACACATTTCCACGTAAATATTATTGGGTTTGCCCAGTGGGATGGCTCAGTATAAAGGAAACATGCTTTTCCGGGAGCAACAAGTTACTAGTTTGGTTTCTCAGAAAATATAGGCCCAGTATTTTGAGAGTACATATAGATTAGAATTTGAATAACAGTAGGCTATGTCTCGCTCCTCCTTGCCCTAGGATTGGGCTAGTTTAGATATAATCCGCATATTGTGTGGGATTACAATCAACTAATCTCTACTGTACAAGCCTGGTTAATTTTACCGCCCAGTTATGATGTGTTGTGTCATGCTAGTGGTGTTGCATGCATATCCAGATGATTTAATCAATTACCGGAAGTGCCTTGGAGCTGTGCCACACATAATGTTCATTTCCACTTTGTGTTGAATTATTTCACCTTCATGCAGAGTTCGTCTTCTATTTCTTGTAGGTAAGTGTGTGTATGAACGTGAATGTTAAAAGCGTTGTGAGATGAAATGTGGATTGCGAAGGTTATTTTCCCATTGAACATAATGAACACATATGGGAACATTATGTTTAATGGGCCATCAAAGTAATCTTGTATGTGGTGATTTAAGTGGTTTGGTCTACCATTTCCTTTGTTTGAACCCTGCGTATCTTACTATAGATAGCCTTGTAGTTACCATAGGGATAATGAACTCTGCCTACCTCCCCATACTGGGCGTTCTCAGATGTAGAATCAGAGAGGTGTATTGAGCTAAAGGCAGGCTTTCTTCTGATCCCCTCTATCTCCGGGTCGAGGTTTTAAAACGGGCTCTTTGAACGTGTTGTCGGGGATGAAAGGGTATTAGTCACACACACAGGTTTCGCTCATACTTATGGCTCCGCTCCAGAAATGGTTCTCCATAGGTAGTGGGTGGAAACAGGGTAGCAATGTGTGGGGTTTTCACCCTCGGATAACGATTGCATGCTTGAGTGTTTTATATGCAAAGGTGTGAATGCACTAACAACATTCATGTTAAAATGTGTGGTATGCTGCCACATAGCTGAATACTGTGACATGATACGGTCAGCTTGTATACAGCACATGTTACAGTACCTGACATGAGGCTCATATATTGTCGTACCGACAATATATTAGGCTCCTGCAGTGCATATGGAAGTAGCATGTTGTGAGACAGCCACTAACGTATAATAGATTTTAATTAGGAGGTCTGTTTCATCCCACAACAGGAATAACACATTCTAGGACATTGACTGATATTTGTCTGAAGTTAGGGATTCACACCCTTCATTAACACTAATGTGTACTGTATACAGGCAATTCCACAGTAATGGAAATGCGCTGAGATTCCGATATTTCACTTAAAATGTATGCCAAATAAAACCATTGATTTCAAAGTTTAACAAACCATACAACTCTATGCACAAGGACTACTTATAACAATTCACATTGAACATTTTGAAAAAACACATTTACTGGAAGAACTGTGCAGATGCAAAGTTTGGTAACACAATTCTGGTAAATTGGATATTAATATCCATCATGGTGATGTGTCCTGAATAGGTACACAAGGTAGAAATATATAATATCCTCCTTTGTATATTTGGGTATTATTCTACACACTGGCTATTATTCTAATGAGCTCCACCACTAAACAAGACCAAATTTGGTTGGTCTGGACAAGTTTGGTCATCAAAGTACAGCACAGTAGATCTCAGTAGAGTGCATTAAAGTACAGCATAGCCCAGAACAGTACAGTACAGTATAGTATAGTTCAGTACAGTAGAATAGAGTATAGTTCAGTACAGTAAATTATAGTGTACTCAACTCTAGTGTGCTCTACTGTGTACTGTACAGAACTCTACTGTGCTCTACTGTACAACTATACTCTACTTTTCTTTACTGTATGTGCTATATCTAATGTGCTATATTGTGCTGTGCTGTACTGAACTACACTCTATTTTTCTTTACTGTGCTGTACTTTACTGTGCTGTGTTGTCAAAACCTGTGAACCCAACTGTGGTTTGTGACTACTATGATTTCCCAATGCAGAAATTGTAGAAATCCTGTTACCGATTTTACAGAAATTATGTTACCAATTTGGCAACAGAATTTTGAGTTTTAATCAATAAAAATACTATAATTATATAATAACGTCTATGTTTCACAAGTTTGGTCATCATAGTACAGCACAGTAGAGCTCAGTAGAGTACATTAGAGTACAGTAGAGTACAGTAAAGAAGAGTAGAGTTTAGTTCAGTCGAGTAAAGTAGAGTACAGTAGAGTACAGTATAGTAGAGTAGAGCTCTGTAGAGTACAGTAGAGTACAGTAAAGTAGAATAGAGCTCAGTAGAGTACAGTAAAGTAGAGTATAGCTCAGTAGAGTACAGTAAAGTAGAGTAGAGCTCAGTAGAGTAGAGTAAAGTAGAGCTCAGTAGAACACAGTAAAGTCCAGTAGAGTAGAGCTCAGTAGAGTACAGTAGAGTAAAGCAGAGTAGAGCTCAGTACAGTACAGTACAGTAGAGTCCAGTAAAGTGGAGTCGAGCTCAGTAGAGTACTGTAGAGTACAGTAAAGTAGAGTACTGCTCAGTAAAGTACAGTAGTGTCCAGTAGAGTAGAGCTCAGTAGAGTACAGTAAAGTAGAGTACAGTAGAGTCCAGTAGAGTAGAGCTCAGTAGAGTACAGTAAAGTAGAGTAGAGCTCAGTAGAGTACAGTAGAGTCCAGTAAAGTAGAATCGAGCTCAGTAGAGTACAGTAGAGTACAGCAAAGTAGAGTAAAGCTCAGTAGAGTACAGTAGAGTCCAGTAGAGTAGAGCTCAGTAGAGTACAGTAGAGTACAGTAAAGTAGAGTAGAGCTCAGTAGAGTCCAGTAGAGTAGAGCTCAATAGAGTACAGTAGAGTACAGTAAAGTAGAGTAGAGCTCAGTAGACTACAGTAGAGTACACTATAACTAATTGACAGGTCTACCTTTACTTATTACTTCTGGGAACCTTCATCATCCCTCCTCATGAGGGAGAGAAATTCGAAAATATCTTGAAGAAATGTGGGTTTTTGGTAACGGAATTTCAAGGCACGAGGCAATGTTTCTTAAACTGACAGAAGGCAGAAACAAAATATGTGTTGATATTAGTTGGCATGGGTCTTTCAACATTATTGTGTATTGATTTATTTCTAATTCCTTTTAAGACTTTTTCTGCTAGATGTTTTCTAAGACCCCGTTTCCATCTGTTTGACCAGAAATCAAAGCCTTTGCTCATTCAACATTTTTAAGATGGAAAATGTATATATACATGCCTTAATTTCTAAAACATATAGACTCTTAGCTTTTATTTGACACTCAATTTGACATGCTCCTATGAACTTCACATGTTGGTGCTCATGGGTCCTCATGGAAATGACCATAGCTGCCTGGCTAGCTAGCTGGACGTTTTTATGCCACTTTAGACTGCTGTTGTGCAGCCTGAGCATAGAATAAAAACAGCATTTCTAGGTGCGTTGAAGTAAATGAAAATGAATTTTTGCCAATGGGGGATTTTATATCAATGCGGCACTATAGCAACGCCGTCTTGCCAAGGACAGTGTGAGCCCTAGATACAAGCCTGGTGTTAAGAAGCGTGTTGGAGTAGTCCTATTTGTGGAGGCGTTAAGTTAAGGGGCCTGGGTATGTTTTCTACATTGGCAGCAGGAAAAACAGGTTGGGGAGCTCAGAGAGAGACTTACTATAGCTCAGCTTGATATCTGTCCAGGAACGCAGCAACTCCCTTTTTGATTTATTCATGTGCATTTATATCTGTACGTGTGTAACCATGAAGTCTTTAGGTACAGGAGCTCAGAACCTATATTTAGTTGATTTTGTTATTGATTTGTAAGTTTGTTTCTGCGTCATGGCAACCTTGCCAAATGGATGGAAGAGAACACATAGTATAATACAGGCAACTGCAAAATAGAATAGAAAGACGATTTTATAGGCCAAATGTAATTTGTAAACCTTTCAAAGTCCTTCCTCGACTAGAGCTACAACCGTAAATCAGGCCACCAGATCAAGAAAATCGCAGATTGACACTATATTGAGTGGAAGTATTGCTCAGAGCTCGTGACTACATGGTGTGAATAGTGGAGTGGTGTGGTAGCCAGCACGTGAAATGTCATCTCGTAGGCAGAGGAGATGTGGGTGACGGGGTGATACTGAGGAGATGGGATCCCTCCTCACCCCCTCTGCTTCACTCATGAACTCCCAGCTGGAAATCTTTCAGGCAAATAAAAAGTTACTTCAATAGTCTGTCTCTTTGAAATAAGAAATAAGAAGCTGGGACCTACTATATAATGTAGGTAGCAAACAGCACACAGTGCAGAAGAAATATAGCACACAAGTATACGGCATGTGTGGCAAGGTTAATCGCCTGTTAACGATTTCATTCATTCAACCCTAATTACCACTGATCCATTTTCTCAGAGGGGGTGATTCAGCAATACTGTGCTGTGTGACTTCCACATTGGGCCACCTGCTATTGATGCAAAATTGGTCTATTGTAGTCATAATTGTGTGATAGAAAGGCTCTAATGCATTTTTGAATTCATACTGTGTATTTTGCTGCCATAATGAACTAAATTGAATAATATCTCCCTCTAACTTGCGCCATACATTATGTGATTGTTAGATTTGAGGTTGACTTCACATTTACCTGTGCTGTCGATAGCCAATCCTTATTTGAATTCTCCTGGTATTATTATCTTGAATCTATTGACTGTGATACGTGCATGCAACGATTGGAACACATGCTTAGAATCTAGTGGTCTAATCGAATCTATATTGCTTTGTATTGGCACCTGCTCTGTCAACAACTGCTGCTCTACCAATTAAGATTGGAAGCTGTTCAAAGGCTTTGAGAGATAGAGAGAGTACAGGAAATAAGAGCTGAAATTAAAGATACCAGAAATGTTCCATACGGACAAAAAGCTTATTTCTCTCAAATTCTGTGCACAAATTTGTTAACATCCCTGTTAGTGAGCATTTCTCCTTTGTCAAGATAATCAATCCACCTGACAAATGTGACATATCATTACACAGGTGCACCTTGTGCTGGGGATAACAAAATGCCACAGATGTCTCAAGTTTTAAGGGAGTGTGCAATTGGCATGCTGACAGCAGGAATGTCCACCAGAGCTGTTGGCAGAGAATTGAATAATAATTTCTTTACAAGAAACCGCCTCCAACATCATTTTAGATAATTTGGCAGTACGTCCAACCTGCCTCACAGACCACATGTAACCAGACCACATGTAACCACGCCAGCCCAGGACCTCCACATCTGGCTTTTTCACCTGCAGGATCGTCTGACCAGCCCCATGGACAGCCGATTTAACTTTCTGCACAAACTGTCAGAAACCACCTCAGGGAAGCTCATCTGCATGCTTATCATCCTCACCAGGGTCTTGACCTGACTGCAGTTCGGAGTCGTAATCAACTTCAGTGGGCAAATGCTCACCTTTCATGGCCACTGGCATGCTGGAGAAGTGAATCCCGGTTTCTTCTGTACCGGGCAGATGGCAGACAGCATGTATGGTGTCATGTGGGCGAGCGGTTCGCTGATGTCAATGTTGTGAACAGAGTGCCCAATAGTGGCGGTGGGGTTATGGTATGGCAAGGCATAAGTTACACAATTGCATTTTATTCAATGCAGAGAGACCGTTACGAGATCCTGAGGCCCATTGTCATGTCATTCCTCCACTGCCATCACCTAATGTTTCAGTATAATAATGCACTGCCCCATGTACCAATTCTTACATGGCCTGCATACTTACCAGACATGTCACCCATTGAGCACGTGTGGGATGCTCTGGATCGACGTGTACAACAGTGTGTTTCAGTTCCCGCCAATATCCAGCAACTTTGCACAGCCATTGAAGAGGAGTGGGACAATATTCCACAGGCCACAATCAACAGTCTGATCAATCAACAGCCTGACCAATCAACAGCCTGATCAATCAACAGCCTGATCAACTCTATGCAAAAGAGATATATTGCGCTGCATGAGGCAAATGGTGGTCACACCAGATACTGACTGGTTTTCTGATCCATGCCACTACCTTTTTTAAAGGTGTCTGTGACCAACAGATGCGTATCTGTATACTCAGTCATGTGAAATCCATATATTAGAGCCTGATGAATGTATTTCAATTGACTGATTTTCTTAAATGAACTCAGTAAAATCTTTGAAATTGTTGCATGTTGCATATATATTTTTAAATAGTAAGTAAGAGAGAAAGAGGGCTCTGTGCTTGGTGGAGTTCCTCTGAGTGCTCAGCTGTGGTAGATGGTGCCAAGAGGGTGAGAAGCCCTTGTTTCAATTGCAGATTAAATAGCTTCCTGTCTCATCTCCGGTGCTCTCTACTCCATTTGTCATGTTCTCAAGGTCAAATCCTTGCTCTACGAGTTGCTCTATCTCTCTATCTCTCACTCTCCCTCGCTCCCTGTGGAAATATATCCTTCTGCTGTTCACTATCCTCTCTCCTTCCCTCTCTGCCTCCTCTATCCCTTTCTGTCTCTCCTTTTCTCTCACTTTTTGTTGTTGCCTCTATACAATGATACAGGCTCAGCGTCTCATTTTAAATTAGTCTGAAAGCTCGCCACCAAATCTCTTCCACCGCACACACGGTGACTGTTGTTTCTGGAGGCGTGTTTGCATAACCTGCCTTGCTGTAAACTCACAGCTCTCTCATGGTGTTGGAAAGGCTGTTGTTTGTCTCTTTATGTGTTTGTTCTCCCCCCTCTCCCCACTCTTCGCTATCTTTTTTCTCTCATTGAGTGTGCTCCTAAGGGATGATGCTGCTTGCAGGTCTTATGTGTTTGGTGGCCCCTAGCCCAGTCAAAAGACTGTGTGAAATGTTGAGGGAAATATTTTATAAACACTTCCTCATACGTGCACTCCTGACTGTTCTATTGGTTTTCAAATCAACTTTCTTTCATTGTCTATCAGCCAAAGGGCATTATCCTCGTCATATTAGTAAACCATGATAGTTGTTGCATCTTTACATCTCTCCTCTGCACATTTCTAATGGATTTATTCCATCTCTGTCCATAAAACTGGTGTGGTGCACATTTTTTAAACATTCCCACATAGGGCCTACCTCCTTGTGCACATTGCTGTGCTTAAAATGTGAAGAAATAATAGTTTATCAACATTTTTAGCGAAACATTCTGATCTGTTCAATCAGCCTTATTCATTGCTATGCCGTAGACCTCCACTACACTACTTTGATACGCATCTGTGGGTATTATGCAGTGAGTATATGCAATGCCCATTGAAATACAAGTGGGTATACAGTGTACACCATTGTGTGTTTGTGTGAGTGATGTTTTGCGTGTGTATGCGTCTCAAATGTTTTTGTGTTAGCTAGTGTCTATGAGCTTGTTTTGTTCTGTGTTTGTATATTGGCTAGGGTTAGTGTTGGTGTCCTTACAAAGAATATAGTGATGCTGAATGTGAGAGGACAGCCACAGGGAGCTGTCCCATGTAGTCGGTAACAGGAACACACAGGCCTGTCCGCTGTCCACGGATGACAGTGCTGAATCAGCAGGGAAGCAGAAGGAGCTGTCCAAAGGCCCTAGTGCTAAATCTCTCTAAGGCTCTAATGGAGCTGTCCATTGAGGGTGGTGCTGAACTGTTGGCTTTTTATGGAATTAATTAATTTGTGTAGCTGACTGTTGGCTAAGTAATACTAAATTCTCAAAACACATGTTTGTTGTGGACTACTGAGATAACTACTATTTTATAACTATGGATTAGAATTTTCAAAATTGGGATTGCTATCTGTTACTAGCTTTCAGTTGCCGGCATTTAAATCCATGGCTGGTGTGCTATAATCCATTAATGGGTATCAATTCCAACTACAAGTTAAGAGGCTTTGACCTATAATCAACATTGACTCTCCTCTCTGGCACTACGTCTAAGAGTCTAGCTGCTTGGGTGCTATGATCTAGCTGCTTGGGTGCTTGGCTGGAGTTTCGTCCTCACCAAGAAACCAAGACTGTCTTCGCCAATCCTTAATTAAATGAATAACATGACATGGTGAAAGTTCCCTTTAGCTCCCAAGGCCTCCCATGTCTTCCTGAGTGCAGATGTGACCCATTAGAAGGGATTGACAGCCTCATCCCCAATTCCCTCTGAGACTGGGCTTGACTGGGCTTGGGAGAGGCATGCGCAGTGTTAGTGTGGGTGTTTATCTTTCCTCCTGGGGAAGAGGGAGAACAAAAAAGAGAGAGTGAGGGGGAAGAAGGGATGGCTTGTGTTGAGGGTGAGCAGATTAGGATTTGCTGCTTCGCTGCTAGGCTCAGCCTGGCTCCAGAAGCAAATGACTGTCTAACTTGCCCAGTGTTGCAGGTAATTTTTTTCATTCACTGGGTTTGGGCTGATCTGAAAGTGGCTGGAGGCTAATCAATCCAGCTTTAGATCAAAAGAGACCCTACAACAAGTCGGGTTTGTGTGTACATGTGTGTCTGTGTGTGCACGTGGTTTTGTGTGTCCGTGCATGAGTCAGAGGGAGATCAAAGAAAGAGCAAAATAAATAGGGGTCATTTTAGGTAAAGAGAAGTTCAAGACACTGAGCCCCAAGGGTTTGTGGTCAGTAGTAGTGCATCATGGGAAATAGCCTTGGGGCAAACGCTGGAGCATGTGGCCAAGAGAGAATGTACATGTGAAGCAGCAGGACTGAACCTTCTGGACTCCTCAGAGCTGCTGGGCTGTTGGCAGTGGTGGTCTGCTCTCCCTAGTGGTCGACTTCACCTACCTGGCAGCCCTCCAGCGTGAAGAAATCATATGCACACACAGTGTGGAGCAGAGCGTTCGACATGCATTCAAATATTAATGAAGTTGCAGCCAGTTCTCTAATAGCCATCCTTTACTATTTGTTGGCAGGCCATTATTGTGTCTCTCTGGTAGCTGCAGGCAAGGAAATGGTTGAAGGGCAATTGCACCACATTTTCATTATCTCCAGCAGAAGTGTCTACATATGTGGAAACGGCGGTTTTGACTTTTTGTAGAAAAAAGTAAAAAAAATTCAACATTTTAAAAACAGTGATTTTCAAACACTAAGATTCGAGGTGACGTGGTGCAGAAAAATACCTCCCTCTGGCTAGAAACTACCCTGTGATGTCACAGAGAAGCATTTTTTAGGACCTTTCTTCTTATCTTTTTGACCACAGATCATAGAAACACGTTTTCACATACACTACATTATCAAAAGTATTTGGACTCCTGCTTGTCGAACATCTCATTCCAATATCATGGGCATTAATATGGAGTTGGTCCCCCCTTTGCTGCTATAACAGCCTCCACTTTTCTGGAAAGGCTTTGCTGCGGGGACTTCCATTCAGCACTAGAGCATTAGTGAGGTCGGGCACTGATGTTGGGCGATTAGGCCTGGCTCGCAGTCGGTGTTCCAATTCACCACAAAGGTGTTCGATGGGGTTGAGGTCAGGGCTCTGTGCAGGCCAGTCAAGTTCTTCAACACCAATCTCGACAAACCATTTCTGTATGGACCTCGCTTTTTGCACGGGGGCATTGTCATGCTGAAACAGGAAAGGGCCTTTCCCAGACTTTTACCACAAAGTTGGAAGCACAGAATTGTTTATAATGGCATTGTATGCTGTAGCAATAAGATGTCCCTTCACTGGAACTACGGGGCCTTGCCAAACCATGAAATCAGCTCCAGATCATTATTCCTCCTCCTCCAAACTTTGCAGTTGACACTATGCATTGGGACAGGTAGCGTTCTCCTGGCATCCGACAAACCCAGATTCATCCGTCGGACTGCCAGATGAGGAAGCGTGGTTCATCACTCCAGAAAACACGTTCCATTGCTTCAGAGTCCAATAGCGGCAAGTTTTATACCACTCCAGCCGACGCTTGGCATTGCACATGGAGATCTTAGGCTTGTGTGCAACTGCTCGGCCATGGAAACCCATTTCATGAAGCTCCCGACGAACAGATATTGTGCTGACGTTGCTTCCAGATGCAGTTTGGAACTCGGTAGGGAATGTTGCAACCAAGGACAGAGAATTTTTACGCGCTACGTGCTTCAGTACTCGATGGTCCCATTCTGTGAGCTTGTGTGGCCTACCCCTTTGCAGCTGAGCAGTTGATACTCTTAGACGTTTCCACTTCACAATAACAGCACTTACAGTTGACCAGGGTAGCTCTAGCAGGGCATACATGTGACAAACTGACTTGTTGGAAAGGTGGCATCCTATGACGGTGCCACGTTGAAAGTTACTGAACTCTTCAGTAAGGCCATTCTACTGCCATTGTTTGTCTATGGAGATTGCATGGATGTGTGCTCAATTTTAAACACCTGTCAGCAACGGGTGTGGTTGTAATAGCCAAATCCACGAATGTTGTATAAATAGTGTATGTAGACACTGGTATGGTGCTGGAGATAATGAATACGAGGTTGAAAAGTGTCAGGAGTTGCCTTTTAACAACCACACATATCCCCTCAGAGCTGACATGGATGGGGCTGCCTCTTCATCTTATTCTCCTTTCATTGGTCACATGATGTCTCTCCTGTGGATTTAACTGCATTAACACATAAACGTCTAAGCCCTGTCTAAGACGGGGGTTGTATGGAATTGTTTTAAGAAGGTGATACCAAGGATCATTTTGCTATTTGATTTAGAATTTTAAGACCCCTTGAATCATCCCAAAAATATATACTGCTATTAGCCCATACAAACACATTGAATAACAGATTCACTACATGGAACTACAGATAGTCCCCCCAAAAATCTAAAGGAAGTTTGTTCTGATGTGCCTGTCCTATATCTGAGAGACATAAGAAAGATCAGAAACATTATTTAAAACAATTCCAACTCAAATAAACAGATATCTCTAGCTTAAACTGACAGATTCTATGGGATTTTTTGTATTATGCCAATTAGATTCCCACGGGGGAGTGGACATCGACTCTAGGGGGTTAAACGCTTAATGTTATCCTAACGAGATTCCTCTGCGGAAAGATGTTAGTCAGAACCAAAGACAATTTGATGGGGAAAATATTCTGAATAACACAAACAACCCTGATTGCTTTAGTAGGAGGTGCTTTCGTAATAGCACAGCTGTTTGTTTGTCATGTATCAATGTATAGGAAACATATCCTGTATATTGTCAAAGAGTAAGGATCGAAAGTTAGATCAATGTGGGCTCACAGGATTTATACATCTAACATGAGTCAGGTCAGAGTAGTTCATGCCATCGCAGAGAGACAGGCTGAAGGGAGAATATGTGACAGAGCTGAAGAGAACATAACCACGGTGGCCATCTGAGAGGCATCTGGAATGTGACCGGTTAAAGTGTCAAAGCACAAGTTAAACCTGAAGAAGTTATCCTGCAGAGAGCGTTAGAGGGAGGCAGAGTTTGGGGGTGATGTCATACTTCCCTTCTACTGTCCATTATTTAGTGCTTAAACAGTGGAGAGCAGGAGTGCAGAGAGGTTATTTTAGGGCACAGTCATCTCCACAACCTGGCGATGGCATCTAGACCTCAACACCTTAATAAGAACATGTTTTTACACTCATGATGACTTTCGACCTACACCCCTTGTCCCTATACACGCTCATGCATACATGGTCATTAATTATCAACAGCCCTCACTATGTTGTCCGTTCTATTGGCCTCGCTATTGCGTGTGAAGCTGGCAGGCATGTGGGAACTGTTGTGGCTAACTTGCTCCTAGGCTGACGTAATATTCTATTCTCCAAATCCCTATCGGCCTTGATTTTGCTCTACCTGGGCAGTCCGGATGGAGTTGGAGTGGTGCAGTGCTGGGCTTCTATCTAGGTCAGATACTGTATGTGTTGGTGTTCGCCGCAAGTCCCTCAGCCCCCCCTGCTAGCCAGTGCACCAGGCCTGCCGTCTAAGATGCTAATGTCTGGCTATGAAACTTTAAATACCCTGACTGGTTCAATAATTTAACAAGGCAACAGTTAACATGTCGTCCCCCACAATTATGCCCCCCCACCCCACCCCCACCCACCCCCTCTTGCCTTGGGGCAACTGAGATAATGCGTGACTAGCAAATTTCAGTTAATTACTGTAGCTCCTGCCTTGGGCCAATCAATGTAATTTTGTAAATGCTGGATCTCTATGGCAAGACGCATCTATACCCAAGTTTTGTCAAAAATCTGTCCAGTGCTGTCTGAGATATCGTGTGTGACTAACGTACAAACTAATGGAAGGACGGAGACAGATCCACAGTCTTTTCCCCAATTTCATTGTGGGGGGACAATAATTACCTCTCAGCAGATACTCCTGTGTAGGTCACATTTGTCTTCCAAGGTTTGCAATTGGAAAATACAGCCTAAAGCTGTTAGAAAGCATTATAGGACTTCTAGTATGTTCTATTCACTCAAGAGTGAGTGTGCATTTGTGTTTGCCGGAGCCACACAATGTTTTTTGTGCTGATTATCTGAATTGGTCCAGCTAATGACATACAAATTAAAGTACCTTTGTATTTCAGCTTGGCTAATGTATTGATATTTGGTGAAGGTCATGAATCGGTAAGAAGAGAAGAAGACAATTTATGTTAAGGGAAGAGAAGATGAACCTAAAGCCTCCCTCCCCTCTCCTCCTCCTAGGAGTTCTGGCCCACGTAGACTATGTTTAGAGTATTTACTGGCCCATAACCCCCTGGTAATGTCCAGCAGGATGTCTGCCGTGCCTCTGTATCTGGTGTCTTCATACAGAAGGACTGTGTTAAGCTTTTCTCTCTGTCTCTTTTTATGACTGAGTTTTTCTTTTATCTCTATTGGGACGAATGGCCTGAGGTTTCCACTTCTAATTACTGAAGAGAAAAGCAGAGCTAAAGCACCTGCCCTTACCTCTCAGAACATTATTCATTTCTCTATCTCCTTCTATTTCTAAGCCATTGTTAGGAAATAATGTGGAGAGGACATTGCAGGGATGTTTTCAGCATATTGATTACTTCATGCTTCTGAAGTTGTCAGCAGGTGTTGTTCCTCTTCAATCATCATGCCCTCCAAGCTTTTCTCACCTGATTCAGCTCTCTTGCTGGTTGATCAGCCCTTTACTTCCTGTATTCTATTTCCTTGTTTTGAGAGCTGCTTAAAAACAACAATTGCTTCACTTAACATGTTCACAACATCGATAGCTGTCCATGGACAGAAGGCTTTGTGTCAGAAACGTACAAATATACCCTAACTATTGAAGGGGATCTTTGACTTTTCAACTACAGAAAACTCAGGTTATGCACCATAGATTCTGTCTGACCGTGTTTTTTTTTCTTCTGATGTCTGCTTACTTTGCTATTATTTTTGTACCCTTCAAAAACGTCCTCCCTGTCTCTCAACCTAATAAACAGTTTCGGAGCAAGATCCAAAACTGCTAGTTCCTCTTGCTCCTTCTATTTACCAGAACTATCCATCCCAATTCGCCGCTCCCTTTCCCACTTTATCTCTCTCCTTTTAATTTATCTCTCATTCTGTCTATCTCTTCTTATTTATGCCAGTCTCTCCCCCTCTCTCTCTCTTCCTTTCTTACCCACTCGCTCTCACACACTCTCTCTTTCCCCCGCCCCTCTCTCTCTGTATGTCTCTCTGTCTTCTTTCCCATCTCTACCTTGCCTTGTAGCTGCCTTGTAGCTGGGTGTGCTGAATACAGAGCAGGGGCGCCTCTCATCTCCGTGCTGATTGGTATGCAAAACATAAAGCAATGCAGGGAGAGAGGGATCCACTGTCATTGGGGAGGAAATGGATAGCAGGGATTTGGGGCTTGACTGACACGGTTAACTGTAATAAATGGCCTCTGTGCCACCTGATGAATGAGCAAAGGGCCATAAATACACCGCTCAAACAGATAAACACAGACAGAGCAGGTAGCCCGACAGCACGTCCACAGATATATCCCCGCCCGGTACCCAGCCCAGTCGCCTACAGGAAAGGACCAGACACACTATCAGCATCTACATACACTGAGTGTACAAAACATTAGGAACACCTTCTCTTACCATGACATAGACTGACCAGGTGAATCCAGGTGAAAGCTACAATCCCAGTGTCACTTCAGTCAGTGTAGAAGAAGGGGAGGAGACAGGTTAAAGGATTTTTAAGGTTTGAGACAATTGAGACATGCATTGCGTATGTGTGCCATTCAGAGGGTGAATGGGCAAGACAAAAGATTTAAGTGCTTTTCAATGGGGTATGGTAGTAGGTGCGAGGCACACCGTTTTGTGTCAAGAACTGCAACGCTGCTGGGATTTTCACGCTCAACAGTTTCCTGTGTGTATCAAGAATGGTCCACCAACCAAAGGACATTTAGTCATCTTAACACAACTGTGGGAAGTATTGGTGTCAACATGAGGCATTATCCCTGTGGAACGCTTTCGCCACCTTGTAGAGTCCATGCCCCGACGAATTGAGGATGTTCTGAGGGCAAAAGGGGGTGCAACTCAATATTATGAAGGTTTAGTCACCTTGATTGACAGTTATGCATGGATCATTTATATACTAGTTGAGAAATAATCACACATTTAGACGTGAGAATTGTTACTGTTTTGAACAGCTTGATTGTGCCACACGGCAACGTTGAATGTTAGATTGGCAAACATGTATCACTTCCAAAAATGCCGAAGTAAAGAGAGGGTTTCGCTTACTGGTTACATCACACCCCAGCTTATACCTAATGGAGCAGGCAATTATTCACACCTTCTGTGCGTGTGTGTGTGTTTAGGTGCATGTGTAGGTGTCTGTGTGTGTGTAGGTGTGTCTGTCTGTGTGTGTGTGTGTGTGTGTATGTAGGTGTGTGTAGGTGTGTGTGTGTAGGTGTGTGTTAATGTGAGTGTGTGTAGGTGTATGTGTAGGTGTGTGTAGGTGTATGTGTAGGTGTGTGTGTGTAGGTGTAGGTGTTTGTGTGTCTGTGTGGGTGTGTGTGTGTTTAGGTGTGTGTGTGTGTGTGTGTGTGTGTGTGTGTGGGTGTGGGTGTAGGTATGGGCAGGTCTGTGTGTGTGTGTGTGTGTGTGTGTGTGTGTGTGTATGTAGGTGTGTGTAGGTGTGTGTGTGTAGGTGTGTGTTGATGTGAGTGTGTGTAGGTGTATGTGTAGGTGTGTGTGTGTGTAGGTGTGTGTGTGTAGGTGTAGGTGTTTGTGTGTCTGTGTAGGTGTGTGTGTGTTTAGGTGTGTGTGTGTGTGTGTGTAGGTGTATGTGTAGGTGTGTGTGTGTGTGTGTGTGTGTAGGTGTGTGTGTGTAGGTGTGTGTTAATGTGAGTGTGTGTAGGTGTATGTGTAGGTGTGTGTGTGTGTAGGTGTGTGTGTGTAGGTGTAGGTGTTTGTGTGTCTGTGTAGGTGTGTGTGTGTGTGTGTGTGTGTGTGTGTGTGTGTGTGTGTGTGTGTGTGTGTGTGTGTGTGTGTGTGTGTGTGTGTGGGTGTGGGTGTAGGTATGGGCAGGTCTGTGTGTGTGTGTGTGTGTGTGTATGTAGGTGTGTGTAGGTGTGTGTGTGTAGGTGTGTGTTGATGTGAGTGTGTGTAGGTGTATGTGTAGGTGTGTGTGTGTGTGTAGGTGTGTGTGTGTAGATGTAGGTGTTTGTGTGTCTGTGTAGGTGTGTGTTTAGGTGTGTGTGTGTGTGTGTAGGTGTAGGTGTGTGTGTGTGTGTGTGTGTGTGTGTGTGTGTGTGTGTGTGTGTGTGTGTGTGTGTGTGTGTGTGTGTGTGTGTGTGTGTGTGTGTGTGTGGGTGTGGGTGTAGGTATGGGCAGGTGTGTGTGTGTGTGTAGGTGATTGTGTGTGTTCGTGTACATGTGAAATGTGAAGAGTTCAGGTGGTGATGAATGCATTGTGCTGCTGCTCCTCTGGGGCCATTACTCAGACACCACCTGGGTCTACTACAGCAAGAGGAGGACAGGGAGGATGGGGTTGAAGGCCAGGCCAGCTGGGGGGGGGTTGTATGTGCCTGCATGCATGCACTTTTGTGTGCTTGTGTGCAAGTGCACGTGTTCATTCTCTCAGTGTTTGAATGTTTCTCTGTCATCAATCCTATACAGAGTAATTTATGCTCAGTTGTTGGTGGGCAGCCTGTCCTCTCTCATAGTTCTTCATGTTGGCGCTGCCTGGGTGGCAGCAGTAGCAGTGGACACCCCAGTTTCTTGCCCTCCTGCTGACACACTATGAAACCCCCCTGCTTCCCTTTCTGTAACACCTACAAACTCCCCGCACAGCACCAGGCACAGCTTAGCTAACTAACCCATAATTCCACATCATCCCAGCATGGCATGCTAACCCAGCTCGGTACTAACTGGACATTGCGCTAACAAGCTCCCAAATTATAGCAGTCACTGCTGTGACACTACAGGCCGAGACCCAAGTGCTCAGCAGTGTAAGATATGTTAACAATCAAACAGGCTGATGTTGTTATAGACTCCCATAGTTTTGTAGGCCTTTGCTATTTCATTCTATTATTTCATATGGGTTCTGAATAATGGACACTTGCAGCGGGCTTTTTCAACAGCATGCTGTTCCACCTACAAGGTTTATTCAGATTGCACATCATACAGAGGACAGATAATAATGATGAGATGTTCTTTATATGATAATTATATGGAATTTCTCCATGGCTACAAGGAGATTTCTGTCCTTGTGATTGGAAGACTGAAGGGTGTTAGGTTCTTATTTTCCAGAGTAAATAACTCACGGACACTAGAGAAGCTTTAACCAAGTTTAAAAAAATAAATAAAAAATAAAAAAAAGTAACAAGATACCAAACCCTTATTACTCCCTTCAGGGGACCTGTCCTCACCTCCTGACCTCAACCCCTCCTTCACCTAATCCACAGATGTCCATCTGTCTCCTCTAGATCAAAACGTTGCTCTCCTCCCGTCCACCCAACACATTCCAAAGCCATCTGTTCTTTCTACAGAGAACCATTAACTTCTGACATAAAACCCAGTCTCTGTCACTCCTCGCTACTTCTCTATCATTTATTTAATATCACAATGTTCAAAATGTCGAATCCAACAAGGGTAACCACATGCGTGCGCACGCACGCACACACACACAATCTTTGTCAACAACGTCTTCTGAGAGAATATGGATGGTTCACTGGTGTTAGGAGAAAAATGGTGGTGACTCAGCAGAGCTATTTCTGTGCTGGATCCTCAACAGATGACATCATGGACCATGGACAAAGGAGAGGTAGGGGCCGGGGGTAGATAAGATAAGGAAAACACCAGTCCTATTACAGGAACAAAACATTAAAGCATTTGAGGAACTCTGTGGACTTTTGTCTCCAGCTGCTGGAAACAAACCACCCATTTTCCTGAACAGCGCCTGGTGAATGAATATGTCTCTGCTACTTGAATTGTGGGACCATTGTTGTTTCAGTGTGGCCGAGCTCAAACAAAGCTGAAATACAGTCTTGCGATAGGCAGGCTCAGTAAAGCTCCAGTGTCTCTACCCTACAGTGGTAGCATTTTATGGAGCTCCTAAGCCTTTTGCCTAGAATAGCTTGGCATACAAAGTTTCCCTATCTCTGTCTGAGAGTAGCCAACCTTTGCAAAGTCACAGTTATAGTAGCCTAGCTTAGCGAAGCTTTATCTTTGGCCCTAGGTCAAAGCAGTGATGGGTTCCTTGGCATTGCTTCCCTCCTCATCTCCCCCCCAAGATACTAAGGACATGTGCAAGTCCTCCACATCCTCCAATCCCCCTGAAGATCACATCTGTCACCCCCCTCAACACTCTCTCACACACACACACACACACACACACACACACACACACACACACACACACACACACACACACACACACACACACACACACACACACACACACACAAAGACAACACTGTAGAGAGTGTTAATGCAACGATAAGCTTGTGAGAGCTGCAGGTTAAGCAGCTTTTAGACAATACTGAGGAGGTGGCTCGGCAACCAAGGCGCCGCGGCAACACTATCGCTGTGCCACATGAGTAACCCAGATGTGCTATGCACGTCATATCTGCTCCCTCCATCCCACAAGAGACTGAGTGAGTGAGGGTGGAAGGGAGGAGAGAGGAAAATAGAGAGAGGGAGTGAGTGACTGTGTCCTTCCACATTTAGAGAGAGAGAGAGAGAGAGAGAGAGAGAGAGAGAGAGAGAGAGAGAGAGAGAGAGAGAGAGAGAGAGGTAGGGTGAATGATGCATGGCTCAGAATCACCTGAATTTGAAATACCTACCTCTTATTGTTAGTTTTTGTTACCAACCATGTCTGTTAGGATTCATACTTCCAGAACATAATCTACTGGCAAGGGTTGGTTCCCATGACATACTGTAGGTGAATGAAAAAGAGAAAGCTATTAGTAGAGTGAGGCCTAACACACACATAATTCACCCCATAATTCACCCCTTCACACATTACTTGTTCTGGGTGCTGTGGTGGGCTGGTCTGGTTGGTGGTGTAGCACACTAGCTAACTGTGCTAGCAGTACAGTAATGATGGCGTTAGCATCAGTCTCTATGGCTCAACAGCCACAGCTGTGTGCATTCGCCTGAGTGGGAGCAACCTGACTCCAGAGTGGGTGGCTATACTAATGCCTGCTTCACTGAATTGTTCTCATCTTGTTTCCCGGTAGGGGTATATACTGTGTGTGTGTATGTGTGTGTGTGTATCCGTATAAAAATTGCATATGCATCCTGTGCCACAAAATTCATTGTGCATGAAGGGGCCGCCTGAGAGAATCATTCTCAAAACAAATTCACTTTTAATTCATTTCGATTAGAGTTGGACCATGTGTCGTGCTTCTGTTCCTTCTGGTTCGGTATGCAATGTGTGCTTGGTTAATATTAATTACTTTTCTGTCTAACAAAGTTATGCTAACTCGGCTTCTTCATGAATATTGGCATGCATCTGTGTGCCCTAACCTCTATGTGCTTATAAGGCTTACTATATATTAATAAGTGTGTTTGTGTGTTATAAGTATGCAAAGATGTGTCCTGGCATAGAGGGGAGAGGGAACAATTAGAAAGAAAGAGATTCTGTAAAGAAATGGGGAAGATGAAGTTGAGCAGAGAGTCACCAGGAGTGGCTGGTGTGATGTTACTGAGAGAGGGGTTTCATTACCACAGAAACCTTATCCATATACCTATTACAGGATTTTACAGTTTCTCTTTTTCCTCGGAGACATTTCTATAAGCTTGCTTGAATCCTCAGATGGAGAGAATTGTCAAGGCCCACAGTCCTGGAAAAGGAGACATCACTTAAAGAGATATGGGTGATTATAGGCCATTAGTCCCAGATGAGGAACGAGCCAGCCAGGCCCGACCCTAATGGTTCCTACCGCAAGAAGAAGCCAAACCAATGGCTCACCGTTATAGATGAAATCAATAATATGTTTATACATCGATCTTGCCCGCTCCAATATTGCCTGTTTGCAGCTAGCTTGGCACCTCCACTGTTGGCACGCCAAAAAAAGGACCTGTCAAGCTCGACCCGTTCGTCAAGAGCTGATATGCTGACCATTCTGTAATCCCGTTGGAGTGTGTCTTCACTTGAACAAATAGCACAGCAATGAAATCATGTCTGTTTATTTTGAATCACAAACTGGGCCTGTCATGCCAAATAATGTCCCCAGACAAAAATTTGGGACAGGCCCTCAACTGTTTATAGAGCTACAGAGAGGGATAGAGAGAAACACCCACTCAATGTGATTCAATGTGATGAATTTAATCAGATATGCTAGCAAGCTAAAAAAAAGTATCCCTTATGTCTCTCCCCCATCTGATATCTCAATCTTTCCATCTCGCTTTCCTTGCGATAAGAACAACATTCAAAGTTAAGTAATGAATCCACACCTGTGAAGGAATATGAGCTGTATGTACTGCTGTGGTAAAGCAACCCTATATTATCAAATCAGGTAGGAGGTGATCAGAACAGGGGGGCCTGCAAGCTAACAGCACAGCTCCAAATGTCATCCTGACTGTCGTGTCAGTGCTTTTTGTGAATGATTCTGTAGTTGCCACGGTAATTTAGCAGACAAAGAGACCTTCCTCCTCCTCCATTGGTGTCTATGGCAACTGCTTAGCCTTCACAGCTGTCCTCCCAACTTAATGTTATTTTCAGAGTTCTGGTTAATCACAGCAAATTAAAAATAATGTTTTTTGTCATTTTGTCATCCATTTCAGTTGACAAGGGTGTGTTCTGCACCTACATGGTACACTGTCAGTCCAAGGCAATGGACACACATCCAGTCACTTTCAAAGATGGAGAATAACATGCTTCCAAAGTTAGAAACATTCATTGTTATCAGCAGTCACATCTGCACTTGTGAACACTCGCACACCCACCCAAGCCCCCCAATAACATAAAAAACCACCCACAAGATATTTCTCTATGCTTTTGTACCCAAGTTCTTGACCTTCAGTTCCTCACTGTGCTGGTTTAGACTCAATAGACTCCTTTGACACAAACACGCTGTAGACATCCTTACATATCTGAGAAAACAGAGTTAAATCAGAGTTGACAGTTTAAATAAAAAACACACTAGTCTGACATGTGGGAAAGATCTGAATTGGTTGACCTTACCAAATTGAGAGATAAAGTTGGTACCTTCCCTTTTAGTACAAATTACTTATTTAAGAATCTCTTTAGGAATCTTAATTGTAGCGTTGGCTTTTGTTTGAGAGCGGTGAGCCGGAAACTTTTGGCTTCGGCTGTTTTTTCCTCCAGATTCAATTAAATCCAAAATACTTGATTTATCCCACAGGGGGCAATTATGTAGGCAGGAGTGTGGATACGTAACATACAACAATGTACAAGAACATACAACATAATTCCAACTACACAGCACCAATAGTTATGAAAAGCATGACAAGTAATGATTAAAGTCTGGTTCCTAGAGAAGAGGATAGTCAAAACAGATGCATGACTATGAATATACATATTAAGTGACAAAGTACTCATCCAGATGTAGTGGATCGCTCCACGAGATGGGTACCTTGTGCGTCTCTTTGATATTTTAAGTAGAAATTGTGCACCAATATAGCCTGTTATATTAAATTAAGTGCCCTTTAATATAGACCACATGGAGAGTTCAATACATTTTTTATTTGAGTAAAAACGTGTCCCTCTGTCAACCATGTGTCACGCAAAGAATATTTTAACCCAGTTAACACCAACATTTCTCAAGTTTTCACCATCATTGTAAAGCCCTAGTTATTTTGTTGCTTAGACATAGTCATTTACGTCTGTCTGTCATTCAAAGGTCAACCCTGTGACTGAATTCTTCTTTTAATATGGTGAAACTGAAAGCTCAAGCTACAGCTAGCTAGCACTGGAGTGTATAACATGTGGTAAATAGTTGACTCAAAGAGAGAGAAAGACAATAGTTGAACAGTTTTGAACAAATGTATTTCTTCAAAAATGAAGGAGAAGGAGATAGAGAAATGTTGTATTTTTTTCACTTTCAGTTTCTCTTACTTAGCTAGCAAATGCAGCTGATTAGTTTAGTTACTAAAACACCCGGCTCAAACAGATGGATGCTATGTTAGCTAGCTGGCTATGATTATACAACACAACACTGGAACTCTTCAAGGTAAGTCAAGGTAAGCTCTTGTTTTTATTAAATTATTTCCACTGGGGCATGCCGGTGTAGCGGGTGATTGTAGCATGATTGTAGCGGGTTTACTAACGCATTAGTTCAATTAGCTATGTTGACTATGACGTTATCTTTAGCTAATATGGTGATAAGGATGTAGGCTGTGTGTAGCGGTTATGATATGGTTTGGCTTGGAAAGTTTTTTTTGCCTGGTCACATACAGCTGATGTGTTTTTCATTAATGTCCACAAACAACGGGAAAAGGTGAGAGGAGTAGAGTGCATTGAGGCAAGAAGGAATACAAAGTGGCTGCTATGAAAGTGAACTGTGTTTATGCGTGATCAGGGGTGTATTCATTCTGCCGATTGTGTTGAAAAACGTTTCTTAAACGGAAAGCAAATGTCCAATAGAAACTCTCATTTGCAACTGTTGGACTAATGATTACACCCTAGATAACCTAGACGCAGGCCAGAGTATGAAAGGCGGTATTGAATGTGTCACTGTCAGTCCATGTGTCACAGTCTGTCATCTCAGATTTCCTCTCAACCTACGTTGAAAACTTTCATTCATAGGCTAGGTTGTAGCCACCTCCTGATGAGTACATGGAAAATGTGAGCATCATGTAGTAACCTAAACCTATATATGTTGAACTGGGTGAATGGAATATGAATGACAGCCAATGACAGTCATCCAACATGCTGTAATAGAAAAATGACAGCATACAGCATGTTGGCCATGCTCATGAAAAAAAAATATCATAAACATTACTGACCGCCACTGATTCTGGTTACATCTAGCTGAGAAACAAATCATGAGAAACAAATCATTCCAATTGTAGAGATGGGAGAGCTAGACCAAGAGGTGACTACATCTTCTCACATTTTAATGTACTGAATGCATTAGCAATTATCTCTAATAACGAAATATAAATGTTAAATGTTGGTTAAATGTTGGTTCACCTATACAAATGTAAAGCCTATTTCAACAGTGGAAGAAAGACCTATGGACAAACTCCGGAAACTGAAATGTATTGGATGACCAGAGACTTTATGACATGCCCATCTCTATTTTGGTCTTGACTATTTCCTGTGCCAGCAGGCGAAAGCCATTTTATGAGCACTAAATGGTAGTGTGTTACCCGTTCACCCCTGTGAATAAAAGAGGAGGGATGCTTGTCTCCCTGCAACAGACCATTACTCCTCCATTGTTTGCCAAAGCTCAATGTCGTAAATAATATCCAATGGCTTAATGTACTTCCAGCGTGTCTGACACAAGGTCATGCCCACCAATGGGAGTAGTCCTCTCAGTGTGAGAAGCCAATGAGGTGGGAGCAGGAGAGCTGTATTGTGGTTTCAAAGCGACAGTGTAGCTTGAGGTTACCGCACTACAATGCATACACTTTTTGAATGTATAGTCCTGGCTATAGCCTGGTCTGATACCGATGCACCCTCCACATTTCAATGGGGTATTAATACATTTGTATATGAAATCAATAATGTCTATACAGCAATCCAAGATTGCCTGTTTGCAGCTAACCTGGCACCTCTGCGGCTGGTACACCAAAAAAAAGGACCCGTCAACCTCAACCCTTTTGTCAAGAGCTGATATGCTGACCATTCTGTAAATCCGCTGGAGTGTGTCTTCACTTGAACACATCTCTCTTTCTATTTACATTAGATCTTGATATGACCACTATAGGTGAAAATGTTAGGCTCTACTGGTGGATTGCCGGACCTAGCTACTCCATACTGTTTGATAATGACTGTCGGCTGTCGTCCTAATTTAGTGTGGAGTGGTCTGCATGACGCCCCTAGAGAGTAGGACCAGGGCACAAAGGTCCAGTCCTTTATCCTGGAAAGCAGTACTCCATTGGCAGATTAGCAGTCTTGCCTCTCCGCTCACACTTATATTTCTTTCTAGAGCTACACCACCCCCCTTTGCGTTTTTCCTCGCAGATAAAGAAAAGCAATTGTTACGAGTCTGGGCATAGTGTATTTGTTTAATGATGGTAAATGTGCTAGATGCTCTCAAAATTATGGCCTTTGTGTAGAACATTATTGTTGTCAGGATATTTTCTTCTTAACCTCTGAGATTTTTTTCACAAGATGCAGACAGAGTCCCATGCTTACTAATATTATTTAAATTGCTACTTTCCATTCATATTTCACTTATACACAATTGAGTCTGATGCTGATGTCAGTTAGCACTCATCTTGTGTTCATTACTGAGGAACCACAAACTTCGCCCACTTGCCAGTTTGTCCTTTTCCATTAGTATTTTTCCTGGTCTAAGGTAACTGTGATCCCCGCACCCAACAGGCTGTCCTTCCACATGGCCTAGCTAGTTCATCTACAACAGTATGTAGGCCAGAGACACTTGATGGATTAATTCAACCTTTTAATCACTTCACCTCCCACTGATCTCCAAGCACCAGGATGACAGACATAGCCACACATTATACAGCCACATTATACAGCCACATTATACAGCAACATTATACAGCCACATTATACAGCTACATTATACAGCCACGTTATACAGCCACATTATTCACCTATATTATACAGCCACATTATACAGCCACAATATACAGCCACGTTATACAGCCACATTATTCACCTATATTATACAGCCACATTATACAGCCACATTATACACCTATATTATACAGCCACATTATACAGCAATATTATACAGCCACGTTATACATCCCATGTTATACAGCTACATTACACAGCCACATTACACAGCTATGTTATACAGTTATATTACACTGCCACATTATGCAGCCACATTATACAGCTTTCTTATACAGCCACTTTATACAGCCACTTTATACAGCCACATTATACAATGACAAAGAAGGGAAGGAGGCAGAAGCGGCACATTGTGAGCAGCCTGAAAGCAGCTTTTTGATAGGCATTGTTGATACTCAGCATGTCACTCGCTAACATACAGACATGAACACGTTGCTGAAATTAAACAGTATCAGAACAAACTGTGTGAAAAATCCATTTTGCAAGGCAAATGATGTGTCTATTGGGAGCCTACCGAGATATAGACGCATAATGTAGCCAAATTATCTCTGGTATTTTCATATTAATGCACGTTAAATTTTTAAACGTGTTTTATTCATCGCATGCATATTGATGTTACAGCATGTGAAATCATTGAAGTGGTTGGAAAAAACACAAAACCAAAGATGTGTATGTTTTCTACCAAACAAGAAGGGTGTAAAATGTCACATGAGGCACTCTGTATGCCCTAAGCTGGTGGTCCTCTGTATACCCTATGCTAATGGTCCTCTGTATACCCTATGCTAGTAGTCCTCTGTATACCCTATGCTAATGGTCCTGTGTATACCCTATGCTAGTGGTCCTCTGTATGCCCTATGCTAGTGGTCCTCTGTATTCGCTATGCTAGTGGTACTCTGTATGCCCAATGCTAGTGGTCCTCTGTATGCCCTATGCTAGTGGTCCCCTGTATGCCCTATGCTAGTGGTCCTCTGTATGCCCTATGCTAGTAGCCCTCTGTATACCCTATGCTAGTGGTCCTCTGTATGCTCTATGCTAGTGGTCCTCTGTATGCCCTATGCTAGTAGCCCTCTGTATACCCTATGCTAGTGGTCCTCTGTATGCCCTTTGCTAGTAGTCCTCTGTATGCCCTTTGCTAGTAGTCCTCTGTATGCCCTATGCTAGTGGTCCTCTGTATGCCCTATGCTAGTGGTCCTCTGTATGCCCTATGCTAGTGGTCTTCTGTATGCCCTATGCTAGTGGTCCTCTGTATACCCTATGCTAGTGGTCCTCTGTATGCCCTATGCTAGTGGTCCTCTGTATGACCTATGCTAGTGGTCCTCTGTATGCCCTATGCTAGTGGTCCTCTGTATGCCCTATGCTAGTAGTCCTCTGTATGCCCTATGCTAGTGGTCCTCTGTATGCCCTATGCTGGTAGTCCTCTGTATGCCCTATGCTAGTGGTACTCTGTATGACCTATGCTAGTGGTCCTCTGTATGCCCTATGCTAGTGGTCCTCTGTATGCCCTATGCTAGTAGTCCTCTGTATGCCCTATGCTAGTGGTCCTCTGTATGCCCTATGCTGGTAGTCCTCTGTATGCCCTATGCTAGTGGTCCTCTGTATGCCCTATGCTAATGGTCCTCTGGTTGCCCTATGCTAGTGGTCCTTGGAACTACTGGTGGTGTTTGAAAATATCAAAAATATATTTGTGTTATTGTAAGCTAGATCTCATACTGTAGGCAGCTACATTGAGCTGCCAGGGCTACACCGGTCACGGGAAAACATCATTACCCATATGAGAATATGGGTAATTGAAATTTAAAGCATACATTATATAAAAAAATTAAGCCGCTCCAAATCCCCCCGATTGCCACCATCCCACCCATATCCCAGCCCCATGCCCACACACCTCCACCCTTTGCTTAATTTTTTACAAATTGTACCTTTATTTAACTAGGCAAGTCAGTTAAGAAATCATTCTTATTTTCAATGACGGCCTAGGAACAGTGGGTTAACTGCATTGTTCAGGGGCAGAACGACAGATTTTTACCTTGTCAGCTCGGGGACTCGATCTTGCAACCTTTCGGTTACTAATCCAACGCTCTAACCACTAGTGTCACGTCCTGGCCATAGATAGCCCTTTTGGCTGCTCTATGGTGGTTTTGGTCAGGACGTGAGCAGGGGTGTGTGTTTGTTCTATGTTATATTTTCTATGTTGGTTTTCTATGTTGGTTTGGTTTGGGTTCCCAATTAGAGGCAGCTGTCGAGCTAAGGGGAGTGTGCAGCCTGGAAGGAGGGTGTCGGCTCAGCGCTCCTGGTCTCCGGTGCGCCTCCTTGGACCAGGATATCCTGCACCGGCTCTGCGCACTGTGTCTTCGGTTCGCGCCCACAGCCCGGTGCGCGACATTCCAGCTCCTCTCATCTGTAAGGCTAGGGTGAGTGAACAGCCTGGTAGAAGGGTGCCGGCTCCCTGCACCAGGTCCCCTGTGCGCATTGCGAGCCTAGTACAGCCTGTTTCTGCTCCCCGCACTAGATTCTCAGTGCGCATCACGAGCCCAGCACGGCCTGTTCCTGCTCCCCGCACCAGAATCCCAGTGCGCATCGCGAGCCCAGCACGGCCTGTTCCTGCTCCCCGCACCAGAATACCAGTGAGCATCGCGAGCCCAGCACAGCCTGTTCCTGCTTCACGCACCAGGTCCGCTGTGCGCATCGCGAGCCCAGCACAGCCTGTTCCTGCTTCCCGCACCAGGTCCCCAGTGCGCATCGTGAGCCCAGCACGGCCTGTTCCCCAAACCAGAATCCCAGTGCGCATCGCGAGCCCAGCACGTCCTGTCCCTGCTCCACGCACCAGGTGCCCTGTGCGCATCGAGAGCCCGGCACGTCCTGTCCCTGCTCCACGCATCAGGTCCCCTGTGCGCATCGAGAGCCCGGCACGTCCTGTCCATGCTCCACGCATCAGGTCCCCTGTGCGCATCGAGCCCGGCACGTCCTGTCCCTGCTCCACGCATCAGGTCCCCTGTGCGCATCGAGAGCCCGGCACGTCCTGTCCCTGCTCCACGCATCAGGTCCCCTGTGCGCATCGAGAGCCCGGCACGTCCTGGCTCTGCTCCACGCACCAGGCTCCCTGTGCGTTTGCAGATCCCGGCACGGCCTGTTCCCGCTCCACGCATCAGGTCCCCTGTGCGCATCGAGAGACCGGCACGTCCTGTCCCTGCTCCACGCACCAGGCCTCTAAGATGTCGTCCCAGCCTGGTACGTACTCTTCTTGCTCCACGTACCGGGCCTCCAGTGCGTCTTCTCGGGCCGGTACGGCCCGCACCGGAGCCGCTGCCAAAAGGCGAGGACCCATCTGACAGACCCCTCCCAGTGACTTTTGGTCGCGGTCGGATACTGTCACGCCCTGGCCATAGATAGCCCTTTTGGCTGCTCTATGGTGGTTTTGGTCAGGACGTGAGCAGGGGTGTGTGTTTGTTCTATGTTATATTTTCTATGTTGGTTTTCTATGTTGGTTTGGGTTCCCAATTAGAGGCAGCTGTTAGTCGTTGTCTCTAATTGGGAATCCTATTTAGGTTGTTTAGTCCCCCACCTGTGTGTGGGATATTGTTAATGTTCAGCGTGGTAGTTACTGTTGTGCGCTACACGTTGAGTCACGATCGTTGTGTTCTTCCTTTTGTTTTGGTGAGTTTAACTGAATAAATATGTTTTACTCAACCCGGCACGCTGCGCCTTGGTCTGTCTTTGAAGATCGTGACAACTAGGCTACCTGCCTAACCTGTTCATCAGACGTGAGTTAAAAAAAAAAAAAGGGAGAGAATAAGTGCAAAAAAATTACGGCAACAACAAAAACAAGCAAACAAGACATAGAGTAGGAACAGATAATACTAACATTCAGGTACTGGTAGACAGGACAGCACAGACAGGACTTAGAAGGCCAGCCATGTCACGGGATGAAGCTGTGGCACATGGGATGTCCATTAACACTTGTTTTTTTCAGCCATTACAGAAATAGAATGTGACCATGTGGAGTGACCACTAATAGTCACATATCAGCCATTACAGTAACAGGGTCTAATACAAAAGGGCTCAACCATTACTGGTCATATGTCAGTCTTAATGGTTTTGAAATGAATTTCTCTCTGCGTGTGCTCCAGGAGCCTTGTGAGAAATGAGTCTGGTTCTGAACGTGGAGTTTTTGGAGAATTCATATTTTTTTTACAGAAGTGAAGTATTGTCAGAGTTTAACATGTTTACAGTACAACCATGTGGCGATGTGCACCTCGGAGCGACTAGTCACACACTCTGTCACACACTGCCATATCGACATTGATTTCACAGTCTCCTGCAGGTGTTATCGAGCATATGAATGAAAAAGCTGCTGTCGATTCAAGTGTTCTCTGTCCTAGTTTCCCTACACACTTTGTTATAATATTAAAGACAACAACCATCCCAACATCTTTTTTTTCCGCCTAAGCAGTCTCATAATCTTCCATATCAGATCATTCCCGTGTCGATTTAAAGTCTGTCTAGCTTGGAGAGCCGGCTGGCTATAATGTTTTTGCCTGGGGCAGCTCAGACTGCAGGTCAAATACAGTACATTTGGGCTGATTCTGCGCTATTGTCAGAAGTAGATTTTAGACCTGTTGTCGTATAGGATTTCTGTGAATCAGATAACTGAACTTAATCTGAGGAGAGAGATTATAAGCAATGATGGAGTACCCTCACTATCTCTGCATTATAAATCACTAAGCCATCACAATAATTTTCAACATCACCATTATACATTTTCATTGAGCTATCGGATTTAAATTAAATTACAATGCGTCTACTCGTACCAATAAACAGCTGAAAAAATGTATCAATGTCAAACAAAGATTTAAAAAATTAACACTTTTTACACAACTTTTTATTCAACACTAGCACTCAAAGAAAGGAGTGAATGCATTTTATTTACTGTATGTCCTCTGGGATTGGAGTAGCCCTGTTTCTGCCTGTGGTGGTCGTGGCTTCTCAGTGTGGAACATTTCTGTCCGCTAATTACAGTATGTCTCCCTTGGCTGTGGTGTCAGCCCCCTTAGCCCAGGATAGTCTAGTTAGAGGTAATGCTAATGGCTGAGTTGGCTCTGACAGAGCCGTGAGGATCCAACAAGGTCCGTGCTGAGCTGCCCCCTCTTTTGATTCTCATCAGATGGCTAGGCGAGCCCATAGCAAGAAGTCATGAAGCTGTAATATCATAGTGGTAATGCTGAGCGATTAACCGACATTTCGTTGTTGTTTTTTTGGTTGTTAAACAACTAATTGACCGAAGTCGGTTCAAATATTTGAATTCCATTTAGTTTTTTTTTTGTGAGCCCAATGCACCGGTTCTCTAGAGAGAAATCATTCATGAGAGAAATGAAGTCGGAACTATGTGGGACGTTGGGCTGAAGGGAGTTGTAGTTTTCATTAAGCAGCTATTCAACCTAGTTCAGCAAAGAAACGTGGTAATTAACTACAATGACCATGATACATTGCACCAGTGTTTTTCGGCTCAGACATACACGGATCTCTGGACGGATACACTTTTATGGCAGCTATGTTAGGTTAGATACGCACAGACCGCATAGGCCGCATGAGAGAGGAATGTACACAATGAGGAGAGGGACAGAGACAGTTCTGAAGATGGCGCCGACAGAGAAGTCCTTAGGAAACTATGCAGTATTTAGCTTACATTGTTACCCCAGGAAATCTTTGGTCTTATTACATACAGCCGGGAAGAACTATTGGATATAAGAGTGACGTCAACTTACCAACATTACAACCAGGAATACGACTTTCCCCGAAGCGGATCCTCTGTTTGGACCATCACCCAGGACAATGGATCTAATCCCAGAAGCCGCAGAAGGGGCAGACGGAGCGGCCTCCTGGTCAGGCTCCGTAGACATGCACATCGCCCACCGCTCCGGAGTATACTACTCGCTAATGTCCAGTCTCTTGACAACAAGGTAGACGAAATTTGAGCAAGAGTTGCCTTCCAGAGAGACATCAGAGATTGTAACATTCTCTGTTTCAAGGAAACATGACTCTCTCTGAATATGAATATGTTGTCAGAATCGGTTCAGCCACCGGGCTTCTCCATGCATCGCGCCGACAGAGATAAACACCTCTCTGGGAAGAGGAAGGGCGAGGGTGTATGCTTCATGAGTAATCAAATGCCGGCCATATTACCTTCCAAGAGAATTCTCGTCAGTTATTGTCACAGCGGTGTACATTCCCCCACAAGCAGACACCAAGATGTCCCTCAAGGAACTTCACTGGACTCTATGTAAACTGTTAACCATATATCCTGAGGTTGCATTTATTGTAGCTGGGGATTTTAACAAAGCAAATTTGAGAACAAGGCTACCTATATTCTATCAGCATATTGATTGCACTACACGCGGGGGTAATACACTCAAACACTGCTACTCTAACTTCCCAGATGCATACAAAGCCCTCCCCCGCCCTCCCTTCGGCAAATCCGACCACAACGCCATCTTGCTCCTACCGTCTTATAGGCAGAAACTCAAACAGGATGTACCAGTGACTAGAACCATTCATCGCTGGTCTGACCAATCGGAATCCACACTTCAAGATTGTTTTGATCACGCGGACTGGGATATGTTCCGGCCAGCCTCAGAGAATAACATCGACCTACATGCTGATTCAGTGAGTGAATTTATAAGGAAGTGTATTGGAGATGTTGTACCCACTGTGACTATTAAAACCTACACTAACCAGAAACTGTGGATGGATGGCGGCATTCGCGCAAAACTGAAAGCGCGAACCACCGCATTTAACCATGGAAAGAGGTCTGGGAATATGGCTGAATATAAACAGTGTAGTTATTCCCACCGCAAGGCAATCAAACAACAGGAAAACAGGAAATCACGGACTACAAAATGAAAACCAGCCACGTCAGACACCGACGTCACACTTCCAGACAAATTTAACACCTTCTTTGCACGCTTTGAGGATAATAAGTGCCACCATCGTGGCCTGCTAACAATAATTACAACCCCCTTCCCCCTTTTCCCTCTCCGTGGCCGACTTGAGTAAAACATTTAAACGTGTCCACCCTCGCAAGGCTGCTGGTCCAGACGGCATCCATAGCCTCGTCATCAAAGCATGCGCAGACCAACTGGCTGGTGTGTTTTTACGGACATATTCAATCACTGAACTAAATGAATATCGCCAAGTAGCACTCACTTCTGTCATCATGAAGTGCTTTGAGAGACTAGTCAAGGATCACCTCCACAACCTCTCACTCAACATCAACAAAACAAAGGAGATGATCGTGGACTTCAGGAAACAGCAGAGGGAGCACACCCCTATACACATCGAAGGGACAGCAGTGGAGAAAGTGGAACGTTTTAAGTTCCTCTACATAAACATCAACGACAAACTGAAATGGTCCACCCACACAGACAGTGTGGTGAAGAAGGCGCAACAGCGCCTCTTCAACCTCAGAAGGCTGAAGAAATTTGGCTTGTCACCCATAACTCTGACTAACTTTTACAGATCCACAATCGAGAGCATCCTGTCGGGCTGCCTGGTACGGCAACAGCCTGGTACGGCAACTGCTCCACCCTCAAACGCAAGGCTCTCCAGAGGGTGGTGCGGTCTGCACAACGCATCACCGGGGGTAAACTACCTGCCCTCCATGACAGCTACAGCACCCGATGTCACAGGAAGGCAAAAAAGATAATCAAAGACAACAACCACCCAAGTCACTGCCTGTTCACACCGCTACCATCCAGAAGGCGAGGTCAGTACAGGTGCATCAAAGCTGGTACCGAGAGACTGAAAAACAGCTTCTATCTCAAAGCCATCAGACTGTTAAACAGCCATCACTAACACAGAAAGGCTGCTGCCTACATTGAGACCCAATCACTGGCCACTTTGACAAATGGATCACTAGTCACTTTAAACAATGTCACTTTAAATAATGCCACTTGAATAATGTTTACATATCTTCTGTTACTCATATCAAATGCATATACTGTATTTTATACCATCTATTGCACCTTGCCTATGCCGCTCGGCCATCGCTTATCCATATAATTATATGTACATATTCTCATTTATGCCTTTTAGATTTGTGTGTATTAGGTAGTTGTTGGGAAATTGTTAGATCACTTGTTAGATATTACTGCACTGTCGAAACCAGAAGCACAAGCATTTTGCTACACTCGCATTAACATCTGCTAACCATGTGTATGTGACCAATAACATTTGATTTGATTCGAAAGTATGCCTTATATACTCTGAAGAACTAGTAAAATGATTTTGTCATACAGCTCTGCAGCATACTTAGGCACGCTAGCTAAATAGGATGACTAAAGACAGTACAGTATGGGGAGCACATAGATAACGTTAGCGGGTCTGGCTGTCTGACTGATTCTGCCTGAGCAGAGATGAGATGATGACTTTAAGGAATTAAAAATAATAAAGTAATAGAATATTGTATCTTTTCATAATAATGAACTATTTTTCTATTGATGTCTACCCAATGTGGACCTGACAGAGACAACGGAAAATGTTATATGTTTTGGCAGTTGAATGTTCATTATTCGTTAGGGATGCACAATATATCAGTGAACATATCGGAATCGGACGATATTAGCTAAAAATGCCAACATCGGTATCGGCCCGATGTGTAGTTTAACGTCGATGTGAAAAACCGATGTCAAAGCTGACGTGCATACCTATATAACGTAGGTACATGACGTAATGACGCCAAGTAAAATGTTGCGCTACACGTGCACCACAGCATTCCTAACCTAGCCCACAATGTCTGCTGTGTGGATCGAGCAGTCAATAAGTCGAGTAGTCATTTGAAAGAGTAAGAACATTTCAGTGAGACAACTCAAAGGCAAAATCCATTAACGCCAAGATAATGGAGATCATTGCCCTTGACAATCAACCGTTCTCTGTCGTGGGTGATGCTGGCTTTCACGACTGGTCGAGCACCGGTAGACACTAACGTTACCAAGTGCGCTATTGTTCAGATGTTTCCCTATCGGAGTTAAACAGTAATAGCGTCACTGCTATTAGCTTCACGACATACTATGGAACGCCGTTTGGGTCTTAGCGTGTCAAAAAATATACACTATTTGACAATAAAACAATTTGACGCATTAAATAAGCTTTTAATATTACCGCATTGGTAATAAAGCATTCTTTGTTCGACAGCAAATTCTGGGGTAGCTAGCTATAGGAACTAGCTATAGGCACCAATACAACCAGCCTGAAAATAATGACCAGTAGAAACTGCAGTCATTTTCACAATTTTCACTATTAGGAATCCTTGTGAGTAAGTATTAACTAGGTAGCCACTTGTTGTTCGCCTATGGAAATAGAACTTCAGCTCATGAAAATAAATAGCTAGCCAGCTACTTAACCCCGTTACCCAAAGCTAACGTTATAAGCGGCCAGCTAGCTTCGTCTGGCTAGTGAGGCTCGACCTGACCGGGTTATGTGTTGTGAAGCTAGCCACAATAAGGATTAGGCACAATAGTGGAATTTGCGGTTTGCCTTCAAAATAAAAGATCCTCTTTGAAAGTGATGCGAAGGTTACAATTGGTGGAATCATGCCATATTTAGACTAGATAATGTTAAACAAGGTTGGAATGTGAGGCAATGAAATGGGGTATCAGTCAACTCGGTGACACCCACAGAACACAACTGTGAAGAGTTTACACAAATATTAGCATTGCAGCTCTTATCGCAGGACTGTGACTGTGTGAAATCACCCCCCAGTCAGCCTGTGTGTATTGACATTCATATTGCACTGTACAGCTTTTCCTAAGGATTGGGGATCAATGAAATGGGGTATCAGTCTATTCAATACCCAAGATATTTTTTCCCAACGTCCTCCTCAGAGTTATCAGACTCCAAAACATCCACACAGTATTGTTTTTCCTCGGGAATAGTGTTCAATACACATAGGTTGACAATACATGTGGCTCAATTCACATTTGTTTCAGAGTCCCGCAATAAGAGCTATGATGCTAATGTTCTCTGGGTGTCACTGAGTAGACTGATACCCCATGTCATTGATCCACAATCCATAGGTAAGGATGTACAGTGAAATAAGTATGCCCCCAATGCAATTCTAAAGTATAATACATCCAGTGTGATTTCAACAGATTTGTCAAATTAACAAATTATTGTCTTTTGTTGATTTTATATAACAACATGCCAACCTTGTTTAGCATAATCTATTAAATTATGGCATAATTCTACTATTTGTATTAATTTGCATCACTGTCAATGATGTGGCTAATCGTTATTGTGGTTAGCTTCACATACATTGGTCCGACCACCATTAATCAAATAAGAACTGTTTTATAAATTAGGGTTATTTTAGATGATGACACCTAGCTATGTATGAAAGCGTTAAATGAATATGTGACGTGCAGTTATATTCAGTTCCTGATTGGTCAACAAGCTTATTTGACACGTGAAATTGTGTTATTTGACGTGTATCTATTTTGACATCCAAAGACACAAACGGTGTTCCATAGAAATCCTGGTTGAGAATGAAACGACTGAACAAATGAACAATGAAACAGCACAGCAAGTAAGTGAAAGAAATAGGGTTTGATTATGTTTTACTGGTAATGGCAACATACGTAAATGTCAACAAAATAACTTTTTGGTCAGTGTGGTGTGTGTGTGTGTATGTGTAACCTTTATTTAACTAGGCTAAGTTAGTTAAGAACAAATTCTTATTTACAATGATGGCCTACCCCAGCCAAACCCGGACAACGCTGGGCCAATTGTGTGCCGCCCTATGGGACTCCCAATCACGTCCGGATGTGATACAGCCTGGATTCAAACCAGGGACTGTAGTGACGCCTCTTGTACTGAGATGCAGTGCCTTAGACGCTGCATCCATGTGTGTGTGTTAACTATAATTAACTATACTATAATGCTTAAAAGGCGCAACATTTTTTTATACCGGTTAACGGTATCGTTTTTTTGTCAAGGAAAATATCGGATATCGGTATCTTCCAAAAATGTCATATCGGTGCATCACTACTATTTTTGCTTTTGAAATTTCCATTTAAAAGTTATAAAATCATTGTAATGTCATTATCACAAAATGTATTTAGTGTTTAAAAAAAATATTGATACCAAAATTGAAAACGGTTATAATAGAAATAATCGAACCGAAACCGAACCGAGAAGATAGTTCCTGTCTCACACTGCTATTGTTACAAATAGGCTTCACTGTCATAAGGGTAACCTACTCGGGCAGGCCACAAAAGCACTGCTCAATCCCAGGGAGAGAAGATGGAGATGGAGCCAAAGAGTCCAGAGACTGTGCCACTTCTAGATAAGCTAGGCAATGACATTAACAAGCTTCCCATTGGGCACAGACGTCAGTTCAAACGTCTAGTTTAGATTTAAATTTGGTTGAGTGGTCATTTTACCCTGTCATTGGATTTAGGTTAAAAGTTGGGTGGAAAACAGACAAAATTCCCTTACTTTGATGACCTTTTGTAAATCCAATCAGTTTTCCATGATGATTCAACATAATCACACAAATGTTTGGGGTTGAAATGATGTGGAAACAATGTTGACTCAACCAGTTTTTGCCCAGTTGGTTTTAACTGAAGATGTCGGCTACACTTGCATTTTACCAACCACCCCACAAGAGAATGGGGTTGCAAATTGGTTGCACATTGAGTTCATGTTTTATTTTAATTTTTTATCAAACACAAAAATCACAGTTTATATGTGAGTAAAGTCATACCGTATAAATAAAAATCACGACAGCTGTGATGGAAACAGAATTTTTTTGTTCGACATGGTGGGATCTTTTTGTGTCTGTAAAATCAATTATTTGAGAAATGGAGGTGGAAACGCCTTTATGTGCAAATATTTATATAATAACCATGATATCAACGGCAACTTGGAGTCACGTGATGATATGGTGTGGTGTCCTCCTGCTACAACTCGGCAAACCATTTTATTATGCTACGGATGAAATAAGTTATATTGAACTTCACAGGGTGGTGAAAGTGCACAGTGATGAGCTTGATGCCCATATTGATGCCCTTATTCTGGTGACATGAACATCGATGCTTAACTGCCATTTGACAAATACAAATAATAATCTCATCATGTAGACTAGCCTACCCGCAATGTATCTGCGAGGTGTTGACTAGAGGGCACGTGCCAAGGCCAGAGTAGGCACATTTGCTATTTAACGCAACAGTTTTTGTCAGTAGAGTAAGAAATGTGATGGTAACACATTGAACTTCAGATTTTTATTCAGTACATGAAAATGTAAGTGAAAAAGTACATTTTGTGCGCACTACATCACGTCCGGATTTTTATCACCCTACACTGGTGGAAACATTGCATCAGATTTTTGAATATTCGCCAGAAAATGATGAGATGAGACTGATGTTTGTTGTCAATTCCATTCCTTTGCTTTCCTCTCTTGGCCCTTTGCGCAAATTTAGAGCCCCTCTTATTGGCTCCCGAGTGGCGTCCGGGCTAGGGTTTGGCCAGGGTAGGCCTTCATTGTAAATATAAATGTGTTCTTAACTGACTTGTCTAGTTAAATATAGGTTAAATTATTTTTAAAGTTTACAACTGAACAAATGGCAGGCAGGTAATGAGCAGCACTAAAATATTGGTTTACACAGACTCTCAGACAAATACATTTTTCAAGATAGCCTTCCTCTCGTCGGAGAATAGTTGGCCGCATTCATAACTAAATATAATTATTAAAAGGAATTGTTTTCTTTGCAGCCGGTATATTGGTTTCCCACTTCAGCAATTATTGAAATGAAGCTCTCAAATAGAAAAGTACACATTTTTGGAGAATTAATTGAAAGTATACAATGTTTACTTTGTTGACTCAATCCTATCTAAGTACTTGGTCTCTCGGTGGAGCACCAAAGCTTTTACCTTGCTGCTAACGATATAGGAGGATGAGAGGTGGACAGAGGTAGAAGAAGAGGGGGAGTGAGGATGCCATTCTCTACACTGCCGTACCTCCCCCTTCTTTGGCTGATACATCGTCTGTCACATATCCCTTTGTCCCTCCTCGTCCCTCTTGCGTCACTGTGACTGCCAGCTGGGTAGGTGGGGGTTGCCTTGATATCTGTCCAAAATACCACTTCCCCCCAGCGAACACACACACGCACATGCACACGCACACGCACACACGCACACACACGCACACACACACTAACATTTTCATTGTGTGCTACAAAACCCACCATTTGTAGCATTATTTTGTATTATCCTGTGAATCCTATACCCAAAGCAACAGAGAGACCAGTGAGCTGATGTCCATGGATTGGTCCCCAGCGAACACGCGCACACACACACACACACACACTAGCCACAGAGTCAGATTTTCATTTTCATCGCATGTGACGAAAAGTTGAAGTAGCATTTTATAGGATCCTGCTAACCCATGCCCCAAGCAACAGAGAGACCCCCCTGATGGAGTCAACATATTGGGACAGTTGTCCCTCATAATATCAGTCTCAGTTTGATTGACATAATCATCCTGACTGTTATGTACAGCTTAGTGGATTTTGGGAGAAGTGTGTTACCTTTGAGCAGATCAGAGGTGAACATCATGTCACCATCATTACAGTACATTACATTTAATAATAATATTATGGTAAATATGGATGTCATGTCTGCTGTTTATAGATGGAAATACTGTATGTGTAATATTCATCTATAACGCCTGGTATCTCAACAACCTTCCCGCCCACTATTGCAACACTATCATCAACATGTGAACAACAACTTAAAAGTGTACCTAAATCTCAGCCTACGTCTGTTTCATCCATATTGCGCATAGCCATGTGCATGCTGCTGACAGCTTGGTAGCATCATTGTGAATACTAATGTGAAGAATAGGAGGCGGACGGTATCACTTTGTGCTGAATCACTCCTTCTCTCCAGTGAAAAACAGACCAGCTTAGTTGCCGACGGCAGAATGAATGTAATATCCCCTTAGCCCATGGCAGGATGATGTCGCCCTGTGTCTCCCGTGGGTTATGAGGAATCATCTGGCCGTTGAGCCCAATGCATGATGCAGAATACTGCGCTGCACATTATTCAATGTATGTATGCAGTAAGGGCATGTAAAGGCGCTGTTACGTCCATTGCAACCTCAGGAATCTTGTCAGCCACCTCATGGGCCCACCATGGGCCCTGTCACTTCTTACAGCAGAGGTAGGAAAGAAGGGCTGTGTCGTGCCCAGCACAGCAGCTCTGTCAGCTGTGGCTAGAGAATATCACCAAGGTCAATCAGGATTGATATCTCAGCCCCGTGTCAAGCTGTGAAACATCTTTCAATAGTCATCTGCACTGGTGTGAAGTGGCCAGTTCACTTTGTTTGAAACTATCCCACAAACACACATTTGAACACTGCATGATTGAGTTCTGATGGAAATATCTACTTTAAATTCTCACCGTCGCTCTCCCTTGCTCTCGTCCCCACACCATTTCTCTCTCTCTCCCCATCTCTCTCTCTCCTCCTCTCTCTCCCTCTCTCGCTCTCTCTCTACTTCACCTTCTATCTCTTGTTCCTAGCACTATCCCCTCTTTCTCCACTTTCTTTTGATTCTAATAGATTCTTGTGTGCAGGTAGTACGCTCAGTTTACTTTGAAACTCCTCTGCTCTGTTACTTTGCTGATTGTTTTGTTGGGAAGGCTTATTCCTGTCACGCAGACAAATGACACTTTCCACTAGGCACAGATGTCAGGTCAACGTATCGTTTTGATTTACATTTGGTTGAGTTGTCAACAAGTGTGAATTCAACGTATATGTCATTGGATGTAGTTTAAAAATTGGGTGAAAAAAAGACAATGCCCTTACGTTAATGGCTTTTTTCAAATCCAATCAGTTTTCCACATTGATTCAACATCATCACATGGAATTTTGTGGTGGAAAGAAAATGGAAACAATGTTGATTCAACCACCTTTTTCCCAGTTTGTTCACTCTGTGATCTACCTTATGGTTAACACAGCCCATTCTCAGCATCAGAAAATGCCCTTGGGACATGTTGCTGTCAACTTTACTGTTTAAAAAGGACATATTGTCCGTCCTTGTGTGTGGTTGCATCATTTCCCTTTTCATTCTGATAACATTGAGTTGGTGTGTGAACGTGTGTGTGTGTGTACATGTGTGTGTATATATGTGTGTTTCACATGCACGGTGTGCATGCATGTGTGTTTGCTTGCTTGCGTGTGCAGTATGTGTCTGTTCATTCATGTCTTAGGTCATGACCAGGCCATGGCTGTAATATACGTGGAAGGATGTGGAATAATAACATGCATGACAGAATTAACTGTTGATGGTCACTGAGCCCATCCAAAATAACATATTCATATATAGGGGTCATTTACCTTGACTCTAATTCTGTTTCAGTCCAGTGCCCTGGGTCTTTGTCATGCAGAGCTACTGTATTGTGTGTGAGCTGTGTGTTGTTTACTGTGGGTTGGCTATATCAGGCAGGAGTGCTCTTGATGAGCACTTCCAGTTTCTTTGATCTCTGATACAAACCTAAATGAGAGGTATAGTCGGTCGACGACAGTTACTTGCTTTTTGTGAAGAAGGAACTGCTTCAAACTTTTCATCTGCCATTTGATTAATGTCCTCAATGGAACCCAAGGTACTAACCTTCGACCTGCATAGTAACCTTTAATCTTCAACTAGCCGCCCCTATCTCCTACTCTGGCCTAGCCTTCAGTTACGAGCTTGACCTTTGTGAAGGCGATTGGGAAATGTCAGCAGCGTTCAAACTGTTAGCGATCTCAATTTGCGATGGCATTTCCTCAAGCCACGGTGGCAGAAGCTGAGGGGCACATGGGGATTGGTTTGCGTGGTATTTGATTTTTACACATGTTGACTGAACTCATGGATGTCTCTGTCTCTCTCTCTCTCTCTCTCTCTCTCTCTCTCTCTCTCTCTCTCTCTCTCTCTCTCTCTCTCTCTCTCTCCCCTTCTCTCCCTATCCTTGTCTCTGAACTTTTATCACCACCGCTCTCTAGCACTCCTTGGTTCTCTCCATCCCCTCTCTCTTTCCTTGGCATTGAATAACGAGGGACCTAACCTTTCACGGTCGTGGTGACTAAATGCATGTCAAGGCCTTTCCATGAACACCTTATCCCTCTGCCAAATGGAGGAAAACATGTTGACTTTTACAATATTTCTGAAAAGCAATTGAAAGTGTATCGGTGATTAAGTCAGTCAAAGATAGGTTTCTATGTTCTGTAGATTCAGAGAATCTCCTGTCTGTTTGGTCTAACTACTGGAGCATGTTTGATTTCAGTATTGAATAATGGGAGAAATCTAATGGGAGCGAGACAAGATCTTAATATATTGTCAAATCTGCCTAACAAAGGAGCACATATCAGCGGGGAGAACGAACGCGGCTGAAAGGGAGTGGATGGCCTCGAAGACATTGCTTGCGTCAATGTCTGCTGACGGTATTTACTTAGCATCACATTATGTCTGACAGCGGGCATGTGTATTCTGCTCAGCTATTTCTATCAAATCAGTCAATGGAAACTGCAAGATGTGGGCCCAAGTCAACAGTGTGTCCTTGAGAACAGGCTTGAGAACATGCCATAATTTGCAGTCTGAATCTTCCCTTACCATTATATGTCACCTTCCTATCGTGCAAAACGGCCATCTTATAGTATTGAGAAAATCTACCAGCAAAACACCCTAATCTCCTTTCAGAGATAAGGTAGCCTCATCTCCCGCACCGAGCACCTGCCCTCTACGCAGCACCTGTCACCTCTCTACCACATTATCTTATCCCCCCTAAGGCCACCCTCTGCCTCCCCCCTCTGCCTCCCCCTGACCCCCATCTCCCCCTGCTCTACCTGGCTGCCACTCCCATGCAACATCTGCCATCGCCACAGGTGGTCATCCGCTACATCCCAATAGCACACTCTGAGCCGCTCCCTCCTCACAGTCACCAGCTTGAGTGCCCTCTCTCCAACCCTGGGGCACTCCTCCCCAATCTATCCAAGGTGCCAACAGTTAATTTACTCTGAGCCCTGTTACCCTCTGGGTCCACCTTCTCTAAAGGTTTTACCGTTGCATTCCTACGAGTGGTTTTCCATGTACACCACTGTAATTAGGAAGAGAGTGTAGGGTAAGGAGTGGGTGACACAGGGACAGGGTTTAGGTGTAAGTGGTGGTTTTATTCAGTGCAGCCTAGATTCAGGACATGAATCCTGAATGTTAACAGTATATAAGAAAACTTGAAGGAGTGTGGGAGAGAGCGAGGGAGGGAGTAGCATTTTTTAAGGGGGGGTGACCTTTCACAAACAAGTGCTGGTGGCAGAATGGCTAAATGCCATCAGGAAAAGTTGCTTAATCTTTAAGACGTGAGGAATGTGGTTGTGGGAGGGAAAAAGTGACCGTTTTTTTTCCTTTATTGAACAAGGCAGACCCTACCTTGGGTTTAAAACACTACATTCACAGGGGTGTTTCAGAAAAGGTCACGCTTAACAAAAAAAATTCTGTTTCAAAAAATTAATGTCTCAGTGTAGCTTTCTGGGCTATAATCAGAAAGCTGCAGGGCATGCCTAGAATAACATTATGAACCTTCAACAGTACATACAAAGCAACTCCCTTTACAGTAGCAAGCCACCGTTGTACCTGCAGCAGAAACACCTTCAGTAATGTAACAAACAAGCTAGTTGAGGTATTACATTTGCATGAATGTCAATGCATGGATTGACCTCAAGGTGTCTACAGAATTCACTCTTCACTCCTCTTTGTTTATTGAGTGATTACCCAGAGTTGTTATCATTCTGCATGCCTGTTTGGGCTTCATGAATATTCCTGGCGTGGAGGGAGCGACTCTGTCGGAACACTGCTATGTCCTGTGTCAAAGCAACAGCCAGAGGGATTTAATGCTGACAGAGGCTGTTTCAGAGGCAGTGACGAGATAAATAACAAATGGACTCGCCAATGTCACTCTCGGGCCATATCTAATTTTAAATACGCACACACACACTGAAAAGTAGGAGAGCAGCTCATTCAAGCATGGCCTCGTTCCCTTTCTGTAAATTCTGATTACATCGCTAGTGTTAAGGAAAAGACAGGTGTCTGTGACCAGCCCAGAATAGTGTTCCAAGCGGACTGGTGGAATGTGTTACCTCTGGATCCACACAGACACGTTCCGGAACTCAGGCTGCTGGGGTCACGTGGGCACGGTGTGCCTCCGATTCAGCCCGGAGCGTCCATCTGCCACGTTTCTACAGCGAACAGTGTGTGTTAGTCAGTGGGAGCCAGACCCTATGTATCCACTTGCTGTGACCTTGCCTGTGTTCCAGAGCCTGTATGGAGCAAGTAAGAGAAGGAGGAGCCAATTTCCCACTCTGGATTTTCCCTTGTTTTTCTTGTGGGTTAGAGGGGTGACAACCATACCACACACTGAAAGCCCACAGAGAAAGTCCCAACTATACTGTAGTAATGGATTACTGGATAGCAAATATACTGTAGATCAAACCAGTAATACCAAGCACTGTTTGGAAACAGAACGTTCTAAAGTTCACAGCTATGTTTTTAAAAGGAATTTAAAATGAACTCGGAATACAAATCCGGTGTCAAACTCAACTGGGACTTGACGCATTCCAATAATTTTTTCCCTCTGTTTCCTTCATCTCAGTTTGAATATAGCTGCATGTGTTCCCATAATGACTGGATTACTATTTGAAGCAGCTAATGTTCCCCTACCATGCTCTTGAAATATTTTGAAACCCATTCATTTTTCTTTATTTTACTGTGCTATCTCAACTATATCCCAAATGCATTAATGTGGGCCAAACAGAGCTATAGTGCCATGAAACAAAATCATGTTTTATCTTGCAAAGTCAGTGACATCAAGTAAGAGTTATAGTGCTGCTTGTGTTTAACTAGTTGATTGCATTAGTTGATAGCTTTAGGGTGGATCTGTAGGGTGTTGTAAGGAGGACAGGCAGGCAAAGTAAGCCCTCTCAACCACCATGTTTCCAAGGAAAGCATTGATTCAGTTCTACAAACACACACACCCTTGACAACAGCAGTTGAGTTGTTTGTTGTACTTCAGTGTGGCCTTCTGGTTTCAATGTTTACTCCTCAAAGTATACTCACAATCACCCAGAGATACACTGCATACTTGGTATTCTGGCAAGAGCACATTTTTGATCGGTGTGTTTGAATTTCAGGTATGCTGTAGCACATGTTATTTGTGGGTGCATAAAATGTTGGATTGATTCAGCTGATGAGCTGATGAGTGTTTCCTTCCCTTCACTGTTCCCTGGCAGATCCTTATTCCCCGGCCTCCTAATGCCATGCCTCCTCTCTCGCTCTCTCACTCTTTCTCACCCCCTCTCTCTGTTCTTACTCCCTATCCCTACCCTTGTTTCTCTCTCGCTCTCTCTCTCCTCCCCCCTCTCTCTCGCTCTCTGTCTCTCACTCTCTCTCTCTCTCTCTCTCTCTCTCTCTCTCTCTCTCTCTCTCTCTCTCTCTCTCTCTCTCTCTCGTTCTGTCTCTATTCTTACTCCCTATCCCTTTCCTTCTCTCTCTCTCTATCTCTCTGTCGGTCCTACTCTTTCCCAGTACAGCAATATTTTGTTGTTCTCCTCAACACTCATTTATCTGTTTATATTGCTGTCTGTCTCGCTGAGAGCAACTCAGTCACTGCACTCATCATTTTTCACTGTGGTGAGCGTCCCTCACTCTCCTACACTCCTCTTCATGCTCTTTTTGTCACATTTCTACTCTCTTTTTCATATTCCCATTCTTTTCCCCAGACTTGGGCGTGGCATTGTAAAAATGGCGGTGTGTCTCGTTAAAATAATAATGCATCCATTTTGTGTCAATGTACAATACAGTGCAACATGTTTCAGTGTTAATTATAACAGCAGTATTGAAACTGAAATGTGGATTCTGAATTGCACAGCCTTGTGAAAATGGTGTGACAATATCACAGCTTATTGTGAAATAGACACAAATTATTTTTTTGAAATGTGTCTTTGTTGTGTTTAATTGACTATTTTCTTCACAACGCATTTTGTGTGTTTCACACAACTTTTTTTCTTCATGATGATTTTGTGTACATTACACAAATTCGTATTTGTTGTGGCTAACGTTTGCCGGGTTAGGGGTTTGGGTTTAAGGTTAGGGTTAGAATTAGGGTTAAGGTCAAGGTTAGCTAACATGATAGCTAACTAGTTAAAAAGCTGTAAGTTGTTGCAAAGTTGTACATGACGTGAATCGAATACGCAACATTTGGGTTGCTAGACAGTCGCGTCATATGCCCACACATCCTCAATGACCTATAATTTCTGTCTTAAGTAACTTCAAATCTTGTACTTAATGCAGGTGTTAGTCACCTCTGATTTCATCAGGGGACCAGGTTTTTAATGTCTGACAGACAATGTGGTTCTCCCAAGACATTTTAATCCTCCTCCATTACCTTACAGCATGTTAACCCACTGATCATTACAACCCTCCAGATCCCTTTAATATAATACCTCCAGATAAGGATCTATTCCTTCTGAAGCATTAGGAACACCTGCTCTTTCCATGACATAGACTGGACAGGTGAATCCAGGTGAAACGTATGATCCCTTATTGATGTCACTTGTTAAATCCACTTCAATCAGTGTATATGAAGGGGAGGAGACAGGTAAAGAATGTTTTTTAAGCCTTGAGACATTTAAGACATGGATTGTGCATGCGTGCCATTCAGAGGGTGACAAAATATTGAAGTGCCTTTGAACGGGGTATGGTAGTAGGTGCCGGGTACACCGGTTTGAGTGTGTCAGGAACTGCAAACCTGCTGGGTTTTTCACATTCAACAGTTTCCAGTGTGTATCAAGAATGGTCCATCACCCAAAGGACATCCAGCCAACTTGACACAGCAAGATGGCGCCAACAGACATGGCAGCTCAACTTCTAGCTCCTAAGCATACATCCATATTTTTTTTGTGTGTGTGCTATTTCTTACACTATTAGCCCAGAACGTTTTTTTGTGTTATTACATACAGCCGGAAATAACTTTTGGATATCAGAGCGGCTATCAATACGACTTTCCCGAATTGGAAGAGGTATTCTGAATGGAATTCTTGTCTGACTTAGGAGTACGGGCACAACATCCACCACTTCCTAGTATATTACTCGCTAATGTTCAGTCTCTGGAGAATAAAGTAGACGAGCTCAGGGCGAGGATCTTCTTCCAAAGAGAAATCAGGGACTGTAACATACTCTGTTTCACGGAATCATGGCTCTCTCCGGATATACTGTCCCCGTCCATACAGCCAGCTGGGTTCGAAGTACATTGCGTAGACAGGAATAAAGGAATCTCCGGAAAGAAGATGGGTGGTGGTGTATGTTTCATGATTAACCACTCATGGAGTGATTGGGATAACGTACAGAAACTCAAGTGCTTTTGTTCACCCGACCGTATTACCTCCCAAGAGAATTATCTTTGGTTATAGTCATAGCCGTGTATATTCCCCCTTAAGCTGATATCACGACGACCCTCAAGGAACTACACTGGACTTTATGCAAACTGGAAATCACATATCCTGAGGCCACATTTATTGTAGTTGGTGATTTTAACAAAGCAAATTTGAGGAAAACATTCTATCAAAACATTGACTGCAGTTGCTATTCTCTCTTCCCGGGACACCTACAAGGCCCTCCCCCAACCTCCCTTTGGCAAATCAGATCATGACTCCATTTTGCTCCTCCCTTTCTATAGGCAGAAACTCAAACAGGAAGGACCCGTGCTAAGGTCTATTCAACGCTGGTCTGACCAATTGGAATCCATGCTTCAAGATTGTTTTCATCACATGGACTGGGATATGCTCCGGGTAGCCTCGAATAATAACATTGATGTATACATGGACACGGTGACTGAGTTAGGGGATGTTGTTCCCACTGTGACTATTAAAACCTACCCAAACCAGAAACCATGGATAGATGGCAGCATTCGCGCTAAACTGAAGGTGTGAACCACCGCATTTAACCATAGCAAGGTGACTGGGAACATGGTCGAATACAAACAGTGTAGTTATTCCCTCCGTAAGGCAATCAAACAGGCAGAACATCAGTACAGTCACAATTCAACGGTTCAGACATGAGACGTGTGTTGCAGGGTCTACAGACAATCATGGATTACAAAGGGAAAACCAGCCACGTCGAGGACACCGACATCTTGCTCCCAGCCAAGCTAAACCCCTTCTTCGCCTGCTTTGAGGATAACACAGTGCCATTGACGCGACCCGCTCCCAAGGACTGTGGGCTCTCATTCTCATGAGTAAGACATTTAACATTTTAACCCTCGCAAGGCTGCTGGACTAGACGACATCCCTATCCGCATCCTCAGAGCATGCGCAGACCAGCTGGCTGGAGTGTTTACGGACATATTCAATCTCTCCCTATCCCAGTCTGCTGTCCTCCCTTGCTTCAAGATGTTCACCATTGTTCCTCTACCCAACTAAATGACTATCGTCCCATAGCACTCACTTCTGTCATCATGAAGTGCTTGCAGAGGTTAGTCAAGGATCATATCACCTCTACTGTACCTGACACCCTAGACCCACTTCAATTTGCTTACCGCGCCAATAGATCCACAGATGATGCAATCGCCATGGCACTGCACATTGCCCTATCCCACCTGGACAAGAGAAATACCTATGTAAGAATGCTGTTCATTGACTATTGGTCAGCCTTCAACACCATAGTACCCTCCAAGCTCATCATCAAACTCAGGGCCCTGGGTCGGAACCCCGCCCTGTGCAACTGGGTCTTGCACTTCCTGACAGACCGCCTCCAGATGGTGAAGGTAGGAAACAACACCTCCACTTCACTGATCCTCAACACAGCCCCCTCCTGTACTCCCTGTTCACCCATGACTGCGTGGCCACACACGCCTCCAACTCAATCATCAGGTTTGCAGACAACACAACCATAGTAGGCCTGATTACCAACAATGATGGACAGCTTACAGGGAGGAGGTGAGGGCCCTGGAAGAGTGGTGCCAGGAAAATAACCTCTCTCTCAACGTCAACAAAAGTTATTAGCTGATCGTGGACTTCAGGAAAAAACAGAGGGAGCTCGTCCCTATCCACATTGACGGGACCGCAGTGGAGAAGGTGGAAAGCTTCAAGCTCCTCGGCGTACACATCACTGATGATCTGAAATGGTCCACCCACACAGGCAGTGTGGTGAAGAAGGCGCAACATCGCCTCTTCAACTTCAGGAGGCTGAAGAAATTTGGCTTGGCCCCTAAGACCTTGACAAACTTTTACAGATGCACAACTGAGAGAATCTTGTTGGGCTGTATCCCCGCCTGGTACGGCAACTGCACCGCACGCAACCGCAGGGCTCTCCAGAGAGGGGTCCGGACTGCCCAACGCATCACTGGGGACACACTGCCTGCACCCAACGACACCTACAGCACCCAATGTCACAGGAAGGCCAAAAATATCATCAAGGACATCAACCACCCAAGCCACGACCTGTTCACCCCGCTATCATCCAGAAAACTAAATCAGTACAGGTGCATCAAAGCTGGGACCGAGAGACTGAAAGACAGCTTCTCATGGCCATCAGACTGTTAAATAGCCATAACTAGCCGGCTACCACCCGGGTTACTCAACCCTGCACCTTGGAGGCTGCTGCCCTATATACATAGACATGGAATCACTGGTCACTTTAATAATGTTTACATACTGTTTTACTCATTTCATATGTACGTATATACTGCATTCTTTTCTACTGTATTTTAGTCAATGCCGCTCCGACATTGCTCTTCCTGATATTCATATGTTTCTTAATTCCATTATTTTACTTTTAGTTTTGTGTGTATTGTTGTGAATTGTTAGATATGGTTGCACTGTTGGAACTAGGAACACAAGCATTTCGCTACACCCGCAGTAACATCTGCTAAATATGTGTATGTGACCAATACAATTTGATTTGATTTGTCCTTGTCCCGACAAATCGAGGCAGTTCTGAACGCAAAAGGTGATGCAACTCAATATTAGGAAGGAACAGTTATAATTTTGAATTATTTATTCCCAACCAAAGCTAATGTGGACAGTATTTTTCCCCCAATGGAGAGCTGCTTGTTACGCATTATATCTTATTGTCTGGGCTCTGCTCCCTGGGTCTTTATTGTCTGGGCTCTGCTCCCTGGGTCTTTATTGTCTGGGCTTTGCTGCTTGGGTCTAATCTAACCCAGGAGAATGCATCTCTCATCTGGAGCTCAGCTCTCAGTTCCATTTGGCTGACAGCACACTAATCTGCTGTATGGGGATGGGCCCTTGTGAAGTACTGATATGGTGAATGCAACCTTGTGGCCTAGACACACAAAACACGAGCACGCTCACACAAGCACACACATATGCACAGGGACACATGCACACATTCTCTTACACAAACAAATGCGCATACACACACGTGCACACTGACCATATCACATGCAGGCATACACTCGCTATCCCACATTCCACCTCCATGTGGACAGTGGCTGTAAAGAACGGACACTCCCATTCACAGACTTCCAGATACCCCAATGTACTGTCGAAGAGATCTCCTTCTGTCTCAATTCAATGTGAATACCAGGCTTATATGCCATGTTGAGTAGCAGTGCTCCAAGGCTACACATGTTCTCCTGCATGTTCCCCTTTTAGAAGAGCAATTACTGTCAGTGTAACGCGCTGCGAGTTCTTGCCACCTGTCCCTGACACTCTTAAGCTCTGGCTGATAATTACAGCTCAGGAGGAAGAGAGAGGGCCAGTAGCCAACCCCTCTGACAGGACTTCTAATTGAATCTCAACAACTGATCTTTAAAGTGGGATTGTGCTGGCTCCCGCAATGACACCGCTCAGGTGTGTGTGTGTGTGTCTGACTGTGTCTGCGTGCACGCGTGTGTATGTGAGGGGGGGCAGGGCAGGGACCTGTGTGGGTGGTTAGAAGGTTATGGCAATGACAGAAGGGCCGAGTGGCTCAACCTTTTAGTGAGGAATGAGGATCAACACAATGTTACTCTGTATTTCCAGACAGTTGATTGTAATGGCATCGTCAAGTCACTCCATAGCAGTGATCGGGAATGCGTTAACAGGTCCTGGATATGCCATTATGGAAAATGCCAAGCATTGTCAAAAGGAAGCATTGTCAAAAATGTGTCTGTACTATTCTGTCCAATCTACTGCCCGTCTGTAACCTCCACCTCTATGACTGCCTCAACTATGTCCCCCTATATGGCCGTCTGTAACCTCCACCTCTATGACTGCCTCAACTATGTCCCCCTATATGGCCGTCTGTAACCTCCACCTCTATGACTGCCTCAACTATGTCCCCCTATATGGCCGTCTGTAACTCTGTGGAAGGCCTGCATGAACACCAGGACTTTTTTTGCGGGGAGGACAACCATCTCAATAATACTTATACTGCTACTCAGAGCTATTTGTCGTTTAAAAGTACGATACATGTAGTTAACTAATTATATATTTGTATTTCTTATTTCTGCAAGTGCAGGATTTTCACCAACAGCGGCCAATCAACCATTCACTCTGATGTTAACTCCAACCCTCCGATGTCCACAGATGAACCCATCTTTCCCAGTATATTACTATTTTAATATTTCCTTTTGCAATACATCCCTCCATTTTACTGTGATGTTTTACGAGGGTCTTGAACCTTCTCCCGAAATTGACCTAAAGGTAAATGCTTTACCTAAGAGGATAATGATATTTTCCATTGACTGATCGTGTTTTTTCAGATCCCTTAAAAATTCCATGGCTTTGCAGTATGGGAGGCCAGGGTGCAGTGTGGTGGAGCTCCATTCCATCACTCTGATCCCTGCCTCTCCCCTACCGAGACAGAGACAAAACTCAGAGCATTTTTCACGGTGTTGGCCTGTAGGTTGTGATAAGCTGCCGAATGTGGATGACAGTCACTGCTTAGAACACCAGAGTTATTTTTGCAGGCATATAAATAGTTTGGCTGTCCCACTGTGCTTCAGTCAGAGATAGATTCAATGCGGGCTGACTTCTAGATAGGTTGAAAGTTAGGCATGTTTTAGTGCATAGCCTATATGCAATTATGTGCGCATGCGCGCGAGCACACAAGCACGCACACACACATTGTAGTTTGTGGGGATTTAATTCCTCTAACATTAATTAGAAGCAAACAAAAGGAAAATGTGATTTTGTAGGAGCACATTGATTCTTCGACAAACACAGCAGCTGCTAATTGTAAATGGAATTCCCCCAAGGAATGTTACACACATGCAAAACACACCCAAGAGCATTCAAACAAATACAAAGATGTATGGGGACATATTCCCATATGTGTCGATTTGCTGTTAGAAATTATTGAAATGGTAGAACTGGTAGAACTGGTAGAATTGGTAAACCTGGTAGAACTGGTAGAGATGGTAGAGCTGGTAGAACTGGTAGAACAGGTAAACCTGGTAGAAATGGTAGAACTGGTAGACCTGGTAGAAATTATTGAAATGGTAGACCTGGTAGAACTGGTAAACCTGGTAGAACTGGTAGAAATGGTAGAAATTATTGAAATAGTAGAGATGGTAAACCTGGTAGAACTGGTAGAAATTGTAGACCTGGTAGACCTTGTAAAAAATTGTAGAAATTCAGGGCCGGGCGACAGATTTTTACCTTGCCAGCTCGGGGATTCGAACTTGCAACCTTCCGGGTTACAAGTCCAACGCTCTAACCAACACTACCTTAGAATTCTCTTGTCTTAACCTTTATCATCTTCAAGTTATAGAGAAGTACTGTATGTATTGTGAATGCATCCTAGCTGTCACGACCCGACTTTAAACCAAGTCAGTTACAGAAAGCTTTGGAACTGTGGTGTCCGGGCGTGGTGGAACCGATTTAAAATTGTAGGGGAGAGTAATTTTTTACATCACCATCAATTTTACAGCATCACTCCATCAAGGGAAATGTAGTATTCTTTCTAACAAACATATCTACATATACTGTATCTCAGGATGTTGTGTATACCTGGAAATAATCAGAATTAATGTTAACATTACAGTTGTGTACACTTTATTTCCCAAACACAATTTAACAACATCACTATTGTTTTTTGTCTTTTAATCATTTTAAGAATCTTTTAATACAGGCTTAACACCTAACAAATACTTTGTACATTTTTGTTTTTACACTGTTAAAATAGGCCAGGCCCTGTTGTTACCTCATATCCCAGCAATAATGCCTTGCATTACACCTGGGAAGAAAACACTTCAATTTGCTCAACATGGTATTGTCTTAAACATTGACTCAACTTACATCATGGCATTGGCTCAACTTACAGTACCCAGAGGCAAACATTTTCACTATATTAGCCCACACAAATACAAGTATGCACTTTCATGCTAGGTTTAGGATCTCACATTGAAGCTTATAGAGACCCCAACTGGTTTAGATACAAGCATCATGAAACCTCTAATACAGTAAATCAGTCTTTTGGACCTAACTTGCTCAACAATTCTTCAAAGTGGTTTCTTCCTTCACAGACTCCATGAAATTATGACATATTCCTTAATACTTGGTCCAACAATTCATTTTGTGTATTGTTTCCTAGAAACAAGGGTGGCTTAACTTACCCCTTTGGTTCAACTTACCCCACTCTCACTTATTGCTAATTCAGTTTGACCAAAGGGAATAGACTCTGGCTCATTGTGCTGTCAAAGTAAAGTACTGTAATCAGAAGGTGCTGTGTCTATGCCAGCCTCTGGCCATGTTTGAGAGCCAAGATGTGTTGTCTTGTAGTTTATAGCCAGGCAGTCTACAGTGCGCTCCAGGGATAAAGGTTGTGAGAGTGTTGCTGTGTTTCTATTGCCTTCAAAAGAATCCAACATTTTTGTCCTGTTCTTTGTCATTTTATCTTTGATCACTGAACCACACTGAATGCTGATTTGTGCTGCTAGAGTTCGCAAACATCGCAGACATTTAGAGAGTGGTCTCAACAAACAATTTCTTTCACATGGCTGAGCTGAATCAGTCTGAGACAGTTACAGGGATACACAGGATGCAAGCCAAGTACTGTTGGCACTCTCCTGGCTGCTTCCTCACAGTGTCTCTCCCTTATTATCCTAACATGACTCTCTACTGTTGTACTCTGTGAGAAGGGAAAGGTTTTTGATGTTTGCAGTTGTGGCCTCTAGGTCAGTTTAATACTTAGGATCAGCAGCCTTTGACCTCTAGGTCTATTCAGGGGGAAGTGCAGGACCTTGCAATTGAGATCACTTAAATCCGACAAATCAGATGCATCCTCTTTGTGGAGATTGATTGCCAAAAGCTGTGTTCACTATCCGACTCCATCTTCAAATCAAAATCAAATCAAATCAAATGTATTTATAAAGCCCTTTTTACATCAGCTGACGTCACAGAGTGCTGTATCTTCTCTTCTTTGATGGCAAATTTGTATTTAACATGCTGTCCACTTCACATTCTTGTCTGTCAAGTGCCTTTTAGCCAAACCACAAACCAGACACAGGAATAGGGAGAAAACAAGGCAAAACAGGAAGTTTCTGAGACTGATACAGCTGTCTAATTCGGGAGCTTCATTTTATTCTCTCTCTCGCTTGCTCTTTCCCTCTCTGCCTTTCCCTCTCTGCCTTTCCCTCTCTGTCTATCCCTCTCTGTCTATCCCTCTCTGTCTTTCTTAAAAAAGGCCATTAGGGCCATTCAATCCTGTATTTCCTTCAGAGTGACTTACGACTGCGATCTATAAGGTTACACATTACGAAGGGAAGGGGGTGGTGCGACTGTTGACGAGATAGGCCTAGCACTGTAGCTGTTACATTGTGTCAGCTCTGTGGAGAGAGGAAGGCACAGCATGTACGTCCACTCTACTCCAGTCCAAATACTCTAGAGTCTATGCCATGTTCTATTTCTTTACTTGGCAGTAGATTCGTGCTGTGTCTTTGACTCACTAGCAATAGACAGTGTTATCCCTATGGGTTAATTAGACCAGTGGAAACAGGAGTACAGTTGGGGTTAGGAGAGTTGTACATTGTGCTTGTGTTAACCCTGCCTACACACATGCCAACGGTGAGAGAAAGGTGTCTGCATTGGCCAGGAATAGGGTCATTTACTGGGAACAGTAAGTTCTCTTCCCAGCTCTGAGACCAAATTAAATTAAGCATATGTCACAGTAGTGTCCATGCATTATAACTATGACGTTTTATGGAATTTCAATCATTGTGCTGAAGAGATATAATGATCTCATCTATGAATGGAGGACATCAGTTCATGTATTTGCCATCCAGTTGTAGCCTAGTTGAGTTTTAGAAGGGAGAGAAGTCAGGATGAGAGAGGAGGACTTGGGATGGACTGTGTGCTTTAAATCAAAGCATGAGCTGCAAGATAATGATACAACAGAGTGCACAGCATATGCTGCAATTTTGTCTGCACTGCAAATAAATAAGAATGAATTGCCAGAACAATCAATCTTTCTCAGCCTCTGAGGAGTCTTTTATCTTGGTGTTTGATGCTGTGCATTTGGACTCTCCCACTGTCAGTCGAAGGAGGGTTGTCACTTAATTTTACACTGCTCTTTGTCTCCTTGATTTTTAGCTCTCGTGGATAGACGCACTTAACATAGTATGGTATTGTAGTGTCTGTCAACAGACTGTGGGATGCAATGACTAACGAAGAACCTTGTTCTGGTTCGCTTAGTTTTCGTCACTGATCATTTTGACAAATCACGATTTCGCAGGTGCTCACATCTTTCTAATATCAGAAGGGGAGGGTACATTTGGCCCAAAGACTTCGCAAGTCGCATTAGTTTCTTTCTCTTAACATCTTCCCCCAGAACTAAATTGAGCATCTGAAGTATATTACGCAACATCTGGGTTTCCAAGATTACCTTGATCCAGACTTAGGCAAAGTGGTCCCCATGCATTCCATAGAAAGTTATCATCGTGGGTACCACTAATTTGTCTTGGATTACAATGGCAATGATGGTTTAGTCATCTGCCCTAGACTAGATTTATGAGATGGCTTCAAACTGAATCCTGAACTAAATATCCTCACTTTCTAACAGGGTACACTTGAAGATGTAAATATGTACCTTCACCTTTACTGTGTGTCAAGATTTTGATTGTATGATTAAATGTTCTGTGTTTTTCTGGTTACAAATTGTGGCCTTTATGATGATAGCACAATTAGTGCAGCATATAGCAAGATAAGTTGATCTTATCTAGGATACAAATCTGCTAAGTAATTACTGTTGTCACATTGAGCAGTAATAGACAGTCATTATACCACAGAAGAATGCCTAAGATATCTTTTGCTCATTATTGTGCAGTAGGTGCTGTTTATATCCAATTTTAAATACCGATTGGTGAGCAATTTGTTTCAAGGAGGGAGAAACAAAATACTAAGAAGCCTATGGAGGGAGCAGCAGGAGTGAAAATAAACACTCATGGCGCAAGGGGTAAATAGCTCTCGTTAAAGCGGATTTATTACCAACTCACAGACTCCTTAGCCTTCTGGTATCTCCTTTGTTGGAATGAAGTTGGGAGTGCTTGATAAACAGGCTGGTGGAACGCTTTGTAAAAGCACAGTCGCAGACATGGGGACTGTTTGTCTGTCTGTCTGTCTGTCAACTTTCTTCTGGAGATTTTGACAGCCCGGAAAATGGCATATGACAACAACAACGACAACAAGCAGCAACAGCGACAGAAAAACATAACCATATCTGGTTGAAATCAGATCTGCTTGCTGCCTAGCAACCATTTCTCCCATTAGCATGGAGTAATTAAGTCAGCAATGCCCTGTATGATATCTGGGCCCTCGTTAGGAGTGAACTTTGCGAGGTGGGTTGGCGGCGCGGGCGCTGGCGGGCAGTCTCAATGATGTTCCCCGTAATGAGACGCCCCCTGCTCTGCAGATGGAGCCAGAGCAGGTGTCACTGGCCTTGGGCTGGGGGAAGCCGCCATATGACCACTGTGCCATTTCCATTTGAGCGAGCAGAACATTTAAATGTCTTTGTGGGGTATCCGTGTAATCAAAGGATTGACTGCTGTCAGGGGAAGTGGATTTAACTGAATCTGGTAAATATCATGCTTTTCTGCTCTCCACAGAGTTCTTCCCAGTCCCACTGAGAGAAAGTCTGATGAACTGATCGCACATTATCTGGGTCCAGATCTGACCAGAGGCACAACCTGCAAACCTCTTATAACAAAAAAACAGAGGCACCACCAACCCACCTTACTCCCCACAACCTCCAACACTATCATACTAAATGCAGCTCATACCCATTATATTTCCCCACTCCCTCAATGTTCTGACTGTGGTTGTGTTCCAAAATGCATACCTGTGTTCAATCTAGAGAGTATACGGAGTAGGGAAGTCAACTGTCATTTTTCAAGTGCCATTAAGAACACGAAAAGTCAAGTATGTACTAAGTTTACCAGAAGTTCTATAAGTGTCCTTGGGAGGTCTGGAAAACAAAGCACGCTCAGGAAGTCCCCGCTTGGGAGAAAATGTTCCAGAGGAAAAAGGAATAACTTTGTAAAATGTACAGATGAAGTCGGAAGTTTACATACACCTTTGCCAAATACATTTAAACTCAGTTTTTCACAATTCCTGACATTTAGTACTAGTAAAGATTCCCTGTCTTAGGTCAGTTAGGATTACCACTTATTTTAAGAATGTGAAATGTCAGAATAATAGGAGAGAATGATTTATTTCAGCTTTTATTTCTTTCAATCACATTCCCAGTAGGTCAGAAGTTTACATACACTCAATTAGTATTTAGTAGCATTGCCTTTAAATTGTTTAACTTGGGTCAAACGTTTTGAGTAGCCTTCCACAAGCTTCCCACATTAAGTTGGGTGAATTTTGGCCCATTCCTCCTGACAGAGCTGGTGTAACTGAGTGAGGTTTGTAGGCCTCCTTGCTCGCACACACCTTTTCAGTTCTGCCCACAGATGTCCTATGGGATTGAGGTCAGGGCTTTGTGATGGCCACTCCAATACCTTGACTTTGTTGTCCTTAAGCCATTTTGCCACAACTTTGGAAGTATGCTTGGGGTCATTGTCCATTTGGAAGACCCATTTGCAACCAAGCTTTAACTTCCTGACTGATGTCTTGAGATGTTCCTTCAATATATCCACATCATTTTCCATCCTCATGAAGCCATCTATTTTGTGAAGTGCATCAGTCCATCCTGCAGCAAAGCACCCCCACAACATAATGCTGCCACCCCCGGGCTTCACGGTTGGGATGGTGTTCTTCAGCTTGCAAGCCTCCCCCTTTTTCTTCCAAACACAACGATGGTCAACTCTATTTTTGTTTCATCAGACCAGAGGACATTTCTCCAAAAAGTACAATCTTTGTACCCATGTGCAGTTGCAAACCGTAGTCTTGCTTTTTTATGGCGGTTTTGGAGCAGCGGCTTTTTCCTTTCTGAGTGGCCTTTCAGGTTATGTCGATATAGGACTCTTTTTACTATGGATATATAGTTTTGTACCTGTTTCCTCCAGCATCTTCACAAGGTCCTTTGCTGTTGTTCTGGGATTGATTTGCACTTTTCGCACCAAAGTATGTTCATCTCTAGGAGACAGAACGCGTCTCCTTCCTGAGCGGTATGATGGTCCCATCATGTTTATACTTGCATACTATTGTTTGTACAGATGAACGTGGTACCTTCAGGCGTTTGGAAATTGCTCCCAAGGATGAACCAGACTTGTGGAGGTCTACAATTATTTTCTGAGATCTTCGCTGATTTCTTTTGATTTTCCAATGATGTCATGCAAGAGGAAGTGAGTTTGAAGGTAGGCCTTGAAATACATCCACAGGTACACCTCCAATTGACTCAAATGATGTCAATTAGCCTATCAGAAGCGTCTAACATGACAATTTTCTGGAATTTTCCAAGCTGTTTAAAGGTACAGTCAACTTAGTGTATGTAAACTTCTGACCCACTGGAATTGTAGTACAGTGAATTATAAGTGAAATAATCTGTCTGTAAACAATGGTTGGAAAAATTACTTGTGTCATGCAGACTATAGTTTGTTAACAAGAAATTTGTGGAGTGGTTGAAAATCGAGTTTTAACCTCTTAGCGCGTCGATCCCTTTAGCGGGATCGTTTTCAGAGCAAACATAACGCGCCAAATTCAAAATACATATTCGTAATACATATTCGTAATATTTAACTTCGATATACAAGTGTTGCATAGTGTTGCATAGCCATCAAAAGCTCTGCTTCTTGGCAATATCACTGCGTTGTCAGATTTTAAAAAGGCTTTACGGCGAAAGCACTACATTTGATTGTTTGAGGCTAGTACCTCACATATTTTCCACATTAGCATAAATTCATATCCAGCTCGGTTCTCAAAATATCCATATCACAGCTAATATAAATCGCTTACCTTTCAAATAACTTCTTCTGAGGTCTTCCCAAGTGTCCAAACAAGATAATCCATGGTTCTTTTGTTAGAAAAAGTAAATAATTATATCCATAAATATCCGTTGTTTTTGGCACGCTACGCTCAGCTACTCCACCAAGCATTGTCAGTCTACTCGCCCGCTTTACAGTGAAGGGATCGCGTTCAAATTATACCTCTCATCTTTTCACAAACAAATCAAATATCATTAATAATGCATCCTTATGTATTCTTTTTATGAATAATAGCGATCATATTTTACAAGAACGGTAAGTGAAACGTTAAAAGACGAAAAGAAAGTTGGTCGCGCTGGCGCTGCTCACGTTCGTGAACGTGCACGCCTGTTTACCTTTTTCCCTACCCGTAGTAATTCTCTCTCTCTAAGGATCTGGTCAGAGCTTTTTCCTCCATACCCTTTCCAGAGACTGTTGACATCTAGTGGAAGCCATAAGTACTGCAACCTCGGTCCTATTCCCCATAGAAAAATATTACATGGGCTTCAAAATGAGAGGAGAGCAACAGAAAAATAAATTCCGGACAGAAATCTCTCTGGTTTTTGCCTGCTAAATCTGTTCTGGAATAGCCACAGACTATATCTTAATGGTTTTATAAACTTCAGAGTGTTTCCTATCCAATAGTACTAAATATGTAAATATCCTAGTTTCTGGCCATGAGTGGTAGGCATTTAACTTTGGGCACGTCAGACAGGCGAAAATTTGGAAAATGGGACCCTAGCTGGAAGAGGTTAATGACTCCAATCTAAGTGTATGTAAACTTCCGACTTCAACTGTAGGTATTAGGGTTATTTATTCACCAAATTATGTTAAAATGTTCAGCAAATTACTTTCATATGAATTTTGAATTCAAATGTTGAGTCTGCTGTTTATTAGCCCGCTAGCCAAGCTTAGTTAGCTCATTGGACACGATGATGGCTAGCTGGCATACAATCTAGTCCTGGTTATCAGCTGTTTAGGGATGAACAATTAAACAGACTAATCGTAAATTCAGCAGTGTCGATTGTGAAGACCCAGACAGTTTTTTTATCCTGAATTGGTGAACTTGCTAGCCAGCTAATGACAAATGTAGCAAATCATAATAAAAAAATATTGGCTTGGCAGGACAAAATAGTATGCCCCACTGGTTTGGAGGTAAGACATTTGAACAACATCTGGTTAAAAATGTGGGACATGGTGTCACGGTGTGCGCTACTGGGGTGAAATCAGGTGCAGGAGAGCGGAAGGTGTCGTAAAGGCGCACACTTTAATGGCATAAGAAAACAAAAAGGAAGGAACGCAACAATGCGTCAACTATCCTAGGCCACTACATAAAGTGTCTAGCGCTACGACTAAACACAGTCCAACAAAAGTAACACAATACAAAATACAAATACGGGTGAACAAACGTTACCCGGTGAAACGAGGTTTGTTCTACACACACATGTAACAATGAATAATTCCACACAACGACATGATATAATTCACAGGAATAAATAAATTTCGTAATTACTGGAATGCAAACCAGGTGTGAGGTGAACAAGACAAAAGCAAAGGAACAATAATATAACTGAGCGGCGATGGCTAGAAAGCCGGTGACGTCGACCGCCGAACGCCGCTCGAACAAGGAGAGGAGGCGACTTCGGTGGAAGTCGTGACACATGGAGCTAGCTGTGTTCTGTTCAATCTAGGATTGCTAGCCAGCCAAGTTATTGCTGCATTCTTACATGACTTCAGTCAATATATGCATGAAGTGTCTGTTGACCTAACGTTAGCGAACTTTCTTCTTGTCATTTCCCCTCCCGTCGTGTTTCACCATTGCATATCAATATATTTTTTTGAATAATTAAATTATCAATTAAAAGTAAATCGGTGACAACTTTATCAAGCCTATGAATATGCAAAACTGTGTACACAACCATTGCACATTAACAAAGGTAGTTGAGGTTCTTTTTTGAACAGTGAGGTTCATTTTGTCTCTGTTCCCCTCAGGTTGAAACACATCCCACACCATCACCCAGACAGATGGAAAGAACTTGGGAACCTCCTGTCCACCAGGAAAACCACCCTATCCCAGGAGTTTAGTCAGGAGTTTATTCAGCAATGTTAAACATCACTATGTTCGAAGTAGAGCCACACATTATTCTCTATCACGCAGAATTGTCAGCTCATTGTAACATATGAAGCTCATTCGAAATTACAGATGTGGGTGATTTATGCCACAGGGTACTACACTGAGCAAGTTTCTATTCCTGCCAAGCAAACACCATGTTCAACTGTTCATTGTCTACAATTTAGACCACAATTAGTTGAATGAGGTGTAAACTCCTGTCCTGTGTATAAAGAAACTGGCTGCCATGACAAAATTGGCCCTCATGTACTGAACAAGCTTCTGAATGTTAATCTCCTTGATGTCCCTCACTAGGGGATGCTAAAATGTTTATTCTACTGAGCCATTTACTTTCTCATCATATTCTTTTATTATTCATTATTGTTGTTGGATTGTCGAGAAGGAACTTACAAGTAAGCATTTCATTGGACCATGTGTATCCTGTTCATACTACTGATAAAATGTGGAACTTTACTTATTTTGTACAATTTGGTATTTTGTTTGTATTTTATTAGGATACCCATTAGCTGTTGCAAACGCAGCAGCTATTCTTCCTGGGGTCCACACAAAACATGAAACATGACATAATACAGATCATTAATAGACAAGAAGAACTCAAGGACAGAACTACAAAAACATGCATTTAAAAAAAGGCACACATAGCCTACATATCAATACAATAAACTGTGTTCTAAGAATTAATGCATACAGCAAAACCAATAAAAGGGTTAATATTTATTAAAAATGACAAGTGTTGATGTCTCCCCACGGTTCTGGTTTTGAGACTTGGGCATCTAGGGACTGCAGTTTGTCTGTCTAATCCCCTGTAATGAGAGAGAAAGGCATTAATAATATTACAATGGTGTATTCATTTAATTTAATATACATTCCTGTTTGATATGCAGGCATATTATTAAATTGGACATGTTCTCCTTTATAGTAGGCCAGAGTTTGTTTTGTATTCAATGCATTTTCTTACATTAAGATTAAGTAGTCTAGGCCTACTAAAGTAGTTGTATTGCATGATATTGCCTATCAATTAGTTATCAATCAATTAGTTATCTTGAACATCAGTGTCATTTAATAATATGCATGGGTGTTATAGTTGTATGCATTTATCACAATGCAAGCCTGCTCATTGGAAGTAAAATGCCAGCAGTCCATATGCAATACAATATTAATTTCACAGTGAAACACAACTTATTCTGGCTATTTATCATTCTAGAACAGTAAGCAAAAAAGCTTATTTCCATATTATTATGTATTTTGGGGGCTTCAATCTCTTTACAATGCATGAAAGCTTACCTGTCATACGTCCACAACGATGTAGCTGCAGACCAAGTCATTTGCGAGAGTAGGACCCCACATAAAATTATTCTGGTCGGTGTTAGCTTCACTCACTAACAGGTACTGAAAAAATGTATTATGTTACGTGTTTAATTGTTATTCGTGTTGAATATTACTCTTTTTTGATAGTTGTTCACTTAATTGCTAGCACTAGTTGCTCACGCTGCTCATTGGGTACAACGTAAACAGATGTAGCTAGCTAGCATAAAAGCTGGCTTTGTTGACGCTGACTGCGTGATGATGCAGCTTCCTGTTTAGGTTAGAGGTTACGTCAAAGTACGTTTCAAATTTAATGGTTTTTAAGCACCCCGCGTTCTCCCATACTAGACAGTATCAGGTGTTCTTGGAAGATCACCCTTCAAAGAACGTGAGAACGCATAACACAAGTGCACATTTTTTTACACAGCCTGTGTTTCAGTATAATAGAGCCTTCTGTATACACAGACACACAGAGGAGCTTGACTTTGGGAGAGAACCAATGGCCAGCTGCCCCACCGCTGGGCCCCTGGCACATCGCTCTCAGGTGCCACATATCAGTTCTGTATTTGGACCCTCTGGTCTCCAGTCACCTGACAGGTGTAGTCATAGCAGATGTCAGGCAAAGAGTACCCTTTCTCTCCTCTTATGTATGTGATGTTCTGCTTTATGGCCCCCTCTCTGCCACCCACTATAAACTATCATCACACAGTCAACCCACGCTCCAGCCCCTCCAGCCCAGTGAAGTAAAGCAGTCACATTGTTGTGACTTTGATTATGGAGAAACCAAAACCCTGTGAATACGTAATTTAACAAACCATTGAGCACTCAGCAGCTTGTGGTTATTTGCTTTCCTAACATGAAACTGTTTATTACATATATTTTTTTGTGTGTGTGTGTGTGTGTGTGTGTGTGTGTGTGTGTGTGTGTGTGTGTGTGTGTGTGTGTGTGTGTGTGTGTGTGTGTGTGTGTGTGTGTGTCAGTGGCGGTCGGTGCCCTTTAAGATTAGGGAGGAACATTTTTATTTATGAGCATGGCCTTATTTCTATTACAGCATATTGGATAACTGTCATTCATATTCCATTCACCCAGCTCAATGTAAGATCGATAGGTTTAGACTACTACATGATACTTGAATATCCCCTATACCCATCATGATGTGTAATCATTAGTCCAACAGTTGCAAACAAGAGTGTCTATTGGACAAGTTCAGGTATGTTATTAATCCCCGTTTTGTTTCCGTTTGCTTCCGTTGAATAAACTTTTTTCAACAGAATCGGCAAAATGAATACACCCCTGATCACACACAAACATGGTTCATTTTCATAGCAACCACATACAAACAGCAGGATCCCTTTGATCGTTGGATAATTCTTCCTCTCACCTTTTCCCTTCGCTTTTGGACTTCAGTGCACAACACATCAGCTGTCTGTGACCAAGCGAAAAAAAGCTTTCCAAGCCAAACCTTCATATCATAACCGTTAACCTCTACACACCCTAGATCGTTGTCACCATATGAGCCAATGTCAAGTCAACGTAGCTACTAGAACTAACGCCCTATTAAACCCGCTACAATCATGCAGTACAGTGTACAGTTAGCAATCAGTTTAGCAGTTACAATGGCGGGCCATGGTTGCAATAAATCAATAACACCAAAAGCTTACTTTGACTTAGAAAAATTCCAGTGTTGGATAGCCATAGACAGATAGGTAACATAGCATCCCGCTCTGTTTGAGCCCGGTGTTTGAGTAGGATAGACTAGCTAAGTAAATGAAAGTGAAAGTGAAATATGAATGAAAAGAATGAAATATTGCTATCTCTCTCTCTCTCTCTTGCTTCTCCTTCATTTTTGAAGAAATTAATTAACTATTTTCTCTCTTTGAGTCAACTACTCACCAGTAATCGATTAATTCTCTGATCCTTTGATTGGGTGGACAACATGTCAGTTCATGCTGCACAAGCTCTGATAGGTTGGAGGACTTCCTATGGAAGTCATAATTACTGTGAAAGCCAATGTACCCAGAGGAGGACGGAAACTAGCTATTCTCCGACTACACCATGGTGCTACCCTACAGAGTGCTGTTGAGGCTACTGTAGACCTTCATTGCAAAACAGTGTGTTTTAATCAATTATTTGCTGATGTGAATATATTTAGTATAGTTTTATCTTAAAAGTATAACTTTTTCAATGTTTCACTATTTGTATTTTTATGAACTTCACTGAGGAGAATGGTCCTCCCCTTCCTCCTCTGAGGAGCCTCCTCTGGTATGTGTCTGTGTGTGTCTGTGTCTGTGTCTGTGTGTGTGCGCGCGCGTGTGTGTGCGCGTGCATGCGTGCGTGTTTGTGTGTCTGTCCATATGTATGAATAAGCATATCTATCTATGTGTGTCTTTCCATCTCAGGTATTTAATGGCTTTAAGACAGTAGCACTTTGTCAATGACCTTGGTACGGAGGTTCTAACTTGAGATCAGACAACATATCAGACTTTCCTTCACATTAATCCAATATTGTTTGCTAGTTCCTGCAACTAAGCCTATTCACTGTAAACATCACATACTGTAAAAGCAACATCATTCCTCACATATTCTCACCTGAAAAGAGCATTTCTTGGTGACATCTGCATGGATGCATTGTTACTTTTTGGACGAGTGATTCACACTTCCAATAACATGTCAGTAATCTATGCACATCCATGACGCTCATGGGCAGAGAGGAGGACTGTTTTGTTCACCATCACCAGCTTTGTGTTTCTCTCTTTTTGTGCTTTACATAAGCCTTGGCAGATGTGGACCCTGAGCGCATGGAGGCTTTGCATTCATTTTTTAATCTCTGCCCCAAGCAGACGGACTATTATCACAGTACATTTGCTAAAGGTTTTTTTACAAAAAGTATGTGTCTTGGAAAAAAAATTTCTGTCTGCATCTTTCATTTACCTCACATACACACACACTCGCACACATACACACACGTGTGTATTTTGATATGTACCATCACTAAAAGTTCCACTTCTACCCTACCCATTGGCATGGAAGTGCTCTTCAGGATGTGTATCTGTCATGCTGCTTGTTGACACGTCTTCAAACACTAGCTGTCAGTCACAAGGCAGTGGTGTCTGTAACCAACACTTTTGTAGGGAGATGATTGAATGTTTTATACTTCTGCTCTAGAACTACTGCTCTTGGGATCAGCCCTGTCACAGAGAGAGATAGAGAGACACTGATAGAGTCAGGGAGAGAGAGAGAGAGAGAGAGAGAGAGAGAGAGAGAGAGAGAGAGAGAGAGAGAGAGAGAGAGAGAGAGAGAGAGAGAGAGAGAGAGAGAGAGAGAGAGATTTGGATTTACATGGATTAAAATAGATGGTCAAAGGTTAGCTCTTAATGGCCTCACTACCCCAAAGGCTTTGGTTAGAATAAGAGGTGAACTGAGTTCTTCTGTAAAGCAGGACTTCTAAACCCATGTGAGTCTCGAAGCCATTTCATGTCATTGCACAGATGTAGGATCGTAATTTGAGACAATTAATGGTGCAATATGCAGAAATCGCTCTGCCATTTACTGGTTGCTAAAATTCTAATTGTTTGCCTAATTTTAGTTTATGTGACGAAACAAGCAAGTATAGTGTAGACAATCTTTGTACAGTCTAAACCGCTGTTAAATATATTTTCCATAACCCAAAATATTGTATTTTCAGCAGTTTGAAGCTGGTATACATTACCGAAAGTAAAAGACCCAAAGACTAAACTTAAAGGTGCAATATGCAGCAATCGCTCCACCATTTCCTGGTTGCAAAAATTTGAATACTCCGCCTAATTTCAGTTTATGTGACAAAACCAGCAATGTATAGTGTAGAGAATCACTGTACCATCTAAACCACTGTGAATATATATTTTACATAACCAAAAATGTTGTTTTTTCAACTGTTTGAAGTGGTGTACAAAACCAAAAGTAAAAGACGCAAAAACGTAAGAACTGGAAGCATAGAAATAGTGCACTTACAGTGGTGTAAAGTACTCAAGTAAAAATACTTTAAAGTACTACTTAAGTTGTTTTTTTGGGGTACCTGTACTTTACTTGACTATTTATATATATGTTTTACTTTTACTCTTACTGAATTTCACTACAATCCTAAAGAAAATAATATACTTTTTACTCTATACATTTTCGCTGACACCCAAAAATACTTGTTACATTTTGAATGCTTAGCAGGACAGGAAAATGGTCCTATTCACATACTTATCAAGAGAATATCCCTCGTCATCCCTGCTGCCTCTGCTCTGGCAGACTCACTAAACACGCATGCTTCATTTGTAAGTGTTGGACTGTGCCCCTGGCTATCCATAAATAAATTTAAAAAACAAGAAAATGGTGCCATCTGGTTTGCTTAATATATGGAATTTGAAATGATACATACTTTTACTTTTGATACTTAAGTATATTTTAGTAATTACATTTACTTTTGATATTGAAGTATATTTAAAACCGAACACTTTTAGTATTTTACTTAAGTAGTGTTTTACTAGGTGACTTTTACTTGAGTCATTTTCTATTAAGGTATTTTTACATTTACTCAAGTATGGCAATTGGGTACTTTTTCCACCACTGAGCACAGAACAGATTTACCGCTTCTTAGACTTGCTTTCAAGGAGAATGACAGATCTATAACTCAAAATTCTATGTGAATTTGGTCAGGTCGCCCAAAAAGTTACATATTGCAGCTTTAATGGACTTTTTTCTAGGGGTTGGCACATTTTTCATGGGAAAATCAAGTCTGAAATGTAAAACTGGAAATTATTATCATCAGAAGCCTTTTTAAACCTTAAATACAGTACAAAGGGCGGCAGGTAGCCTAGGGCGGCAGGTAGCCTAGTGCGGCAGGTAGCCTAGTGGTTAGGGCGGCAGGTAGCCTAGTGGTTAGAGCGTTGGACTTGTAACCGGAGGGTTGCAAGTTCGAATCCCCGAGCTGACAAGGAAAAGATCTGTCGTTCTGCCCCTGAACAAGGCAGTTAACCCACTGTTCCCCGGGCGCCGAAGACGTGGATGTCGATTAAGGCAGCCCCCCGCACCTCTCTGATTCAGAGGGGTTGGGTTAAATGCGGAAGAAACATTTCGGTTGAAGGCATTCGGTTGTACAACTGACTAATAATGGTGACATTGAAATGTAAAATGTCCTGCATTGTAGGGAAGTTCTCCTGCAACATGATGATCAAATTAAGATTCTACATTTGTATATCCCTTTTAACCTGACCCAAATTACCTGTTGTATTCTCATTACTTCCATGCCCATATGTACTATATTACATCTCAATCCTGTCGCTCAGTGTAACAATATTACATGTATGTAATCTGACATCACTACTGCTCTTACAGACCCAAGGCCCACTAAATTTGAACAAATGCAATAAAAGGGAAGAACTGATATGAAGTATCTATATAAAAAGAGATATCCATGTGACGTAATAAAAATGACCATGTAATTGTGCTCTCTCCTGAGTCAGTCACGCTAACCTGGCCCAGCCCTGCCCTTGTATCTGACCCAGCAAAAAAAAAAAAGATTGTTAAACTCCGGACTAAGCAATTCTTATTCTGTTATGAAATAAAAGTAGACAACCAACTCTGCTTTAACGCCACAGATGTAAGTGTTCTAGAAATGCTGAGTTTTTGTGGGGCTGAATGGATGCTTGCTTTGTACACTGTGTAGGCAACGTCAGTACCAAACAATGACATTAATAGAGCTACAGTGCCAGCTTTTCATGATTTATTGAAAAGCAGTGGGCATTGCATTAGCCATGCACGGTGGCCGTGCCATGGGTTCTAAGAAGTTATCACTCAAAAGTTGATATAGTATACAATAGATCCTTGTAGTTTCTGTTTGAAACTTAACTTTATACATTTTGTTTTGTTCATTGAGGCAAATGCATTTTAGTCATTTAGTAAACACTTATCCAAAACGACTTACAGTTACAGTGCATTTATCTTAATATAGCTAGGTGAGACAACCACATATCATAGTCGTAGCCTTACAGAGGCAAGGGGAGTCCAAAGAAAACAAACACTTTACTCTAGCAGACATGCAGCAAGCCAAATGGAAATACAAGGCTTGTACCTCTGTGTCCATTACCTGACTTAGACATTGGTGATCATTCAATAAGAGGTTATCTATGAATCGTAGTAAGGAGAAACATCCATATCCCTGGCAACATTCCAATTACGGATTTGCTGAGACGTAAGAAGGTAGACTTTGTTGGTTGAGAGTCGCTAGTTTTATCTCTACAGTATGGTGCGACCACTGTCCATGGTGCTGAAATCACAGCTATTTGCTTGCTTGTTTTGTTTAATCTGGGCATTCTACGACGGACACAAATCCACAGGTTATGTATTTCTGCCACTGTGTCTCACAAAGTTTTGTTCAACAGCAATTAGATCACTAAGTCTGTCTAACTGCTGATTGTCAACCGAGCTACTCATCTGAAACAAACATAAGCAAGAGCTTAACATCACAACCCAGATGGCAGATCCTCCTCTGTATTTTTCCACTGTTGTGGAACAAATACGCGCCCATAAAGAAAATGAGAATTAAAAACAGGTTCAACCCCTGGTTTGACCGTGATCTGGCAGAGTTACTCCACCTCAAGAATTCCATTTGGCAATTCTCTTGGCACACGCATACTCAGGCTGACTGGCTCTTGTTCAGGCAAATAAGAAATAAGTGCACTCAGGCTATCCGGAAGGCCAGAGTTAGTTACTTTAACCTCATTCATCAATATACAAGTGTTGCATAGTCATCAAAAGCTCTGCTTCTTGGCAATATCACACTGTTGTCAGATTTCAAAAAGGCTTTACGGCGAAAGCACTACATTTGATTGTTTGAGGGTAGCACCTCCAATATTTTTGCCATTAGCATACATTCATAAACCATCGCGGTTCACATAAAACACATTTCACAGCAAAAACAAATCAATTACCTTTTGAAGAACCCAAGTGTCCAACGAAGACAATCCATGGTTCTTTTGTTAGAAAAAGTAATTTATTATATCCATAAATCTCCGTTTGGTTGGTGCGTTATGATGAGAAAATACAGCGTCCACTCGCCCATTGAACCGTGAAAAGAACTCATTCAACCTATACCTATAAACTTGTCCAAGAACAATCAAACATCATTGATAATGTATCCTTAGGAACACTTTTATGTATATTTAGTATAATATTTCAACCGTAATATAAACTGGGCGATAGGAAAGGAAAAAACCACAGTGCATCCTCTTCTGTTTACCACTTTGTGACCACTTCCTAATTCTTCTCCTATTACCATCCAGAACAACTAAACGAAATCAAAACACTGTCTAGAGACTGTTGACATCCAGTGGAAGCAATAGGTACTGAAATCGTACTCCCTTATATGGTCATTTTCAATAGGGAAGGGTTCAAAATGAGGCAATGTGTCAAAATCACTTTTTCCAGGACAGAAATCCCTCGGGTTTTCGCCTGCCATATCCGTTCTGTTATACTCACAGACAATATTTTAATACTCGTGTTTCCTATCCAATAGTACTAATTACGTGCATATCCTATTTTCTAGGCCTGAGTGGGAGGCATTTTACTTTGGGCATGCCAGACTCTCCAAAACCGTCACCTCGGGAGCTGCTCCCTAAGAAGTTAATGGGTTTAACCCCAAGAAGTTCTGGAAAATGGTTAAAGACCTGGAGAATAAACCCTCCTCCTCACAGCTGCCAATGTCCTTTAATGTTGATGATATGGTTGTTACTGACAAGGAGCCCATGGCTGAGCTCTTTAATTATAACTTCATTAAGTCAGGATTCCTATTTGAATTTGAAGCCATGCCTCCTTGCCCATCCAACATTTCCTCATCTTCCCCCCCTTCTAATGTGACTATCCCCGATGCTCCTCCCTGTTTTTACCCTGCCCCGCTACAAAGTTTCTCCCTGCAGGCGGTCACTGAGTCCGAGGTGCTAAAGGAGCTCCTTAAACTTGACCCCCAAAAAAACATCTGGGTAAGATGGTTTAGACCCTTTCTTCTTTAAGGTTGCTGCCCCTGTCATTGCCAAGCCTATCTCTGACCTTTTCATCCTGTCTCTCCTCTCTGAGGGAGGTTCCTATTGCTTGGAAGGCAGCCACAGTGTGTTCTTTATTTAAAGGGAGAGATCAAGCTGATCCTAACTGTTATAGGACAATTTCTATTTTGCCCTGTTCATCAAAAGTGTTGGAAAACCTTGTCAATAATCAACTGACTGGCTTTCTTGACATTTATAGTATTCTCTCGGATACGCAATCTGGTTTCCGCTCAGGTTATGGATGTGTCACTGCAACCTTGAAGGTCCTAAATGAGGTCACCATTTCCCTTGATTCTAAGCAATGTTGTGCTGTTATTTTTATTGACTTGGCCAAAGCTTTTGATACGGTAGACCAGGGGTACGCGCAATGCTGTCGGGGGGGTACGCCAAATAAAAATGTGATTCACATTTTCTTTTTTTATAAATTATTTTGTGTTCAGCGAAATAACATCACAATGTCAAATACAGGTAGCCTAGTCAAATAATGAACATCCAATAACATTAACTGTTACTCTCTCGTGGGAAACCTTCACTCTTGCGCAGACATTTAGAAACGAAACATGACAATTTGAAAAATAAGCCACAGGAGTTTTTTGAGCGAGATAAAGACGACTTTCGAGTAGTAAGACACGTATAAAAGCAACAGATACCATTAATAAGAAGGGGCTTATATGGTGAGATACCGAGTGACTAGGACAGGCAAGCCCCATACTATTGTGGAGGACATAATTCTTCTTGCTGCCGCTGATATGGCTGGGACAATGCTGGGGGGAAAAGGCCCAACAAACTATACAGACAATGACTTCATCAAACAACACTGTTTCACAATGCATCAGTGACATGGCAGGAGATGCTTTGAAACAATTACTGCTTTGCATACAAGCCAGTGAATTATATGCGTTACAGCTGGATGAGTCAACAGATGTGACGGGCTTGGCACAGCTCCTAGTATATGTCCATTACGTTCATGGGGGCAATTAAGGAAGACATCCTCTTCTGCAAACCACTGGAAACCAGGACAACATGAAAGGATATTTTTAAAGTACTGGACAGCTTTGTGACATCAAATGGACTTCGGTGGTCAAGATGAGTTGGTATATGTAATGATGGTGCAAGAACCATGACAGGGAGACATAGTGGAGTGGTAACACACGTGCAATCAGTTGCTCCCGACGCCACTTGGGTACACTGCAGCATCCACCGAGAGACTCTTGCTGCCAAGGGAATGCCTGACAGCTTGAAAGACATTTTGGACACTACAGTGAAAATGGTTACTTTGTTAATGCAAGGCCCCTGAACTCTCATGTATTTTCTGCATTATGCATTGATATGGGCAGCAACCATGTAACACTTTTACAACATACAGAAGTGCACTGGTTATCAAGGGCAAAGTATTGACAAGTTTTTTGGAATTGAGAGACAAGCTTAAAGTTTTCTTTACTGACCACAATTTTCACTTGTCTGACCGCTTGGATGATGACGAGTTTCTCATACGATTGGCCTATCTGGGTGATGTTTTTTCTCGCCTGAATGATCTGAATCTAGGATTACAGGGACTCTCCACAACTATATTCAATGCGTGGGACAAAATTGAGTTGGAGCTCTTTTCTGTCTGCATTAACAAGGACAACACACAGATCTTTCCATCATTGTATGATTTTTTGTGTGCAAATGAACTCAAGCTTATGGACCATGTCAAATGTGGTATAGCGAAGCACTTGACTGAGCTGGGTGCGCAATTATGCAGCGACTTTCCCGAAACGGACGACACAAACAACTGGATTCGTTATCCCTTTCATGCCCTGCCTCCAGTCCACTTACCGATATCTGAAGAAGAGAGCCTCATCGAAATTGCAAAAAGTGGTTCTGTGAAAATTGAATTTAATCAGAAGCCACTGCCAGATATCTGGATAGGGCTGCACTCAGAGTTTCTTGCCTTGGCAAATCGTGCTGTTAAGACACTGAAGCCCTTTGCAACCACGTACCTATGGGAGAGTGGATTCTCGGCCCTCACTAGCATGAAAAGTAAATACAGGTACAGACTGTGTGTGGAAAATGATTTAAGACTGAGACTCTCTCCAATACAACCCAACATTGCAGAGTTATGTGCATCCTTTCAAGCACACCCTTCTCATTAACCTGTGGTGAGGTATTCACAATTTGTAAGATGGGTAAGTAAAGAGCAAAATTATTGATTATTATTATTTGTGCCCTGGTCCTATAAGAGCTCTTTGTCACTTCCCACGAGTTGGGTTGTGACAAAAACTTACACTCATTCTTCTGTTTAAGAAATGAATTGTATAGTGTGTGTGGGGCAGGCTTACAATTATGGCAAAAAAACACATTTGAGAGTATGCAGCTGGAGGACTATAAAAAGTTTGGGAACCACTGCGGTAGACCATTCCACTCTTGTGGGCTGGCTAAGGTGTATTGGTGTCTCTGAGGGATCTTTGGCCTGGTTTGCTAATAGAGTGCAGTGTATAAAGTCAGAACATCTGCTGTCTCAGCCACTGCATGTCACCAAGGGAGTACTCCATGGCTTGATCCATGGTCCCACGCTCTTCTCAATTTACATCAACAACATAGCTTAAGCAGTAGGAAGCTCTCTCAGCCATTTATACGCAGACGATACAGTCTTAAACTCAGCTGGCCCCTCTCCGGATTTTGTGTTTAATGCTCTATAACAAAGATGTCTTAGTGTCCAACAAGCTTTCTCTGCCCTTAACCTTGTTCTGAACACCTCCAAAACAAAGGTCATGTGGTTTGGTAAAAAGAATGCCCTTATCCCCACCGGTGTGATTACTACCTCTGAGGGTTTAGAGCTTGAAGTAATCACCTCATACAAGTACTTGGGAGTATGGCTAGATGGTACACTGTCCTTCTCTCAGAACATATCTAAGCTATGTTAAATCTAGACTTGGTTTCCTCTATCGTAATCGCTCCTCTTTCACCCCAGCTGCAAACTAACCCTGATTCAGATGACCATCCTATCCATGCTAGACTACCATTCGGCCATCAGATTTTCCAACAATGCTCCTTATAGGACACATCACAGCACTCTATACTACTCTGTAAACTGGTCATCTCTGTATACCCGTCGAAAAGACCCCCAGGTTGATGCTTATTTATAAAACCCTCTTAAGCCTCACTCCCCCTTATCTGAGATACCTACTGCAGCCCTCATCCTCCACATACAACACCTGTTCTGCCAGTCACATTCTGTTAGAGGTCCCCAAAGCGCACACATCCCTAGGTCGCTCCACTTTTCAGTTCGCTGCACCTAGCGACTGGAATGAGCTGCAAAAAACACTCAAATCTCTTCATTCAAAGACTCAATCATTGACACTCAAAAGGCCTTTTGCCTTTTGGTAGGTCGTCATTGTAAATAAGAATTTGTTCATAACTGACTTGCCTAGTTAAATAAAGGTGAAATAAAAATTCTAAATATTGTGATAACAGTGACTTGGCAATGTGCTATAGCAGTGACGGTGAAAGCCAATCCAGCCAAGAGGGCCATAGTAGTGTCTGTGTTTGAACACAGTGTGACCTTGTACTGATCTCCCTTCCATTCAAAACACAGTGTGGCCTTGTACTGATCTCCCCTCCATTCAGGCTCCATGGAGGAGATGAAGGGGGGTAGCTGTGAGGGAGTGGGGCTTTCAGCTTGTATTGATTTGTGAGAAAGGGATGCCCCAGTGCCTTTTGTAAGCCATCAGACAGTGCAGGAATTAGCATAGTTCTCCTCGTCCTCCTCCTCTTCCTCCTGAGACAGAGAGAGGGAGGGTGTTTTCTGACTTCCTACAGACAACCCTTGTCTCAATTGTATCAAGGCTTGAAAATCCTTCTTTAACCTGTCTCCTCCCCTTTAACAAGTGACATAATTAAGGGATCATAACTTTCACCTGGATTCACCTGGTCAGTCTATTTAATGGAAAGAGCAGGTGTTCTTAATGTTTTGTAGACTCTGTGTATATGCATATACCTGTATGCATATGCAATGTAATACTCATATGCACATGCATACACGCAAATATTGTGGAATCGTGTCGGTCCCTTTGACACGCTCCTTCTGAAAGAGCACACTTTGTGACAGTATCAACAGAAGTCTGCTGTGCTGTGTCTCCTGGTCGAGGCTGACAAAATGTTAAGATGGACTCATCATTCGCTCTCAACCTCAGTTCTCACTGGAGCTGTGTGACTCAGAAAACATTTAACACTAGAACCTCCAACGACATCTTTTAAACGTCATGTGAATTTCAAATGTTAATATTTCTGGCATTTTTAAAGTACCCCTCTGTCCTTTTCTAAATACATCTATTTAACACATTGACATTGTTCGAATTTTGATACAATGAGCAGAATGTGTTATAAGCAGTTTTAGACGGACATGTAATTCCCTTCCCCCCAGTTGCCTGCCCAGCTGATAATGGATCATCAAAACTACACCTAAACTATAAAACCAAACTCATTTCACAAATATAATAGATGTAGCCTAAAGACAATATTACATTTAAAACAGTCTGATGGGTGACAATATAATCAATTGTCAAATTGTGAATGAAGTCACTGATGAACAGCACAGCGTAAAGTGTGTAATTGAAACAGAGGTAGGGAATGGAGCACACATGTTTTTAATACGCGTGTTTATCGTGATAAGGGCAGAAGAATGTAATAAGCGTGTCTTGCCTGCTAAATGAACAAATTAACAAATAGATTTTATTGGCACGGTGCATAGCCATAGACTAAGCACAGTAACATTAAACTCAAAATATGCTATTCTGTTCTTTAGAAATGCATTTGTTTTTTCAGAATGTTTCGTAGGACCTACCTAAACAAAATAATGGATTTTCTTGTGATATGGAATAGAAAATGGATTTATTGGACTCATAAAATGTGAAGGGGTGGAACGAGCCTGTTAGCAAGGCAGGCAGTGCAGCAGTCCTCCCACCTAACTCTCCTGATTAAAGACAAATGCTTTTATATAAAAAAATAAAATGTTATGTTGTGAAAGAGGTATGTATTTGTCTGTGGATGTGTGTGAATAATGTGTTTGCTTGTGTATACCTCTAATTTGTGTTGTCATTTTAGGGTATGTGTTGTATTGACATAGTGTTTGTAGTCCTGCTGCATGAGTCTGTGTTTACAGTACATACAGTAGGTGTGTAGATCATAATCAAATTATATAATAATAATGATAATAATAATAATTCACTGTCTTATTATATTAGCTATATGTATCTGTGTGTGGGTGTGAGATGCTGCAGAGTACTGTTTCTATGGAGTATGTTGGCCTCCCATCCCCTCCACCTTACTGAAATACACCGTACTGAAATACACCTTACTTAAAAAACACCTTACCAAAATACACCTTACTGAAATACACTTTACTGAATTACACCTTACTGAAATGCACTTTACTGAAATACAAAACCCTTCAGAAACCAACATCTACCTGCCTATGTCTAGTGGTTTAGGAAAATAATGTCCTATCCCTTATCCAAAGCCCAATTAGGAGAAGAATGTCCTATCCCTTATCCACAGCCCAATCCATTCTATTGTGCATTGTTCCATCTATTCCTAGGAGAAGTGTGCAATTCATTCCTTTGTTGGGCCATACATTCCAGATGAGGCCTTTTTCCAATCACACATGTTCATTGGCCGCTTTCAGAGCAGGGTAATGTTTGTGCAGGGAAGTGTATGCGTGTGTGTCAGAAAGGTCAAATAGGGGGTGCTTGTATTTGTCCTGTTTCACACATGTACAAGTGTGTGGTGTGAAATGGAAATTTGTTTTTTGCATATCCCACACACCCTGAGACACCCTCGGAGAGTGGGGTCACGGGCAGTGACACACACACGGACACGGACAGTGTGTGTGTGCACGCTCTATCCTCTCCTCTTCTCTTCTAATTGATGCCAAATCAAAGGAACACACTCCACCTGGAATCAGCACCAGACAAGACACATCTGATTGCCTGTCCCAGAGTATCCATGAAACCAGACCAGACACATCTGACTTCCTGTCCCAGAGTATCCATGAAACCAGACCAGACACATCTGACTTCCTGTCCCAGAGTATCCATGAAACTAGACCAGACACATCTGACTTCCTGTCCCAGAGTATCCATGAAACCAGACCAGACACATCTGACTGCCTGTCCCAGAGTATCCATGAAACCTTTAGGAGCATATGAACAATACATGAGCGAAAAAGGGGAAGAGAGGGGAGGGGGATGAGAGTCAAGGGGAGATAGGTAATGGTTTTATGGATGAGAGGGTTTTATGCAGTTCTGTATATATGGTTGAGAGGGATGGAGGGGAAGGGAGGGGTGGTAGCGGGGAGGTAGAGATAGAATCAGATGGCCGATGAGGAATGTCTACTAAATCCCATGGTTCAGCCCAATTACTCTGTAGTGCCAGAGCCATCCATCCCCAGCTGTAGGCATGTACACAACACACAGGCAATTACACAGAGCCATTTACACTCTCATTAAAAGCAATAAACATCAACCAGGACATTGTCATCATGGAAAGCCTAGTGTGGGTGTTGGTGCAAGTCTCAGTGTTCGTGTGTGTCTGTGTCCTGTTTTGTTTTGTTACCATCCTATGTGTCTGTCTGTGCAGTAGTGCACGCGCTCTGTGTCTTGGACATGTTTTCAGAGTATGTGTGTATGAACACAAGTTGAGGTGCTTCCCATACTGTGATGGAATATTGGTTAAATACTTTTGTTCCAGAACCACAGTCCCATATCCACGTATGGTCCACTTACTTTCATTGTCTCTTATGTGTGTCTTAAATGCGCACATACGCACACCATGGCTGGGCGATATTGTTTTAAATTTGACGGTATTTGATGGTATTTTTAGTTTTTGAATAATAAAAGTTCTAAATTTGCTTTCTGAGTAGTGAGTGATCCTAGGGTGGCAACACATACAGTTGAAGTCGGAAGTTTACATACACCTTAGCCAAATACATTTAAACTCAGTTTTTCACAATTCCTGACATTTAATCCTAGTAAAAATTCCATGTCTTAGGTCAGTCTTACTTACAAGCCCTTAACCAACAGTGAAGTTCAAGAAGAGTTAAGAAAATATTTACCCAGTAGACTAAAATAAAAAGAAATAATAAAAAAGTAACACAATAAGAATAACAATGAGGTTATATACAGGGGGAATCGAGTCAGTGTGCGGGGGTACAGGTTAGTTGAGGTTATTTCTACATATAGGTGGGGGTGAAGTGACTTTGCATAGACATTAACAGCAAGTAGCAGCAGTGTACAGAAAGGGGGTAAATGTAAATTGTCCGTGGCGATTTTATTAATTGTTCAGCAGTCTTATGGCTTGGGGGTAGAAGTTGTTGAGGATCCTCTTGGTCCGCTTGCTGTGCGGTAACAGAGAAAACAGTCTATAACTTGGGTGACTGGAGTCTCTGACAATTGCATGGGCTTTCCTCTGACACCACATATTATAAAGGTCCTGGATGGCAGGAAGCTTGGCCCCAGTGATGTACTGGGCCGTTTGCACTACCCTCTGTACCGCCTTACGGTCAGATGCCGAGCAGTCTTGACCCACTCCACTACAGCCCTGTCGATGTTAATGGGGGCCTGTTCGGATCAGCTCCTTAGTCTTGCTTACTTTGAGGGAGAGGTTGTTGTCCTGGCACCACACTGCCAGTTCTCTGACCTCCTCGCTATAGGCCGTCTCATTGTTGTCGGTGATCAGGCCTACCACTGTTGTGTCGTCAGCAAACTTAATGATCGTGTTGGAGTTGTGTTTGGCCACGCAGTCGTGGGTGAACAGGGAATACAGGAGGGGACTAAGTACACACCCCTGAGGGGCCCCAGTGTTAAGGATCAGCGTGGCAGACGTGTTGTTACCTACTCGTACCACCTGGGGGCGGCCTGTCAGGAAGTCCAGGATCCAGTTACAGAGGGAGGTGTTTAGTCCCAGAGTCCTTAGCTTAGTGATGAGCTTCGTGGGCGCAATGGTATTGATACGCTGAACTGTAGTAAGTGAACAGTATTCTCACATAGGTGTTCCTTTTGTCCAGGTGAGAAAGGGCAGTGTGGAGTGCGATTGAGATTGCATCATCTGTGGATCTGTTGGGGCGGTATGCAAATTGGAGAGGGTCTAGGGTTTCCGGGAGGATGCTGTTGATGTGAGACATGTCTAGACTTTCAAACCACTTCATGGCTACTGACGTGAGTGCCACAGGGCGGTAACTATTTAGGCAGGTTACCTTCACTTCCTTGGGCACAGGGACTATGGTGGTCTGCTTGAAACATGTAGGTATTACTGACTCGGTCAGGGAGAGGTTGAAAATGTCAGTGAAGAGACTTGCTAGTTGGTCAGCGCATGCTTGGAGTACACGTCCTGGTAATCTGACAACTCATACCCCCACCCCTCGTCTTACCAGAGGTAGCGTCTCTGTTGGCAGATGGCACCATTTTTTTATTTATTTTTATTTACGGATAGCAAAGGGCACACTCTAACACTCAGACATAATTTACAAACAAAACAGTAGATGACTAGGGATGTTCTCTTGACAAGTGTGTGAATTGGACCATTTTCCTGTCCTGTTAAGCATTCAAAATGTAATGAGGACTTTATGTGTCAGGGAAAATGTATGGAGTAAAAAGTACAGTATTTTCTTTAGGAATGTGGTAAAGTAAAAGTAAAAGTTGTCAAAAATAAAAATAGTAAAGTAAAGTACAGATACCCCAAAAAATTACTTAAGTAGTACTTGAAAGTATTTTCACTTAAGTACTTTACACCACTGCTCAATTGAGAGAATTTCCACACTGCCACGTAGGGCTGCACGATATGGGCAAATATTCTAGGACTTATTTTTAACCAAATGTTGCAATTGCGATTTGACTTGCGAATTAGAGCAAAACTGTTGGAATTATGGAAATAGATTGACTATTCTAATTCTATAGTTAGAATATAATAGTGGGCACATTGAATACAGTGTTGTTTGAGATGACAACGAATTAAAATGCCAGGGAGGAGATATTGTGACAGGGTAGGAACTAAAGTGTTGATACGTGTTTCCTTGGGGACACTATACGCTTTGGCGACATTGCATGTTTTCTCTTAGCTACTTCATGTAGCTAACATATTCCTCCTAACATATTCCAAACAACATGCTGATTTAGATCTACACCATCACTGGTATTATCAGGCTCTATTAGCTAGCTACGTTTGCTCTTACTCAGTACATTTATTAGCTAGCTAGCTTTTAGCATTTGCGGCTAACAATTAGCGTCTCACAAGATTTAGGGCAACTTGCTAAGAAAATACAAACTAGCTGTTTGCTGATGTAAGAAACACAAACGAATAGTGTCATTATAGACACACTAATGGATATATATTAAGAAGCAAAGTGAAAACAGCATCATTGTTGCAGGTGCTGCATTGACCATGCAGACTGAACACAAGTGTCTCGTTGTTGAGGAACATCATGTGCGCTCCTTGAGTGACAGGGGGTGTGGCTAAGTCTGTGGAAAATGGCACGGAGAGAGATGACTCAGGTAGTGAAGTAAACTATAAAATGTGACATTACACATGGCGTATCACATTTAACAAACTAAACATTCAAATACTGGTATAGAAGGTAAAGTAAAAACCCAAACTGGTCACTGCATCAATACCGGTATATCATAAAATAGGTATACCGCCCAGCCCTAACGCGCACACACACCACACACTACCCTGAACATACATTACCCCTGCTCCACCAAAGGCAGCACACACGAAGGCACTTACCTTACTGAGAGATATGGGAATATTAAACTGTCATATGTTCAGTCACTGTCACACGAACACACACACCCATGAGGACTGATGTACGCTCACAAGTTAAAATAGTGCTGAAGGCATTTATAGGGCTTTAGCACGGTGGTCCACTATCCTCAGGGACAGGGCTAAAATGAGCAGAGGTGTATTTACCGGCACGCTGTGGACTGGCGCGTGACCCCGGTGTGTTTGGGATTTAGGGAGCCGGGGCGATCCTGCTTACCTCAGGCTGCGTTATCTCAGAGCCACTGATCCATGGCCAGATGTAATGTTCTGGAAGACCTGGGTAAAGAGAAAGAGAGGGGAGACTCACTTATATACACACGCTGTTTATAGTACAGTATGCTGAGAGAGAGGTACACACTTAAACACACAATACACCTTGGCACACTGGGGCGCACACTAGCCCAAGCACAGACACAGAGGCGTTGTCCTCTGTGATGGCAGCAGAGTGACTGACCTTGTGTGTTTGATAGAGCACCTGTGTGTGTGTGTGTGTTCAGGGCTACTGTTATTTATCACAGGGCAGAGCCATCCCCTGTGAGAGAAATTAGTGCCTTGGCCAATTACAGCAGCCCTGAGAGATCTCACTGAAACCACATCCCAGGACCTCCACACTAATACCTCTGCTAAATTGTTACACTCATTTCACCAAAGTGAGACTAAAGCTCATGCCTGGGAAGACTCACACAGACACAGTACATCTAAAGAATGTGTCCCCCTGCTAACAATCCATAGGCCTGGTGTCTAACATCAAAGCTGTTATCCGGAATCTGGTTTAAGATACAAGATCCCCAGTCTAGTCATCTTGGTGGACATGATAACGGAAACATTCCCCTGCTAATCTGATCAAATGGGACAGACACTCCTGTGCTGGCAGCTCTGTGTGTGTGTGTGTGTGTGTGTGTGCGTGTCCGTGTGGTATTCTTCTCACATCACAGGGCACACACAGGGAGTTATCCATCTCTAAACGGAAACAGGATAGGCTCCCCACCCGTACGCACCAATGACGCCATCTCATCCTCCTCTGTGAGGGATTTCAAAGGATTGCGGCATCCACGCAGTAATAGAAGCTTGAGGGGGTAAAATATAGAAACGGAGCGAGCACAGTACGAAACCAGGCCAGCTTTCATCATCATTAAAACATTCCAACTGCAGCAGTGCAAATTGCAATCACACTGGTTCCCATGCCGTCACAATTACGTTGGACGATTAGAGTCAGATTAAAAAGTAATCAGAGAGTATATGAATGCTGTAATTGTCACTGTCCCGCTGAGGAGACAGACACACGTCAATCACAGTGTTCGACCCAGCGGGAATTACCACCGTCCATCTTGACCAACCAGACTGCTATTAACTGCCATCTTGTGAAGACGGGAATATGCTGATGTTCTATTAGCCACAACCCACCTGTAAAATAGACATATTCCACTTGAAGCGATGGTTGGACAATCAATCGCCACATTTATAAATACTATATGGCATGAACATATTTTTATTCACGTTCTCATACGTTCATGTAAAAATCAATACATTGTCCTGTTCTTTGCTATTTTGAAGTATCAATGTAGGCGTAGAACTGCATCCCTCTGAACTTCTGTGATCAATCACACGTGTCCTGATCTGTGACAAATGAAGCCCCATTGAGGTCGGACACCTATTTACAAGGGAGATATGGCCAAAATGCTAATACAGCAGAATGGATCATGACAAAGACAGGTAACATGCCAGAGTCCTAGATGTGAAGAAGAATAAAGAACATCATAAATAATAGGAATTAACACATGAAAGGGCAGTGCTGCACGCCACCATTATATTCTACTGTTTGCTATACTGGGTATTACACCCCCAGAATGCATCTACAAACACACTGATGAAAACTTCTACTGTACTTTAGGGCACGCCTGGGTGCCTGCTACTGAGCTCTCCACAGCTTTCTATTTCTCCCACAGACTCTCCTCCCCAAAGTTTTTCACTCTGTACTGTGTGTTTGTGTGTACGTGTGTGTGTGTATGTGTATGTATGCGTGTTCCCGAGGGGTTGATAGATGTATGTTTGTTAAGCGTTAAATGATCAGTCTTCTTTATTTCCCAGATGTGGGGATATGTGATTGTCAGATTTCTCTGAGCAGTAGAGCAGCAGTGAACATCTTATTCTTTCTTTTTTATTGGCTCGCCATGGTAACTTACATCGCAATGCAGGTTTAATCCTCACTCCATACTGCTTCCTGTTCACGACGTACCGCCTGCCTCCCAGCTGATGCTCCACAGGGACACGGGTGTCCTTAATGTGTGTGTTTGTCTCTGAGGTTTGATGTTTGTATTAGACCACGGCTAAACCCAATATTCCCTGTCTGTCTATCCTTGTATTGGGTCTAGAGAGGGATATTATGGTCTGATGCTGTAGGGGGGCTCGGTCAAGGGCAAGGGTTACTGTGTTAAAGGAATGCCCTGCTGGGAATGTGTTATTGGTACTCCATTAGCTTTCAATACATTTTTTCGCCACTGCCAACCATAAAATGAGAAAGAATAAAGAATTTTATTGTATGTTATTGTATTGCTTAGTGTTCACTGCTCCACCAGTGTCTATATGGATTGGTTAAATAGGGGATTATGGACACACAATGTGTGTGTTGTTAGTAGTTCTTTGTCCTTGAAAATGGCCTTGTTCTTTACTGTCTGCTTCTCTTCAATTCTAACACGCCACTTAGAACATGACAGTGTCCTCCATGAAGGTTGTCTGTGTGTGTGTCATGTGGGTGTGTGTGTGTGAGTGTTTGTATGTGCGTGTCTGCGTCCTCATGCATGTTTATTGAGTAATACAGATCCTCTTGGCAGGTTCTGTTGCAGTACGTTAAGTTAGTTGGGACTTTGGACCATTATTTCTTCTAAGCATCCTCTTGTTTGTTCAGACGTTGTCACAATGTGCTGATCCTGACGATGAATTCTACTCAATGATCCATTATGTCTGTGATTCTACTCAATGATCCATTATGTCTGTGATTCTACTCAATGATCCATTGTGTCTGTGATTATAATGGAAAAAATAATGGACCATGATGCATTTGCTCCACATAATGAGGTTCGACCCCTAGACATGAGTAATGTAATTTGTTTCCTCCATATATGTTATTCTACTGCACTATTGTTTAGCTTTTTAACAGTTTTCTGAATGTAGACTTCAACAAACAACACACTTTTAACAAGAAATCACAAAGGCATATATTAGGGGTCTTTAATAAAAAATGTATTTATTATTTACGAATTATAAATGTATTTGTACAACTTGATGTACCCTTTCTTCCTGTCTATGTAAATACAAGAGTAGGGTTGCAAAAGTCTGGGAACTTTCAATAAATTCCCTGGGTTTTCCAGATATCCTGGTTGGAGGATTCCTAATATTCTGCTCATTCCTTCCTAATTCTGGGAATCCTCTAGAGTACTATATGTAAATACAACAGTGACTCATTATAAGTGACTCATTATAAGTATTTGTTTGAATACAATTAACTCACTGACATTATGCATTATGCATATATTAACTGTATTGCTACTGTGCGAGGTTTATCACTCTAATTTCTCTTCCTCTTTTTCTCTCTCTTTTCGGTCCCGTGTTCATCCACTCTCTGCCCTGCGTTTTTTCTAACCTGCAGGTAAGTTCTACTATTATTATTATTGTTGTTGTTGTTATTATTATTATTAATCTTTTGTTATTTTGAGCCAGATATACTGGTAGCTGTTTCAATGGGCATCAATTACTGTGTTGTTCCTCACTTCCAATGAGTCAGTATTCTGTTACAACACTAGCATCATAGGAAGATCCTACTGGTTGGCTGCAGCTGCTACATGTGACCCTGGAGTGTGTATGTCACTGATTACCAGTGCTGTGTGGCTGTCTCGAGGCCTGGCCTTCACCAGTCCCTATCTACCCCTTCTGTTGCTACACTATCAGTCACACCAGTGTTCTCTGGGCTACAGAAGCTTGTATTCAAACAGGGGCTCTGGCCAGCTGGTTGCTACTGTGTAGCCGGTAGGGATGGACATGAGTAATTGAGTACTGGAACGGACGTCAAAATCTTTAACCAGAGATAAAAATAAACAAAAATACTGTAAAACTATTTGGTCAATATGTTAAAGACAACTAACTATTTGGTCAATTGTCTTAAAGACAACATAAATTTGCTTTGACTCTAGTGTTCCATTTGTAAATGTGCATTCGTGGGGCACAACAGAAAAGAAACAAAGCCAAGCATCAAACAGTTTTTTCCATAAATTCCCTTTCCCCCTCTTTGTCTCACTTACTCAATTGCCTTCCGACCGTTCCCTCTACACATTAGTGCTGATTGCGCACACCTAGGCCTACGTAAATGAATGCCTATAAAATGTATTTAACTGATAGGATACACACGCTACTCTTGCCAAAGAGTAGCTTGTGTATCACTCTTGCCAAATTATGACAGTTTTATCATTAATTCAAAATGGACTGGTTGACTAAAGTTGTGAAAAATGTGTTCCAACAAGGAGCTGCAGTTTTGGAATAATTGCATCCTGTCTAATTTCCGTTTAGGCTACTTTGCTGAAAATAGACAGGTTCCGTACAGAAAATATAGAAAAACATTTGTTTTGATAAAGACAAATAGCGTATTTTCATCAGAATCAAGAGCAGGAAGAATAAACTAAATCGAATGTCTGTATATCAATAAGACCGTCTTTTATACAAAACTAACAAAACAAGGCTATGCCAAAGCCCAGCCATAGGCTTCTTCAAGCAAGTGCCACTGCTGAGGTTACTGCCATTTAGAAGATTGTGTTCCATAATATAATATAACCAGTTGATATTATGGTTTCATTTAAGAATATTAAACGGCACCTATTTTTGTATTTACTGAATTTACAGTATGTGGGGCGATTTAGCCATTAGGATTTGTGATGGTTATAATAAACTAGGCATTGTTGCTCACTGTTGGCATATACTGTACCAATCAAAAGTTTGGACACACCTAGTCATTCCAGGGTTTTTCTTTATTTTACTATTTTCTACATTGTAGAATATTAGTGAAGATATCAAAACTATGAAATAACACACATGTAAATACCAAAAAAGATTCTTCAAAGTAGCTACCCTTTGCCTTGATGACAGCGTTGCACACTCTTGGCATTCTCTCAACCAGCTTCATGAGGTAGTCACCTGGATGCATTTCAATTAACAGGTGTACCTTGTTAAAGGTTAAACAGTGGAATTTATTTCCTTCTTAATGTGGTGGAGCCAATCAGTTGTGTTGTGACAAGGTAGGGTTGGTATACAGAAGATAGCCCTTCTGTAAACAAAGTCCATATTATGGCAAGTAGAGCTCAAGTGAGCAAAGAGAAACAACATTCCATCATTAGTTTAAGACATGAAGGTCATTCAATCCGGAATATTTCTAGAACTTTGAACGTTTCTTCGAGTGCAGTCGCAAAAACCATCAAACACTATGATGAAACTGGCTCTAATGGGGACCGCCACAGGAAAAGACCCAGAGTTACCTGTGCTGCAGAGGATAAGTTCATTAGAGTTACCAGCCTCAGCAATTGCAGCCCAAATAAATGCTTCACAGAGTTCAAGTAAAAGACACATCTCAACATCAACTGTTCAAAGGAGACTGCGTAATTCAGGCCTTCATGGTCAAATTACTGCAAAGAAACCACTACTAATAAGGACACCAATAATAAGAAGAGACTTGAATGATCAATGGACATTAGACCGGTGGAAATCTGTCCCTTGGTCTGATGAGTCCAACCGCTGTGTCTTTGTGAGACAAAGAGTAGGTGAACGGATTATCTCTGCATGTGTGGTTCCCACCATGAAGCATGGAGGAGGAGGTGTGATGGTGTGGGGGTGCTCTGCTGGTGACACTGTCTGTGATTTATTTAGAATTCAAGGCACACTTAATCAGCATGGCTACCACAGCATTCTGCAGCGATACGCCATCCCATCTGGTTTGCACTTAGTGGGACTAATATTTTGACCCAACACACCACCAGGCTGTGTAAGGGCTATTTGACCAAGAAGATATGTGTAATTTCATAGGCAAAATAAAGAAAAACTCTTGAATGAGCAGTTGTGTCCAAATTTTTGGACTGGTACTGTAGATAAATGGGCACATATTCTTTTCCAGTGCAGGCCTTGTGTCCTAAAAATAGCTTCTTCTTTTTTATTTCAGTACTCCAATAAAAAAAACTTTACGCAAGTACTGTAAAAATCAAAAAATGGCAAATGCCCGTCCCCAGTAGCCAGGGAAGAGACTGGCTCTGTTGTTTTTAAAGTGGAGTCAGAGAGGGCTTTTAGTATTAAAGGACCAGTGGAGGCAGAGAGGGCTTTTAGTATGAAAGGACCAGTGGAGGCTAACCTCCTCTCTATGATGCTGTGCAGACATTGTGTGATTGAATGCAGAATCTATACAGTACAACAGTAAAACCCCTGATATGCCCATTGTAACCATAGTCTTTACAGTATTTAAATACCATCATTAGTTGATAAGCCGAATTGGCTGTTTTTAGCTTGGCTGGAAAGAAAGCCTGTAGATTATTTGGCTCTCTGTGATCAGGGTTTCCTACCCCATGCTTACACCTGCCAGCCCATGTGAAGTGACATTGTCATTGTGTCTATATTACCCAGTGGTAGATGGATGCTCTACAGTCCCACGCACACAGTGTGTCATAAATGCTTTTATATTACTGTACTGTGCAGTCAGTTTGTTAATGTGAGAATGGTGTTACACTAGCGTGCAGCCAATGTGAGATGGGATGCATGCCTGCCCACCTGCCAGCCAACCCCTGTGGAGCTCACCTTGCCTGCGCCCGTAATCAGATCCCCAGTGCAGTGTGATAGAGAGCGACCCACGGAAGGAGGGAGGATGGATGAGAAGAAACCTCTCTTTAGGTTTCAAACAGACTGTACTGCTTGGCACATGAAAGCGCCTCTGCATCTTTGGAGCGTTTTTCATTCATAATTGATTTGTGTCACATAATAAGGGAATTAAGACCAAAATAACCTGGTTTGGACGATAGAGGGCTAAGATTCATTGGTGGTGTCACTACAGAGCGAGGTTGGGGGGTAGAGGGAGTTCGCCTCCCATTAGGGGATTGCATAAACTCTGTCATGGGTTCTTGTCTCTTGGGCCCTGCTCCAGAAGTAAATGTGCAGGGATAGACTCCCAAACCTTACAAACTGGAGCAGCTCAACTGAAAAAGGAAGCCAATCCCCCACACTGAGACCTCAACATCAAACATTATTCCCATGAAACAGAATAACATGCATGTGATATGAAGTCACATAAGACAGTAGCATGTTTGTATTAGGTTTCAGTGTACTCCAGTGTTGCTATGTGGGGGTCTCCCTACTCATTGGCATTCTGCTTTAGTGACATACCACCTCAGTCACATCTCTCTGCTGGCTTTACTGTACTCAAAAGACAGCAGCACAGCTAAAAATAGATGCACAGACAGATACAATGCATGCACAAAGAATGAATACAAACATGTTGGAGATTAGTCCGATAGATATTTTGACTACAACGTTCTATCCTTGTCTCTTCAGAGACAAATAGAATCTGAGAGATGCAAAATATAGATCAAAGATCCTAGTCCCCAAAGCAGATACCAGAAGCAAGGAAGCAGAACAGAAGACTTCCTGCATACAAATTCAGTGAGATTTCATTACAGATGGGGAGAAAAGCAACTGCCCGGCATTTAATAGACTACTATAGACTGAGTTGTTCATCGTTTATCTTCGGTGGATAGTTTATAACTTCCTGAACCTCACGCTCTCACTCTATCTCCATCCATCCCTCTCTTCTAGCTCTCTCCTTCTCCCCTAGCTCTCTATCTCTCTCACTCTCTCGCTTCTCTCTCCCTATCCTGATAACTTCAGTCTGAGACTTCCATCATTGAAGTTATTTGTGGTGACAAGGGGCACAAGGGGCGTTTTACAAAACAAAGTGGATTGTCTCTAACAAATCAGAGTATCAAGCCAAATTACACATTTTCAAACAGCCACTTTGCCCATGTTTGTTCTTGCCCTGGCCCAACCCATCGGTTTCTGGGACCAATCAGACGGGACCCGAATAGTTGGTACTCATATCCACTTGCTTCTGTGCCCTCTCACTACTGTATGTGCACGACGTGGCCCAACTGCTCATCCACAGCCAGCAGCCTTTATCGCCTCAGGCCCTGCAATCCAGCCCTGTTTTATTTAATATGAGCTCCCTCAGCAGAGAGAGAGGGGGAGAAATGGAGCGTGAGTGAGAGAGTGAAGAGAGAGAGAGATATGGAGATGGACGGGGAGAGAGAGAGAAAGAGAGCCCGAGACTGAATGATTTCTGTATTTATCCATTATATTGATGCATTTGTAAGGTTAATTAGTTATTTTGCACATGAGTATGTAAGAGGTAAGGGTGGATTTGTGCATGCTGGTATGCCTACAGTATGTGAGTGTGTGTGTGTGTGTGTGTGTGTGTGTGTGTGTGTGTGTGTGTGTGTGTGTGTGTGTGTGTGTGTGTGTGTGTGTCGGGGCACAGAGTGATTGTACTGCACTTGAGAGACAGCGATGGAGACAGCTCTTTCTAGAGACCTGATGCTTCCTTTGCTGACAGGGGCTAGTTCAACACACACACAAACGGTGAAGCACAGGTGGTAAGCTACACAGTTCTCGATTGTACAACAGTTTACTTTATTTTTTTTTGCTTGCTCTGTAATTTCTTTTTTGCAAATTTGGGGGAAATGTGTTGCATATTATTCCTTGCAGAGCTCCTAAATACCATTTCAGTTTCATCCCTGTAACCATGTTTCATATGTAGCAGCTCAACCTGAACAGTGTCACTGGGCACATGAGGCATAATGCCTACATAAGCTTTACATAACACAAAACTTAAATATTACACACAGCCATTTCAAATGAATACAGAGAGATCGTTTTACATTGGACAAGAGAAGACAAGGAACCTGTATTTGAAACTAGTGGGTTTGAGACTAAATGGTGTATGATGTAAAAACATGAAGGAGTTGCTTCTGTAGATGTAACAGTTGTAAGATTTTAACATATACTGTATGTTAATAAATACAGTATATATATATATAAATATATACAGTGCATTCGAAAAGTATTCAGACTTTTTACACATTTCCACGGTTTGCTCTCAATGATTTGTTCACCTCTGCATAACATGAAAACAGCCTAACCTAGCTAGGTAAAAAATGTGTAAGATCACACACGTCACGTAACGTTAGCTAATGAGCCAGCCAGCTAACATTAGCTAGTTAAACAACAATGAACATAGTGCCAAATCATGTCGTTACTACCCTGCATGAATCTGCTTGGAGCTAACCAACCAGGTTCAATGTTAGCTAGATAACATTAGGCTCTAAATAGAAAAGCAAACGGTTCTGGGATATGAATAATAACCTCATACACTTAACTTCTTAGGCAGCAGCGCACGAGGTGACCGTTTTGGAGACCCTGGCATGCCCAAAGTAAAATGCCTCCCATTCAGGCCCAGAAAATAGGATATGCACATATTTAGTACCATTGGATGGGAAACACTCTGCATTTTCTAATAGTGTTAACCATTTGTCTGTGAGTAAAACAGAACGGATATGGCAGGCGAAACCCCGAGGAATTTCTGTCCTGGAAAACGTGTTTTTGACACATTGCTCATTTGGAACCCCTCCCTTATGAAAATGCCCATATAAGGGCATATGAATGCAGTACCTATTGCTTCCTCTGGATGTCAACAGTCTCGAGACAGTGTTCAGATTTTTTTTTGATGCTATTAGAGCAGAGAAGAAGAGGAATCAGGAAGTGCCCTGTGGTTTTTTCCTTTCTTATCGCCCAGTTTATATTCCGGTTGAAATATTATACCAATTATACATTAAAGTGTTCCTAAGGATACATTTAAAATGATGTTTGATTCTTGGACAAGTTTATAGGTATAAGTTGAACGAGTTCTCTTCACGATTCAATGGACGAGTGGAGGCTGTAGTTTCTGATTATAACGCGCCAACCAAACAGAGATTTATGGATATAATACGTGACTTTTTCTAACAAAAGAACCATGGATTGTTTTCGTTGGACACTTGGGAAGCCATCAGCAGAAGTTCTTCAACAGGTAAATGAGAATGTGTTCTCAGTCAACTTACCTGGTAAAATAATGGTAAAATAAATAAATAAATATAGATACTTTTGTACCTGTTTCCTCCAGCATCTTCACATGGTCCTTTGCTGTTGTTCTGGCATTGATTTGCACTTTTCGCACCAAAGTACGTTCATCTCCAGGAGACACGTCTCCTTCCTGAGCGGCATGACAGCTGCGTGGTCCCATGGTGTTTATACTTGCGTACTATTGTTTGTGCAGGTGAACATGGCACCTCCAGGTGTTTGGAAATTGCTCCCAAGGATGATCCAGACTTGTGGAGGTCTACAATGTTTTTTCTGAGGTCTTGGCTGATTTATTTAGATTTTCCCATGATGTCAAGCAAAGAGGCACTGAGTTTGAAGGTAGACCTTGAAATACATCCACAGGTACACCTCCAATTGACTCAAATGATGTCAATTAGCCTATCAGAAGCTTCTAAAGCCTTGACATCACTTTCTAGAATTTCCCAAGCTTTTTAAAGGCACGGTCAATTTAGTGTTTGTAAACTTCTGACCCACGGGAATTGTGACACAGTGAATTATAAGTGAAATAATCTGTCTGTAAACAATTGTTGGAAAAATGACTTGTGTCATGCAAAAAGTAGATGTCCTAACCGACTTGCCAAAACTATAGTTTGTTAACAAGAAATTTGTGGAGTGGTTGAAAAACGAGTTTTATTGACTCCAACCTAAGTGTATGTAAACTTCCGACTTCAACTGTATGTTAATTAGGGCAATGATATTACTTCAGTGTTTAAGTACATACTACTGTACTCTAACTACATTACATGTCTTTTGGGTTTGTGTCTTTGCTTGAGTCAACCACTGTCGGTTTACTGTGGGAAGAGGTCTTCACAACAGACAGAGACAAACAGCTGTGAGGCTAAATCTAATAGATTAGGGACATGGGTCGATGTGCGTGTATGTTTTTGTGTGTGTGTGTGTTCGTATGCTTGTATTTGTGTGTGTGCATGTGTGTGTGAATGGGTGAACAGGACATTCGGGACCTGTAATCTCCACTTCTCAGAAGATTACAGGAAGATTAGGACACACACACGTACACACACACACACATACTTACAGTTTACATGTCTGGGAGAGGGGTTATGGAAAAAAGGGTCTGGAAATCAATTAAGATATTTGTGTATTTTTTCAAAAGAGAATGTTGCTGGGATATGGATTAAACCATGAACAGTGTGTTTTCAGACACTGACATAGACACAGAGATACAAACATTCCCTAAATTAGTGTATTAATTTGCTTATACAGTATGTTTACAAATGTGGGTGATTTACAAACATTCAATTCAAAACACATATAGACAGGCACACACCATAAACATACTCACACGCAAGCATGGAAACATGGAGGGTTTTATCTTCTCTCATCTTCCTCTGAGATCTGACCTCTGACGTATCTTATTATTATTTTTTTTATCTGAGGCTGTGATAAAATGTGTGTTATTATGCAGGCAGGTGAATGGAGGGTGAGATGTGAACTGGATCCTGCAGCGGCAGTATCATCCAAATTACCTCCCTGATCCAGAGAGCTTGTGTGAGAGCTTGTCTGTCTCTAGTCTCTGGATAAGGGAAGGGTAGTAGCTGGGGGAAGGGGGGCGGAGTCCCGAAGATAGATTTGGAAGTGCTTTGATGCAAACATATGACAAACACTCTAATACAAGGCAAGGTCAGAGATGCACCTTCTGATTCTGGAATGATCTGCCTCGCTTCTCAACCCCACACAGCATCTTGGGTAATTTCAGTGGCACTGCGGTCAGTCTGCCTGTGAAATATCAGCATGAACAATGTCGTCAGGGGCAGCGATACAGGTCTTTTTTAGTTAGGCAAGAAGCTGAGAAAATAGAAAGATGAGAGGTGTGAGAGGAACCATTGCTTGTTAGCGCTGAATTCATAGTGTGTGTGTGTGTGTGTGAGAGAGAAAGACAACGGGTGAGATATTGAGGATGAGAGAAAGTCTGTGGGAATGGTGAGGTTTCTCTTATGTACAGAACGAAGGGAGATTAGCTATAAAAAAATGATGTGGGCAACATGAAGTGACACATCATCAGATGTACCGTGGGCAAACGGTGTTTCATATTAACCCATCATGCACAGCAAGACACATCACATCAATGAACTGTTTTTGCAAAGGCAGACAGAATTATACCTCAATTAGCCTGTCCACAATACTGTACAAGATGCCAGTGTACAAGCATAACCGGGCTATTCAGAGTGCAGTTGACTTGGTTCCTGAGCTCATAAACGATGGTGGACGTTTTGTAATGCATCTGACTGGACCCTCTGTCGTGTCTCCAACAAGACCTTTCTAAAGGAAAACCAAATGAAGACTGGATGAAGAGATCACAGAGGAGAAATATGTGACCGACCGCCTCCATTCAGTCTTATGTAGCAACATTTGAAATTGTTGTTTTTTACATTGGATAAAAGTAGAGACTCAAAGCTATAGAAAATTGTATATCATACACTACAGTTGAGGAACAATGGATAAGTAATTCTGCTTTGAAAGTTGATAAACTTGTAACCCCACTTTTGAGAAAATGGCCCTTGAATTTTTTGGGACACCTACTGGAGAGCTCTTCTTTGTCTACATCCATTCAGCATCGTTTACACCTCTTAAGCCTTAACCCCACCCATCTCTTTCAGGTTTCACATGGGAGGCCATGTGCAAAGTAATGAGTACGGTAGTGTACAAACAAAGATTTCAAGACTAAAGGTTGGGTTATACTACCTCTATCGAAATGTCTGTATACAGTTGTCGCAGTGACATCATGAACATTCTATTGTCGTCCGACATTAAACATTGTCGTTATGAAAAAGTAAAAACACAAAAACGACAGGCTGTATGACATCAGCAGTCTGGGGGTCCAAATAGCATAACTATTTTAACACCAATAAACCCATCCGTATATGTCAATCTAGCTAACCTGGCAACTAAAAGCAACTTTCTAAACAGTGTTTATGGTTCCTTTTTAGCTTATTAGAAGGTGTAAACGGTACAGTGAAGTGGTTACTTGCATAGTGGAGTCTTTTGTTTAGACATGTAGCTAGCTAGCTAAATAATGAACCATAATCCCAACTCATAACGTTACTACCCTGCATGAATCTACAGGTAGCTAAAGCTAAGCAACTAGCTAGGTTCAACGTTAGCTAGCTAGCTAACATTAGGCTGTAACTAGCAATGCAAATGGGTCTGAGATACAAATAACATTACTACACATTACTAGCTAGCTAACAGTACTCTTTAAAACGACATTCTGACAAAATTTGAAATTTATAATATCTGAAAATGTAGCTAGCGAGACTCTCTTCCCCATATACATGGATGAACGCCTCTCTCTCTCTGTCACGGATGTCATGGTTTCGCTTAGTTTGAAGATGTAATCCAGACAGGTGTTTTATAAAACAGCCTTCTGTGTTCTCTTTTCAACTGCCTCTTCATTTGCAATGAAAAGCCAGAAATGTCTCCATCTCCTTAGCTATCATACTCTGCTTCCACCTGGCATTCCACTGATTTCAAAACTTAGCAATACTTGTGCAGTTCCTCGTGATAAAAGCCACTTTAGAAAGGATTACCTACACTTTAGAAAGGATTACCTACACATACTAAGCAGCTCATGTTATAGACAGAAGCGGGCTACATGGCAGAACAATCCGAACTCATCTCTCGGCATGTCAAGCCCATCCATTATCTCAGCCAATCATGGCTACCAGGAAGGTTCCTCACTTTTTCCATGGCTAAACCTACTAGGCTGGTAATTTAACAATTGTATTTGTATTTACAGATGGCAAAAAAGTTTGTTTTTTATGCACATGAAAGTTCACATGTTCCAGAAGACATTTCTGACAAAAAAACGCATTTTGATGAGAAAAAATAAATAAGTTAAAATGCCTCTCATGTGAAGTAGTGACGCGCGAGTTTATTGAAACGAAACATGTTATTGACCCCACTATTCTCTCCCCAAAAGCTCTGCATTGAATCAAGCCCCGCCCTCCACCATGGGTCACGGGTATCACTGACCTAAGACAAGGTAGTGATTTATCACTGAAGAAAGTGAGGCAGACTGCTAGACTCCAGTAATGGAACAAAAACAGTTGTTTCGCTTTCTCCAGCAAGTTATCTTTGCTCTTGTTTTATTGTCTGACAATTTATAGTAGTTTAAGCAAGAATCAACCCTATATATTCTCTTCATGTCATGAAGGTGTGTCTGGGCCGTCTTTGCGTCTCCTGAAGCAGGTTGACGTTTTATGTCACAAATCTTGCCCTGGAGGCAGAACTGAGTGATTTCCGCTAGATGGGCCGGCTGCAAAGTCAAAATTGCCTATAACATAAAAATGTATATAAAAAAACTTTTGGTCTGAATTTAAGGTTAGAGTTAGATATTAGAGTTAGAAGTGTGGTTAAGGTTAGGCTTAGGGTTAGGTTTAAAATCAGATTTTACGACTTTGTGGCTGTGCCAGCTAGTGACCACTCTGCAGAGCTGCCTCCAGGGCAAGATTCATGACAATAATCTGCTCTCCTGAACCCCAGGAATGGGTGTGTTAGGGGGATCAAGTTCTTCAGGTGTCGGTATTGGATGATCGTAAAGAAAAACGGGTAAAGGTAAATCTAATGCCTTAATGCTCAGTTGGACAAGGAGATATTTTCCCAAGCACCTCTTGGTCCTCAGATGAGGAGATAGATTCTGATAGAAGTTAATGGACTCTAAATCTTGTGCCCTACATTGTAGTAGAAGCCTATACAAGAGTGTCTCTACAACCCCTGACCCAGGTTGGGGGGCTACAGTCTGTCATGGCCTCCTTGCTCTTGACATCAGGACCCAGCAGTACTGCTCTTTGGCAGCATCCCACTGTGCTTGGTCTCACCACCATCTTTACGTAACTAATTTAGCCTCTGGGCCCATCCCCGGGCGTGAAAGTGGTTTCGACAAGATTTCTGCACACCCAGGGCAGGGTCCTGGATAGATTCCCTGTCCTGCAGTAATAGGCACTCTCAGCTCAGCCACACATACCAACTCTGCTGGGAAATTGATTCGGGGGAATTTACCACTGTGGGATGCCAGATCCTCGGTTCCCTGCTCATCTCCTTCCAGCATCCGGCATTGTCTTGATGGGGGAGTGGTTGGCGATGCCAATTTAGGCCCAGGCTAACTAGAGCCTAGTTTGGAGTGAGAAAAGACAATTTTTCACCTATCGACTGGCGACTGAGTTTTGGACAAAAAAAAAATGTTTTGTCCAGAATCAAACACCTATTCTCACAATACTATTGGAGGACTGACTACTCAAAAGACATCCTCAATCTGGCTGTATTGTAAGTGGAGCTACATTTGTCTTCTTATGCTAATGATGTTGACATTGAACCACAGGGCATATTTCCAAGATCAAATGTATGTCATTCAATGTCTAGATGAGTCAAAAAAGTTTGTGCCCTGGAGCTGATGGAGAGCTACTGTCATAGAATTAGGAATTAGAATACAAAATTATAAAAATGATTATTAAATAGTAATTGAATAAGATCTCTATGGCTACTGTATTCTTTGTCATTGAGGAGAGGTAATGAGAGACAGTGGGTTGCTTCTACTGTACTGCCAGATAGTGTCTTGGGTAGGATGAGTGATTGATTCACACTTAATGTTCTACCTCTGTTTCTGCATAGGGAGGTAGAGTAGCATGTGTTTGTTGAGAGTGAGTGAGGTAGGGTGAGACAGAAGCTACTGAGGCAATGTGTAGGAGTCAAAAAGTCATGCGTCTGAGGACAGCCGTTGGAGAGCCCAGCATGCACTAATTAAAGTTCTTGTCCATGGGTTTTTATTCCAAGCCTTTGTAAAGAAAATCCTTTCTTCCTTTGTTTTCTTTACACTGTATTGTGCAAGTTTGTTTATGTGTGTGTGCGTGTGTGTGTGTGTGTGTGTGCGTGTGTGTGTGCGTGTGTGTGTGTGCGCGCGTGCGCGCGCGTGTGTGTGTGTGTGTGTGTGTATACTGACAGCTCGTCAGGCAGCCAGTGAGTGGAAATCCCAGCAGAGCAACAACACATAACAACACACAGGAAGTAAGCGCCTTCCATGTCACACCAGGAAGAGAGGGGCAATCTTCCCAGAATACTCTCCACATGCTGTCTGTGCCGATCCGTCACCATGGCGATGACGTGGCCCAGTACTGTATAGCGTGGGCGTCCCCAGAGCTCCTGGGACAGAACAGCCAGCCACACACATACAGAAGCTGAACGCCAATCAGTTCAGTCCTACACAGCATAGCATCGGCTAAGGTCCCCCTCACTCCCAGAGAATATGGGGAAACCAAATTGTTTTGAGGATAGGGGCCTCCCGGTAGAGTCCAGGCGATGGCAGCTGGGCCACACATGGTCAGAAGTAAATTGCTGAGTTGCTGGAAAGCGTGGTTTGGGGTATGGGGAGGGAGATGAGATTATTGAGCATTAGGAGGCCTGGAGGAATTTACTCTGTCTTAACCTGGAGCCTGGCATGGATGCCGTACTGACTGCTAATAGCACAGTGGGCCTGAGATGCCGTCTGAATGATGTATGATGCACAGACATGTCTTAGGTGAAACCTCTATGATGCAGACCTTCTGTCAACACACGTGTGTGTTTGTGGTGTATGTGGATGTGTGTGTGTGTGTGTGTGTGTGTGTGTGTCCGTGTCTGACTTTATGCAAGTGTTGTGTTTGTCTATCTGTTGCCTTGTCACAGCTTGTCCACATATACCCAGCAGCGTGTCAGAACGAGCAGTATTATCCAAAATGATCCAAATTAATCTGATGCATCGGCATCCTGCTGTCTAACACACAATTCCTTCACCGCATATACTACTAGTCTGACTGGGGTTTCATCAAAGACTGGTTCTCCCGAGTGGCGCAGCAGTCGAAGGCACTGCATCTTAGTGCTAGAGGCGTCACTACAGACACCCTGGTTCGATTCCAGGCTGTATCACAACCGGCCGTGATTGGGAGTCCCATAGGGCGGCGCACATTTGGCCTAGCGGTGTCCGGGTTTGGCTGGTGTAGGCCGTCATTGTAAATAAGAATTTGTTCTTCACTGGCTTGCCTAGTTAAATAAAGGTGAAATAAAAAATAAATAAAATAATAATAAAATAATAATAATAATGCCTGTCAGGGGATGAGAGAGGGCGAGGAAGAGAGAGAGGCTCATCCCCACCTCTGAAACCAGAACTGGGAGCTCAGCCACATAATGAACTGTACTGGACTGTATCCCCTATCAGAGCCAGTAAGAGAGACACTGCAATATTCCTAATGTGGGAATAGCTCAGGTATTACTGTGTACCCATGGGTAGAGACAAATCAAATAATATTGTATTTGTCACATGCTTTGCAAACAACAGGTGCAGACTAACAGTGAAATCCTTACTTATGGGCCCTTCCCAACAATGAAAAAAAGAAAGAAAATAGCGAAATTATAGAAAAATAGAATGCGTAATAATAAAAGGAATAACAGATACACAACATACTGACTTTACTGTGTAGCCTGCAGGGACATATATAATTGGGCTTTCTCCTATAGACATAATCAAGCTTTAGTACTGCATGATCTCGTTGGGAATGAGGCCTGGGTACCTCCCCTATAGAAGTCTTCACTGAGTCCTCAGTTGGAGAAATAGAACTGTGGCGTTGTTCATAATGTGGAGATGCACACAAGGTCATAATGTTACAGCCTTTCAAAGTTCAGACAGGGAATAAAGCTTTTTAGATACTGGGTGGTTCGAGCCCTGAATGCTGATTAGCTGAAAGTCGTGGTATATCTGACCGTATACCATGGGTATGACAAAACATGTGTTTTTACTGCTAAAATTATGTTAGTAACCAGTTAATAATAGCCATAAGGCACCTCTGGAATTGGTGATATATGGCCAATATACCACGGCTAAGGGCTGTGTCCTAGCACTCCGCGTTGCATCGTGCAAGAACAGCCCTTAGCCGTGGTATATTGGCCATATACTGTACCACACCCCTTCTGGCCGTTTGCTTAATTACACACTTGCAGCGTGTATCTACTTCGCTTGGCTTTACCTCATCTATGTGTTATATGTGTAATGTTAAACTGAGATTCTTCCAATGTCTTTGCCTCAAGTGTGTTCCCCACATACGAGTTACACCCCGGTGAAAACTTTTGATTTGTCAGGTCCGTCAAACAGCGTAGCTGGTGTTGACATGACTGTGTGGGTGTTGTCCTGTATGACATTTAACATTGTGAGGCCAGCAACATCCAGGCTGACCTGAGATGACAGTAAGGCTTGTGGTGTGATATTCCAAGGCTTCTGATGTTTTTCTGCTGATGACAATAAAATAGATGGATTTTCTCATCCAAGTCAGTCACGTGAGCATCTATACTGAAAGCCCATGAACATCACATATGACACCTGGCTGCCAGTGTTTCTAAGCTGTGGTTCTTAACGACCATATGTCTAAGTACTCAGATGGACATAATGATGCCCTTATATGAGACCATATAAATGTAAAGTATCGCTGGCTGGATTCACAACTCTCCCTTTATGGAATAAGAATAGGCACTGATCTGAGAACGTTAGGGACACTGGAACAGCCCTGTTCTATTGTAGAGTGCCAGTCCATTGCATTCATTTACCTCTCAACCATTTGGCTTTAAATAAAATTGCCTCTATGACTCATGGCGTACTGTAGCCATTGGATTTCTTTCCACTGCAGAAGGTAGCCCAATTGCACAGGCATCAACAAATTAGAAAAGGGGCCAGGAAAGTTTGTTTCGTCTGCTTGGCTAAGATTGTTTACATTTGTCTCTGTTTCTCTAGAAGTAATTTTTGTCTTTCAATCCAACAATGTTTCCGTTACATAGTCGAAGTCTAGTCTTTTTCCCCTCTGTGAGGACAGAGGAATAAATCCATAATGTCACTCCCCAAGCTGCTTACAGTGCGACATTGAACAAATATGTAATTTCCCTTATCCCACTATTCCCCATACCATTCTTAGAAATGTTAATTTTCATATCTGAGATTTGATCTTGTTATTTCCTTCAGCCTGGTAAGCCAAGCTACTGGGAATTGTTTCATCAGGGGAATTTTGGGGTGTTGTGACGACCCTGTAAGCTGAGGGGAATGTGACTGGTCACATGGCAACATTACTGTTATTTGCCCTGAGGTTATGCTCTTCCTCATATTATTTCCTTCTGTATAGACTACTCCCCTTATAGGCTACTCCTCTTGTAGGCTACTCCTCTCATAGGCTACTCCTCTTAGTCTACTCCTCTTATAGGCTACTCCTCTTGTAGGCTACTCCTCTCATAGGCTACTCCTCTTAGTCTACTCCTCTTATAGGCTACTCCTCGTATACAGTAGGTTACTCCTCCTATAGGCTACTCCCCTTGTAGGCTACTCCTTGTATACAGTAGGCTACTATAGTCTACTCGCTTTGTGGGCTACTCCCCGTATAGGCTACTCCCATTATAGACTACTCACCTTGTAGGATATTCATCGTATAGGCTACTCCTCCTATAAGCTACTCCCCTTATAGGCTACTCCTCTCATAGGCTACTCCTCTTAGTCTACTCCTCTTATAGGCTACTCCCCTCATAGGCTACTCCTCTTGTAGGCTACTCCTCTCATAGGCTACTCCTCTTAGTCTACTCCTCTTATAGGCTACTCCTCGAATACAGTAGGCTACTCTTATAGGCTACTCCCCTTGTAGGCTACTCCTCGTATACAGTAGGCTACACCTTCTATAGGCTACTCCTCCTAATGGCTACTCCTCTTATAGGCTTCTCCTCTTGTAGACTACTCCTCTCATAGGCTACTCCTCTTAGTCTACTCCTCTTATAGGCTACTCCCCTCATAGGCTACTCCTCTTGTAGGCTACTCCTCTCATAGGCTACTCCTCTTAGTCTACTCCTCTTATAGGCTACTCCTCGTATACAGTAGGCTACTCTTATAGGCTACTCCCCTTGTAGGCTACTCCTCGTATACAGTAGGCTACACCTTCTATAGGCTACTCCTCCTAAAGGCTACTCCCCTTATAGGCTACTCCTCTTGTAGACTACTCCTCTCATAGGCTACTCCTCTTAGTCTACTCCTCTTATAGGCTACTCCCCTCATAGGCTACTCCTCTTGTAGGCTACTCCTCTCATAGGCTACTCCTCTTAGTCTACTCTTCTTATAGGCTACTCCTCGTATACAGTACGCTACTCTTATAGGCTACTCCCCTTGTAGGCTACTCCTCGTATACAGTATGCTACACCTTCTATAGGCTACTCCTCCTAAAGGCTACTCCCCTTATAGGCTACTCCTCTTGTAGACTACTCCTCTAATAGGCTACTCCTAGTCTACTCCTCTTATAGGCTACTCCCCTCATAGGCTACTCCTCTTGTAGACTACTCCTCTCATAGGCTACTCCTCTTAGTCTACTCCTCTTATGCCTCACAGCTTGATAGACGTGGACACTACAGTGAAAATGGTTAACTTTGTTAAAGCAAGGCCCCTGAGCTCTCGTGTATTTTCTGCACTATGCAATGATATGGGCAGCAACCATGTAACGCTTTTACAACAAACAGAATTGAGGTGGTTATCAAGGGGCAAAGTATTGACACGTTTTTTTTAATTGAAAGATGAGCTTAAGGTTTTCTTTCCCGACCTTAATTTTCACTTGTCTGACCGCTTGCATGATAACGAGTTTCTCACACAACTGACCTGTCTGGGTGGGACTCTCCGCAACAGGGACTCTCCGCAGCTATATTCAATGTGCGGGACAAAATTGAGGCTATGATTAAGAAGTTGGAGCTCTTCTCTGTCTGGATTAACATGGACAACACACAGATCTTTCCATCATTGTATGATTTTTTTGTGTGCAAATGAACTCAAGCTTATGGACAAGGTCAAATGTGATATAGCGAAGCATCTGAGTTTGGTGCACAATTACACAGGTACTTTCCCGAAACGGATGACACAAACAACTGGATTCGTTATCCCTTTCATGTTCTGCCTCCTGTCCACTTACCGATATCTGAACAAGAGACCCTCATTGAAATTTCAACAAGCAGTTTTGTGAAAATGTAATTTAATCAGAAGCCACTGCCAGATTTCTGGATAGGGCTGCACTCAGAGTCAGAGTATCCTGCTTTGGCAAATTGCGCTGTTAAGACACTGATGCCCTTTGCAGCCACGCACCTATGTGAGAGTGGATTCTCGGCCCTCACTAGCATGAAGACTAAATACAGGCACAGACTGTGTGTGGATTAAGACTGAGACTCTCTCCAGTACAACCCAACATTGCAGAGTTATGTGCATCCTTTCAAGCACACCCTTCTCATTAACCTGTGGCGAGTTATTCACAATTATTTACAATTTCACAACGTTTTTATATGTAAGATGGCTAAGTAAAGAGCAAAGTTATTGATTATTATTATATTATTATTCGTGCCCTGGTCCTATAAGAGCTCTTTGTCACTTCCCACGAGCCGGGTTGTGACAAATACTCACACTCATGTTTAATACATTCATTGTATAGTGTGTGTGTGGTAGGCTTACAAGGATGGAAAAAAACAACATTTGGGTACGCAGCTGGTGGTTGAATGTTTGAAGGGGTACGGGCCTATAAAAAGTTAGGGAACCACTTCTGTAGATAAATCGTAACTCTAGTGAACAAGCCTCCTGTTGCGATGATAATCACAGGTGTGTTCAATACCAGTTCCCACTATTGACAGTCTCGCTGGGAGATGGAAAGGCACAGCGTTTCAGGCCTGTTTTCCCCTCATTCTCCTGCCTCCCCAGGTGGACACAGAATCCCTCCATCACACTGCATCGATCCATCCCTCCACCAACCGTTAACCACCCTGTATGTTCCTTGTTCTGACGAGAGAGAGAGAGAGAGAGAGAGAGAGAGAGAGAGAGAGAGAGAGAGATTTCATCGACCTCTTTGTGCAATTCCATGTACCATCCCAGGATTCAGATTGTGGGTGTGCGTGCAACTAGTGTGTCTAGACATATAAAAGACAAAGTGAATTATCCGATTTTTGGAGCAGACCAGAAGGTATGAGTCGGGTTTTTTGGTGCTTGGTAATTTCTCTGCGGATATGAGGTACGTGAAAACCAACGTATTTTGAATGCAATAACGGTCATTGTTATAGAGAGGTGTTCTTTCTGGGCTCATGTATGGAATATGGACCAACAAGCACACTATTGACCGTGTGTACTTTAGGCTGAGCTATGCAATGCTTGGACTAGCAGCAAAACAACAAACAGATCTTGAGGGCCTCACACACACAGCAGGCTTTGAATTGAAACCTTTGGGCTGTCAAGCTAAGGGCTCTGTAGACATATGTATGTCCGCCTGCGGAGGCGGTTGTGTAGTTGTGGGCTTGAAACGATGCCAGAGAGGGGCATGTACTGTCGATTCCATAAGTGCTTTAGGTGCTCAGCTCAAAGACGTAAGACGATATCCCACGTTACACAGCTGTGTACACAGACACCAACTCTCCACGACTCAGTGGCAATGAGCTGTGTGCTGTGTGAGTCAAACAGTTATATGCACACTTTCAACAGCTCTCAGACTGGCTAAGTAGCATTTTCTGCCTCTTTCACCCCCCCCAAATACAGGTGTAGGATCTTAAAGTGATAGTTCACCCAAGTTACACAATGGTATATTGGCTTCCTTACCCTGTAAGCAGTCTGTGGACAAGGTATGACAGCAATCCATGCTTTGGTTTAGTTTCCCTGGCACTGTTTCCACATGCTAACGCTTTAAAGTCATTCAAGTCATGGGATCGTTATTAGCATTTTCCATGCATCATGTTCAAATAATCTATAAGTGACTTTGTTGAGCTTCACAATCGATTTTAGATACTTTCAGATCATTTGGAGATGATGTGCAAAAAATGCTAATATTTTTCCCATGACTTGAATGGATATGTTCCACAAATGCTAAAACTTTGGCATGTGGAAAAGGCGCCAAGGAAACTAAACCAAAACATGGATTGCTGTCATACCTTGTCCATAGACTGCTTACAGGCTAAGGAAGCCAATATGTCATTTTGTAACTTGGGTGAACTATCACTTAAATTTGTTCACTCTTTTAGGTTGCTGAGAATTTTCCTGCACTGCAGGAAATGCAGATGAGCTTCGTGATTTATATGAATTCACTGAAAACTCACACTAACACGTGGTTATATTAACAGTATTATACTTTCATGTAGACTACTTTTGGCCAGCTAATAGCCTAACCACCGATCAAGCAACATTGTGGACGATTAAATCCTGTTGCTGCAGGATTATTTTGCTGTGACAGTATAGGTCAAATTAGCCCTTCCCTTATCTTTGAATAAATGATGTTCCGGGTCAATTTGATCTGTACAGTAAATATATCAAGATCCTAAATATATGATTGTAACCTTCCAATATGTATTTTCCGGTCGCTAAGAATGTCCTCTTTCATATGCTTTCCCCCCTGAGTTGAAAGACCCAACTGTTTAAAATTGAGAGCCAAATGTTTGATTACTGTACCAAAGTCATAAATCAATCACATTATGAGATTCTGTGACATTTATAAAACGTTTTGCTAATTTTCAGCCAAACTTCAGATCACTGTCCCTTGGCCTCTGAAAATCACAGGGAAAACATATTTATATCCTTGTGATCATCATGGTTAGATCTTTACTGCACAAAATACAATTTGTCTCTAGCACAAACGTCAAGGTTGAAGGTCAAATTGCAGGGAAGTGACACAGGTCTGTATCAAAAACAAACACGAGTTTACTGTACCGTACCAAGTTTACTCTACCGTATGCATCCTGCAGGTGATCTCTCTCTCTCTCTCTCTCTCTCTCTCTCTCTCTCTCTCTCTCTCTCTCTCTCTCTGTGTGTAACAGTTTGTAAGCTTGTCAATACAAATTCCATGTTAGTTCTGTCTGTCATCCATACATACAAATGTAGCTGTTTATACAAAAAATATCTAAATGAGACGAGTTGTCCGATGTTTAGCAACCATTTCCAAGCCTTTCACAGCCACAAGTTTCACTGACAAATTTTTAGACTCTCATTCCTTTCAATCAATATTGTACGATTGTCACATTTCAACAGTGAGTTCACTATGAACGTCCTGCATGAAGCTACGCTCCCAGACGGATGTAATCTGTCACATCTCAAAGTGGAATGGTTAGAAGAAAAAAAACTCAGATGCCCGCAGCAAACGTCATTACAACTTCACTTAAATAAATCATTTATTTTTAATGGAATCCAAGAAATAGTCATGAATATAAAAAGAAATTGGGATTCATCAAATCCTCTTGCCAGCTCTTTGTGACCACACAAAAATGTTCATTTTCAACCAGAAGAATCTAGAGAGCAGACAGTGGGGTGTTAACTTTGAGATGCAGGCCAGCGGTAATATTAAGACTCTCGAGGATGAAAATGGATTTGTTATTCTTCCTTTATTTTATCATTGACCCGCATGCAGAGCTTATTTCAGACATGTCTATATGTGAGCCACCGACAAGAAAACCAGACAAATGTATAAGCAGATTGTGAATAGGGGAGATTGGAGATTAAATGATGCACAGTAAAGCCAAACCATTGCCAACTAACCTTTCCATTTGGTGGTGAACAATGAGCTGAGATACCTAGTAGGGTATTCAGGATTGCAGCTCCACAGCAAAAATAAAAAACAGCTTAGTCTCGCTCACTGGTGGTGTGCTTGAGTTTGGGAAGCCTGTCACCTGCATTGCAGCGCGAGCTAAAGAGCTGTCTCAAAGGGAGCTGTGACTGTGTCTCTTATCTGCATTTACACAGAATCACAACTGTGAAACACCACTTATGCAGTCTGACTACAGTATCAGAAAGAGGAGAGAGAGAGAGAGACTGATAGACGGATGGACAGACAGCCACACATAGGGTTTGAGAGATAGAGAGATACAGGGTTTGAGAGAGGGCCAGATCAGCAGGCATTCCAATAGGAGCATTAACTGATAATTATATGAATATAGAGACAGAGAGAGATTGAATTTGATTGAATTGAGAGAGAGAGAGAGAGAGAGAGAGAGAGAGAGAGAGAGAGAGAGAGAGAGAGAGAGAGAGAGAGAGAGAGAGAGAGAGGGAGGGAGGGAGGGATAGAAAGAGGGGAGTTAGTGAGGTAGAGAGATAGTGTGGGAGAGTGGAGAGAGAAAGGTAGAAGACAGCAGGAAGTAGGTGGGAGGCAGCATTTGCCCCTCTCTCTTTCTCTCCTCATCTCTCTCTCTTTCTCTCTTGCTCTCTCTCTCTCTCTCTCTCTCATTTCTCCCTCACTCATGATGAAGATGCTGTGCTTCATGGATTAAACCCCAGGGTGTGTGGGACGGTAATCAGTTGTGTTAATGCTCATGCCGCCTATTGTGTTATCCTCTGCCCTTTTGTTCCAGCCACGCAGCTGTAAACTGAAGGACACCAAGACAGAACGGAGTACACACACACACAGTCAACATGACCAGAGCCAGAGTATAGCTACAGATAACACAATCTCTGGGATTCAGAACTACCAGCTCAGTATCTTTCCATGGAATGTATTTTTGTTTTGCAAATAAGTAGCTACCCAGCTAGCACATTCTGTAAGGTTCTGAGCATGGTGAGAGCTTCGTTTTCCTGTGGTTATTTTCATACAACCTTTTTCTGTTCTGGGACTGGTGCATTCTCATCACATTTAAGGAACTTGACTAAATAACATAAATTTCTTGGTATTTCATTAGTTTAACAGAAAGTTTCCTTAAACTTCAGACATGGTTACATTTAATAATATCTTTGGAAATGTTCTCAAATAGCTCAGAGAACGTTAAGAAACAATGTTCTCCTGTGGGAATTTCTATACTTCCCATAAAAACCACAAGAAAACATTAGTAGCGTTCAAATAACGTTCTAAGAATGTTTTCAAAAACATTTGCATTCCATTCTCAGCATCAACAAAACTCTATCTTCTATCTTGTTAAGTGTGTTCAGTTGTGTTGGGCACAACTGGCCACACTTGATATTAATGAATGCTTGTTTCCTTTGAAATGGGGTATGTTTGAAATGGGGTATGTTTGAATTGAATATACAGCTTTGTATGAGTAAAAAAAGCATGGCATGTTAGCACCATCTTGGTGGCGCGGTGGACTAATTCCATGGATAGAGAACAGAATAATTTAGGTTTGAATCTCACTGATGCCTTGTCACAATAAAAAATAAATGTGTTTGCATGTGTCCTATCTGTGCTTGGCGCGTTTGAAACAATTAACCTAAGCTAGCAGTGTTAGTGAACGTTTTAAGGAAGTTATAAAAAAATAAAAAAATAACCTGTAATTATGTTTAAAAAAACATTTTGTTTTATCGGTAAAGAAACTAATGGCTTTGTTTTGAGAACCAATGGGAAACTAAAACTTATGTTCCCACAACTTCCAAGGTACCAAATCGTCTAGCTGGAAAAAGCAACCATTTTGTCTGCATCATCGTCTGAGTCATATTTCTGGCGGCAAATGGAAAATCTGTTACTTACTGGTCATATTCCCATGGTGACAGTTTCCATGCAGAAAATCTTTTCATGAAATATAATAAGTGTGAATATTTCCAACAACTCACTTCAGAACTAGACTGTGTGAACTATGGGTGGAAAATATATTCTATAAGAGGGCCAGGCGAAAATAGCATTTCAACATCACCTCAATAGGAGTAATAGAGCAGGTCACAGACAGTTCAGGATCAGGACAGATTCCCCACTCCATACCCCCTCCCCCTCCCTCCCTCCCCCTCCCCTCCTTCCTTGTGCTTTGCACTCTATAATGGCTTTGACCCTGAGGCTCCGCCAGAGGTTTCCAGAGGCTGCAGAGAAGGACGGGATAACCATGTCACATGGATGGAGCTTGTCTCAAATCTAGCCTGGTCAGAGAGAGGTGGCACTGCAAACAGAGTGGGAACACAGAGCAGCGAGGGGAACGTCACGAGCAGGAGAAGTAGTCAGGCAAGGAGATATGGATTGAGATTGGGAGAGAGTCTGAGAAAAGAGGGCAGTGAGACAAGTGACCCCAGCCAAGGTCATCTCACTAGAGGAGTCACACACACCAATACAGGATGCAGGCTTAAAGGATACTTTGGGATTTTGGCAATGAAGCCCTTTATCGACTTCCCCAAAGTCAGATGAACTTAAAGAGATACTTCGGGATGTTGGCAATGAGGCCTTTATCCACTTCCCCAAAGTCAGATGAACTTGTGGATACCATTTTTATGTCTCTGCGTCCAGGATGAAAGAAATTAGAGGTAGTTTCACAGCCAATGCATGCTACAGCAGCTGTTAACATAGACTTCCTGTCATTGTGCTACCGCTAGTTAGCAATTGCGCTAACACTAGTTAGCAAGTTAGCTAAATAAATGTGTATCTACCAGTTCATCCGACTCTACTGAAGTAGATAAAGGGCTTCACTGCAAAAATCTAGAAGTATCCCTTTAAGCCTAATGTAGACATCCTCATTTAGGATTTTCTTCATATAAAAACATAAAATCCTTCAGATGCAGCCCATCAAAAGGGAATATTTTGAGTATGTTTTAGCACAACTCTTAGTATTTGTATGTGAACAGGGCAGTTTTACAAGCCATTATATTCCATGTAACTGAAGCTGTTATTGTCTATCCTGTATCCATTCTAGCAGTATGCATGTTTACATGGTTCTGAACACCTTCCTGTCTGTCTGAAGGGATAGATTGCTAGGCTTGTTTGGTCACAGAGGACAGATATGCTTATCTGATCACATTTTTTTCCCTCTCACCAGAGCGTCCCTCTAGGAACCATATCGGAGAAAAATGATAATGAATCGCTCACACACAACAACACATATTTTTCTCTCCTATTACAAAGACTGCATAATTTCTCTCTCCGGATAACACTTGCTCATTGGAGGAATGGGTGAAAGAGGAGATGTGTCGAAGGGAAAAACTATTTTAAGCCATTACCGAAACAAGTCTTCGATACATGCAGTGTCATTTTTCTGTCTTCCCTTTTATATCGCTTCATCCCTCTAATGACCAACTGAGAAGGCCTCTGCCTTCTGAATCCTTCTTCTGCCTCCAAACGCATTCAGGGAACACGTTTGCGTGTGAGTGTGTGTGTGATTGTGAGGGTAAGGGGGAGTGTAAGTTTAAGTGTGTGTACATACATTTATGTGTGCTAGCTCTCTGAGTTTAGGTATTGTCTGGGTTAATTTAATACTGTAACTTCAAAAGTTTGGACACATCTGCTCATTCAAGGGTTTTTCTTTATTTGTACTATTTTCTACATTGTAGAATAATAGAGAAGGGATCAAAACTATGAAATAACACATATGGAATAATGTAGAATCCAAAAAAGTGTTAAACAAATCAATGAGATTCTTCAAAGTAGCCAGCCTTTGCCTAGATGACAGCTTCACACACTCTTCGCATTCTCTCAACTAGATTCATGAGGAATGCTTTTCCAACAGTCTTGAAGGAGTTCCCACATATGCTGAGCACTTGTTGGCTGCTTTGCCTTCACTCTGTGGTCCAACTCATTCCAAACCATCTCATTTGGGTTGAGGTCGGGTGATTGTGGAGGCCAGGTCATCTGATGCAGCACTCCATCATTCTCCTCTTTGTCAAATAGCCCTTACACAGCCTGGAGGTGTGTTGGGTCATTGTCCTGTTGAAAATCACTTGATAGTCCCACTAAGCGCAAAACAGATGGGATGGCGTATCGCTGCAGAATGCTGTGATAGCCATGTTGGTTAAGTGTGCCTTGAATTCTAAATAAATCACATACAGTGTCATCAGCAAAGCACCCCCACACCATCACACCTCCTCCTCCATGCTTCACGGTGGGAACGACACATGCAGAGATCATCCATTCACCTACTCTGCGTCTCACAAAGACACGGTGGTTGGAACCAAAAATCTCAAATTTGGACTCATCAGACCAAAGGATAGATGTCCACCGGTCTAATGTCCATTGCTCGTGTTTCTTGGCCCAAGCAAGTCTCTTATTCTTATTGATGTCCTTTAGTTGTCACGCCTGCTCCCGCTCTTCCCCCCTGGCGCTCGAGGGCGCCAGGCTGCCCTGCATTACGCACTCCTGCCACCATCAGTTACTGCCTTCCCTCGTCACGCGCTTCAGCAATATTTGACTCACCTGGACTCACTCAATCACCTGTTTATTACCTCCCATATATTTGTCAGTTCCCCAGCTCTGTTCCCTGCTGCTGCATTGTTTGTCATATGTTCATGTTCCCCGTGGGCTGACGCTGTTCCTGTCTTGTTCTATGTCTGTTCCCGAATAAATGTCTGACTCCCCGTACCTGCTTCTCCTGCCCTTACAATAGTAGTGCTTTTTTTGCAGCAAATCGACCATGAAGGCCTGATTCAAGCAGTCTCCTTTGAACAGTTGATTTTGAGATGTGTCTGTTACTTGAACTCTGCAGAATTTATTTGGCCTGGAATCTGAGGTGCTGTTAAATCTAATGAACTTATCCTCTGCAGCAGAGGTAACTCTGGGTCTTCCTTTCTTCTGGCGATCCCCGTGAAAGCCAGTTTCATCATAGCGCTTGATGGTTTTTGCGACTGAACTTAAAGAAAATGTCAAAGTCCTTCATGTCTTAAAGTAATGATGGAATGTTGTTTCTCTTTGCTTATTTGAGCTGTTCTTGCCATAATATGGACTTGGTCTTTTACCAAATAGGGCTATCTTCTGTGTACCACCTCTACCTTATCACAACACAGCTGATTGTCTCAAACGCTTTAAGAAGGAAAGAAATTCCACAATTAACTTTTTTAAGAAGAAACATCTGTTAATTGAAATGCATCCCAGGTGACTACCTCATGTAGTCAAGAGTCATTAAGGCAAAGGGTGGCTGTTTTGAAGAATCTCAAATATAAAATCTATTTTGGTTTGTTGAACACTTTTTTGGTTAGTACATGATTCCATATGTGTTATTTCATAGTTTTGATGTATTCACTATTATTCTACAATGTAGAAAATAGTAAAAATAAATAAAAACCCTGTAATGAGTATGTGTGTCCAAACTTTTGACTGGTACTGTATCTAATCCTCATTTTATTCCACCATATCTCTCGACCACATTGGAGACTTTAAAAAAGCTCTACTGTAGAAGACAATGATCTCATTTAATTTAGACCCTATTATCCCATCAAGTGTCTCATCCCTTGACCTGAGCTCAGTCACAAAGAAGTTTGCTCTGGCCTTGGAGCTAATGCCTGTGTTTCATTAGTCAAAGCCCCACCAGCAGGCCATCCGGCGGGCGGTGGCCATGCAGCGGGCCATGCAGTGGGGGCAGACCATAAAGTGGTGGGTCAGATTCTTTCATCCCTGATACACAGTCTGGGAAGAGATTAATGGCCCTCCTGCCAGAGTCTGACAGAGACTCCTTTTTTTATAATGAGAATCCCCTGCCGTGCTTAGGCTTTGTGTCCCTGTGTCTCCCTGTCCCAATCTCCATCCCTGAAAGAGATGACCGACCATTGACACTAGCACTTTGTCTGGGAAAATGAACTCGGAAATGGAAATATATTTTTTGACCACATAGATTTGGTTGATTTATTTATTTCTATACATTTTGAAAACCAAAACGTACAATCCAGGAAACAGTAGATATACAGAATTGTATAGCCAGAATAAATGTTGGTAGAAGAGTCCATAAGGGAAAACTAATTATGAGGACAAACTGTTGTGTTGTGATGGAAGAGTCAGGAGATGTATTTGCAGGTGGAAGAGACAAGACAGATCAAAGGATTAAGATTACCCGAAGTTTGCAAATAATCACATCATTGTCCCCCTGAGAATAAATTTCATGAATATAGTAAGATAACGAAAAAAAAAGTTGAATCAGGGACACATGCAGTATAGAGTATACTCTCAATATACACTATCTTTGTTTTAACTCTTAAAATCACTGGGCCTGAGTTAAATGTACACATCACTGAGGATCTGAAATGGTCCACCCACACAGACAGTGTGGTGAAGAAGGCGCAACTGCGCCTCTTCAACCTCAGGAGGCTGAAAAAAATGTGGCTTGGCACCTAAGAACCTCACAAACTTGTACAGATGCATAAATGAGAGCATTCTGTCGGGCTGTATCACCACCTGGTACGGCAACTGCACCGCCCTCAACCGCAGGGCTCTCCAGAGGGTGGTGCAGTCTGCCTAACGCATCACCGGGGGCACACTGCCTGCCGTCCACGACACCTACAGCACCCGATGTCACAGGAAGGCCAAAAAGATCATCAAGGACATCAAACATTCGAGCTACGACCTGTTCCCCCCGCTATCATCCAGAAGGTGAGGTCAGTACAGGTGCATCAAAGCTGGGACTGAGAGACTGAAAAACGGCTTCTATCTCAAGGCCATCAGACTGTTAAATAGCCATCACTAGCCGGCTACCACCCGGTTACTCAACCTTGCACATTGGAGGCTGCTGCCCCATGTACATAGACATGGAATCACTGGTCACTTGAATAATGTTTACATACTAATTTCATATGTTTACACTGTTTTCTTTTCTACTGCATTTTAGTCAATGCCACTCCGACATTGCTCGTCCTAATATTTATTTATTTCTTAATTCCATTATTTTACTTTTAGATTTCTGTGTATTGCTGTGAATTGTTAGATATTACTGCCCTGTTGGAGCTAGGAACACAAGAATTTGCTACACCCGCAATAACATCTGCTAAATATGTGACCAATAATATTTGAGTTGATTTGATTTGAAATGCCTGAGCATTCCATAATAAGTCAACTGATTGCCAAAGTGAACAACATTATTAGGCAAACATTCTATCCTTCATGCACCGTGTCTGGAATGAATACATCATTACAACAACGTAGTTGAACTATCTGGGTGTCAAACCATCTTTCTATGTTTGAGAAGTAACTAGTTGACATGGACAGGAGTAGAGTGACACTCACTTCTGTGAGATATGCTGTCTAGATGGTAAACTGACAGTGGTGTCATACTGGGAGAGAGGAGAGAGCAGCCAGTGGTTCTGAGGGACCTACAAAATGGATATCCAGCAGTGGCAGACGACAGCTGTCTGGATGAGACATTTCTGGGATGAAAGGAGAGCACTGACTGCCGTATCCTCCTCTGCATGGCATGGAAACAGTCACATCTCTCATTAACAGTGTTTTTGCATGTCTGTGGGGGAGTGCGCATGTGCATGTGTGTGTTTGTGCGTGTGTGTCCGTGTGTGCAAGTGTGCGTGCATGTATGTGCACGTGTGTGTATTTTCAATGCATGCGTGGGTAAACTCATTAAATGACAGACTCTGTAGGGGGTTAGACAAATAGGGGGTTAGATAAATACCTATGTATCTTCTTAATTTAGATTATAAATTGCCCTTTCCTCCAACTTCATTCAGAGAGCACGCAGGGCCAGAAAGGAAGAGATAGAAAGAGATGAAGGGAGAGACAGAGGAAGAGAGAGAGAGGGAGAGACAGAGGAAGAGAGAGAGGAAAAACGGGATGAACTCCTGGGAACCCTCCCCCATGGTGGCTAATTAACCTTTCAGGTTCTCCACATCCCTTCACTGAGCAACCGATGGGGGCAGGTGGCGGCCCAGGGACCAGACGACTGACTCAGTTTGAGACTGACCTTTTCTCAGGACTTCTGACCTCTTTCTCCATCTGTCCCCCTCCTTGTCTCTTTCCTTCACTCTCCCTATCTCTGCCCCTCTCTCCCTCTCTCTGCCCCACTCTCCCTCTCTCTGCCCCTCTCTCCCTCTCTCTGCCCCACTCTCCCTCTCTCTGCCCCTCTCTCCCTCTCTCTGCCCCTCTCTCTTTCTCTCTGCCCCTCTCCCTCTCTCTGCTCCTCTCTCCTCCTCTCTCCCTCTCTCTGCCCCTTTCTCTGCCCCTTTCTCTGCCCCTCTCTCCCTCTCTCTCCCTCTCTCTGCCCCTCTCTCTTTCTCTCTGCCCCTCTCCCTCTCTCTGCTCCTCTTTCCTCCTCTCTCCCTCTCTGCCCCTTTCTCTGCCCCTCTCTCCCAGCGAGACCCTGTCCAGAGCGTTATATCCTGCTGCCCCGGTGTCAGATGAAATCTTAATAAAACACATTTGTTAAGTGTAGCAAATAATCTCATTAGGTACAAGGTCGTCAGCAGTGATAGGCAATGTTCTAGGGCAGTTTGGTGATTCATTTCTGGGCTTGGGCTTTATGAATGCTGCCTTCTCTAAAGAAGGCAAGAAGACAAAAATGATTTGTCCTGATGCAAATATAGGCCTACAGTACTTGGTGCCTCATTGCCACATTCCACTTTATCAACTCATCCATCCATCTGCGTCTATTTACTCTCATTTGTCTGAACTCACACCTCCTCCATCTTACCTACAGAGTAATGACTCCAATCTGTCTCCCAGCCTGCATCGAGCTCGGGTTAGAAGCTACATTACAGAAGCTCCAGACTCATTTCAACAAGGGCAAGACAGAGCAACTCATGTGGATATCGTGGGCCTTAGCTAGCAGATTGGTGTTCAAATAGGCACTTCCTTAGTGATTCACAGCTTTCACCTAGCAGCTACGTTTGTCTTACTATTTGAATAAAAGATGCGAATTGGCTATAAATGTTTTGAGAGAGAATGAAAAGACCACCACAGTAGACTAATCAAATACTTTTATTGTCAGCCATTTTCTGTTATCCTGCCTATCCAGCTCCATCACATCAAAACATACTCTCTCTACATCACACACAACACACACACGCATACGCACACGCACACACACATGTACACTGTCTGCTTTACAAGAGCAAGTAGCAGAGAGCAATTACTCTTCCTCGTTTCACGATTTCTCCGGGGTCTTAAAAAATAATGTGTTTTCAAATTCGGGTCTGTGGCGTATTTCAAGCCTCGTCTGTCGGTGAAATATGAGCACGCAGGGGCGAAATGAAAGGTAGCCTCTGGGATATAGTGCTGGGAGTAAATAACCTGATACCAGTGTGTGTGTTAGAGAGACACAGGATAACATTTAAACAACAGACACAGGTCTAGGCGCTTCTACCAGCCAGAGGAGAGGGATGGTTTGACAAACTGTCTGTTTTATAGCAACCTGCTTGATGACCTCTATCCCCAGAGAGGGACGGATCTCCTCCCACCCCAGGGTAGGCCACTGCCCAGGACTTGGACTTGATTTTATCACTTATCAACAGAGGGCCAGAAAACATAGTTCTGAACCGGGTAATTACTGCTTCAGGTTACATTTCTCCAAGGTTATGGTTCTGTTTTCCTCTTACAGTTTTAGACTGTATTTATTTGAAGTCCAAGTGGGATGGGGGAATGACATGCAGTACAGTTAACAACATTGATTTGAGGTTTATTGATGATGTATTTTTGAGTGCATTCCTCTCCAGTGGTAGCAGGGGAAGCTGGTGCGATGGCCAGGGGCATTGATAAGATAGTTTGCTGATTATGAACTAGAGCAGGTATTCCCAAACTGGGGATTCACAGCGTTCACCTAGGAGCTACATGTGTCTTAGTATTTGTATAAAAGACGCAAATTGGCTTTAAAAGTGTTGAGAGAGAATGAAAAGGACACCACAGTAGACTAATCAAATACTTTTATTGTCAGCCATTTTCTGTTATCCTGCCTATCCAGCTCCATCACATCAAAACATACTCTCTCTACATCACACACACACACACATGCGTGCACACGTAATCCCGTCTGGGGTACACCAAATAAAAATGTGATTCACATTTTCGAACAGTCCATTTATATTTTCCAACAGGGCTATACATTTGGGTTTTTATACATGAGGTTTTTCTCACCTGAGTAGCCTCGTTTCACTGCAAAAAATAAAATTAAACCATCCAGTGTTCAGCGAAATAACAACACAATGTCAAATACAGGTAGCCTAGTCAAATAATTACTTTCTCGCTGGAAACCTTTACTCTTGCGCAGACATTTAGAAATGAAACATGACAATTTGAAAAGTAAACAGCTGGATTTTTTTTTCTCTAGAATATAGATGACTTTCGAGTAGTAAGACATGTATAAAAGCAACAGATACCATTAATAAGAAGGGGCTTATATGGTGAGATACCGAGTGACTAGGACAAGCAAGCCCCATACTATTGTGGAGGACTTAATTCTTTGTGCTGCTGCTGATATGGCTGGGACAATGCTGGGGGAAAAAGCCCCAATAACTATACAGACAATGTCTTTATCAAACAACACTATTTCACGATGCATCAGTGACATGGCAGGAGATGTTTTGAAACAATTACTGCTTCGCATACAAGCCAGTGAATTCTATGCATTACAGCTGGATGAGTCAACAGATGTGGCGGGCCTGGACCAGCTCCTGGTATATGTCCATTACGTTCATTGGGGGTAAGTTAAGGAAGACATCCTCTTCTGCAAACCACTGGAAACCAGCACAACATGAAAGGATATTTTTTAAGTAATTGACAGCTTTGTGACATCAAATGGACTTTGGTGGTCAAGATGTGTTGGTATCTGTACTGATGGCGCAAAAGCCATGACAGGGAGACATAGTGGAACGTGCACGTGCAAGCAGTAACGCACGCTAGCGTCCCACCTACGACAACATCCGGTGAAATGCAGAGCGCTATATTCAAATGACAAAAATAGTAATGTTAAACATTCATGAAAATACAAGTGTTGTACACCATTCAAAAGCTTAGAATCTTGGTAATCGAACCTTGTTGTCAGATTTACAGTAGGGTTTACGGCGAAAGCGAACATTCGATTGTCTGAGGACAGTGCCCCACAACAACATATTATTCAAACCAGCACAGGCGTTACACAATTTTAAATAGCGATAAAATAAATCACTTACCTTTGAAGATCTTCCTCTGTTTGCAATCCCACGGGTCCCAGGAACACGTAGTTTTGTTCAATAAAGTCCTTCTATATCCCAAACAGTCAGTTTAGTTGGCGCCATGGAGTTCTGTAATCCAGTCGTTCAACATGCAGACGAAGAAATCACAAAAGTACCGGTAAAGTTCGTGCAAACAAATTAATCCTCAGGCTGTCAAATATCTAAATAAATGATAATATTTCTGACGGAAAATAGTCTGTTCAATAGGAAAGAAAAATAACGAGGGAGTGCGCCCCCATTCACGCGCGCAAAACAGTAGTGTCCGTTTCATGAGCCACTTGGAAGAACTTCAATTTCTTGTTCGTTTTTAGAAAAACAAGCCTGAAACCATGTCTAAAGTCTGTTGACATCTAGTGGAAGCCATAGGAACTGCAATCTGGGAGCTAATTCCATCTATAGTCAATAGCAAGTCAATGGAAAACAGTGACCTAAAAAAACACATTTTCCGGATGGATTTTCCTGGGGTTTTCGCCTGCCATATCAGTTCTGTTATACTCACAGACATTATTTTAACAGTTTTAGAAACTTCAGAGTGTTTTCTATCCAATACTATATGCATATCCTAGCTTCTGAGCCTGAGTAACAGGCAGTTTACTACCACTGTCAGATTTCTGGATAGGGCTGCACTCAGAGTTTCTTGCCATGCCAAATCGCACTGCTAAGACACTGATATCTTTTGCAGCCACGTACCTATGTGAGAGTGGATTCCCGGCCCTCACTAGCATGAAAACGAAATACAGGCACAGACTGTGTGTGGAAAATGATTTAAGACTGAGACTCCAATACAACCCAACATTGCAGAGTTATATGCAATCCTTTCAAGCACACCCTTCTTATTAACAATGAACAAATACGTTTCTATATGTAAGATGGCTAAATAAAGAGCAAAGTTATTGATTATTATTATATTATTTTTCGTGCCCTGGTCCTATAAGAGCTCTTTGTCACTTTCCAAGAGCCGGGTTGTGACAAAAACTCACACTCATTCTTATGTTTCATACATTTATCGTATAGTCTGTGTGTGGCAGGCTTACAATGATGGTTAAAAAACAACATTTCAGAGGGCGCTGACCCCGGTGCTAGAGGGGTACGTATCTGGAGGTTGAATGTTTGAAGGGGTATGGGACTATAAAAGTTTGGGAACCACTGAACTATAGGATGTAGTGACAGGTTAAATGGTGTGGAACAGTAACCCTCTGATTAGAAACACTACTGCGATCAGAGCCCTGATATAGACCACCAACCTTTCTTGGGTAACAGAAACAGAAATTGACCACTGGTGAAAAGCAAAATAAAAAAATGTAAGATTTGTAGCTATGTTGTGTAAAATAAAATATTGCGTAACTTGTTATTAATTCATAGTGGTCTATCACATGCTTGAGATCAGACAATCACAAGGCGCATGTTGAGTCCAGGGAGTGAGTCAACACTTTAGATTCAGCCTATGTAAGATCCCAAATTACTTTTGCGCAGTGCAGGAATGGTCGCTGGGTAGGAGAAGCTCATGACCAGAGTTCTAATGCTAATCCCCAATCTGCATAAACTGCATGCACTGTGTATTCTACACAGCGCTTCCTCTGCTCACCACCCCTCTGTGTTAATGTGATATGATGTCCTCTCACAGTTGGTGTTGAAGGTAGAGGTAAAAAATGAAGACGGGCACGGTTTCCATACGGTTTCCATGGTAACATGCTCCATAGGATTCTGTTCGATCCCAGTTGAAGCAATCTAGATTTCTAACAGAATTGGAAATTCCAGACAGTCCACAGCTTGGAATCGGGAGGACCTTTTCTGCTGACCAAGAGACCTAGATTCAACTGAATAACTGACCACTCGTCATTAGCCAAAAGCCCTCTGGGGTCAACATAGGAATGCATCGGCAATGTTCGCTGGCAACCAAGATCTGTGACTTTGTGGTGTAGTGCATCTTATACTCGTCTTGGAGACGTGGAGATTCTGATTGCTGTGATGGACCACACTACACACCGTGCCCATATAGGGAAGCCTTTGTTTAAGTGTGTGGTTCTTCAGCGTAGAAGAGCTGGGGCTTAATCTGACTAGTGCTAATTAAAACAATAACAAAATTAAGATGCTGGGATGCGTCTCCTAAATACACAATTATTCCCAAAACAACAACCCAGTGCTGTTCAGCTGAGACCACTGAATGGAAGGCTGATTCACAAGGCTTCACTGGGAGAGTAGCTGGGAGTCTCCATACACTATAATTCATTCTTGTCTCCTGCTGTTCTTCTCTTTCATTCACCCTCCTCCTTCCCCTCTGGCTTTCTACCTTCTTTTCTCACACACAATTTTGAAGATAACCCGAAATGTCTTCACATAAGTAAACCATTTTATACAAGCTCCTCGAGGCGAAACACATTTCAAAAATATTGAAATTAAGGTAACTAAAGACAGTTGCCTTGTTTGGAGAGGCATACAGTAGATGGTTGCTAATGAGAGCTTCTATTTGTCTATAAACTCAGATCTGAAAGATACATTTTTTAAGACGCCATTTTCTGCCAGTCATGATTGTGTGTGTGTGTGTGCGTGCGTGCGTGTAACTTTGCCCGGCAGAGTGATTTGCCTTCCATCTCACCCCTCTCACATGGGTTGCTCACAGCCATACTGCTGGAATAATGAAATTAATGTTTTATAGGCAATTACACTGGTAAGATGAAGAGCTAGGACAGACAGCCCAGAATATGAGGAAATCTCCCTCCCTACCTCCATTCCTCCCACTTCTCTCCCTTGATCTTTTTGTAGTCTTTATATTTCACTTTTTCATTTTTGTCTCTAAACCTCTCTTTGTATCCATGCCAAGAGGGAAAATATATATGAAATCGTCATCTTATTTTAAACGTTGTTTTTATCCCACCGGATTCTCACTTGCTTTAACTGTTCCAATTGGTGCAAGTAAGACGTTATTCTCTTCATGGGCTGCCAATGTATTCTACCTGACGGGGATAAACAGCGGGCTGCCAATGTATTCTACCTGACGGGGATAAACAGCGGGCTGCCAACGTATTCTACCTGACGGGGATAAACATTTGCTGGAGAGTAGATATATCTGTGTGTCGTTGTCATCCATAATACAATCTGTTTATTCGGTGAGCTGTATATTTGCTGGCATTCAGACTATGATTGCATCTACACTGCTCTCACCCCCCTCACTCTTCCTCTCGTTGTCTCGCTCTCTGACTTTTACCCATGCAAGTAAAAATGTTAGTGAATTAAGTAGCTTTAGTTACAGGAATAATCTATTGGTCTGTGCAACATCAAATAATAGGAGAAAATCAGCTGGTACATAAAAAGAAGACCAGATTGGAAAATACACAAAAGCGTGCCGTGTTCATTACTCAATGTCATTCCATCTTGCTGCCCAGCCGCCAACAGCAATTTATAAATCATGGCAGAGAATATCTCATCACTGTGCACATTTCTGGGTCTGGCTCCTCTCCAACTCCTCAATTAGTCAGTATTTTCCTGGAGCGGGCGGGCTGGGCGGGCTGGGCCTACTTATTCATTGATCAGGCCCCTGGATAGTTGCCCAGTACGTTGCCTGCTCAAATTCAGCAGATGCAGGATCCTAATCCTGAGGCAGGGCTAGATAGAAAGACAACTGCCCTTGATTCCTCCACCAGTTTAACTGGGTAAGGGACTGTTTTATGATCAGACTCAACTCAATCTGTGTCTGGTTTGGGATATTTATGCTTTCCAAGATTGTCATTTGAGATGAATTATGTTAAGCGTATCTGGCGTGGTACAGCTCATTCCCCTTTGTAAAGTATATGATTGATATATGATATATGATGCCTCAGAACAGCCTCAATTCGTTGGGGCATGGACTCAACAAGGTGTAAAAAGCTTTCCATAGGGATGCTGGCCCATCCTTCCCACAGTTGTGTCAAGTTGGCTGGATTTCCTTTGGGTGGTGGACCATTCTTGATTGACATGGGAAACTGTTGACACAAACCGGTGCACTTGACATCTACTACCATACCCCTTTCAAAGGCACTTAAATCTTTTGTCTTGCCCATTCACCCTCTGAATGGCACACATACACAATCCATGTTTCAATTGTCTCAAGGCTTGAAAATCATTTGTTAACCTGTCTCCCCCTTCATCTACACTGATTGACCTGGATTTAACAAGTGACATCATTAAGGGATCATAGCTTTCACCTGGATTCACCTGGTCAGTCTATGTCATGGTAACAGCTGGTGTTTATAATGCTTGGTACGTTCAGTGTATATGATATACTCCTTTGTGATGTTCAAAATGTCAAGACACTGACTCAACGTCATTATTTACCCAACACAATGTACAGTGCTATTCTTTGCAGGAAGTCAGACATTTGTATTGGTAGTTTGGCATCACATAATCCTCTTCTCTCCTTGGGTCGTGTCTGTGTGCTATTGCCCACCTCACCCCACCGCTCAACAACCTCAGCTCCCTTAATTATTCATCCCAAGGTGCTTCTTCCAATAACTCCCTGAAATGCCATTTTAAGAAACATTGTTGTGTCTTATGTAAAACCTTTCAATTATTAATCCTCAGGTCTTAACTGGGTTTTTTTTCTCATTTTTTTTTCTTGTTCCATTTTGTTTTCTGGGGATGTTCTTTTGGGCTGTGGCTTGCATTGTGATGTCACTTCAACCTTTTCCTTGCATTCTGCAGGTAAGGGAACGCACATTGCACTCATATTTATAGACTCATTATTTATAGACTCAATTAAAATGGACCTGCTTTGAGTTATTATTCTGTCATGCATAGAGACCGTATGGAGTTCAGGGGACTGTTGGCTACAATTGGTGCTAGCTGTTGGGTATCACAGAGGCAGGGCCAGGCAGGATGTGACCTCACTATCCCATGTGGACAGATGATGTTATGTGGGGGAAGCAGAGGTCATGACCAGTAGCAATAGTGCATTAGTCAAAAGATTATTCTGTGATGGACTATTTTAATTTGTAGGATGGGTCTGTTTTCAGATTGTGTTTTATGGGATGTTTCATGTTTTATTATGTATGGCTAGTTGCGCAATTTACGTTTTTGTTATACTTCTAGTGAGTTTGGTGCATATGCAAATGAACATCGACAGGTGTCATCACTGCACCCATACAGAGTGTTGCTAGGCCACTGCTAAGACTTGACATTCCTCACACTACTCCTGGGGAGGAAACTGACATTTCACCATTGAATACATAATCACAACATCGTTTTGACATGCTGGTCTGGCAACTCTATCACACTATACAAAAGCTTCTCTGACACTTTGTCTCTAGATGCTAGAAAAACTGTCAACAAGACTATATGAATGTTGTTTCACTTTATCTTCTCATTGTATTCTGAATAGCCTACAAACACAAGTTGTTCAAAGTTGTCAAAGAAAAAGAGAACTGATAACATCATCACAACTGCCGTACAATATTGAGAACTTGTTTTGCGGTGTGCATGTCAGTGTAGTGAACGAATAAACACTCCCCTATGCAGGTGTTCATCTCATGGTGTGTGCTGCTGTATGACACGGTAGGTAGGAGATTACCCCGCTCCAACAGAACACTGTCTTGTCAGTAGTTGCACTGGGTTTTCGACAACATTTAACATTCAGCTGGTCAGAGATATTGGAGAATTTATGGGGTTTACCCACATGTCTTGTTCTCTGTTTCTTGATCTCATTTCATCAGCTTGCATTGACCCCAACCCTGGTGCGCACATGGCCTATAAATATAAATTAGACAGGGAGAGATTAAAGAGTGAATGACACATTAATGTACACCCATGTGCTAGTTTCTGACCATCAACAACTTCATCAATAGGGATTATAACACTGGAATTGTCATTCAGACTAAGGCCAGCCATGCAACACCTACCAACAGCCTACACAAGAACACATGGCAGGCTAAGGAAGGGTATGACACATTTTATTTTTGTCCTTGCAGGTTATCATGTCTCACAGATTTCACTCACAATGGATAACATGCTAGGGCATCACATGATCTGTGACACTCATGTAAGAGTGTGGGGCATAACCACTGTAGTTATTATACTACAAAATGTCCTTTATTCCCCACCGGTAATGCCTAACCTAGGTCTTAAATACCCTTACATAGGAGCCCCAGAAATGTTCTCAACTGACCAACAGCACAGGAAATGATATCTAACATCTCTTATTATTCAAACCTTTTTATTATTCAAGCCTGACCTGCAGCGATGTACTGATCCCAGTAGGTTTCCTCAGACCAGGAATGTAATGATGAGTTGAGCTGTCTTATATGTATTTATCGTTCTCTCCCTCAGGCCCCCAGTCTGGCATGGGTGTACTCAGTGTGACATGCTAACAAGTCGACCACACACACAATCCTATGAATATTAAACAGAGAGGACAGAGATGAGTTAAGAGAAAGAGGTGGGAAGTGAATGTGAGGGGAAAATGGCTAAGAAATAGAACGAGAGAAGCAGAGACGGTATAGAGAGATAAGAGAGAGGGAAGAAGAGAGGAAGGAAAACACTAACGCTGTGGCTGCTCAGGTTCCGGTGGGGACCAGAGGGGGAGTGTTAGGAGCCCAGGTCTCCCTCAGCAGAGACAGGGTGATCTCCCTCAGCAGAGACAGGGTGTTCAGAACTGCCTTTCCAGGCTGTCTTCCTCCATTCTCCTCTCTCTCTCAGTGGAGCAGGCTGGGGCCAAACGGAGTAGTCACCGCCAAAGATGGATTGAAATGTCCAGTCCCACCTCACTCTGACGGCAACATTAATCTTCACTCCTCCAGATGAAAGTCTTTCCTCTCTCATTCTCTTGCTCCATCTCTTTCTATCTCTATATCAACTCCCCTTTCCTCCATCACTGATCCCTCTAGCCTGACTGAAAGTTATCTAGGGCTCTTTGATAGTGCAATCTGCAGGTGACCTCCACTGAGTGAGAGTGTGTGTGCTTTGCGTGCATGTGTATGTATGGGTGGTGGAGAGGCGATGTTGGGGCCAGATGTGTGTGCTCAGTCTGCTGAGAGAAGCTGAATGTGTAGGTTGCATTGTGGGAGAGAGGCAGACAAGATGAAACAATTACCCATTTCCCATGGCTGGGTGAGGCCCAGCTAGAGGAACAACTTCAAATGTAGGTGTGCACTTACATGACACAACGTTGCAGAGCCAACGTCGCAGAGCCAACGTCGGCAGAGCCAACTTCAGTAGAGCTAAAGTCAGTAGAGCCAACGTCAGTCGTTTTTTTTTCTTTCTTTTTTTGTTGCTCCAACCCCTTGGCAATGCCCCCAGTTGCCACTGAGTCCCGGGCATGCCATTTTGACCCTGGTTACCCTGGTGACGGAATGTACCAAGTTTTACTCCCCCTGGGACTGAGTGTTACCTCGTTACAAAGAACATACTGCGGATGAAGCCTTAGAACAGAGCTTTGTAAAGAGAGAGCGAGAGACAGAGAGGGGGGGGAGAGAGAGAGAGAGAGAGAGAGAGAGAGAGAGAGAGAGAGAGAGAGACAGAGAGGGAGAGGGAGAGAGTTTCTGCCATCTGTGTCCCTCAGCAATATTTTCTCTTAATCTGACTGTTTGTATGGGGAGACAGAGCGAGAGAGAGAAAGATGAGTGAGTTTCTGCCATCTGTGGATATTGTTTGTGTACTGATGCCTGCTTAGGATACATGTGTGTCAGTGTTTGTTTGTTGTTTAGATATTTCTCAGTATTCATACGATTACATATGTTTAGACAGTACACTTTAAAGTACAGTACATCCCAGAAAGTTGAAACAAGAGTAAACGAGTTATACATTTTATAAATGCAGAGCACATTGCTCTGGTCCTCAACTTTTCTTAGTACTGGTCAGATCACTTAGAAAAAGCCTCCCTGATTATGACAGTTCATAAAAAAGCAGACTCCTTCATCCGTCTCATCATCTTTGAAGAAAAGACATGTCCTAATTTCTCTTCTGGTTAAACTGTTCTCCTGCCTTGTTTTGTATCCTGCGATCGATTGATACAAACATCCCCCATGCAATGTTTTATTGAATCACTTTTATTAGGTTAGGATTGGGATATAATTGTATTGCCAGTGTTATGAGAGATGTTCGTTTGGAAATGTGCATTGCACAGAAATCTATAAACGCTGTATTTATCCTTTGTTCACCAGGGAAATCTCTACCTCACCAAGACACACAGAATAGACAACAACAATAACAACATACCCTCTGTCCACAAAGTCTATCATAATATATCCAGGGATAAAATGAATCCTCCATTTCAATCTCTTTCTTGGACTGAACAGCAGTTTCCTATCCAATATTTCCATTTTCCACCTCGTATACCGCTTAGTGTGTTACAATATCTGTACGTCAGGAATGCAATATTAAGGCTACTTTGTAGCATTTTGGGTTTTATTTTGATATTCCTCAGTCTACCCGGCATCCCTCTCCTTCCATTGCAGCCGCAACGTCAACATGGTTGGAGCTCTCAGATATGAACAGGGATATAATTTTTCAAAACCCGCTCCTGCTGCGGCAGAACAAGCTCCATGATTACAATCTCTCACTTTATTAAAATAGTTAAGGAACCCCCTCCATCCCTGCCTCGCTCGCTACTCAGTTAATTTAACTGAATCTGATGAGAGACTGACTGAATGGGGGGAAGAGGCAGTGGAGCATGACCGCTGCACACATCTCATTATAAGCCCTGAACCAATCACTGAACCACAGGCCGACTGAGGCCAGCACATAGCGTACTTGCAGGAGGCACATGCGTCGTGATCGTCATGCCAACAGCAGGCTTAGCTTAAACCTTCACAGAGCTGATGATCAGCCACCCATCCACCTGCTGAAAATGACATTTGTAGGATGAGCCCATCAGAGCTTCCAAAACTGCTGGATTCTATTTCCTACTCCATGCTTCTAGCATGATTAGTCCTGGTGAGTAGATAGAGATGAGCAGGCGAGCGTTGACACATTGGCTCAACAATTGACGCAAGGCTAATCTCATAGATGCTATGAGGGCCATAGTTTTTCTTAAATAACTATGATATTCTATATGATATTCATAAGGGAGATCTGTTGGTGACCAGAAGTTCATTGACAAGACCCCATGAAAGTAGTACGGACAAGTAAGTCTGTGATTGGCTCAGATAATGATTGACAGGTCTATGGAGGAATAACAGGCCTAACTGTAATTAGCTAGTGAGTGATTGGCAGGTGTGTACGCAGTGATTAAGTTTGTGAGTTGCTGGCTTGTCTCTGAGAGATTGACGTGTGTGTTATTACTGGCCATGGACAGTTAGACAGTCATCAACTAATTTCACTGTCTGGATGAGGGACAGTGACAAGTGAAAATATTGGGTTTGCATGCAAGTGGTGACACCACTTACTCAGACTATGTGGTTTACAAAGACACACTATGGTTCAGTATAATTGACTGTCTTGCTCTGAAAGGTCCTGACTTGACCATTACTTTCATCTATTTAATACACTTAGACATGTCTTCTACATTCATGCTGCTGGAGGAAGACCTGTTTTCTCTAAAATTATACAGTAGACATAACATGTATACATTTGGTCAAATCAGCATTATTTTGTGTTGTTGAAAGTTTCTCGCTGAGTGTAAAATGCCTAAGGGGCCATTTCAGATAATCTTCAGTACATACACTGAGTGTACAAAACATTAAGAACACCTTCCTAATATTGAGTTGCACCCCCCCATCCCCCACCCCTGTGTTGCAGTTCTTGGCACACTCAAACCGGTGCGCCTGGCACCTACTACTATACCTTGTTCAAAGGCACTTAAATCTTTTGTCTTGCCCATTCACCCTCTGAATGGCACACATACACAATCCATGTCTCAATTGTCTCAAGGCTTAAAAATCCTTTAACCTGTCTCCTCCCCATAATCTACACTGATTGAAGTGGATTTAACAAGTAACATCAATAAGGGATCGTAGCTTTCACCTGGACTCACCTGGTCAGTCTATGTCATGGACAGAGTAGGTGTTCTTAATGTTTTGTACACTCAGTGTATAGTTACACTCCTTTTCCCTCCCAGACTATATGGCGGGTATCACATAGTATCCACATGCGAATGTACCATTAGTGCTTAATGTGGCATTAGCCTAATGTGAGTAGCTGCCTCGGAGGATCCCTAACAGCTCTGTGAGGACCAGCTGCCGCATCTTCTTTAATACACTTGGCTGCTCTGACTCTGTGCTTTCCTGTGAGGTTGACAGAGAGCATCCACCTCCGCTTCGACTCCAGTCGTCCTGAGTGACAACAACTCTCATGACACTGCCCATGTTGTTCAGCTCATCTCCACTCTCATCTTCCTCCTCCTACCCACTTCAGTCCATGGGCTTCAGGCTGGTGTTGCTATCACTGGTCAATGGAGGGATGGACAGATGTCCAGGGGTGGGCTTCTTTGTGCCTGAGGGGTATGATATTATCACAGTGGTTCTACCCATGTAATTTATTTTCTTGGAGTCTACAATTATATTTCTTCGGCCAGTCTTCTGCTCTCTGTCTATGTGCTCAGTGAGTGACTCACTCTCCCCCTCTTTCCCTTCTCATGTTCTTTGTCTTTCTCTACCTCACCCTCTCCCAGTATTAGTGTAGTAGTTGATGGACAGTTTTTGCTTGTAGAATTGTAGAATGTGGTCCAGGGAGAATGTATTCATCCCGGCCTCCGGTTGACACTCACCCATGGTTCAGACAACAATACTTCACAACTCTGGGAGCATCAGTTAGTGTTAATAATGGCCGCGTCTCTCCCATCCAAAGGGACCAATATTGTTAACACTAGAACCGCCAACGACATCTTTTGAACATCATGTGAATCTAAGATGTTAATATCTCTGCAATTTTTAAAGGCATGTAGCCTAACGGTTAAAAGCGTTGGACCAGTAACTGAAAGGTTGCTGGTTCGAATCCCTGTGCTAACAAGGTGGAAAAATGCTGTTGAGCAAGGCAGTTAACCCCAACAACAACTACTCCCTGGGTGCCAATGATGTTGATTAAGGCAGCCCCCTGCACCTCTCTGATTCAGAGGGGTTGGGTTAAATGCGGAAACCACATTTCGGTTCAATGCATTCAGTTGTACAACTGACTAGGTATCCCCTTTTTCCAATACAGACGTTGTAAGAATTTCGATATCACGAATAGAATTTGATTTGTTCCACATTATGTTTTGTAATATTTACACTTTATTTATGAAAACCCAGGTGATTAATTGCTGAATAACTTTATATGGCATTGTTTTTACTTTAACATAACATACTATTATAAAGCTATGCTACTTTAACAAAACATACTATTATAAAGCTATGCTACTTTAACATAACATACTATTATATAAAGCTATGCTACTTTAACATAACATACTATTATAAAGCTATGCTACTTTAACATAACATACTATTATAAAGCTGTGCTACTTTAACATAACATACTATTATAAAGCTATGCTACTTTAACATAACATACTATTATAAAGCTGTGCGATACAAAGACGGCAAGATTAAAACAACAACAACAACAATACCAATACTTCCAAAATATTTTCTTTCAGAAGGACCACAGCTATTGGACCAGAAAAATACAAATACCGCAAAGCTGAATACATGTAAATCGTTTGAACAAAATAGAATTGCAAACAGCCTAAGGATAACAGCCTGAGGATAGCCTGAGGATAACAGCCTGAGGATAACAGCCTGAGGATAACAGCCTGAAGATAATAGTCTGGGGATAACAGCCAGAGAATAACAGTCTGAGGATAACAGCCAGAGGATAACAGCCTGAGGATAACAGCCTGAGGATAACAGCCTGAAGATAATAGTCTGAGGATAACAGCCTGAGGATAACAGCCTGAAGATAACCAGCTACCACCCAGTTACTAAACTCTGCACCTTAGAGGCTGCTGCCCTATGTACATAGACACGGAACACTGGTCACTTTGAAAATGGAACACTGGTTACTTAAAACAAATGTACATACTGTTTTACCCACTTCATATTTATATACTGTTAGCAGTTGATGTTATTCTTCAACAACACAGACCCCGAAGCAAATCAGGAGGAGAATAATAGGTTTATTCAAAGAGAACAAATCATAGTGGTTATGCAGGAAAGCAGATGGTAGATGTTAATTCTTCCTTGTCCTCAATGATTCTCCACAGAACAAAGCGACAGTATGTAATTTATAACCCAACCCTAGCCTGTGGTTGACCAATTAGAATTCCTTGCAGTAAAATTGGGCCAATGGCCAGATAACAAGTATCCCATTTCAGGCTCAAGGTATAGACAATTTGAACCAATGAGAACTTGCCACATATAGCTATGAGTCCAGGACTGAAACCCCTACACAGATTCTAAACAGATGTTGAAATGAAAAACAACTATTTCCATTGATCGTTAATTCCCTATTGACCTCTAGTCCTCTGCGTTGTCTATTATGTTAAAATATTCTTACAATACTGTATTCTAGTCAAGACCATCCTATTCAACTATTGCTATACATATACTAATTTATCCATATATTCTTCAGATATAATACATATTCTATCCATATACTGTCCATAACGTCTATACATCCCATCACATATATATATATATACAGTATATTTTAGATTCTTCAAAGTTGCCACCCTTTGCACACTCTTCGCATTCTCTTAACCAGCTTCTTGAGGAATGCTTTTCCAACAGTCTTGAGGGAGTTCCCACATATGCTGAGCAGTTGTTGGATGCTTTTCCTTAACTCTGCGGTCCAAATCATCCCAAACCATCTCAATTGGGTTGATGTCGGGTGATTGTGGAGGCCAGGTCATCTGATGCAGCACACCATCACTCTCCTTCTTGGTCAAATAGCCCTTACATAGCCTGGAGAAGTGTTTTGAATCATTGTCCTGTTGAAAAACAAATTATAGTCCCACTAAGCGCAAAGCAGATGGGATGGTGTATTCTGGTTAAGTGTGCCTTGAATTCTAAATAAATCACAGACAGTGTCACCAGCAAAGCACCCCACACCATCACACCTCCTCTTCCATGCTTCACGGTGGGAACCACACATGCGGAGATCATCCATTCACCTACTGTACTCTGCGTCTCACAAAGACATGGCTGTTGGAACCAAAAATCTAAAACTTGGACTCTTCACACCAAAGGACAGATTTCTACCGGTCTAATGTCGATTGCTCATGTTTCTTGGCCCAAGCAAGTCTGTTCTTCTTATTGGTATCCTTTAGTAGTGGTTTCTTTGCAGCAATTCGACCATGAAAGCCTGATTTATACAGTCTCATATGAACAGTTGATGTTGAGAAGAATCTCAAAAGAAAACCCCTTGAATGAGTAGGTGTGCCCAAACTCATTCAAATGTTTAAAAAAAAAAATGGTTCTATTTTCTACATTGTAGAATAATAGCAAAGACATCAAAACTATGAAATAACACATACGTAATCATGTAGTAACCAAAAAACTGTTAACAAATCTAAATATATTTTGTATTTGAGATTCTTGAAAGTAGCCACCCTTTGCCTTGATGACAGCTTTGCACACTTAGCATTCTCTCAAACAGCTTCATGAGGTAGTCACCTGGAATGCATTTCAATTAAGAAATTATTTAATTTAACTTATTTATTTTCTTCTCAAAGTGTTTGAGTCAGTCAGTTGTGACAAGGTAGGGGTGGTATACAGAAGATATCCCTATTTGGTAAAGACCGATTCCATAGTATGGCAAGAACAGCTCAAATATGCAAAGAGAAACAACAGTCCATCATTACTTTAAGACATGAAGGTCAGTTAATCAGGAACATTTCAAAAACTTTGAAAGTATCTTCAAGTGCAGTCACAAAAACCATCAAGCTCAATGATGAAATTGTCTCTCTTTTTTTTTAACCTTTATTTAACTACTTACGGAGTGGTGGGGCGCCCGACACTACCCGGTGAAATGCAAGGCACCAAATTCAAAATCCAAAAGTTGAATTATTAAACATGCATCAATATACAAGTGTTGCATAGTCATCAAAAGCTCAGATTCTTGGCAATATCACAGCGTTGTCAGGCTTTACGGCGAAAGCACAACATTTGATTTATTTTTTTCAATTAGCATAAATTCATAAACCATTGCGGTTCACACAAAACACATTTCACAGCGAAAACAAATCCCTTACCTTTTGAAGAACTTCTGCTGAGGGCTTCCCAAGTGTCCAACGAAGACATCCAATGGTTCTTTTGTTAGAAAAAGTCATTTATTATATCCATAAATCTCAGTTTGGTTGGCGCGTTACGATCATAAAATACAGCGTCCACTCGCCCATTGAACCGTGAAGAGAACGCGTTCAACCTATACCTATACACTTGTCCAAGAACAATCAAACATCATTGATAATGTATCCTTAGGAACACTTTTATGTATATTTACTATAATATTTCAACCGGATTATAAACTAGACGATAGGAAAGGAAAAAACCACAGCGCACGTGAGCCCGTGAACGCGCATCCTCTTCTGTTTACATCCGATGACCAGTTCGAAATTCTTCTTCTATTACCATCCAGAGCAACTATAACATCACCAAACACTGTCTAGACTGTTGACATCCAGTGGAAGCAATAGGTACTGCAATCTTACTCCCAGAAATAGCCGTTTTCTAAAGGGAGGTGTTCAAAATGAGGCAATGTTTCAAAAACACTTTTTCCAGGACAGAAATTCCTCAGGTTTTCGCCTGCTATATCCATTCTGTTATACTCACAAACATTATGTTAACACTTTTAGAAACTTCAGAGTGTTTCCTATCCAATAGTACTAATTATGTGCATATCCTATTTTCTGGGCCTGAGTGGGAGGCATTTTACTTTGGGCACGGCAGACTCTCCAAAACCGTCACCTCGGGAGCCGCTCCCTAAGAAGTTAACTAGGCAAGTCAGTTACAAACAAATTCTTGATGACGGCCTAGGAACAGTGGGTTAACCGCCTTGTTCAGGGGCAGAACAACATATTTTTACCTTGTCAGGTCGGGGATTCAATCTTGCAATCTTTAGGTTACTAGTCCAACACTCTAACCACTAGGCTACCTACCGCTCATGAGGACTGCCACAAGAAAGGAGACCCAGAGTTATCTCTGCTGCAGAGGATAAGTTCATTAGAGTTACCAGCCTCAGAAAATGCAGCCCAAATAAATTCTTCACAGAATTCAAGTAACAGACACATCTCAACATCAACTGTTCAGAGGAGACTGCGTGAATCAGGCCTACATGGTCGAATTGCTGCAAAGAAACCCCTAGTAAAGGACATAAATAATAAGAAGAGACTTGCTTGGGCCAAGAAACACGAGCAATGGACATTAGAACATTGGAAATCTGTCCCATGGTCTGATGAGTCCAAATTAGATTTTTGGTTCCATCTGCCTTGTCTTTGTGAGACGCAAATTAGGTGAACGGATGATCTCCACGTGTGCTTCCCACAGTGAAGCATGGAGGAGGAGGTGAGATTGTGTGGGGGTGCTTTGCTGGTGACACTGTCTGTTATTTATTTAGAATTCAAGGCACACTTAACCAGTATGGCTACCACAGCATTCTGCAGAGATACTCCCATCTGGTTTGCTCTTAGTGGGGCTATCATTTGTTTTTCAACAGGACAACGACCCAACACACCTCCAGGCTGTGTAAGGGCTATTTGACCAAGAAGGAGAGTGATGGAGTGCTGCATCAGATGACCTGGCCTCCACAATCACTCAACCTCAACCCAATTGAGATGGTTTGGGATGTGTTGGTCTGCAGAGTGAAGTAAAAGCAGCATATGTGGGAACTCCTTCAAGACTGTTGGAAAAGCATTCCAGGTGAAGCTGGTTGAGAAGAATGCCAAGAGTGTGCAAATCTGTCATCAAGGCAAAGGGTGGCTACTTTGAAGAATCTAAAATACAACATATGTTTTGATTTGTTTATCACTTGTTTGGTTTCCAAATAATTCCACGTGTTATTTCACGTTTTTGTTGTCTTCACTATTTTTCAACAAGGTAGAAAATAGTAAAAAATAAAGTAAAACCTTGAATGAGCAGGTGTCTCCAAACTTTTGATCGGTAGTGTATATATATTTATACTCCAGAGTCCAATATTCCTCAACCTAATATTTCTATATTTCTTCATTCCATTATTTAACTTTTAGATTGGTGTGTATTGTTGTGCATTGTTAGATAATACTGTACTGTTGGAGTTAGGAACACAAGGATTTCGCTACACCCGCAATAACATCTTATAAATACGTGTATGCGACCAATAAAATTGTATTTAATTTTATTTGGATGTGCAACATCAGCTAACACGTTTCCTCTTGCTGTCAGAATGGGTGTATCAGTATTTTCCAGTTTATTTGTGGGTACAGCGGGTAATTTGTTTTATGGGGCGCACTTTTCCAGAGCCCTTGACGTCTCCAACACATATTTGTACTAGATATGCTTTCATTTTTTCAGCTACTTACTACCCAATGGAAATATAATCTTGTTCACGGAAAGGATGTTGAATTCACAGACAGCATTTAAAGTGTGCATACTCTAATTCATGTCAGCAATGAGACTGTGTAATACAATGGTTATGAATGATCTCTCCACATGGCAAAATCATCATCATATAAATGGAACATGCTATCAGTGCATTACCGTCATTCCAAATGGCCCCATTACGAAGATAAACCATGCTAACGATGTCTTATCCGCCTTCAGTCTTTTCAAATGACCACACTGCTATATCCAACCTTGCTAAGGTCGTGGTAATAACGATGAATGTAATCTGAATCGATATCAATGTGTTACAGTTCATGTGCCATAAAACCCTCTGCCTGACAGGAACCGTGGCTCAATACTGCCCGTTGAAACTATTAGCTCCTCAATAACACGTTGAGTGGTGGGGTCCATTTATTTAGGAAGGATAGTTGTCATTGATACTGATTACCTGAGTTGTTCGGTTTCTACCCATATTGTTAAATGACTTTCAGGTGGCCATGTGTCATTCACAACAGGCCAGTCTACCTTCATGCTTGAAAGGTGGTAAGCAATATGTTCTGATGTGTTAACATTAGCCTTTCTACGTATAGAAAACCATTAATTCACATAAACATGTTTAGCATCTCCAGGACTCCACACATACAGTACATGCCTCTTTGGAACATCTACATTTCAAGAAGTCTAATAAATCAGTTTAATATACACCAGCACAATAAATCCATTATTTCCTTAAGTCAGGTCTAAAGAAACATTATGATATGAAGAAAATGAATTTCAGAAGAACAGAATATGAGTTGGCCTACTGCTGGCCTACGTTTTCTGGCTATGCTTCATGCCATAGGCAGTAGGCTCGTTCATTATGTGACAAGATATGCTTCTAAGTCCAGTGACATTATTTCATTTTATATGATTTCATAGTAAAAAGAATACAATTGAGCTTAGCTGAATAAAATGAAAATGATATTTTTTCCATTACAGAGCGAGTGCACAGATGAAGTGGCTATGCTGATCATAAAAGTAAACATTTGAAAGATTTTTGAGTTATTTGGCAACTGTAGTTGTGAATTATACAAACCTTAAAATGTCTTAGAAATCAAAACATATGTGAGCTGCATGATGCGACTATAGTCTGTTGATGATTTGAGAAAGTCGCAAAAAAAGCTTGCGCTCTGTTCTTTGCCTCTCTCATCAAGTCATCATATTTTCACCCATCACACTATTCTCAATTTCATATTTTCTTTACTAATATGTAAAATGTGTTTAGATTTAGAATGGCCCATTATCAAATGGGCAAGAACAGGGGGAAAAATTAAATAAATATAAGCTGAGAAATAAATACAAGAACACTTATTTAACTCCAGCTGTCAACCACTTTTTGGGGAGCATGCACTCTCTGCACCACAGGTGATATTTTGCCCAAACTCTGTATGCCATGGGCTCTCCAACTTTGTTCCTGCAGCTACCTAGTGCTTCATTTGGGAAACCAAGTGAAATATGCTATGCTCCAAAATATATATACATGAGTCTAGGAGAGAACGTATAGCCCTAGGCAATGCTGTTGGTTCATTGATTTTTCAGGGCGGCTCACAGTTAGCCTACAATTAGTGAATTTGTATTTGATTTTGAATAGCCTATTAATAGAGAATTTGTAACATTTTCATATTTAATTGGGAGACACATTACCTTTAGCTATACAGAATATCTCACCACCATGCATTTACATCTCCTCCTCTCTCTCCTTTATTATTTTCTAGAGTGTGCAGACGGGCTGTCAACAGTTTAGTGAAATATGTTTTGTTGCGAAAACATGTTACTATCACATGTTCCCAAACAAAACATATTTCACAAAACTGTTGACAGCCCGTCTGCACACTCTAGAAAATAATAAAGGAGAGAGAGGAGGAGATGTAAATGCATGGTGGTGAGATATTCTGTATAGCTAAAGGTAATGTGTCACCCAATTAAATATGAAAATGTTACAAATTCCCTATTAATAGGCTATTCAAAATCAAATACAAATGCACTAATTGTAGGCTAACTGTGAGCCGCCCTGAAAAATCTATGAACCAACAGCATTGCCAAGGCCTATACATTTTCTCCTAGACTCATGGATAGACATTTTGGAGCACAGCATAAGGTAACTAGTCCATCTAGTATGCATAATAATACAGTCCACACTCAAAGGTGATTGCTCAAATGTGTTTAATTTTGCAGTATAAGCTAGACCAATTATGTACCAAAGACATCTTAAATAAGTTTTGTTTTCTGTTTTTCTGTCATGCTAAATATGCGGTAGGCTATCTATTGTATAACGAACAATCATCATTTTAATTCAATTTTTTTTTTATGGGCTTGGCCTCATAAGCCTATGCATATATATTAGCTCTAATATGTTTATGTGAGTTTTGAATTAATAATCACCATAGAAAGCGCTGTCCATTTCATTGTGTTAGGCTTTACTTCCGGCACCGACAGAGATGGCCGCCTCGCTTCGCGTTCTTAGGAAACTATGCAGTATTTTTTTTTTTTATGTATTATTTCTTACACTGTTACCCCAGGAAATCTTAAGTCTTATTACATACAGCCGGGAAAAACTATTGGATATAAGAGCTACGTCAACTTAACAACACCACGACCAGGAATACGACTTTCCCGAAGCGGATCCTCTGTTTGGTCCACCACCTAGGACAAAGGATCGGATCCCAGCAGGCGATCCAAAACAACGGCGCCGCAGAAGGGGCAGACAGAGCGGTCTTCTGGTCAGGCTCTGCAGACGGGCACATCGCCCACCCCTCCCAAGTGTACTACTCGTCAATGTCCAGTCTCTTGACAACAAGGTAAACGAAATCCGAGCAAGGGTTGCCTTCCAGAGAGACATCAGAGATTGTAACATTCTCTGTTTCACAGAAACATAGCTCACTCGGGATACGTTATCAGAGTCGGAACGGCCACCTGGTTTCTTCAAGCATCGCGCCGACAGAAACTAACATCTCTCTGGTAAGAAGAAGGGCGGGGGTGTATGCCTTATGATTAATGAGTCGTGGTGTGATCATAACAACATACAGGAACTCAAGTCCTTTTGTTCACCTGACCTAGAATTCCTTACAATCAAATGCCGACCGCATTATCTACCAAGAGAATTCTCTTTGATTATAATCACAGTCGTGTAAATCCCCCCAAAGCAGACACCTTGACGGCCCTGAAAGATCTTCCTTGGACTCTATGCAAACTGGAAACCACATATCCTGAGGCTGCATGTATTGTGGCTGGGGATTTTAACAAGGCTAATCTGAAAACAAATTTTATCAGCATATCGAATGCGCGACCCGGGCTAGCAAAACTCTGGATCATTGTTACTCTAACTTCCGTGACGCATATAAAGCTCACCCTCACCCTCCTTTCGGCAAATCTGACCACGACTCAATTTTGTTGCTCCCAGCCTATAGACAAAAACTAAAACAGGAAACGCCCGTGCTCAGGTCTGTTCAACGCTGGTCCGACCAATCTGATTCCACGCTTCAAGATTGCTTCGATCACGTGGACTGGGATATGTTCCGGATAGCGTCGGACAATAACATTGATGTATACGCTGATTCGGTGAGCGAGTTTATTAGCAAGTGCATCAGTGATGTTGTACCCACAAGGTCTATTTAAACCTGCGGGCTCTCCTTCACCGCAGCCAACGTGAGTAAAACATTTAAATGTGTTAACCCTCACAAGGCTGCCGGCATCCCTAGCCACGTCCTCAGAGCTTGCGCAGACCAGCTGGCTGGTGTGTTTACGGACGTATTCAATCAATCCTTATCCCAGTCTGCTGTTCCCACATGCTTCAAGAGGGCCACCATTGCTCCTGTTCCCAAGAAAGCTAAGGTAACTGAGCTAAATGACTATCGCCCCGTAGCACTCACTTCCGTCATCATGAAGTGCTTTGAGAGACTAGTCAAGGATCATATAACCTCCACCCTACCTGACACCGTAGACCAACTCCAATTTGCTTACCGCCCCAATAGGTCCACAGACGACGCAATCGCAATCACACTGCCCTAACCCATCTGGACAAGAGGAATACCTATGTAAGAATGCTGTTCATCGACTACAGGTCAGCATTTAACACCATAGTACCCTCCAAACTCGTCATTAAGCTTGAGACCCTGGGTCTCGACCCCGCCCTGTGCAACTGGGTCCTGAACTTTCTGATGGGCCGCCCCCAGGTGGTGAGGGTGGGAAACAACATCTCCAGCCCACAAGGGCGCGTTCTCAGCCCTCTCCTGTACTCCCTGTTCACCCATGACTGCGTGGCCATGCACGCCTCCAACTCAATCATCAAGTTTGCAGGCGACACTACAGTGGTAGGCTTGATTACCAACAATGACGAGACGGCCTACAGGGAGGAGGTGAGGGCCCTCCGAGTGTGGTGTCAGGAAAATAACCTCACACTCAACGTAAACAAAACAAAGGAGATGATCGTGGACTTCAGGAAACATCAGAGGGAGCAGCCCGTTATCCACATTGACGGAACAGTAGTGGAGAAGGTGGAAAGTTTTAAGTTCCTCGGCGTACACATCACGGACGAACTGAAATGCTCCACCCACACAGACAGCGTGGTGAAGAAGGCGCAAAAGTGCCTCTTCAACCTCAGGAGGCTGAAGAAATTTGGCTTGTCACCAAAACACTCACAAACTTTTACAGATACTCAATCGAGAGCATCCTGTCGGGCTGTATCACCGCCTAGTATGGCAACTGCTCCGCCCACAACCGTAAGGCTCTCCAGAGAGTAGTGAGGTCTACACAACACATCACCAGGGGCAAACTACCTGCCCTCCAGGACATCTACACCACCCGATGTCACAGGAAGGCCAAAAAGATCATCAACAACAACAACTACCCGAGCCCCTGCCTGTTCACCCTGCTATCATCCAGAAGGCGAGGTCAGTTCAGGTGCATCAAAGCTGTGACCAAGAGACTGAAAAACAGCTTCTATCTCAAGTCCATCAGACTTTTAAACAGCCATCAATAACATTGAGTGGCTGTTGCAAACAAACTGACTCAAACCTCTAGCCACTTTAATAATAAAAAAATGTATGTAACAAATGTATCACTAGTCACTTTAAACAATGCCACTTTATATAATGTTTACATACCCTACATTACTCATCTCATATGTATATACTGTACTCTATACCATCTACTGCATCTTGCCTATGCCGTTCGGCCATCGCTCATCCATATATTTATATGTACATATTCTTATTAATTCCTTTACACTTGTGTATATAAGGTAGTTGTTGTGAAATTGTTAGATCACTTGTTAAATACTACTGTATGGTCGGAACTAGAACTGCAACCATGTGTATGTGACCAATACATTTGATTTGATTTTGATTTGAAACACCATCCACAACAACCTTGTTTTACACTGTTTCAACCTGCTGTTGAGCATCTTTCTTCAAATTGATCTTCACAGTAAAGTGAGTTTTAAAAGTAATATAAACCTACTGTTTTGATGAGTGTTTGATGTGATTTTTTTATTTAATTGATGTCAAAGTGGTTAGAGGGACAATAGAGCCCTGAGTACCAAGACATTAGGACCTGATGTTAGTTAGCAAGTTGGGTACTATCATAAGAGAAGACTACCATGACTCAACGGTCAAGTGGAATTTTACTACGGTCATGACTCTGAAAAATGTAATGTTATTTTTGATACCATTCATTACTTTCGCATTAACTTTTTTATTTCACCTCACAAAATAAAGTGCACTTTTTATGTTGATCAGCTTCCTCAATATGAGAGAAAATGAAGAGAGGATGTGAATAAATTGAAAAGTGATTGTATGCACCTGTAAACCAGTGGGAGGAATATCACTTTAAATAAACCCCATTTAACCACCTTAATCAGTACAAGTATGGAAATATACAGGTATGTATAGACATGGGAGGGGGGAAAGAAATGAACACAAAGAGAAGGAGACAGGGAAAATAAGACGTGTGTGTGTGTGTTTGTGCGTGTGCGTGTGTTTGCGGGCTTTCGCGGTCCATTACTTGTGAAACAGTGGAGCTTTAGGGAGTGTGATTATAAGGGAATTCTGCAACGGAACCAGTCCCAGCGGATGCAATTAAACACACAAACCACCATCTTCCCCCACCGCCCCCAAAGGTTACCATAACGATAACAATCATAATGATGTGGATGATAAGGGGAATAATTAGCTTCGGTTGTACTTTTCCTTATGGTATAGTCAACTCCTCCATTACCAAGTACTAGAGTTCAGCTATCATGAAAGGATCGATTGGATATATAAATGTCAGCATATCAACTCAGTAAGTCAAGAAACGTACTGTACTCAAGTCACCCGTCTTCCTCGGTCACTCACACCCCTTTCTCACACTTTGAGATTCAAGGATTATGGTGCTGGTGGGTTTGGGGGTTGCCCATTGTGCGATAGTGCCTCTCCTCTTTGTCCATTAGCTTCAGTATCTATCTTGACACCCTGAAGATCACATTCTTGAAGGATGTGTTTTTGAAGTGCAAGGCAGTTGAAGGCGGAGTAGAGTCAATTATCTTTACTGCTGTTCATTGCAGCTAGACAATGACAAACACAATGCTTTGAACATTATTTTGATATAATGCCAGCTAATAAAATAAATATAAAATTATTTGTCAATTTTTTTATTTTATATTTTACCTTTATTTATACAGGTTTTTCTCATTGAGATAACATCTCTTTTCCAAGAAAGACCTGGTCCAATAGCGTGGGGGAACAACGTTTCAGACAAAACAACTTACATACACTAATACAACATTAAACACAACTATAAACACACATACAGTACAACAAAAACAGCTGACCTAAAAACAATTACACTTTTCTATGATATATACATCGATCAAGTGTTTAAACTCCACCAATGAAACTAGATCATCAAATTTTTTAATGTTCAGGAGAGATTTCCAGGACCACGGAGCTAAGTAACTAAAACTATTTCTACCATGACCTGTTCTAATTTCTGGTACTGTTAGAAGCAAATGAGAATGGGACCGTAATTGATATTTATTTACTGACCTGATTAAAAAAGAACAGAGATAAAATGGCATTTTACCCATCATGGCCTTGTAAATCAGAGTATACCAGTGTTTAAGTCTACGCAAGGTCAATGATGACCAGCCAACAGCGCTGTAGAGATCACAATGATGTGTTAGACGTTTTTGATTTGAAATTAACTTGATGGCTGCATGATACACTGAATCAAGTGCTCTCAGGGTAGTGGCTGAGGCCTGCATATATATAACATCACTAAAATATAAAACCGCCAGTAATGTACATCGTACCAGCTCCTTCCTGGCCTCAAAAGAAAAACAAGCTTGAGCTTCCTTATCAAGTTCTCTACATGCACAGTGAAGCTCAGCTTATCATCAACCCACACACCCAAATATTTATACACTTTAACTTGCTCTATAATATGTCCAGCCAATGTAACAATGACATGATTAGTAACATGGCTAGTAAGCATGGTCCACGGTGTCAAAAGCCAGACAGACATACAATGTAACTTCTTATCAAGAGCACAGTGAATGTCATTTAAAACCTTCAATGTTGCTGAAACAGTGCTGTGGCCAGACCTAAAACCTGATTGCATTCCATTTAAGATGTTGTTTTCTTGGAGGTAAGCCTTTAACAGCCTACTAACTAAGGACTCCAGTACCTTTGGAGTCCTTTCAGGAGAGGCAGTACAAAAGCAGATTTCCATAACTTGGGGATTTCCTTAACATCAAGCATGAGGTTAAAAATACATGTTAAGGGGGGAGCAATGATGTCTGCCGCTAGGTGTAGGAGGCGGGGGTCTAGTTCATCAGGGCCAGGGGATTTTTTCCATCAATTTCTTTCAGGGCTTTAAGCACTTCTGAGACAGAGAAGGATAAAAAAGGAGAACCTGGCGAAAGAGTGCACAGGGGTGTCAGGTAAATTCATAGGGGGCTCAATTATACCTTTGACCTTTTCAAATAAACTGCCTGCATCTAAAAAATGCTGATTCAAGGCTTTCAGAATGGAGGTTCTCTCAGTTACAGTCTGTGTATCGGCCAACAATTGTTTGGGAAGCTGTGTATTTTTTGCACTCCAAACCCTTCACTACTGGATTATTTAAATTTTGTGAAGTAGATTTCAGGTAGTGGTCTGCTTTCAATTTACGGATCATAGCCACACCCATATTTCGAAGATGTTTAAAAGCCATCCAATCATCTGCCAAACCAGTCCCTCTTGCTTTAGCCCACATAGCTTTTCGTTCCCTTATGATTTGAGTCAGTTCCTTAGTAAACCAAGGGTTCTCTCTGCCCTTAATCCTGATTTTTTTTAAAGGGGCATGCCTATTGCATACACCCTGGAATGCGTTGTGGAAGTAAGAAAAGGCTAGTTCAACATCAGGGATTAATTCCATTCTATTCCATTCAATGCTAGATACATCATGTAAAAAACCTTCAATATCAATCCGCTTCCAGTTTCTTTTCGTAATAACACGTGGAGCTTTCTTAGGAATTTTACCATCTCTCACACAGGCAATAGCACAATGATCACTTATGTCATTTGTAAAAACACCAGAAGCATTAAAACGATGAGGAGTATTAGTTAAGATCAAATCAATCAAAGAGGATTTCAGAGGATATTTTATATTCAACCTAGTTACACTGTTGACAATCTGAGTGAGATTATAGGTATTGCATAGCATTTTGAGTTGATCAGAGCTAGATGTTAGCCAGTCCTGATTCAGATCACCCATCAAGACAATCTCAGAATTGACATTCTGTGATAACTATTCGAAAATACAATCCAGTGAGCCACCAGTAGCAGATGGAAGTCTATAACAACAAGATACAACAATATTTAAAGATGAGCCAAGATTTAGGTTCAGACAGATAATCAAATTGCTTAGGTTTAGTAACAGAATTTAGAACGACCACCGAGAACTTGTCTTTTACGTATACAGCAACACCACCACCCTTGGATTTACGATCTGTACGAAAAACATTGTAACAATTTATGCCAATATTTTTGTCTGTAATAGATTTTTTAAGCCAGGTTTCAGAATCATAAATACATCAGGGTCGGCAGTTTTTATCCATATATTCACAAAATCAAGCTTCGGCAGAAGACTTCTTACATTCATATGCAAAAGCTTCAGGCCACTCTGACTACTTAATTCGGCAGGGGTAAGAATGTCAGGACCTGGGTTAGACTGCACATTTCCAGACAATAGAAGTAGCAAGATAATGGCAGGTCTAGATAGAGGGTTACAACATGTGGATTTACAGACAGCACTTGAACGAGAATCCACAATCACCAGAGTCTTTAACGCCACATATTTCAGGAGATGTGTAAAGTCCAGAGACATGGTTAAGTACCAAGAGAACAGTCCTGACATGTAGGCGCAAGAGTCCGATTTCTCCCATATTGTTTGGGAGAAATGTGCATATTTCTCACGTGCATTTCCGGATTAAGCGTGGGGGTTCTCACAATACTCGAGGGAGAAACAATCATATATTTCCTCATTCCAAGTGCAACGGGCTTTAAAAGTATCGCCAACATTGTAAAAGCCAAGGGTAGATACCAGCAAAATGAACAACAGCATCATGTTTGTTAATTGCCCTAAAAGTCACTAAACAAATAGTCCAACCACTGATCAATAAAAAATCAGCGATATATGCATATGATGTAAGTGAGCAAAGCCCCTGGGAGAGAGAGAGAGTGGCGAGGGCACCTGTACAAGAATGGAAGAGACAGAAAGGTCCATAGCTTACGGCAAGAATCCGGTGAAAATGCTTACTCACAAGCCCTTAACCAACAATGCAGAGTTTTTAAAAGTAAGTAAGAAAATATTAGCCTTTTTTTATTTTACAAAATGTTATTAACTAAAGTTTAAATAACTAACACAATAAAATAACAATAACGAGGCTATTTATAGGGGGCACCGGTACCTAGTCAATGTGCGGGGTACAGGTTAGTCGAGGTAACTGAGATAATGTGTACACGTAGGTAGGGATAAATTGACTATGCATAAATAATACACAGTGAGTAGCAGCAGCGCAAAAAAGGGAGTCAATGCAAATAGTCTGGGTAGCCATTTGATTAACAGTTTGGCAGTCTTATGGCTTGGGGGTAGAAGTTGTTAAGGAGCCTTTCGGATCTAGACTTGGCGGTCCGGTACCGCTTGCCGTGCTGTAGCAGAGAGAACAGTCTATGACTTGGGTGGCTGGAGTCTTTAACCATTTTTAGGGCATTCTTCTGACACCACCTGGTATAGAGGACCTGGATGGCAGGAAGCTTGGCCCCAGTGATATACTGGGCCGTACGCACTACCGTCTGTAGCGCCTTGAGGTCGCATGCCGAGATGTTGCTTTACCAACCGGTGATGCAACCAGTTCTCGATGGTGCAGCTGTATAACTTTTTGAGGATCTGGGATTCATAACAAAATCTTTTCAGTCTCCTGAGAGGGAATAGGCATTGTCGTGCCCTCTTCACAACTGTCTTGATGTGTTTGGACCATGATAGATTGTTAGTGATGTGGACACAAAGTAACTTGAAGCTCTCAACCCGCTCCACTACAGCCCCGGTGCTCGGCCCCTCTTTCCTGTAGTCCACGACCAGCTCTTTGGTCTTGTTCACGTTAAGGGAGAGGTTGTTGTCCTGGCATCATACTGCCAGGTCTCTGACCTCCTCCTTCCTCCTCCCTGAGGCCTACCACCGTTGTGTTATCGGCAAACTTAATGGTGGTGTTGGATTTTTGCGTGGCCACGCAGCCTTGGGTAATCAGGAAGTACAGGAGGGGACTGAGCACGCACCCCTGAGGGGCCACTGTGTTGAGGATCAGCGTGGCAGATGTGTTGTTGCCAGGTCTCTGACATCTTCCCTCCTCCCTGAGGCCTATCACCGTTGTGTCGTCGGTATAGAGGACCTGGATGGCAGGAAGCTTGGCCCCAGTGATATACTGGGCCGTACGCACTACCCTCTGTAGAATACTCTGAGAGAGCAGCATAAAACAAAATATATCTGCGTGTACATTGTCTTGATTGACTGGAGATCACAGGAAGCTTATCTTACAGCAAGGCCAGAGACACTTTTGGACTAGCAATAATAACTATCCAATGTGAACCTCTTGTCCCCTCATCCACAGCAAACATAGATTTTTCCTCTGTAGATAGCCAGCTAAGCCTTTTAAAACCTCAGGTATGATTGTTGTTTTTAGGAGGACCAGATAACGATTAGCAAAAGCAACAGACCTGGGAACTGCTACCAAACATAATCTCCGGCCATTTGCCTGTACATCTGCAGCTCTGCTTAATGGCAGTCATTTTTTTATGAAAAAGGGTAGCCTCGTTCTCTGCTTTTGTTCCTCTGAACAGCAGATGCACTTCAGACAGTTTTTATCCGTCTCTCTTTATGGATGGTCTCTTCTCAGGTGATTATCCATATCACAGTAATGGAGCGGGGAGGTCCTGGGCTGATTAAAAGGTTGGTCAGGTGCTGCATTAACCACAGACTGGTATTGTGGACCCATTCCACATTAATGTGAGTATGAGTAGAGAGAGAGAGAGAGAGAGAAAGAGAGAGAGAGAGAGAGAGAGAGAGAGAGAGAGGGAGGATTACCGGTCCTTGGTGTGGTGCAAGACTACTTCAACTGCTTGGATAACAAAAGGGAGGATAGAATGGGAATGAGAACAATCAGGGAGTGGAGAGAGGAAGGAGGGGAGCAGGGGAGGAGGGGGGAACGGGAGAAGGAGACCATGTTGTAGGGGGATGGAGGTGTGGATGTGCTGGGGGTGAAGGGTGGAAGAGTCGGGGTTGGTTGTGGTTGATTGGGAGGCGACAGCTCCAAAAGATCCTGGCGGTGTCTTGTTTGTTTACGGAGCACCCTGATTGGCGGCCGACTGTTGTTTTTTTCCCCTCATCTCCTCCTCTGCCTAGCGTGAAATTGGACATGATAGCTTAGAGGCTTAGCAATCCTAACAGGTAAATGATGTGGCTGAAAGTGGTATATATATATATATATATATTTTTATATATATATATATATATATGTATGGGGGGGGAATAAATAGGTATGGGTGCAATAATACAAACAGAAATGTGTGAAAGAGGGGGAATCCATTTGACTAAGCCTCGGTGCAGTGGAGGTGAGATGAGCCTTGCCTTAGATTGGCCTTATTTTCCTGATAGAGACTCATGGAGAGTCAGAGATATAGTCCATCATCGTAGCTGCATGATAGCAGAACACAAGAGAAAATGGAAGGACAGGGTGTTGACCTGAGATTGAGAGTTCCAAGGAAGAAAAGGAAGGAAAACTCCAAGAATATATATATATATATATATATATATATATATATATATATATATATACATATATATATATATAATCTCATAGTGCCCCTAATCTTATGTACATTACACATGCAACACAAAAATACATTAGTTACAGCACATGAACTTTTGTCATGATCTCACTCTCCAGTTACAGTACTTAAACAGATACAGTGTGACTGCCTAGGTTTCTCTCTGGCTCTTGCCCCCTCCCTGCAAAAGCAGATCTCAATAATGCATTGCTTTGGGCTACTGTCACAAGGGCCCCTGTTGCCCCATGGTGGCTCCTCCATTTTGTTCCAAACAAAAGCGGGCATTGTCACGTTGTTGTACCATGCATCTGTAAAGACATGACACAGTTAGAATGCATGCAGATTAATTACGCAAGACAATGGAACTGTGCAGCTCTTTAGAATATATTTTTTTGAATGCCATTTAGCAGACACTTTTATCCAAAGTGACATGCAGTCATGCGTGCATCCATTTTTCTTATGGGTGGTCCCGGAATTGAAACCACTATCCTGGCGTTGCAAGTGCAGTGTTCGACCAACTGAGTTACAGAGGACCAAGAGCTACAGACGATGTTACTCCTACAGGCCCCTCTTGAAAACGATATGGTGCATCACTAAGACAGTCTGTGGAACAAATACTTTGTTACATAGTTAGCTTGACAGTCAACTCTACTGGCCCCATATGCCCCCATATTAACTATTTCTCAATGATGCTTCGGCTGTCTGTGAAGCTCATTTTGAAAGTCCTAAATGCATTTCCTAGATAGATTCATGGATGAAATGGGGCATGGTATCTCACAGATGGCTGAAGGTGAGACAATCTCCATTCCTTTCCTCGGCTGTCTTTTCCAGCACACATATTACTCAACAAGGTGTTTCAAGCTACATCTGTCCAGACGCATTCCATTTTTATACCCTCCACTTACTTTGTTGCTGTGATGAAATCAATGTTTTGCCCATTCTAGAATAGTGTTTGTACAATGTTAATGTTGAATGGATTTTAAGTTGCAACCTCTGGTAAGATGAGGGGTGGTGATTTGTGTATCTTTGTGAACAACAGCTGGGGTGTGATCTCTAATATTAAAGAAATCTCAAGGTTTTGCTCACCTGAGGTAGAGTACCTCATGATAAGCTGTACACCACACTACTTACAAAGAGAGTTTTCATCTATATTTTTCGTAGCTGTCTATTTACCACCACAAACCGATGCGGGCACTAAGACCGCATTCAACGAGCTGTTTAAGGCCAATAAATCCGTTTTACCTCATTTCTACCAGCATGTCACATGTGCAACAAGAGGAAAAAAAACTCTAGACCGCCTTTATTCCACACACAGACGTGTACAAAGCTCTCCCTCACCCCCATTTGGCAAGTCTGACCATAATTATATCCTCCTGATTCCTGCTTACAAGCAAAAACTCAAGCAGGAAGTACAAGTGACTCTCTCAATACGGAAGTGGTCTGATGCTAAGCTACAGGACTGTTTTGCTAGCACAGACTGGAATATGTTCCGGGATTGATCCAATGGCATTGAGGAGTATACCACCTCAGTCACCGGCTTCATCAATAAGTGCATCAACGTCGTCGTCCGCACAGTGACCGTATGTACATATCCCAACCAGAGGCCATGGATTACAGGCAACATCCACACTGAGCAAAAGGCTAGAGCTGTCGCTTTCAAAGAGCGGCACACTATCCCGATATGCCCTCCGGTGAACCATCAAACAGGCAGAACGTCAATACTAGGCTAAGATTTTTGCATACCGCCTCAACAGATGCACAGATGACGCAATCTCCATTGCAATCCACACTGCCCTTTCCCACCTAGACAAAAGGAACACCTATGTGAGAATTTTGTTTGTTGACTACAGCTCAGTGTTCAAATCCATAGTGCCCCAGAAACAAATTCATCACTAAGCTAAGGACCCTGGGAATAAACACCTCCCTCTACAACTGGATCCTGGACTTCCTGACAGGCCGCCCCCAGGTGATAAGGATAGGCAACAACACATCTGCCACGCTGATCCTCAACACAGTGGCCCCTCAGGGGTGCGTGCTCAGTCCCCTCCTGTACTTCCTGATTACCCAAGGCTGCGTGGCCACGCAAAAATCCAACACCACCATTAAGTTTGCCGATAACACAACGGTGGTAGGCCTCAGGGAGGAGGAAGGAGGAGGTCAGAGACCTGGCAGTATGATGCCAGGACAACAACCTCTCCCTTAACGTGAACAAGACCAAAGAGCTGGTCGTGTACTACAGGAAAGAGGGGGCCGAGCACCGGGGCTGTAGTGGAGCGGGTCGAGAGCTTCAAGTTACTTTGCGTCCACATCACTAACAAACTATCATGGTCCAGATACATCAAGACAGTCGTGAAGAGGGCATGACAACGCCCATTCCCCCTCGGGAGAAAATATTTGTTATGGGTCCTCAGATCCTCAAAATGTTATACAGCTGCTCCATCGAGAACTGGTTGCATAACTGGGGCCAAGCTTCCTGGTCCTCTATACCAGGTGGTGTAAGAGGAAGGCCCTACAAATTGTTAAAGACTCCAGCCACCCAAGTCATAGACTGTTCTCTCTGCTACCGCACGGCAAGCGGTACAGAAGCGCCAAGTCTAGGTCCAAAAGGCTCCTTAACAGCTTCTACCCCCAAGCCATAAGACTGCTGAACAGTTAATCAAATGGCTACCCAGACTATTTGCATTGACCCCCTGCTGCTGCTACTCGCTATATATTATCTATGCGTAGTGAATTTACCCCTACTTACATGTACATATTACTTCAATTTACCTCGACTAACCTGAACCCCCCGCACATTGACTAGGTACCGGTACCCCCTGTATATAGCCTCGTTATTGTTAATTTATTGAGTTACTTTTATTTGTATTTATTTGCAAATATTTTGTTACTTCATTGTTGGTTATGGGCTTGTAAGTAAGCATTTCACGGTAAGCTCTAATACACCTGTTGTATTCGGCACAATTTGATTTGTCACACAGACTTACGTTATCTTTCTATAATCTTCAAGCCTTCCAGCACTTCGAAATTAAACTACTGAGCAGTAGAAAATCACTAAGGCTGTGGTTATGGTCTTTATGTCCCTCTCTCCACCACAACACCTGGTAGAAAAATGGTAACAGATTTAACTGTGCACCAACAAGTTAGGCCCCATTGTTCATCCCCTAATTCCCAGCTTGGTGTGATGAAAGGTGCAGGGGACAGAATCTGCAGTGTGACCTCCCATCTCACCTCAGCTCATCTGTATTCTACTGCTCTGGTCTGCTGTCTACAAAAGAGAGATATTGGGTCCTCCACAGAACAGCAAAATGATAGAGAGAGAGAGAAAATAGGTGATAGAAAAGGAAAGAGAGAACAAAGCAGAGAGAGAGCACAGCAGAGAAAGACGGTGAGAGAGAAGGCGAGAGAGAGAGTGAGAGAGAGGGCGAGAGAGAGAGAGCACAGCAGAGAGAGGGTGAGAGAGAGAGGGTGAGAGAGAAGGCAAGAGAGAGAGAGGGCGAGAGGGCGAGAGAGAGCATAGCAGAGAGAGACGAGAGAGAACGAGAAAGAGAGAGAGAGAGAGAGAGAGAGGGTGATGAAGATGGAAGGGAAAAGAAGATGAAAAGAGAGGCACTCATTTTAGTCCGCTGGTGTTGTGGTCCAGTGCACATAGAACAGGGGCAATTCTTTCTGATTTTGCTGCGGAGAGTCTGACATTAGGGGCTAATAGAGTAGTCCGGAAGTGCTGTGTGCTGTGGCCCAGTACCACCCACACTCACCCCAACACACGGACACACACACACGTCTGACCCGCCACACTGATATGTATTTATCTGGCAAGACAAGATCCCGTTAGTCCAGCTCCAAAATATAGATGAGATGAGAAGTGAGTAGTGATGCTGGAAAAGATCAATATAGTTACATATCGCAATATTATTTTTGGACGATAATGTTTTTATATTTGAGTGTTTTATTTTTTGCTACTGTTAGTAGTGTTAGCTAGTGCTAGTCGGATGTACCTGCACCAAAACTCCGGTATTTTTTATCCTATATCTTGTTCTCCATCTTCTTTTAAAATAATGAGTCAACATGTTTTCAGCACTTTCATTTCCCTCACTGATCACAACTCGTTTTCTCATGCTCTCTGTTGTCTCTTTGTAGCAGACATATGGTGAGCAATATGTTTGGAGCATCAAATCGCATTAAAATTGCAGTGTCAAATCGTAAGACACATACAATTGTGAGAATCACAATACATATCGTATCGGCACCTAGGTAACGTGATAATATCGTATCGTCAGGTCCCTGGCAATTCCCTAGACAAGACATCAGTTGACTCATTAAGGAATGGTCAGGCATTTAACTCAAGCCCAGTGATTTTAAGAGTTTAAACAAAGTGTACAGTACATTGACAGTATACCATATACTGCAGTGGACGTTTTTTTTATCTTTCTATATTAAGAAAGAGATGGTAAATTTGACAGTTGGGTCGATAGAGACAGGAAGTGGTAGAGACACAACCATAGACACACTCTCTATGTGTGTTTGTGCCTATATCTGTTTGTGTGTATCTGTGGTTGTGTGTGATCTGGTCAACTGTGTGAGTGAGGGCTAGAGTGACCCTGTGACCCCCAGCCCTAGCAGGGCGCTCCAGTGACAGCAGGCTGTTATGTGGGGCTGTCTGGGTCACAGAGGGCTAAAGAGAAAAGACAGGCCTGAGCACATGGCCAGGGGGACTCCTGATTGAAGTCCTGACCTTAGACTGCTGCCTGCCTGGGAGATCTGGCCTAGGTCAACTGAACTCGTTCCCTGGGATGTGTCAAGACCAACGTTTGGCATTTACACTGGGATTTCATACATTTGATTTTGTATAGGGTAAATGCATTCTTTACATTCACAAGTAGCAAGGTCTCTCCTTGCTGTGTGTCGATGTTGATTGTCAATGAAGATGTTTCCTTTTTTCTTTTCATCCCACTGGTTTTATTCCTTGTCGACCATTTGTCTTCGTGATTTCTGAAACTGAGCTTGTTTAATTTCTTTGAGCTCTGTGGGTGCACAGTCAAGATAGGAAAAGTCTCTCTTTCTCTCGCTCTCCTCTCTTCGCATCTCTCCTTCTCTACTCTCTCGGTCTTTGTGTAGTGGTTCTAACCCTTTCCTTGACATGTGGTCCAGCATTTCACCTCTGCTCTCCTGTGAAATCTCAATGATTCCTTAAGAGTCTATTGACACAATTGACACAGACATGTTTTGTTACCAAACTATAGTTTTGGCAAGTCAGTTAGGACATCTACTTGGTGCATGACACAAATCATTTTTCCAACAATTGTTTACAGACAGATAATTTCACTTATAATTCACTGTATCACAATTCCAGTGGGTCAGAGGTTTACATACACTAAGTTGGCTGTGCCTTTATACAGCTTGGAAAATTCCAGAAAATGATGTCATGGCTTTAGAAGCTGCTGTTAGGCTAATTGACATAATTTGAGTCAATTGGAGGTGTACCTGTGGATGTATTTCAAGGCCTACCTTCAAACTCAGCGTCTCTTTGCTTGACATCATGGGAAAATCCAAATAAATCAGCCAAGACCTCAGAAAAAACATTGTAGACCTCCACAAGTCTGGTTCATCCTTGGGAGCAATTTCCAAACGCCTGAAGGTACGACGTTCATCTGTACAAACAATAGTAAGCAAGTATAAACACCATGGGACCACACAGCCATCATACCGCTCAGGAAGGAGACGCGTTCTGTCTCCTAGAGATTAACGTACTTTAGTGCGAAAGTGCAAATCTATCCCAGAACAACAGCAAAGGAACAGGTACAAAAGTATCTATATCCACAGCAAAACGAGTCCTAAATCGACATAACCTTAAAGGCCGCTCAGCAAGGAAGAAGCCACTGCTCCAAAACCGCCATTAAAAAAAGCCAGACTTTGGTTTGCAACTGCACATGGGGACAAAGATTTTTTTGGATAAATGTACTCTGATCTGATGAAACAAAAATAGAACTGTTTGGCAATAATGACCATCATTATGTTGGAGGAAAAAGAGGAGGCTTGCAAGCTGAAGAAAACCATCCCAACCGTGAAGCACTAGGGTGGCAGCATCATGCTGCAGGAGGGACTAGTGCACTTCACAAAATAGATGGCATCATGAGGGAGGAACATTATGTGGATATATTGAAGCAACATCTCAAGACATCCGTCAGGAAGTTAAAGCTTGGTCGCAAATGGGTCTTCCAAATGGACAGTGACCCCAAGCATACTTCCAAAGTTGAGGCAAAATGGCTTAAGGACAACAAAGTTAAGGTATTGGAGTGGCCATCACAAAGCCCTGACCTCAAACCTATAGAACATTTGTGGACAGAACTGATAAGGCATGTGCGAGCAAGGAGGCCTACAAACCTGACTCAGTTACACCAGCTCTGTGAGGAGGAATTGGCCAAAATTCACCCAACTTATTGTGGGAAGCTTGTGGAAGGCTACCCGACACATTTGACCCAAGTTAAACAATTTAAAAGCAATGCTACCAAATACTAATTGAGTGTATGTAAACTTCTGACCCACTGGGAATGTGATGAAAGAAATAGAAGCTGAAATAAATCATTCTCTACTATTATTCTGACATTTCACATTCTTAAAATGAAGTGGTTATCCTAACTGACCTAAGACAGGGAAGTTTTACCTGGAATAAATGTCAGGAATTGTGAAAAACTGTGTTTAAATGTATTTGGCTGAGGTGTATGTAAACTTCTGACTTCAACTGTATGTTTGCATGTATTATTTTATCCTAAAAATGTTTTTAATGATTCATGGTATGGCCATCTTAAAGCAATATAACTTGGCCCCCCAAGCCAGTAGCAGTGGCGTCGGACGGACCGTTAGTGCGTCGTCGGACGAATCAATAGCGGTGGCGTCGGACGGGCCAGTAGCAGTGGTATCGGACGGACCGGTCGAGCGTCGTCAGACGGGCCATTCCCGCTGTCTCCTTTAATGGTCGATTGTTCAGTCAGGTTGGTATAAAGGGTCGGGAGACAGGCGCAGGAATGAGTAATATAGGTTTTTATTATGCCCATATTGCGGCGTGCCGTGTATAGGCACGGGGACAAAGACAAAACTAACACGTATACAAAAACACAGGGTTGAAACACCAAACAAAAAGAGCAAGGAGTACCTTGAATAAATACACACGCGCACAATGATTAAACCACGGGACGAGACCTGGAATCATCTGCGCAATCCACAATGGCACGAAAGCCAAAACACACAGTACAGGTACTCACATGCACCAACAGACATAGTACAACAATCAACAGCCCAATGGAGAACCAAAGGGCACTTATATACAAACACTAATCATTGGTAATTGGGGCCAGGTGTGCGCAATGACAGTTCTGGAGGGATCCGTGACAGCGACAATAGGGGGAGCAACCTTAAAGAAAAAAAGGGCCTAAACCATCTGACCCAGATGTTTTTTTGGGGTCAAGTTTAAGGAGCTCCTTTAGCTCCTCGGACTCAGTGACTGCATGCAGGGAAACATTGAAGCGGGGCAGGGGAAAAAGAGGGAGAAGCATCGGGGATAGTCGCATTAGAAGGGGTGGGAGATTAGGAAATGTTGGACGGCAAGGAGGCATGGCTGAGTCAAATAGGAATCCTGACTTAATGAAGTGGTGATTAAAGAGCTCAGCCATGTGCTTCTTGTCAGTAACAACCACATCATCAACATTAAGGGACATGTGCAGCTGTGAGGAGGAGGGTTTATTCTTCAGGTCTTTGACCGTTCTCCAGAACTTCTTGGGGTTAGACCCACAGAGAAAGAACTGCTCCTTAAAGTAACTAACTTCGGCCTTCCGGATAGCCTGAGTGCACGTATTTCTCATTTGCCTGAACGATAGCCAGTCAGCTTGAGTATGCGTGTGCCGAGCCTTTCGCCAAATGCAATTCTTGAGGCGGAGTAACTCTGAAAGATCACGGTCGAACCAGGGGCTGAACCTGTTTTTAATTCTCATTTTCTTTTTGGGGCGTGTTTGTTAACAATACCACTGAAAATATCAAAAAAGAAGGTCCAAGCGTCTTTGACAGAGGGTATCAAGCTGATTCTATACCATTTTACAGAGGCCAGTTCATGAAGGAAGGCTTGCTCATTAAAGTTTTTCAGCAAGCGTCTATGACAAATCAGGACAGGTCGTTTCACTGAGCAGCCATTACGAACACAGGCTGTAAAATAGTGATCACTAAGGTCATTACAGAAAACACCAGACTGATACCTATCATGATTAATTGTGAGGATAACATCGAGGAGAGTAGCCTTTTCTGGGTGTTTGGAGTCATATCTTGTGGGATTGGTAATAATCTGAGAAAGATTTAGGGAGTCCCATTGCTTTAGGACTTTGTCAGGTGGTTTAAGCATGTCCCAGTTTAGGTCACCTAACAGGACAAATTCAGACTTAGTGTAAGGGGCGAGGAGAGAGTTTAGGGCAGGTAGGGTACAGGCCGGTGCTGATGGAGGACGATAGCACCCAGCAACAGTCAACGAAGAGCTATTTGAAAGTTTAATGCTTAAAACCAGCAAATCAAATTGTTTGGGGACAGACTTGGTGGAGACAACCGAGCACTGAAGGTGATCCTTGGTAAAGATTGCCACTCCCCCCACCTTTGGAAGATCTGTCTTGCCGAAAAAAGGTTATAACCAGAAAGGTTAACATCAGTATTCAAAACACTCTTCCTTAACCACGTCTCAGTAAGGACCAACAGATCTGGATTGGAGCTGTGAACCCACACTTTCAATTGATCCATTTTAGGTAATAAGCTTTTAGAGTTAACGTGCAGAAAACCCAGGCTTTTACGAAAGCAGAAATCAGTGAAGCAGATATCAGAGCACAAGTCAGAATTGGGGCTAGCAACTGTATATGGGCCAGGGTGTACATGCACATTTCCAGATATCATCAACAGTAATACAATCAAGGCACGGCATAGTACAGGGAGAGCTCTGCAGTGCTGATTTATGACATCTGAATGTGCATCAGATGGCAACAAGATCATATTGTACAGCAATTTCATAAGGTAACATGATTACAAAGCCGGCGAAAGGTGGTTAGAAATGGAATGGGAGGCCAAAAGTTTGTGTAATCAATAGAGAGTCAGAATAAAGGAAACACTTGAGTAAATGAGGGATGCAAAGTTTATTAAAAGCAGGTGCCTCCACACAGGTGTGGCTCCTGATGTAATTAAGCAATTAACATGTCATCATGCTTAGGGTCATGTATAAAAATGCTGGGCAGGCCAATATTTTGGCTCTTATTTTGGCAACCAAGGCTATGGCCCCATCCACAGGGCACGAGCGGTCAGTGAATGGTTTGATGAGTATGAAAACAATGTAAATCGTATGCCATGGCCATCTGTCACCAGATTTCAACGGCGGCACCTGAGACAGCGTTTTCAACCACCGCCATCAACAAAACACCACATTATGGAATTTCTCGTGGAAGAATCGTCCCTCCGATAGAATACCAGACACTTGTATAATCTATACCAAGGCGCATTGAAGCTGTTCTGGCTCATGGTGGCCAAATGTCGTATTAAGACACTTTATGTTGGTGTTTCCTTTATTTTGGCAGTTACATGTGCCTGCATACACAGTGCTGCTCAAAGACGTATATGTATAATCCATAGTCTGAGTGTACAGATGTTTTAAGCAGTACGTCTTGACACAGGCCCAGGGCCTTGCCTCTGGGGTCAGTTAACTCCCAAACATGGATCAGTATGTCCACAGATGGTTGTGGCTGCAGTTCAGCAGCGTTCGATGCCACTCTGTCGTTCCAAAACCTCTGAACAAGGCACAGTTATCCAATGACATATCCTATTTCTGTCACTTTAATCCCACCAAGTGTAAATGGGATAACTAGAAGTGAGCCTGACATTCAGCAATAAGACAGACATTATACTCTACTCCTTTCAATTTCACTCCCTAACTCCTTCTCTCTCCATTCATCTGTCTTCCTCTGTCATTTTCTATGGCCTCATTTTTCTAATCTTGATTGTTTGTCTCATTCCCTCTTCTCCTTCATTGCAACTGAGCAATTTTGGTCGTATTTATTTCCCAATCGATCAAGGTTAAATTACCTTTCCTGCTTTCTTAACACTAAGGAGGACTTAGTGTTTAAAGGACTAAACAATACAATATGTTTTCACTCTGATAATAGTCCAATACTTTCCCGACTTTTGTATATATGTGCTTCTGCATGAGCATGTGTTTGATTGAGTTTCTACCATGATGCAATACTGCCATGGAGATCACGGTAATCTTAATCTGCTGTCCAAATTATTCATCATACCACTATGTCAAGATTTACCTAATTACATTTTATCTCCTTAAAAATTCTCTAGCCTGATTCGTGTTGAACAGTCATCCCAGACTTCGGAAGAGTCTCAAGACCTATCACTGTCATCACAGGCATGAGTAAACTTTTGGTTTAAGGGTACTTCTATTGTTTGTGTTGTACTCCATGTTGTCACAGTGTGTTGATGCTTACTTAACTATATACTTTCATGTATCATTCATAAACCATCTAAAGAAGGCAAATGCCAAGCTTCTGGAAGCATGTACTGTATTGCGATCATACAAAGTGTTTTGAACTAACAGAATAAGTAGCTCTGTGAGGAAACTGTTGTGGAAATTAATGTATACTGAGAGAGACTTGGACAATCAATCAATCTTTATTTAACATTGATTAATTATTGCAATAATGAAGCTGGTCGACCGCACACTCTGAAGTGTGTGTTGCCGAGAGCTTAACTACTTACGGAGTGGTGGGGCGCTCCCGACACTACCCGGTGAAATGTGAGGCACCAAAATCAAAATCCAAAAGTTGAATTATTAAACATTCATCAATATACAAGTGTTGCATAGTCATCAAAAGCTCTGATTCTTGGCAATATCACAGCGTTGTCAGATTTCAAAAAGGTTTTACGGCGAAAGCACAACATTTGATTGTTTGAAGGTAGCACCTCTAATATTTATGCATTAGCATAAATCCATAACCCAACACGGGTCTCACAAAACGCATAAAATCGCTAATATAAAATCGCTTACCTTTGATGAACTTCTGCTGAGGGCTTCCCAAGTGTCCAACGAAGACAATCCATGGTTCTTTTGTTAGAAAAAGTCCTTTATTATATCCATAAATCTCAGTTTGGTTGGCGCGTTATGATCATAAAATCCACCGTTGAGTCGCCCATTGAACCGTGAAGAGAACACGTTCAAATTATACCTATACACTTTCTACAAGCAAATCAAACATCATTTTTTATGTATCCTTAGGTATCCTTTTGGGTATATTTTTGCTGTAATATTTCAACCGGACGATAACGTGAACGATAGGAAAGGAAAATAAAGTGGTGCTGCTCACAATCTCGCGCCACAAACCTTGTTTACAAAAGTGGTCGCCTGACAATTTCCTGTTCCTATCTGTTCTGGTCACTCCTAGAATTCCCAGACTTTGTACATAGGCTGTTGACATCTAGTGGAAGCCATAAGTACTGCAGTCTCAGTCCTACATAAAGTTGTATGCAACAGGCACAATGGAGAAGATGCTCATTTACAAAAAAAACTGCAAATCCGGATGGATTTTCCTCGGTTTTCGCCTGCTATATCACTTCTGTTATACTCGCATACATTATTTTAACACTCTTAGAAACTTCAGAGTGTTTCCTATCCAATAGTACTAATTATGTGCATATCCTATTTTCTGGGCCTGAGTGGCATGCATTTTACTTTGGGCACGCCAGACTCTCCAAAACCGTCACCTATGCAGCCGCTCCAGATAACCACAAGATGAACCCGAGGTGGCAGAGCGGCTAGCGCCCCACTGCTCCCTAAGTAGTTACAGAGGAGTCCTAGTTATGATATAGCAGACACAAAAAATGCTTAGCCACCTCGGGTTCATCTTGTGGTTATCTGGACCTGGTACTGTTTTAACCCCTAAACAGGCTTAGTCTCCCAGATGCAAGGGTGATTTGGAAACAGAAGGATTGTTCTACTCCTAAACTATCTCTAGTAAAACCCATGTACTTGACCATACGCTCAGATTAGCTGCAGGGAGCTAGAGCGGAGACACTCCCTTTACAAAAACACTGCATTAGAGGGCAGAAATGACTTACTATTTGTTAAGTATATAATTTGACTATTAATATCAAACAAATCAGGTAAATACGTCATTTTTGTCTCACAAAACATCACATAACCAAACTTTGAAACGTACATGTGCACACATACAGACACTTGTGTTTCATGTGAATAGTTTATGCTTGCTTTGCAGCTCCTTCCTAGCCCACCCACAGTGAGTAAATATTTAATTGATGGTTAGATTCAGATCTGTATTGGGAGATAAGCAGTGTTTTCGATTGGGTAAGGAGATCCACTGACTCACAACCCACTGTGAAAAAACTGTGATGATGTTGAATCAATTTAGAAAGCTGATTGGATTTGCAAACGTAATCAACGTAAGGGAATTTAGCCTAAAATAACCTAAAATACAATGATATGCTGATCCAATTTTTTAATTTTTTATTTCACATTGTCAACAAAATGTAAATCAACACTAAACGTTGAAATGACGTCTGTGCCCCGCGGGAAACTGATTATGGTTAGGGCCGTGTGTGGTAAGAATAACAAGGAGCCTAGTTCACATAGCACGGCTGCTTCAAGAGATTATTTCTGGCAAAAATGTTAACTCTCAATTGGGTTCCTCTGAAAACAAGAATAGCGTCCAGACTATAAATCCCACTCCCATCTATATTGAATAAAAGATAACTGTTTCCAGTGGCATTTGAAGTAAATTAACCAAATCCCTAGAGACTCAGGTCCATCCAACATTGTGCCAAATACACTGTTCTGTTGTTGAAGTCTGTCAGTGCCATGAAAACAAGGTATAGGTAGCCAAAATGAATAATTCATGGATGTGTTATGTACGTGTTTGGCTTTACATGATACTTTACATAATATAAAATAGGGTAGCCAGAGGCACTGCTGACGCTAGCCATTTTCCCATATTCACATACGTACACATCTACAGTGTACATGAGTAAATAGGTGGCATGTCGAGATTAGCATCCCTGCATGTATGTCCATTTATGGAATGGGATCTGAGAATATCATTATTATGTGTGAGTATGATGGAATCAGCATTGTCTCCTCAGCCACAAGATATGCTTAGCTGCATATCATTAACTGAGCTGTACTGCTGGGAAAGCAAGGACACCTAGCACACGTGGCAGATTGGACTGAATGAACTGAGACGGTAGGAAGCAGAGTGAGAGAGAGCAGGGTAGTGTTAAACATGTCTGGCTCAAAATCCCACCAGCAACATTTCACAAAGATTTCAAAGATATATAACGTTCCAATCTAATGCAATTATTCGAATGGAGGCTGGTAAGTGAGTTATAAAGTGTTGGAGAGTTCCTGTGTATGCAGGCCAGGATAGACGGATGACTGACAGACTAACTGATGGAAAAACAATAATCATAATCTCGCAGCTTTCATTGATCTTGGCTTCACAGTTGCACACGCAGCTTTTTGGAGATGGCTACATTAAGAAAGTTCTGATCCACATGATTCATTCACCCATTTCTCCTGCTGATGACCATTGACTTTGCCTCTGCTAGTTTCAGGCCTGTTGGTCTGACTGTTTCAGGCCTGTTGGTCTGACTGTTTCAGGCCTGTTGGTCTGACTGTTTCAGGCCTGTTGGTGTGCCTGTCTCAGGCCTGTTGGTCTTCCCATTTCAGGCCTGTTGGTGTGCCTGTCTCAGGCCTGTCGGTCTGCCCATTTCAGGCCTGTTGGTCTGCCTAATTCAGGCCTGTTGGTCTGTCCATCTCCCCCCTTGCATATGTCAGGCTAATCACACACAGATGTGTCTCTGAGAGACTGTCAAGACGTCCCTGCTTTTTCTCCCCAATTTTGAGCTACTTTGGGTCCTTGAAAAGCGTTATATACTGTTAGTCCCATGTATTATTACTATTATTATTAAGATGATTGTTATTATTATTATTACATTTGTTTTTGTCAACTCAAGTAAGTGGCACGGATTTTCAGCAGAAAGCCTTCAGGTTAAATGTAGAGCTATTGAGTTTTTTCGATCGACTAAACAGACTGATGGGAAAGAGGAGAAGACGGTCAGAGGGAGTTAGGGAGAGGTCATGTGGCCTAGGAAGGGATATGAATAATCTCAAAGAGCTATTCGCTAAAAGAATGCTGTACTACTATAGTGTACGTTATTGGAGTAAAGCTGTGTGATAATCTACTTGCTCTATTGATTCAGAGGTGAATCTAGACATCAGCTTCATGTCCCCAATAGAAGGACACTATTCTATTGGTTTCTTCCAGGGAAATAACTTGTTTGTGAGATCAACTGTCAACAAAGGGAATGGTTTGTAAAAATGACAGATCAAAGCAGACTCCTTATGTAATGTATGTGTGATAACTTTATAACAGCTATTATATGAGATATGGTCTGGAGACCCTCCTATACTATATAACACCTTCCAAGCGAGGTACATACAGATATTCCTGTACCTACTATAGCCATGGGTTCAGCCTTCTTACATTTACAGTTGTTTATTGTGACTGTCAAATATATTGCTATGTCCATGGGCAGGTATATTTATAGTGGTGCTGTATTCTCCCTGAAACAGCCAGGCTGTAAAACAAACTGTAGTATGTGTTCTCTGACTGATGCATTATGGGAAGTGGAGCCAGTGCTCCAGGGGAGGCAGTCTTTGATGTGAGATTCTGCAAAGAGGACAGGAGAACAGCCATTATGGGAGGAATGGAGGAAAATCTCTCCATACCTCTCGGTCTGTCTCTCTCGCACACAAAAACACACATATGCTATAATGTACACTGTGTACATTATTTACCTAAATTCTACATTATATACAGTGCCCTCTGTAAGTATTGAACAGTGAAGCATTTTTCTTCTTTTGGCTCAATGCTAAAAAAAAATGATTTAAAATCATACACTGACTATGAGGTTAAAGTGCAGACTGTCAGCTTTAAGTTGAGGGTATTTTCATCCACATCGGGTGAACTGTTTAGAAATTACAGCACTTTTTGTACATAATCACCCCCATTTTAGGACAATAATGGGACGAATTCACTTATATATGAATTAAAGTTAAAAAAATATTTATAGCACGCAATGACTACATCAAGCTTGTGACTCTACAGTTTTTGGGGATGCATTTGCTCTTTGTTTTGGCTGTTTCAGATTACTTTTATTGTAAATAAGAATATAATGAGTTTCTACAGACTTCTACATGAACGTGAATGCTACCATGATTACGGAAAATCTTGAATGAATCATGAATAATGATGAGAGAGAGTTACAGACGCGCAAATATCATTGCCCCAAGACATGTTATCCTCTGTAACTTTCTTACTTATCATTATTCATTAACACCAAATGCATCCAGCAAATGTGTAGAGTCACAAGCTTTATGTAGTCATTGCATGCTATGAGTATGGGACCAAATACTTAACTTTTTACTACTACACATATAACTGAATTTGTCCCAATACTTTTGGTCCCTTAAGATGGGGGGACTACGTACAAAAAGTGCTGTAATTTCTAAACGGTTCACCTGGAATGGATGAAAATACCCTCAGATGAAAGCTGACAGTCTGCACGTTAACTTCATTATCGTTGTTTTTCAAATTCTAACTTTTGGAGTATAGAGCCAACAATGCTGCTCTGTCCCAGTAATTACAGAGGGCACTGTACCTCCACTGGCCATCGTTAGTGGACACTAGCAATGGCCAGAAAGACTTGTGCAATTCAAACACTACATACACTTAATGAGGCAAACACTTACCTATACACGCCCAGGCAAGTGTGTGGGTGTGAATGCATGTGGGTGTGTTTGTGATGGGATAAAATAGCTCAGGTATCTTCTTGCATCCTTGCAACAGTGTGACATGGAGAGTAGAGGTTGTTGGGAAGGTCGAGCGAGTCAGCTCTTCTCGGTAACACTAGGGGGGGGTGGGAGGAGGGGAGATAGGGGGGGTGAAGGAGAGATTGATTATGTTTCCCTGTCTGACAGTGTGAGTGTGCTGGCTCCAGGAGCTTGAGAGATGACTTGAGGCATGAATAGCTTACTCATGATTAGTGGAGACAACATGGTGGGAAAAATCTCACGTGATATTAGAGACGTGTGTAAGTTAAGATGAATATCTATATGGGGAAATGCATTGAACGTTGATGTCCGAAATAGACCTATTACGGTCATAAATAACCAATACTGACATGAGATCCCTCTTGTGTGAGCTGTATGATACAGTCATAACCAAAATATAGATGTTACAGATAAAACCAGATTACACTTTGCCCGTGGTGTCAGTAAGGACTTTCTTTTAACACCGGCTACTTTTGATGTGCTTCTCGGCAGCTAAGGAAATGTAAACCCTTTTTTGCGTAAGCACATTTATTTACCGCCATAGAGGTGTTCCCGGAGCTCAAGTATCACTACTGTAGTTGCAGCATTTTCCCATTGATGGGAGCTACTGTGAACAGTGTGGAGTACTCATATTCTTGATTTAGTTTTCCCATTCATCTCTAATCCATACTACTCTGTTTGTCGATCAGGAGATTGTCTTCCCTCTCCTGGCAAGCAATCAACACTTTCAGTAAACATTTGATCTATTTCATTTGGCCCGGTGAGCAGCACTGGTGGTGGGGGAGAGGAGGGGATTGGAAACTCTCCCCAGAAATCAGATGCACTGAAAGGCATGATATGCGATTATATGAGAGGAGGAATGCACACCGCAAGAAAAATGATGTCTCTCTTTCACCAGGGAGAAAAAATGAATAATAAATTGATGTCTGTGTATTTATTTGCTTGTCGGTGCAGAATTTCAGAACGATTTTATACCTCGCTAAACTGCTTGCTCTGAAATGATCAGGTGTGCTGTCAAGAAATGCTTTGAGGATGCATTGAGGATGCATTGAGTGTATTCTTTAATATCATGTGACTACATGCATACATGTTTTCTTTTAATTCTCCAGCATCCAAACATAAATATGCGGTACAGAAAATAATATACATTTATAGAAGATTACACATTAATGGATTTGGCAATTCCAGCCACACCCGTTGCTGACAGGTGTATATAATCGAGCTCACAGCCATGCGATCTCCATAGACAAACATTGTTAGTAGAATGGCCTTACTGAAGAGCTCAGTGACTTTCAACGTGGCACCGTCATAGAATGCCACCTTTCCAACATGTCAGTCAAATTTCTGCCCTGCTAGAGCTGCTGCTCACAAGCCTAAGATCCCCATGCGCAATGCCAAGCGTCAGCTGGAGTTGTGTAAAGCTCTTCGCCATTGGAAAAGCGTTCTCTGGAGTGATGAATCATGCTTCACCATCTGGGAGTCCGACAAACAAATCTGGGTTTGGTGGATGCCAGAAGAAGGCTACCTGCCCCAATGCACAGTGCCAACTGTAAAGTTTGGTGGATGAGGAATAATGATCTGGGGCTGTTTTCAACTCCATATTAATGCACATGATTTTGGAATGAGATGTCCGATGAGCAGGTGTCCACATACATTTGGTCATGTAGTGTAGGTTTTGATGTTTTATGGATGAACACATGAGCATCTGTACTTATGCACTCATGCGCTCTTGTGATTTTCTGTTTGCCTTTTACCTGCTACCTGTCTACAGGAGATAGTGTGCAGGATGTGTCCCCTGTGGCCTGGGCCACCCCACACAGGGAGATGAATTATAGATGTGTTGCTGAATGTGTCAACATTCATTGACGTCACACCACACGTCACACAGTGACAGGGAGATGAGGAAGGGAGAATGAAAGGACAGAAACTAAATGAGAGAAAAAATTGTATTGTCTGTTCAGAGTTTCCTGGATGATGTCAGTTTTTTTTATTTTATATATTTTTTTGTGGTTGATAATCAGCTGGACTAGAGTATTGGTAAAGCAGCTGACTGCTAGTCTAATAGAGGAACCACTCAGTGAAGATATATTTACACCCAAATTGTATTACATGTACTCAATATCTTCCTAATTCCCCAAACACTTAGCTTTACCTCATTAACCTTTTGTAGCTGGCCACCAATTGTTTAGAGCTAAGTGTAGATCTTGCCAGAGCTAACTTCATAGGCCGATGTGAAAATTGGTTTTCTAATAAAATAACCACAAACCTAATTGGAAAAGACGGACACAGATAAGCACAAATAACTAAGATACAGAGCTGAAAAGCGAACCATTTGACCATAAACGATAGAACATTTGTGTGATGAAATTCTCTGCCAACTCTCCTCCAACTGTGTCTGTGATTTGTATTAAACTGTTTTACAGAGATAGAGGGAGAGAGAGAAGGAGAAATACACTCTTAGAAAACAAAGTGCTATCTAGAACATAAACGGGTTCTTCAGCTGTCCCCATAGGAGAAACTTTGAGGAACCATTTTGGTTCCAGTTAGAACCCTTTAGGGTTCCATGTAGAACCCTTTGCACAGAGGGTTCTACACGGAACCCAAAAGGGATCTACCTGAAACCAAAAAGGATTCTACTTTCGGAACCCGTTTTTCTCAGAGTGGAGAGAGAGAGAGAGAGAGAGAGAGAGAGAGAGAGAGAGAGAGAGAGAGAATGATCTGAGGCCTTCTCTCTAACTCTCTCTCACTCATTTCAGCTCTGTCACTGCTAATCAGTGGGCTGTGCGATACAAATTACAGGGGGTGGGGGTAAGAGCTAAGCATCATCAACAAAGGGGGATGAGTTAATGTGGGAATACACTGAAATTGACTGGCAACAAGATTATACTGGGAGAGTAGGAGAGGGAGAGAGAGGGAGGAAGAGAGAGGGAGTAAGGAAGGGAGGGAGGACGTGCAAGCGGCCATGAAAGTGAGGCGAGGCCACTGTGTGCATGCTCCTGGGTGTTGACGTTTGAGTGAGAGAGAAATGCTCTACCGCTCTCGTGGGCGTGTGTTCTTGACTTCACCTGCTCTCCCAGCCAAGGCCGTATGATCTAGCACTGTGTTGTAGCCTTTTGATGTAGGCAGGGGCAACACAACCAGATCTTTCTTTACTGCTGCATTTTTCTGTGCCATTTGTGTTGCTTTTTACTCTACTGTATGTATTAACATCCCCCCACCATCTATTGCCTTATGATGTGGGACCAGATCTGTAAGAGCCAATCAGTAGAGTGCTGGAATAACACCAGGGCTTCATACAACACCACATCAAGTGGCATTCAATGCCTGCATAATCTTCTCTTAATAATAGTGTTGACAACTTAGGATCTGGCATCGATTTGACCTTTCAGTCATTATTGAAACTGTTAACATTTGATATATGATATATCTGAAAGGATCTCGTCATATTGTGCATGGTCACAGAGTGTTAGGGCATTGTTATCACAATGCTTTGCTGCCTCTGTAACATCCATTTCAGGTGCATTGTTACATTATGGCCTATTCTTGTTGTAAGTGCAGCGTTTCACTTCTTTCTCTGTGTTGGTGTTCCCAGAGCCCTAACGAGCCGTACACAAAGAGGCATCAACCCTGAGAGTCCCTAACGATTTGCTTTAGAAAAGAAGCTCTCCATTCACAGTTGCCAAGCCCCAAATAAAGGCCTGAATAAAAATACAGCCGACCTTATAGGGAGCGCTAGAAAGACAGAGCACGCCCCAGGGAGACCAGATGCTAAATTATCCCTCCAACTTTAACACACGCTCTAATCACATAGACTCACATAGACATATATTTTCTTTATTTTCTATATACTGTTATTCTTATATTGTTCTTATTTGTGTATGTTTGATTATATTTACTTGTTGTGTAAATATATGTTTTTTTTCCCGGTGTGAAAATATTATTCATGTTTACTTGTGTCCTGCTTTAGATTCATATTAATAGATAATCTGTTATTAGAAATCTGGTTGTATGTGAGAAAGAATCCCCACCCTAATGGAACCCGCTAAAGACTGCTGTGTAGAAAGTCTGCAGGGCGCTCTGCTGGTACCGGTGGAGGCTGCTGAAGACTGCTGTGTAGAAAGTCTGCAAGACGCTCTGCTGGTACCGGTGGAGGCTTCTGAAGACTGCTGTGTAGAAAGTCCATTGATCATTCTGCTTCATAGGCTTGCCACCAATCAGCAGTTTGAGTCACAGGCTGGCTCGTACCCCATTGAGTCATATCTCACCCCTTTTTTCCTTAGAACTGGGCCCTACTATCAGGGTCCAATCAAAAATGATTCTCACAGCCGCACTTCCTCCTCTGTTGCCCAATCAGAATTCTGGTCCTGCCTTCAGTTCGCTTGCCGCAGACCATGTGTCAGGGGGATATTGTATAATATAAAACCTGAATTCCGATCACCCCCCTTTTCCTCCCCACTCCTCATAGCACAACAACTGATGAGCATCTGGACAGAGCAGGGGCAGGCTAGTTCTAGCTGACCTGTGCTCATCTCGTGAATATAATTCCCCTGAGGGTACATACACTGAACAAAAATATAAGCGCAACATGTGAAGTGAGCTGAAATAAAAGATCCTAGACATTTTCCATACACACAAAACTTTGATTTCTCTCAAATGTTGTGCACAAAGTGAGCATTTCTCATTTGCCAAGACAATACATCCACCTGACAGGTGTGGCATATCAAGAAGCTGATTAAACAGCATGATCATTACACAGGTGCACCTTGTGCTGGGGACAATAAAAGGCAACTCTAAAATCTGCAGTTTTGTCACACAACACAATGCCACAGATGTCTCAAGTTTTGAGGGAGTTTGCAATTGACATGCGGACTTCAGGACTGTCCACCAGAGCTGTTGCCAGACAATTGAATGTTAATTTCTCTACCATAAGCCACCTCCAATGTTGTTTTAGAGAATTTGGCAGTATGTCCAACCGGCCTCACAACCGCAGACCATGTGTATGGTGTCGTGTGGGTGAGTGGTAGGTGGCGGTGGGGTTATGGTATGGGCAGGCATAAGCTACGGATAATGAACACAATTGCATTTTATCCAGGGCAATTTGAATACACAGAGATACTATGATGAGATCCTAAGGCCCATTGTCATGCTATCCATCCACCGCCATCACCTCATGTCCATGTCGCAAGGATCTGTACACAATTCCTGGAAGCTGAAAAATGTCCTAGTTCATCTATGGCCTGCATACTCACCAGAGATGTCATCCATTGAACATGTTTGGGATGCTCTACCAGCATATATGTATTCCCAGTGATGTGAAATCCATAGATTAGGGCCTAATAAATTCCTTTCAATTGAAATTATAGCCTTGTATTGTTTATGGTCTGTCTAAAGCTGCCAATACTCCCAGCTCTGCCAGCCTACAGTACTATCTTGTTCATTCTGTCTATGTGAACATGCCTTTATACTTAAAGACGTTCCAGATGAAGTCGTCTAATCAATGGGCAATTTGGTGCGGCCATCAGTGGTCTGTCTCATAGTTGAGAATAGAAGATGATGAAAATGTAGTACAATGAGGTCCTTATACAATACATGTTCAACAGGAAGAGAAAGACAGAGAGGGGGTAAATTTCAGTTATGCAAGCAGTCTGCTTTACTCTCTCTCTCTCTCTCTCTCTCTCTCTCTCTCTCTCTCTCTCTCACTCTTCTCTTTTTTGCTGGATAGTATTATTATAAGCCCAGAGCCACTGATGCTTCAGAGCGAGGACAATTGAACCTGTCCCTGAAGTAATAGCTTCCTCTAGAGCTTAATTAACAAAGTCACACTGTGTTTCGTTATATCAGGGGAAAGAACAGAAGCTGACAAATCGATCAGGAAATTCAGAGAGGGGCGAAGAGTGGAGTCAGGGAGGGGGTGGTTGTCTCATTCTCTCGGATGTTCAAAGTTAGCTCTTTCATAGATCTTGCTATAAAATCAACACAAAGGCTTGACACTAATGCCATTTTCATGAATGTTCTTGTTCACCCTTTGTGAGTGTTTACCTGCCTGTGTTTGTGGCTTTGATTATTTATAAACTGTTTCATAACATTAGACGACAAAAAAATGTGAAATGAATCATTACAAACAGTTAGTCTTACATAATGCAATTTACCATGACATTACTGATGGAGACAAACACTGCTATTCCCAGACTCTCTTTGAACTGCACACTTACTTTCCCCCTGCAGATCAATGATTAGATTTCCTGTAAATCTTCAAAGACCCTCTTATTGATCCAATTGGCCAGTAATCTTCCCTCCCTTGCTCTGTTTGGTATAATCTAGGGGAGTACAACTAGACCTGATGCAGCAGGGCACATTCACATGTATCATCAGGAGACTTCTGTCTGATATCTGAGAACACTGATTAGGGATTGAGGTTGAGTCGGAGTCTGTTGGATTTGCTTCTGTTGTTTTGAAAATACAGTTGAGGAAGGTTGATGTGTTGAAATGTCCACTCTTTATCCTCATCCCATTGCTAATGCACAGATTTAAATATTTCGGATTAAATAAGGCGTCTCCAGGTCTGTCCGTGTTTGAAGTGCAACTACAGTATAAGCTACTACTAATTATTACCCAGATGCACAGCAGGTGATCATTTGCCTATCAGAAACAGGTAAGTTTCACCAACACTCGGGGGAAGGTGACTTTCTGTATGAAATACTGAATCCAGTAATTCGATAGTGGGGTAGAGTACAGTGAAAACACTTGAACCTTCAATTGTAGATCTAAGTGATTCAGATTAAAGCTACTGAGGAGGAACATTGACAGGCAGACTGCTGACACAACTTCCTTGAGCAATTATTATGCTGATAAAAACATTAGATTGTAGAATCTCAGTAGAATGTGTATTTAAACAATATCCACAATGCAATGTCAACATCACCAATGTCAATTGCTCCCATGTTGCCATTATCAAGATGTTGGAGTTATGTAATAACAGAGTAACAGTATCTAAAATTGACACATTAGCATTGCAGTCCTGCTACAATGGAGATTGATGACTTATATACCGTTTTTAAATAACATGTGGCAGCAGAGGTTCTGAACTACCTATAAAATGCATTTAGGGCGGCAGGTAGCCTAGCAGTTAAAACATTGGTCTGGTAACAGAAAGGTTGCTGGTTTGAATCCCAGAGCCAAAAGATGAAAACAAATCTGTTGATGTGCCCCTCAAACGATGCTCTTGCATCAAGAAGACAACTTTCCTAACAATGTTTGACACCTACTAGCTCTTGACCTTTTGACCTTTTGACTTACAGTGTGTGATTTAACATCCATTGGTTTAATCAATTTCAAAGAATTTTGGTTGGTGTTGACACCTCTGCTTTAGGGGCTTTTACACTCAGAACAAGATCTTTGGACAAGACAAAACATTTAAGCCGTTCAATAAATCCAATCTCCCAAACTGACCACTATTTCAGAACAACCAGTGTTTCTGAGGTAGATTCCAGCATCATTGGGACATACATCATTGGGACAAACATCATTAGCCCAGTGTCATTGGGAGAGGCATCATTGGCCTATACAGTGTCAGACGGGCGGCAGCCATGTGATAAAAGGGCAGTTTGTCCCTCTCCTCTCTAATCCTTGGCCTGATGGAAGGACAGTGTTGTCCCTCTCCTCTCTAATCATTGGCCTGATGGAAGGACAGTGTTGTCCCTCTCCTCTCTAATCATTGGCCTGATGGAAGGACAGTGTTGTCCCTCTCCTCTCTAATCCTTGGCCTGATGGAAGGACAGTGTTGTCCCTCTCCTCTCTAATCCTTGGCCTGATGGAAGGACAGTGTTGTCCCTCCGCTTTATAATCCTTGGCCTGATGGCGTGAGCCAGGTGTGACTAATCTGCCAGATAAAAGGAGACCAGAGGTGCATGGTGCCAGCATATAGATAGAGGTATTAAAGAGCTCTTGGCATATTTACGACTGCTGGGCCTAATGCACTGTTGACATGTGATATTGCAGAGAAAGGCCTGGTATATGAATGTCGACTGGTGATGAGAACAGGGATGGAGCAGAGCTAAGGGACATTTAGCTGTGGCGGTGCAGGTGGATTTATCGTCAGTAGGCTGGGAGAGAGAGAGATATGGGGTCAGCTTTGTGGCTAGACTGGACAGACAGATAGAGACAGATTAGTCAGTCAGCATATCCCTACCTGCCAGATGTCACTGAAAGCATGTGCATGTGACTGTGTCTCTGTGGGGGTGTGTAGTCAGTGAATGCAATTGGAGGTGTGTTTGAATGTATATTTCCTTCCATGTATTAGTTTGTTCAGGGTCCCACTGTGCATGGATCAGGCATTCCTGGTCAGACATGTCATGCTATAGACAGAAAATATGCCATGCAGCAGCAGTCATGGCTTTGCACTGCCTCTGTGTAATATAATTCCCCATACTCCGCTGACCAGTGTCACACACGCACAAGCACACGCACACACACACACACAAACACACACACCTCTGGGTACCTATAGACCTAACCATTGTGCTAGGGAGATTGCTGTTCTTTTGTCCATCATTGGCTGCATAAATAGACGGGGGGGGCCAATCTGGAGAGAGTGGACCACGTACTCAGTGTAGCCTGGAGAGAGAGGGGATGAGAGCTGCCCTTCCTTTTGTGCTAGGAAATTGCCATTGACCCCCTTAGTCCGAATGGGAGGCTAGAGGGAGGTGGACAGGATAGCAGGTAGTGAATGGTGGAACGAGGGATGACAGCAGGAAGGATTGAGGGTGAAAGAGGAGCACAAAACGCACACAACAAACAAACAAGTCTACCCCACCCTCCCCCCCCCAGTGCCTGCTGGGAATGTTCTGGATCACTAAGGGTTTGCCTCTGTGTGACATCAGTGATTGGCATGACCTCTGAATGGGAAAGGTCAGTGGAAACTCTTCTCAGTGGAACAGAGGCTGCAATCTGAACTAAAACTGTATAACATCATGATGTCATGAGCCGGGTGGGCTACTGGTCATGGGGCTGACAGATGCTACAGTCCTCATTCATTAGAACCACATTTTATTAGAACCACATTTTACTAGTCCTCATTCATTAGAACCACATTTTACTTGAAGTTTTCTATATTAAATGGGTATCTTGGTGATCTTTATCAACAATTAACATAGAAGAATTACCAACAATTAACATAGTAAGAATTACCAACAATTAATTTGAGAAACATACAGTACAATATAAGTATAACGGATTACTACACATCCCACAGAACAGTGGAGGGAGCACTGGATCCCCTTAATTTGAAAAAGCTAATTATTAGTTTGGACATTTGAGTCATTGTCTTGAGACTACTATTCAGCTAATGGTGTAATTTGAGATATGAAATGTTTGTTACACGGAGATTCATGGGCCATGAAAGGGGTTTAGACCACATCCAGTTATACTGTTACTAAACCAAACAAGAAACAGCCTACAGCAGAGTTATTACAGGTTGTTCCTGTTCCCTCAGGGGACATCCTTCTAACCCGCCTCTTTTTCAAATGAAAAAAGGCTTTAAAAATAAAACATCTGGGGCGGTAACCTAGCTGTTAAGAATGTTGGGTCAGTAACTGAAAGGTAGCTGGTTTGAATCCCCAAGCAGACTAGATGAAACAAATCAGTTGATGTGCCCTTGAGCAAGGCACTTAACACTATTTGCACCTGTAAGTCGCTCTGGATAAGAGTGTCTGTTAAACGACTAAAACGGAATGCTTGTCATATGCATTACTGACTAGCGTGTCACAGGGAAAGATATAGTACTGAGAGGACAGTACAGGGCATTCCTACTATAACAACTATTTCACTGCAGGAGCCCTTGTTTCCCGTCTTTGTCCCACTTCGTTCTGTGTTGTCGTTATACTCTCTGTTCTTTGGGCGATCGATACTCAGCGACCTTCACTATCAGTCAGACTCCCAGGCAATGCATCGGGGGAATGTCACTTTTGAAGGACGCTATTACCACGGCGCCCACAGGAATCTCATCCCTTAACCTCCTCCAACGCATCCTTGCACAACACAAACACACTCCCAGAGAAAGACAAACCGAGACTGAAGGATGCGACAGAGAGCATAAGGTCTATTTCTCAACTTAGAAATCACAATGTCCTAAAGTGTTCTTCACACCCTGCCATCACAACATCACCTCTCTATGTGAGCAGTGAAACACTACACCCATCTCAAACCAATCACTCAGAATCGCTGAGCTGACATACTGACCGAACAGAACGATATCGGCAGTTCGGAGTGCCCTGAGGAACTCCCTGAAGTGGAGCTCTATAGTTTTAGCCCTGGGTGTCTCTGCCTCAATCATTACCACAGTTCCATACAGGTTTGGGAACTCCTGATCTACAGTACAGTAACTCCAGAGCTAAACAAAAACAAGTAGGAGATGAGAGTGGAAACCTGTGTTATCCATGACCTGATAGTGGTGCATTGATCTGATGGGAGGGACTCTCCTCAGCTTAGTCTTTCCCAGCCCTGGTCCTCCAGTACCCCCAACAGTACACATTTTCATTGTCGCCCTGGACAAACACACCTCATTCATCTCATTGGTGACTTGATGATTAGATGACAAATTGAATCAGGTGTGCTTGTCCAGGGTTTCAATACAAATGTGTACTGTTGGGGGTACTGGAGTACTGGAGTTGACAAACACTGGTCTAGATGTCGCCTGGGTTCCTCTGAGATTGACAGGCAGCTGTCTCCTTATGAAATCATCTGTCCTTGGATGCCAAACTATTTTTTGAAGAGTCGTGACATCTCAATAATTCATTACAAAGAGAGAAAATAACTGCTGTACTGCCATCATCTTTGGGCAGTTTGTGATGCTGAATAGCCAACATTAAAATCAGGTCTAGGTTGTTTAAAACAATAGAGGCTCTCCAGTGTGCTTCGTGGATGTTGGCTACTTGACGATGTGGACCTCTGGTTGAGAGACTCTCTGCATGCACAGACAATATCATCCAGAGGAACTGGGGCTCGTTTCACTGGGTGTGTTGTCACAGAGGGGAACATCTCCAGTAAGAGTGCCTCTCAAAGTCTGGCACAGCAAGGGAAGTGCTCTTCACCCCAAATTAAATATATTTTTACGCCAGGGAATCCAAGTGTAACATCACCAGAGCCAAGGGGAAGGACTCTCAGGCAAGGCCCAGGGAACATTATACTGTAGTGATGAAGTTGGAGCAACACCAGAGCATTGCTTGTAGAAGGTTAGAATGGACATGGACATTATGCACATGCTGGCTGTCGTTGTGAGCTTTATTCTGTGCTAATGACAGCCCTTCTTGAATCTACCCCGTTCTACTCCTTCCTCTATGAACAACAGCAGAATAATACTTGTATTTTTGATCCCTCGGAAACTCATCATAGTCGGTTTTAGGATGATGTTAATAAGACACTGCTGAGCTGAATAAGACAATTCTGAGCCATTAATAAAATCAACTCATAAAAGTTTTTCTTAGCTGGTAATCATGACAGTTTGAGGTACCGCAAAGGAAATATAGTGATGACACTAACTGACATTGTTGCAAATGATGGGGAATAACCAATCACAATGAGGCATCGGCAGTTGTAAACCCAAAATAGCACACTTCTGACAACCATATTGAATGTGACTGTACATCAAATGTTGTAATGGTTAAACGTTTGATATCATTTCTGCCTGACACGATCACTTTGCCTACTCTTAACTAAAAGCGGAATTTTTACAATATTACCATTATATTAACACACTCACTCGTCACCCTCAATTAACATCTCTACATCACTTTAGCACAGTAGGCATCAAGTCACTTGCCGATAATGTTGCATGCCCAATATAGATACGGTTGAAGTCGGAAGTTTACATACACCTTAGCCAAATAGATTTAAACTCAGTTTTTCACAATTCCTGACATTTAATCCTAGTAAGAATTCCCTGTCTTAGGTCAGTTAGGATCACCACTTTATTTTAAGAATGTGAAATATCAGAATAATAGTAGAGAGAATTAATTATTTCAGATTTTATTTCTTTCATCACATTCCCAGTGGGTTTACATACATTCAATTAGTATTTGGTAGCACTGCCTGTAAATTAACATGGGTCAAACGTTTCGGGGTAGCCTCCCACAAGCTTCCCACAATAAGTTTGGTGAATTTTGGCCAATTCCTCCTGACAGAGCTGGTGTAACTGAGTCAGGTTTGTAGGCCTCCTTGCTCGCACACGCTTTTTCATTTCTGCCCACACATTTTCTATGGGATTGAGGTCAGGGCTTTGTGATGGCCACTCCAATACCTTGACTTTGTTGTCCTAAGCCATTTTGCTTGGGGTCATTGTCCATTTGGACGCCCCTTTTGCGACCAAGCTTTAACTTCCTGACTGATGTCTTGAGATGTTGCTTCAATATATCCACATACTTTTCCATCCTCATGATGCCATCTAGTTTGTGAAGTGCACCAGTCCCTCCTGCAGCAAAGCACTCCCACAACATGATGCTGCCACCCCCGTGCTTCACGGTTGGGATGGTGTTCTTCGGCAGGCAAATCTCCCCCTTTTTCCTCCAAACATAATAATGGTCATTTTGGCCAAACAGTTCTATTTTTGTTTCATCAGACCAGAAGACATTTCTCCAAAAAGTACGATCTTTGTCCTCATGTGCAGTTGCAAACCGTTGTCTTGCTTTTTTATGGCGGTTATGGAGCAGTGGCTTCTTCCTTGCTGAGCAGCCTTTTAGGTTATGTCGATATAGGACTCATTTTACTGTGGCTATAGATACTTTTGTACCTGTTTCCTCCAGCATCTTCACAAGGTCCTTTGCTGTTGTTCTGGGATTGATTTGCACTTTTCGCACCAAATTACGTTCATCTCTATGAGACAGAACGCGTCTCCTTCCTGAGCAGTTGGACGGCTGCTTGGTCCCATGGCGTTTATACTTGTGTACTATTGTTTGTACAGATGAAGGTGGTACCTTTAGGCATTTTGAAATTGCTCCCAAGGATGAACCAGACTTGTGGTGGTCTACAATTTTTTCCTGAGCTCTTGGCTGATTTGTTTTGATTTTCCCATGATGTCAAGCAAAGAGGCACTGAGTTTGAAGGTAGGCCTTGAAACACCTCAAATTGACTTAAATTATGTCAATTAGCCTATCAGAAGCTTCTAAAGCCATTCCATTTTCTGGAATTTTCCAAGCTGTTTAAAGGCACAGTCCCCTTAGTGTATGTAAACTTCTGACCCACTGGAATTGTGATACAGTGAATTATAAGTGAAGTAATCTGTCTAAACAATTGTTGGAAAAATTACTTGGGTCATGCACAAAGTAGATGTCCTAACCGACTTGCCAAAACTATAGTTTGTTAACAAGAAATGTGTGGAGTGTTGAAAAACGACTTTTAATGACTCCAACGTAAGTATGTAAACTTCCGACTTCCACTGTATATATTTTTAAACAACGTGATGTTGGTCTCTTGAAAGAACTTGAAAGAACATGATGTAGGTAATTAAATATTCGAAAGAAAAACATGTTTATTTATTAGCCTAGCCTAGTCTAGTTTAGTAATATTATAAGTATTTAGCCATATCATGAGAAATAGGCTTTACGTGAAATCTCTGGCAAAAGCACAAGAGATAGGCTACTGTTGCATGTAGGTCTATATTATTTATGGATGGATCATAAGTACACTGAACAAAATAAAAACGCAACATGCAACAATTTCCAAGGTTTTACTGAGTTACAGTTCATATATGGAAATCAGTCAAATAAATTCATTAGGCCCTAATCTATGGATTTCACTTCGGGAATACAGACATGCATCTGTTGGTCACAGATACTTTTTAAAAAAGTAAGGGGCGTGGATCAGAAAACCAATCAGCATCCTGAGTGGCGCGGTGGTCTAAGGCACTGCATCGCAGTGCTAGATGTTTCATTACAGACCTGGGTTAGATCCTGGGCTGTATCACAAACAGCTGTGATCGGGAGTCCCATAGGGTGGTGCACAATTGGCCAAGCTTCATCCGGGTGAAGGGAGGGTTTGGCCGGGGTAGGCCGTCATTGTAAATAATGATTTGTTCTTAACTGACTTGCCTAGTGAATCTGGTGTGACCACCATTTGCCTCATGCAGTGTGACACATATCCTTATCATTGGAGTTGATCAGGCTGTTGATTGTGACCTGTGAAATGTTGTCCCTTCAATGTTTGTGCGAAGTTGCTGAATATTGGCGGGAACTGGAACATGCTATCATACACGTCAATCCAGAGCATCCCAAACATGCTCAATGGGTGACATGTCTGGTGAGTATGCAGGCCATGGAAGAACTGGGACATTTTTAGCTTCCAGAAATTGTGTACAGATCCTTGCGAAATGGGGCCATGCATTATAATGCTGAAACATGAGGTGATGGCAGCGGATGAATTGCACGACAATGGGCCTCAGGATCTCGTCAAGGGATCTCTATGCATTCAAATTGTCATGGATAAAATGCAATTATGTTCGTTGTCCGTAGCTTATGCCTGCCCATACCACGATGGGGCTCTGTTCAGAACGTTGACATCTTAAAACCACTCGCCCATACACATGGTCTGTGGTTGTGAAAAAAAAGTGCACCTGTGTAATGATCATGCTGTTAATCAGCTTCTTGATATACCACACCTGTCAGGTGGATGGATTATCTTGGCAAAAGAGAAATGCTCGCTAACAGAATAACACGATTTGAGAGAAATACACTTTTTGTGCATATGAGACATTTATGGGATCTTTTATTTCAGCTTTGTTCAGTGTAGAAATATCATCATATATAAATCAAAATATCAAAATTCTTCCAACAACTTCAAAGCAATTGCGTGTGGCACTGGAACCATTGACTTGCTGCAATTTTTCTACTATCAATACACCTGCTGGTAACACTTAACTGATTAAGACAGCTCATGAGGTGTCGTAAATGTCTGTAGACTAGGTGGGATTCTTATGACTAAAGAGATTTTATGCATAGCTTTTATTTGTACACATAAGAGTAGGAGTAAAATGTCTCTATTCTCAGCACTTATAACCAATTTTCTACTATGAGACGCTTTGTGGATACAGGCCCAAGTGTGATGAACTAAATCCTCGGGAGTTGTTTTGTTTCAAATACTGTCTAAAGTCTAAATATGGGTGGGATTTGCACTTTTGGGAATAATTCATTGGTTATATTGACCACACAAGCTCAATCAAGTGTAATGAAAGTAATTGAAAGAAAACAAATACTATTTGAACCTAGGTCTGCTAACTTACAATGCATTGCAGGACTAAAGATGTAAATTAGTTCCTTAGCTATGTAACTCCAATGCATTTACATGGATTTGTAAGCTGAATTGTTGATTAATGTGTACTGTCACTGTATAATAAACAGCATATGTAAAATGAAAAACACAACAGCACGGCTCAACTCAAGTGTAGCTAGGCTAACTCCCCATGTATGAAGGACCATTGAGGCATGGCCTAGTCTTTTAATAGAACTGTCATCACTTAGGCAAAGTTGATATTCTCCCCACAGCGTAGGCTCTGTGTACATCAGGCTTGGTGTTATTGATAATTGAGAGGAGTCAAGTTCCAAACACGGCAGACATTCCAGTATTAATCACAGCAGGTCAGATTATCAGCATTCCTCATTCATCTTCCCTCAGCGACCTACCAGGAGCTGGGCAAACACTCTGGGCGTTGTATTAACTTTACATACAGTGTATTACAGCATGTCCACTTTCACTTCTACTGCAACCTGCAGAGGAGACAAATAGGAAAATACTCACATGGCTACTCCTGCAGAGCAGGGTTTGGCATTATTAGGCATTTCTGGGGAATTTGTTGGGAGGATTTGTTTGTTTTTTCTTAATTTCGGTTCTTGGAGTATACCTTGTTGAGTCCTACGTGTTACAGTTGTGACACGGGGTGTGCATGGCCATTTACGACTCAGTCTTGGATAGGAAACACGTCTTATCGTGTGAATTTGAACTGATGAATTGTGTTCCTTGTTTTTTTACTAACATTATCTCTATTCTTTTTTCTCTCTCTTTCTCCGTCTTCCTTTTCTGTCATCTCTCTATTTTCCCTGCAGCATCACCCACCATTCCTCCATTGGTCTCAGAGCATTTCAAGCAATGTCACGAGAAGGACCTGGCCTACTGCTTGAATGATGGAGAATGCTTCGACATCGAGACGCTGAGTGGTCCACACAAACACTGCAGGTGCGGCGACTGTGTGTGTGAAAGAGGCATTAGAGAGGGTAGATTGAGAGTCTACTGTTATACACTGCTAAGTTATTTTTCCAAGAAACAGTATCTGGGACCATGTTTGTGAGGTGGTGAGTTTGATGGTGACTATTAGTTGACCCGCTGTAGTGCATTGAGTCCCTTTTCTGTCAGATTTAAAGTGGCTTTTCGACAGAAGTTTAACCCCAAAGGGTGGTCTCAGAGAAAACAACTAGAATCGTGTGCAACACGATTCAAAGCTTGAAATCTTAGACCTCCTGTGCAGTTCAGCAAAGACATTTCTGAGTGCAAGTGATCATTGGAACAGGTTCTTCACAAGTTACCCACCCCAAGTTACAATGGCATAGAGGAATGAATAAGTTAATATTCCTAATTGATCGGCCAAGAAAATAAGAGACCATGGTCCACGTTTGAATTGTAATTGGTGAAGTAGTTTTAGACGTTGTACTTATTTGACTACTACTCGGAGGCACTTAGCCTTTTCAAACACTGGGCCTCTCTAATTACGTCCCAGAACAAACTCCTTCCAAATCATAACCTGAGGACTCCCAGTCGCCTGGCTGTTCAAAGACTTCTGTTATGTCACCTGCTCTAAAGGGACCAGGTCTATGTTTTTTAATGCTGAGGAGTTGTTACTGTGCCAGCCATGGAAATTCTCTGAAAGTATGTCACACATAGGGGTAATGCTGCCAAGAGTACTACACACACACAATCACACACACATCAAAGGGAGTCTGGATTTTCTGGGTTTTAGACAGTGCTACTTTATGATTATTTGACTCGGGTCAAAACTCACCTCAGGTATGGCCCAATGATGTATATAAACCCAGGATTGCTGATGCTATGTAATGGGAGGTTTTTGAAGCCACCTGTCGGGCATATTGGCATATTATCCCCAGAAGAATCAGTCCTGCATAGAAATATGTTTAAGTATTTTTGTTGCTGTAGTGGGGACAGTAATATTAGAACTTAAATAAATATATACTTTAAGGAAAATGTTTTTATGTATCTCTTTTATATGTTTTGACCATGACAGCGTGCTCAATTTCCACATTATTTATTACAAGATTTAGTAGAGGGTTAGGATTTAGTGAATGATTTGTCCCAAATACAATGCTTTTACTTTTTGAAATATTTAGGACTAACTCATTCCTTGCCACCCATGCTGACTTTAACTGCAGCTCTTTGTTAAGTATTGCAGTCATTTCAGTCGCTGTAGTAGCTGATGTGTATATTGTTGAGTCATCCGCATACATAGACACACTTTACTCAAAGCCTGTAGTATGTCATTAGTGAAGATTGAAAAAAGTAAGGGGCCAAGACAGCTGCCCCGAGGAATTCCTGATTCTACCTGAATTAAAGAACACCCTCTGAGTTCTGTTAGACAGGTACAGTAACTCTTTATCCACAATATAGCAGGGGGTGTAAAGCCATAACACATACATTTTTCCAGCAGCAGACTATGACTGATAATGTCAAAAGCCACGCTGAAGTCTAACAAAATAGCCTCCACAATCTTTTTATCAGAAATTTCACCAGTCATTTGTGTAAGTGCAGTGCTTATTGAATGTCCTTCCCTATAAGCGTGCTGAAAGTCTGGTCAAACAAAAAATTTTCAGAAAAAGTACTAAGGGTTGGTAACAGGCTGATTGGTCGGCTGTTTGAGCCAGTAAAGGGGGCTTTACTATTCTTAGGTAGCGGAATGACTTTTGCTTCCCTCAAGGCATGAGGGCACACACTTTCTAGTAGGCTTAAATTTAAGATATGGCAAATAGGAATGGCAATATCGTCTGCTATAATCGTCTGCTATAATCTTCATAATTTTCCATCGAATTTGTCAGACCCCCGATGGCTTGTCATTGTTGATAGACACAAACATTGTTTTACCTCTTCCACACTCACTTTACGGAATTCCAAAATTATAATGCTTGTTTTTCATAATTTGGTCAGATATACTTGGATGTGTAGTATCACCATTTGTTACTAGCATTTCATGCCTTTGCACATTTTGCCAATGAAAAAAGTATTAAAGTAGTTGGCAATGAAAAAAGTATTAAAGTAGTTGGCAATGTCACTTTACGGAATTCCGTAAAGTGAGTGTGGAAGAGGTAAAACAATGTTTTGTGATGATTCAATGTGATTCAATGAGCTGAGTTTGCCTTTTTTGCCCCAAAATGTATTTAAGGTGCTCCAAAACTTTTTACTATCATTCTTTATATAATTTATATTTGTTTCATAGTATAGTTTCTTCAGATTTTAGTCACATGATTTCTCAATTTGCAGTATGTTTGCCAGACTTATTTGCCATACCGTTTGCCTCTATTTCTTTAGGTGAGGCAGATGAGTCTGTAGCAATATTACTTCCAGTATTTAACATGAGATCCTCTCTAAGCTTTACAAGAATGTGGTTCTTATTTTAGACCGCAACACCGCCCCCATTGGCATTTCTGTATTTTCTGTAGATGTTATAACCATGTATTGCTACCACTGTACTTATCTAAGTGAGTTTCTAGCAAGTTATTGACGCGATGAACCTTCTTAGGCTACATATGTTAACGTGGGCTATTTTTTGCACTTTTCTGGGATGCTTGATTGTTTTCATTGCTTTACTGGGAAGCTTAGCAGAAGTTGACATGCTCATGCTATTTATGTTAGGTCAGGGTGAGCTGCACACAGCCTCAGTGCCTACAATATCACTCTGGTTCATAGGCACATGATTACTGTATACAATAGCTGTGGGATCAGCAGAGACATTCAGGGCAGTTGTGTCTTCCAACGCCCCTGGGATAATGTACATTTGCTGAATCATTATGACAACTCAGAGACAGAATGGTTGGGATTAACGGAGCTGGGCTTGGGTCATTGATAAGTAATTGTCTCAACGCAGCCTTATAATGCAAAGAAAGGTTCCAGGAACCCAAATGATTTGGGTGGATCCCATCCTAATTATAAAACTAGCTTTGTTTCCAGAAGGTATCAAAATTGTCAATAAATGTTACACCCACAGAGCTGCAGTAGTCTTGTAGCCAGTTATGAGCTAAAAGTCTGCTGAAACGTTCAATGACAGGATTTTGGGAGGGCAAAGGGCCAGATATTATGGGCCGTTTGTTGGTTTCAAGCAGTGACCCAATCAGTTCTTTAAAATCCATCTTCAGCTGTTCTGAGCTGCACTTCATAATGTAATTCAATCCCACATGAACTATGATGGACAATATTTCCTGATGCTGGTTTAAAATGTTTGGGAGCAGCTTATTAATGTCCTGTATTCGTGCTCCTGGATAGCACAATGTTTTTGCTCCAGGGACTGAGACATTTCTCACCATTGAACTGCCCAATACAACGGTCGGGGGAGTGTCTAGATGGAGGTGCACTGGCTTCAAAACATTGCCTTCTGTTAGTGAACCTGTCCTCTCCAAGTCGTACTATAACTTTAGGTGTATTTTCAAGACCAATCAGGTGGTGGTTGTTCTTCATTGCTACCTGTTGCCATGGCAACACAGTCTGAAAGGACTGCTGGAGACTTTCGGAGGCCGAGGTTGCAGTGCAGGCTGCTGGGCCTTGAACACATTGATACAAGCAGATAGTAAAGGCTTGAAAATGTTTTATTCTTCGCACCAGATGGGAGTTGGAGAGTTCCACATCAAGGGTTAGGTTCCTCCGAAAGCACCCTGATGGTGCGGTCTGCCCAACACATCACCGGGGCCAAACGACCTGCCCTCCAGGACACCTACAGCACCCGATGTCACAGGAAGGCCAAGAAGATAATCAAGGACATCAACCAACTGAGCTACGGCCTGTTCACCCCGCTATCATCCAGAAGGCGAGGTCAACACAGGTGCATCAAAGCTGGGACCGAGAGAATGAAAAACAACTTTTATCTTAAGTCCATTAGACTGTTAAATAGCCATTACTAGCCGGCTTCCACCCGGTTACACAGCCCTGCACCTTAGAGGCTGCTGTCCTATATACAAAGACTTGGAATCACTGGCCACTTTAATAATGGAACACGAGCCACTTTAATAATGTTGAAATAATGTTTCCATACTGCTTTAGTCATTTCATATCTATACACCGTATTCATATGTATACACTGTATACACTATATAATAAAAATATAATAATAATAATATATATTACAAACATTTTGCTACACCCGAAATAACATCTGCTAAATATGTGTATGTGACCAATACAATTTGATTTGATTGTCTTTGTTATTTCTATTAAGTTTTTGGGATGGGAATGTCCCTTGGTCCTAAATACATAAAACATCCCTTGCATCAAAAATAAAATGGAGTCACTGTGACTGTGTTGTATATTATACAGTGATTCCAGATATTGAGTGTGGATGATTTCTATAACATTAAGTGAAAGAGGGCTGATTTGATTGTTGAGAATAAATTGTACAATTATTGGTTGTTATTTGCCTTTGAAATGAAAGCACTCTCAACAATCAGGCCTATCATGATGGTTTCCAGTCAAAGGCCAGTCAATGAAGGAATATTATTACCAGTTCAGTTTCATCTCTCAACAGTGTTAATGAGGCCTATTCTAACTGCATGTGTAAGGGTATATCATTGAACAATCCCTAGGCAATAGCCTCAGCAGACTGAGAGGGTCAGGGATAGAACACTGCAGTGCATCTGAAAGGGAAGAATGAGAATGTACACTGAATAAAAATATACATGTAAAGTGTTGGTCCCATGTTTCATGAGCTGAAATAAAAGATAGCAGAAATATTCCATACACAGAAAAAGCATATTTCTCTAACAAATGTGTTTACATTCCTATTAATTAATTTAATAATACAAAAGTGGATGTAATAAATGTATCACTAGCCACTTTAAACAATGCCATTTATATAATGTTTACATATCCTACACTACTCATCTCACATGTATATACTGTACTATACACCATCTACTGCATCTTGCCTATGCCGGTCAGCCATCGCTCACCCATATATTTATATGTACATACTCGTATTCATTCCTTTACACTGTGTGTATAAGGTAGTTGTTGTGAAATTGTTAGATTACTTGTTAGATACTACTGCATGGTCGGAACTAGAAGCACAAGCATTTCGCTACACTCACATTAACATCTGCTAACCATGTGTATGTGACAAATAATATTTGATTTGATTTGATTTATTAGTGAGTATTTCTCCTTTGCTGCGGACAATAAAAGGACACTCTAAAATGTGACTTTTTGTCACACAACACAATGCCACAGATGTCTCAAGTTTTGCGGGAGCGTGCAATTGGCATGCTGACTGCAGGAATGTCCAACAGAGCTGTTACCAGAGAATGTAATGTTAATTTCTCTACCATAAGCCAAAATCCTCTGGTCAACAATTTTCCATAGAATCATAAATCATGAATCAACTCCCTTTCCCTAAGTCTCAAAGTAGCTGAAAACCTCATTCCAAACTATTAATTCAGTTTATCAAACCACCATTTATTACTGTTAGGCTGGGGTTACACGAAGCCACTGTCACGCAATTTTAGTTGCAGTTTCAGGTTGCGAGTAACATCATCTCAAGCAACTTTGCTTTTACGTATAGCAACTCAAACGTGATTACAATGGCATGCAACAGCCAATCAAATTAAAGCTGCTTCTGTCATATGGTTTGAGAATTCTAAACTCACCCCATGTCATCTACTGCATTACATTGTGATTTCACAAATCATTATTTGTGTATCCAACCGTTTCATTATTGTGTAAGGACAGATTTAGACAAAACGCAATTGCCAGCTCTGTTTGATCAAGCTAGATAGCAATCTAGTTAGCAATTAGCTAGCCAAGCTAGCAACACACTTACTAGCTAGACACAGCTCATGTTGAACAGTTTCAGTTGAAAATGGTCAGGGAGAGGTTTGGGCTCACTTTGAAATTACAGTTATTGACTGTAATGACAGCTTTAGTGAACAATGATGTTGTTTGTTAACCGGAGGGGATGAACTCTCTCTGAGTCAAGTACTGCAACTTGTATTTTTTTGGGGATGAATTTCAATGAAAAAGTGTTGCTTTGTTTTGTTGATGGCTTCTGTGTATCTCTCTCTCTCTCTCTCTCTCTCTCTCTCTCTCTCTCTCCCTCCTTCCTAGTGGTTACTTGAATAACAATCAGTCCTTAATTGTGTCAGCCAGGCCAGGCTTGGTCTAAGATAAGAGAGGCCCAGGGCTTGAACACACACCATGTTTATTTATTATATCTTTGGGGCGGGAATTCAATTTATTTTTCAGCGTCAACCGACTGTAAGGGCCTCCATCTAGTTAGTAACAAGGAGAGGTTAAGCCTTCCTCGCCGCCATGGAACGGAAAAAGGCAATCCCATCTGTCACTGTGCGGCAGTGCAGGTTGGAAACGAGAGCTGAGATCCCTGCAAAGCCCCTGCCAATATTACTGAGGCTGAGACGCCATGCAGTTGGGTCTGTTTGCTTCTCCTTGGTAGAAAAGGGTATTATCTGAAATGAATAATCAAACTTCAGCATCATTTTGGTGAAATTAAATATTGTTTCCAACATACATTGCAAACATGTTACAAAACCTAAGCTTACTGGAGAGAACTTTACATGTACATTCCTTCTGGCTTATCTTTCTCTCACACACACATACTTACACACACACGCTTACACACACATGCTTACACACACACGCTTACACACACATGCTTACACACACACACACACACACACACACACACACACACACACACACACACACACACACACACACACACACACACACACACACACACACACACACACACACACACACAGACACAGACTTGACGCAGACAGTCTGTCTGCAGTATTACAAACTATCCAGCACGCTGAGCAGGAATTTAGTAGCCTTGGTGCCAGTCTGTTTCTTTTCCCTGACAATGACAATGGAGTAGGCAAAAGCACAAACAGATCTGGGACCAGGCTAAGATCAATGTAGAGAAAATCTAAACAGATGGCTGTCTTTTCTATTGCCTCATCAAGCCATTTGTTACTCATTGATCAGTTGCACTGAGGGATAGCAGTATGGGCAGGACTCTGGTGTCTTGGGCTTAGACAAAGTAACTAGGCCTACAACTACTTTGAGTTCTTACGTTTTATTTTAGACTGATGTGGGGAACTGGAAGGGTAGGGGTGTCGAGGAGTCTGTGTCCGTGATAAAAAGGCTGAGAAAATGAATTCCCCAGAACTAGGCCTTAGCTTCGTTTAAGTCAATGACTTAGTTCATTGTAACGGTTTAACTCCAAAGGACAAGTCCTATGCCCTGAGGAGGTCCTATGAGGACAATCAGTGTTGTGCAGCCTCTGGCAAAAAAAACTACATTCTCTATCAGATAATGGCATACTGTTTTTCTGAGAAAGTTTGGCTCTTTTCAGTCATGTCTGACAACACTCATCATCTCGATTGACATTTGAGTTAGATAACAAGCAGAGTAACTCCTGGAGCAAACTGCTGTTCCAGAAAACAGTTTTTTTGACACTCCACCAAAGATCAGGGTGAAGAGGGAGGGAAGGAAAACACACAGATGTAGAATCTTAATTTGATTACCTATTTGAGGTTTAAAAAGGCTTCTGAAGTTTGTAATTTCCACTTAGAAATGTCAAAATTGAAATGTATCAACCCCTACAAAATCATTAACTATAATAATTCACATTTCCTCTTGCTGCAGGATTATTTTCCTGCTGTAGCAAACTGGCTCAAATTAAGATCCTACATCTGTACGTGTTCGGATCTTCCTTCCTGGTGTTTTTCTGACTGTGTACTGTTGCCATAGACATTGAGAGGGATTCAATTCCAATTCTCTCAACATTTCTCCATTCCCACTTACCATAACCCTGGGATTTCCGTGTGTGTTCAGGGACGTCAGACAGTGATTTGATTGACACCAGCCTAGAGGACATTAAGTGAAGCTGCTCGCTTTAAATATATAACCTCTCTTTCCCTCACCTGATCATTTCCGCAGGGAGCTCCTGAGTACCCACAATGCACCTGAGCACAAGAGTGTGTCCAGTATATGCAGGGGGACAATTGTATTATGTGGTGTATTGTTTTTGACTTCCTGCTATTCCATATAGTCAGCCTTGATGGGTAAGCCTTGGGGATAAAGTTGTGTTTGTGGTGTGTAGATTGATCCCAGATGTGTATGTATGCAGGTGTGTGTGTGTGTGTGTGTGTGTGTGTGTGTGTGTGTGTGTGTGTGTGTGTGTGTGTGTGTGTGTGTGTGTGTGTGTGTGTGTGTGTGTGTGTGTGTGTGTGTGAATGGTGCACGCGCCATGAATGGTAAACAAACAGCAGATCCATTCTGCTCCCTGTCTGTATCCCGGCTGCATGAAAAACCCATCTGCTTCAGTAAAAAAAATTGAAATATCTCCCCTCTTTTTCCTGTCTGTTCTTAATGCCATCGGCGCGTGAAATTGATTGTGTATCAGTGGGGGCTCGCCTGAGCCCTCTCTGAGTAATGAGTGCTTCTGATGCAGATGCATGTTTTCAAGGTTGGAGAAAATTAGGATAAGAGTCCAAATATTGTAGCTAGACAGAGAGTGTCTGTAAATGAACCCTCACAGACGTGATTAAGTACATTCAGTATGCCAGCAAAATGGGAGAGGGAGAGACGCCTGGGATGGGAATAGACAGAGGAGAGGGAGGGGAGAATCAGCTTTATCTGCGTTTTGATTTAAGTATGGTAATGTTTGCAGAGCACATGCTCATAGTCTTGTATATCAGAGACACTATGATTAAAGCAAATGCAATTACTGGTAATTAAAGACCTGATGTTCACTTGCCAATTGTAATCAGCCCTCTGTACAAGGTTAGATCAACACACTCAAGTGTAAGGAGTCATACCTCTTTTTCATTTATTTTTTATTACCACTTATTTGAATTTAAAGGGATAGTTTGGGATTTTACAATGAGTCAGAGTTAGATGAACCTGTGGATAACACTTTTATGTATCTGTGTGCAGTTTGAAGGAGTTGCTACTGTAACTAATGTTAGCGCAATTGCTAACTAGTGTTAGCGTAATGACTGGAAGTCTATAGTCTTTGCGCTAACACTAGTTAGCATTGGCTTGTGAAACTACCCCTAACTTCCGTCATACATGGACGCAGAGACATAAAAATGGTATCCACGAGTTTCTCCGACCTTGCCAAAATCCATAAATATCCCTTTAAATTCAAATAAGCATTGGTAATTAAAAAAAAGAAACTCTGGGGAAGTAGATAAAGGGCCTCATTGCCAAAACTGCAAACTATTCCTTAAACACTTCTGCTGAGTCCCATTCTTTGCACAGACTTGTTTCACTATAGAAAAAGGCCTTCGTGGCAGTAATTGCAACCCCTCTGTTCAGATGATGTTGTCCTCTTACCAGAACAGTGACTAAGCTCCCACTCTACATAAATACAGTAGGTGTGCTTGCCACTGTATATGCATTTGTGTATACAGTATATACTATATTTAATATGGACTATAAGCAGTAAAGGGAAACCACTGACAGAGAGCCTTTTTCTAATAACTGGTGGGGAATGTGTGGGTGTGAAATTATCATGACCCTCCACAACAAATCCACTTTGGCTAATCATTCTACCTGATTAGCCTGAGATTAAGATCACTGTGTTATTTCAGGCCTGTTTCCTGCTCAAGGCGAGAGTTCAGTCAGAATGTAATTTCCCCACCTCTTGAAGTTTCAATTGATTAGTGTTGACGTCATTGTTCTTTCTAATTAATATGATTCAACAAGATAATTGTGCAAGTGTGTTAACGTGCTGGGTTTGATAAATAGCATGGAATTTCCAATTAACACCCACAGCCGAGGTGATTCAGAATATAAGGTCCTTTGGCCATGAGGCTCAATAAAGGAATTATTCTGCGCCTTTGAATGACCTTCCTTATCTGCACTCATTGGAAAGCTAGTTGTTGCTTGTTAAGTAGGCTACAAACACAAGGAGAGAGAAATGTGTATGCATGCTCACACCTACTCACACTCACTTCACTCACTGCATTACATTCATCCTACACTTCGATGTAGCATAGTCTCATGCTTGAACAGGCATTGTATCTGTATCCATCCTTATCGCATTAGAGATATTCTTCAACATGAAAACTGTGCTGATGGTTGTCTAGTTGAACCTTCCTCTGACAACTAGTAGTTATCTCTCAATTACCTTCTACGCTGTCAACCCTACTGCTGTCATCAGGAGGGCGGAAGAGAGGTCGTCATAGCAATAGGAAGGTTTATTAGATGTTAAGGAATAACATTAAGCAGCAGACTTTATTCATATAGTCTCGCTCAGAGATATGCAGAAAATCACATACATTCATGCACATACAGTGATGATTTAAGAAAGAGAGAGGGAGGGAAAGAAAGAAGTAGGAAGAGAGAGTGAAGGAGAGAGGGAGAAGAAAGAGAGAGAGAGAGAGAGAGAGATAGAGAGAGAGAGAGAGAGGGAGAGAGACAGAGAGAGAGAGAGAGAGGGAGAGAGACAGAGAGAGAGAGAGAGAGAGAGGAAGAAGACAATTTTGTGGTGTTTATAATCAAGGCATCCCTTTCAAGTCAGAAGGTTTGATGTGCTAATGACATGCAAATGTATGCAAATGTTCCCTCCTTTTGCCCACACTCTTATTGAGTTAGTATAGCCCCTTTGCAAGATAGAGTGCTTTTACTAAAAATAAACACAGTTGGGGGGGAGAAGTAGTAATAAAATAAAATCGGGGCAAACATCCACAAACCTAAAAAAAAAAAAACTTGAGAAGCGTTATCCCAGAAGAAACAGCGGTGCATTGTAGTTTACAGCACACAAGGAGAATTAGAGACATTGGGAAGAAGAAGTGTCAGAAAAAAGGGAAAGCAGGGAGAGAACTTTCATGAAAGATTACAGGCCAGGAGACTTTGTTTTACAGTGATAGGAAACGAAGACAGCAGATGCTGAAATATTTAACAAGCATAGTAACTGCTACCTTAGAGCTATCTTCAGATGTATGTTTTAATTTGAGGACCATTACTTTGAGCCGGTGCATCGCCAAAAGGTTAGACGTATCTATCAAGCGGTGTAGCTATCTATCAGGATTTTTTTTTAGATTTTGGCACAAAGAGAAGAGGGGGATAGATTTTTCATGGCGTGGAGGCCCGTCTCCTTCCGTCTACCTGTCTTCTTATTCATTGTGTACCTGCTTCTGCGTTCACATCTATCACTGTGTCTTTAGGTTATAATCTAAGCAAAGCCTTGTGTCCTAGAAGGAACAATGAGCTCCTACTATGTTAGAGGTGGCCTTTTTTTGCTATCATCACTTGACGCATGATGTTAAAGTGAGTGCGTACACAGAGTACATAGTGCTTGGTTGACATCACTAAAAGGTTGCTTGCATTGGGGGGCAGCAGGATTGGCACCATTTCCACACTATGCAGTGATTTCAATTCAGCGCTATGGCAGATGCCTCCACAGGTACTTGTGGTGGTTATGCAATTGTTTTTGAACTGCACAAACATCAGGGACACTATGCTGAGGTCATGTGCATACACAAACACAACATAGACATCCATGGTTGAGAGAGCACCAGAGAGGAGGCAATGAGAACTTGAGTCCATTAGTTTCTAACATTAGACAAATAATTTTGTATTCAAGTTTATTTGCCATGTGCACAGCATACATGTGTAAAACAGTACAGTGAAATTCTTACCTTGAGTAATAATAATAATATACAGTTGAAGTCGGAAGTTTACATACACCATAGCCAAATACATTTAAACTCAGTTTTTCACAATTCCTGACAAAATTCCCTGTCTTAGGTCAGTTAGGATCACCACTTTATTTTAAGAATGTGAAATGTCAGAATAATAGTAGAGAGAATGATTCATTTCAGCTTTGATTTCTTTCTTTCAGCTTTGATCACATTCCCAGTGGGTCAGAAGTTTACATACACTTAATTAGTATTTGGTAGCATTGCCTGTAAATTGTTTAACTTGGGTCAAACGTTTTGGGTAGCCTTCAACAAGCTTCCCACAATAATTGGGTGAATTTTGGCCCATTCTTCCTGACAGAGCTGGTGTAACTGAGTCAGATTTGTAGGCCTCCTTGATCACACACGCTTTTTCAGTTCTGCCCACACATTTTCTATGGGATTGAGGTCAGGGATTTGTGATGGCCACTCCAATACCTTGACTTTGTTGTCCTTAAGCCATTTTGCCATAACCTTGGAAGTATACTTGGGGTCATTGCCCATTTGGAAGACCCATTTGCGACCAAGCTTTAACTTTCTGACTGATGTCTTGAGATGTTGCTTCAATATATCTACATAATTTTCCTCCTCATGATGCCATCTATTTTGTGAAGTGCATCAGTCCCTCCTGCAGCAAAGCACCCCCACAACATGATGCTGCCACCCCCGTGCTTCACGGTTCGGATGGTGTTCTCCGTCTTTTTCCTCCAAACATAACAATGGTCATTATGGCCAAACAGTTCTATTTTTGTTTCATCAGACCAGAGGACATTTCTCCAAAAAGTACAATATATGTCCCCATGTGCAGTTGCAAACCGTAGTCTGACTTTTTTATGGCGGTTATGGAGCAATGGCTTCTTCCTTGCTGAGCGGCCTTTCAGGTTATGTCAATATAGGACTCGTTTTACTGTGGATATAGATACTCTTTCACCTGTTTCCTCCAGCATCTTCACAAGGTCCTTTGCTGTTGTTCTGGGATTGATTTGCACTTTTCGCACTAAAGTATGTTCATCTCTAGGAGACAGAACGCGTCTCCTTCCTGAGCGGTATGACGGCTGTGTGGTCCCATGGTGTTTATACTTGCATACTATTGTTTGTACAGATGAACATGGTACCTTCAGGCATTTGGAAATGGCTCCCAAGGATGAACCAGACTTGTGGAGGTCTACAACTTTTTTCCTGAGGTCTTGGCTGATTTCTTTTGATTTTCCCATGATGTCAAGCAAAGAGGCACTGCGTTTGAAGGTAGGCCTTGACATACATCCAAAGGTACACCTCCAATTGACTCAAATGATGTCAATTAGCCTATTAGAAGCTTCTAAAGCCATGGCAACATTTTCTGGAATTTTCCAAGCTGTTTAAAGGCACAGTTAACTTAGTGTATGTAGCACCCCACTCCTGACACTACCCGGTGAAATGTAAGGCGACAAATTCAAAATCCAAAAGTTGAATTATTAAACATTCATCAATATAAAAGTGTTGCATAGTCATCAAAAGCTCTGATTCTTGGCAATATCACAGCATTGTCAGATTTCAAAAAGGCTTTTCGGCGAAAGCACAACATTTGATTGTTTGAGGATAGCCCCTCTCATATTTTATGCATTAGCATAAATCCATAACCAAAGCGGGTCTCATAAAACGCATAAAATCGCTAATATAAAATCCCTTACCTTTCGAAGAACTTCTGCTGAGGGCTTCCCAAGTGTCCAACGAAGACATCCAATGGTTCTTTTGTTAGAAAAAGTCATTTATTATGTCCATAAATCTCAGTTTGGTTGACGCGTTATGTTCATAAAATACAGCGTCCACTGGCCCATTGAACCGTGAAGAGAACACGTTCAACCTATACCTATACACTTGTCCAAGAACAATCAAACATCATTGATAATGTATCCTTAGGAACACTTTGATGTATATTTACTATAATATTTCAACCGGATTAGAAACTGGACCATCCAGAGCAACCTAACATCACCAAACACTGTCTAGAGACTGTTGACATCCAGTGGAAGCAATAGGTACTGCAATCTTACTCCCATATATGGTTTTCAATAGGGAGGGGTTCAAAATGAGGCAATGTGTCAAAAACACTTTTTCCAGGACAGAAATTCCAAGGGTTTTCGCCTGCTATATCAGTTCTGTTATACTCACAGACAATATTTGAACACTCTTAGAAACTTCAGAGTGTTTCCTATCCAATAGTACTAATTATGTGCATATCCTATTTTCCGGGCCTGAGTGGCAGGCCTTTTACTTTGGGCACGCCAGACTCTCCAAAACCGACACCTCAGCTGCCGCTCCCTAAGAAGTTAACAAGAAATGTGTGGAGTGGTTGAAAAACAAGTTTTAATGACTCCAACATAAGTGTATGTAATCTTCCGAATTCAACTGTAGATAATAATAGAAAATATCATGCAAAATATACACTACAGTTCAAAAGTTTGGGGTCACTTAGAAATGTCCTTGTTTTTGAAAGAAAATGACATTTTTTGTCCATTAAAATAACATGAAATTGATCAGAAATACAGTGCAGACATTGTTAATGTTGTAAATGACTATTTTAGCTGGAAATGGCAGATTTATTATGGAATATCTACATATTCTACTCCCTTCACAGAACAGCACAAACTGGCCAGCATCCCGGAGTCGCCTCTTCACTGTTGACGTTGAGACTGGTGTTTTGCGGGTACTATTTAATGAAGCTGCCAGTTGAGGACTTGTGGGACGTCTGTTTCTCAAACTAGACACTCTAATGTACTTGTCCTCTTGCTCAGTTGTGCACCGGAGCCTCCCACTCCTCTTTCTATTCTGGTTAGAGCCATTTTGTGCTGTTCTGTGAAGGGAGAAGTACACAGCGTTGTACGAGATCTTCTTGGCAATTTCTGACATAGAATAGCCTTCATTTCTCAGAACAAGAATAGACTGATGAGTTTCAGAAGAAAGTTCTTTGTTTCTGGACATTTTGAGCCTGTGATTGAACCCACAAATGCTGATGCTCCAGATACTCATCTAGTCTAAAGAAGACCGGTTTTATTGCTACTTTAATCTGCAAAACAGTTTTCAGCTGTGCTAACATAATTGCAAAAGAGTTTTCTAATGATCAATTAGCCTTTTAAAATGATAAACTTGGGTTAGCTAACACAACGTGCATTGGAACACAGAAGTGGTGGTTGCTGATAATGGGCCTCTGTACGCCTATGTAGATATTCCATAACAAATCAGCCATTTCCAGCTACAATAGTCATTTACAACATTAACCATGTCTACACTGTATTTCTGATCAATTTGATGTTATTTTAATGGACAAAAAAATTTGCTTTTCTTTAAAAAACAAGGACATTTCTAAGTGACCAAACGTTTGAACGGTAGTGTATGTCTGAATCTACGATGTGAGTTAAAGAAAACAGGAGAATGCAAGTATATACACGGCAGTGTCAGTACCTTATTCAATGTGCAGGGGTACTGGAGTGGTTGTATATTCAGGTCAGTGTCAGTACCTTATTCAATTTGCAGGGGTACTGGAGTGGTTGTATATTCAGGTCAGTGTCAGTACCTTATTCAATGTGCAGGGGTACTGGAGTGGCTGTATATTTAAACAGGTCAGTGTCAGTATCTTATTCAATTTGCAGGGGTACTGGAGTGTCTGTAAATTCAGGTCAGTGTCAGTACCTTATTCAATTTGCAGGGGTATTGGAGTGGCTGTAAATTCAGGTCAGTGTCAGTACCTTATTCAATTTGCAGGGGTACTGGATTGGCTGTATATACAGGTCAGTGTCAGTACCTTATTCAATTTGCAGGGGTACTGGAGTGGCTGTATATTCAGGTCAGTGTCAGTACTTTATTCAATGTGCAGGGGTACTGGAGTGGATGTATATACAGGTCAGTGTTAGTACTTTATTCAATGTGCAGGGGTACTGGAGAGAATGAGCAGATGTACAAATGTACCGTTTGTATACGGTTGATATACAGTGGATGTACAAATTTACAGTAACAGTATGAATATATCTAAATGCAGAGATGGACAGAATGCAATGCAATATAGTGCAGTTTATTAGTGTACAGTTCAGAGATGCCTTGATGCGGTGTGCAGGATAGAGTGCATAGTCCTTTAGTCTTTATGGGTGACATGAACCGCCTGGCGGAGGGGGTGACCAGGGTAGGAGTGGACGGAGATGATCTTTCCTGCACGCTTCCATGCTTTGGAGTCATGCAGGACCTGGATGGAGGGCAGGTGAGAGCCGATGACCCACTCTGCAGACCGGATAATGTGTTGCAGTTTGCCCTTGCAGCGGCAGACACAGACCCAAACCAGACCGTGATGGAGGTGAGGTTGGACTCAACGATTGATGCGTAAAACCGCAAGTAGTACATCCACTGGTGTGCCTTCTTGGTGACCGCTGTGATGTTGTCCTCCCACTTGAGGTTATGGGAGACAATAGTCCCCAGGAATTTGATAGCAACTTAGCAACTTTGTCGCTATATTTAGCGAGTATTCAGACCCCTCTAGCAACACATTTTCAAAAAAGCGACTTGCGACAAATCTAGCGACTTTTTGGGGTGTTATTGGAGACTTTTGGAGACTCTGATGTGAAAGCCCGTATCGTTCTTACTCTTTTCAACAAGCAGCGGGTGCTGCCGTGGGCCCCACCCCGTCCCAAAGCACTCACAGGCGGCCCAGTCCTCGCGCAGCAGTCCCTCCCAGCTGCAGTCAGAGAAGGAGATGTTCACCCCTCAGCATCCAGATTGCAAATGAATCGCACATGTGGGAAGCCGCCGCTGGCTGATCTCGCCCTGGCTTACATTCAGGGCGGGATGTAAATGTAAAATGTTCTTTGTCTAAAATAAATCACTGCACAAAAATAAATCACTGCATTTGACTCACACAGCCTCAGTCACTTACTCACCTTGTCCACTGTGTGTGTGCCTCTCTGTGACATAAGCTAAACATCTAACTGGCTAGCTCATCATGTCTCAGTCTAAACTCTACACTCAAAAATACAGAAAGGAGTGGGAATCAAACCCTGAATTCAAAGGCTGGTTGAAGCCGTTTATTGGAGATGATACAGCGGCATACTGCCTGTATTGTAAGGCTGATTTCTACGCCAAACTTAGTGATGTAAAAAAACACATGACAACTCAATAACATACTCAAAACATACTCAAAAGGCAAAGCCTTATAACAGTTCCACCCAAAACAAGCTGCCATTTATGATAAAAAAAAATTACTCTGCAAAAAAGGCTGAGTCCACTATGGCATTAGCTATCGCTGAACACTGATCCATGCTTTCATGTGATCTAGCAGAGAGACAAAAAGTGGGAGAGACAAAAAGTGAGTAAATAGCACCCTAAATATGTTTAGAACTACAAATTAACTTTCTTCCCCTCTCCTACAGCGTCCATCACAATGACATGCACATGACCAATTATGCAAATTAGGTGATGACATCATTTAGCGACTTTTAGGACAGCCAATAGCTATATTCCTTACTGAGGAGTTGGCAACACAGCTGAGCCATAAATCCCGAGGTGGAGAGACTGTGGGGGGGGGAGTTTTCTGAAGTCAAACACCATTTCCACGGTTTTGTCTGTGTTGAGTTCCAGGTTGTTGTGACTGCACCAGGCCAATAGCCGGTTGACCTCTCCATGGTACATGGACTCATCGCCGTCGGTGATGAGACCGACCAGGGTGGTGTCATCTGTAATCAAAGTAGCTTGACAGATGCATTTTCAGAGGTGCAGTCATTGGTGTAGAGTGAGTAGAGTAGAGGTGAGAGCACACATCCTTGCAGCGCTCCGGTGCTGAGTGAAAAAAAGGTGTCTTCCCAGCTTCATGTGTTGAGTCCTGTAGGTCAGAAAGTCAGTGATCCAATAACAGATGGAGCTGGACATGTTCAGCTGGGAGAGTTTGTCCTGTAGTACTTCTGGAATGATGGTACCTATGCGTATGTCTTTGGGTTATCAAGGTGTTTTAGGATGTAGTGTAGGCCCATGTTGACAGCTCCTTCCACAGACCTGTCAGCTCTTTAGTCAAACTGCAGTGGGTGCTGTAAGGTCTCAGTGATGGTTTGGAGATGGGACAGTACATGGACCTCAAAGGTTTTCATGATTACCGATGTGAGCGCTGCAGGTCTGTGGTCGGTCAGGCACGACACCTTTAGTTTTTTCGGGACTGGAACAATGATGGAAGATTTGAAACAGGCAGGAACAGTGCACTGCTCTAGTGACTGGTTAAAAATGTCAGTGAAAACAGGGGAGAGCTGGTCAGCGCAGTGCTTAAGTGTGGCTGGAGAGATCTTGTCCGGGCCGGCAGCCTTCTTGCTGTTCTGTTTCCTAGAGAGTCTAATGGTAATCCCAATCAATAGTCAATGGATAGCAAATCAAATCAAATCAAATGTTATTGTTCACATTCACATATTTAGCAGATGTTATTGTGGGTGTAGCGAAATGCTTGTGATGCAGCAGCGTAATGGAGTAATACATCTAATCAATAATCCTTGTAGCAGCAGCGTAGGTTATGTCTGAGTGGGTAGAGACCTGTGGATGGGCATAGAGTCAGTGTGGATAGTCTGTGGGAGAGGGAGAGCAGTCGCTGTTAGCCATTTAACAAATCAAATCAAATGGCATTTGTCACATGCTTCGTAAACATAATGCGTAGACTAACAGTGAAATGAGAGAACATTTTGTGAAAAACGTTATAACACAAGGAATATATTCATAATGAGTAACGAGAACCAGTACAGATTCTATGTGCAGGGGTACAAGGTATTTGAGGTAGATATGTACATATAGGTAGTGATAAAGTGACTAGGCAACAGGATAGATAATAAACTGATTAGCAGTCTGTTTGTATGAGCCTTGATGTACCGGTACCGCCTTCTGGACGGGAGCATGGAGAACAGTCCATGTCTCTAGGCCTTTCTCAGACACCGCCTGGCAGGTACATCCTGGATGGCTGGGAGCTCTATTATTAGTATGCACATTGTGGAGGTCATTTGAAAGTGTCTTGTGCCTTTCATGTATGAGTTGTAATTGTGGGCGGCTGCAGATAGCATTATATAAGTTGTTTGGAAGACAAGCTGGAGGGGACAGTCATTCTCTAGCTTTATGTAACGACTCCTGTTACAGACTGCTAGAACTCTAGACCAGACTCTCATAGATCAACTCTAAGCAGGGTTTAACCTGGGTTGAATCACCAGTCAAGGTCAAGGATGTGACAGGCTATTCCTTTTGGGTAAAAGTTACAATGTGTCCCAGGGATTTAAAATGTATATTTAGATGTATTTTTTGCTCTTGGATTTATATTTTCTCTCCTCTCTAGATCCTTACTGTATTGTTTGGGCTTCATTGATTGACAGTTTCTCAGTCTTCATCTGCTATAATGTGATGCCCCTCAAACTGGACAGTTTGATATCTTCCCCTGCTTTTGTTCAGGACGTGTTCTATTGTGTCACTTCTTTGTGATTGCTTGCTTTTTCCAATAATGAAGAGGTAGCACCATACTTTATGAATACAGGAACACTGTAGCAATCTGAGCCCCATGTCTTGGAGTTCTCTTGAAGGCTGTTTTTAGAGTAGTTATTGATTTTAAATACTCATCTCAAATTAAAGCTCCACATTTGTTTTCCTTGTGTAGATTAGGCTACATGTCCATCATTATCGTTGCTGCACAGCATCTATCTATTGTGGTTTGTTAGCATCACGCAGAGTAAGGATTCCTTCTCCATGCATCTGACTCACTGTTGGTCTGACTTACAGGTAGGTTGGTCTTAACTACAGTACAGTTAAATAGTAAAATACTTTAGAGAACTGAAGGTTGAGAGATAATGGTTAAAGGAACCCCCCAAATCAAAGGGCTCAGAGAAGGAAACATGTTGTTGTCATTTTCAAATGTTAATCTTGTCCAGTCACATTCAGAAACTTCTGACTAGTGCTTACGTAAAAGGAAAGGCGCTAATTGTATGTGGTAATCTTGTGAACCTTTATGATCATCTTGTGTGATTTTAAATATAGGGAAATATAAACATTATCAAATCAAGGGAAATGTAGACATGATCAATGAAACCTGCTGCTTATTCAATTATTGATGACTTTCTACTTCCTATCACTGATTGCTACAATTATGCAGATTTTAATGTGTGATTAATGAAAGCATAACCACGTCAACTGGAGCTGGGACAATGATCAAACAGGAGAAAAATAACTCCTGGCATTGCTTACGCTATGAAGGGATAATCATCTTCTCCAGAAACATATCATTTTTCATTTGGTTTGGGATGTAGGGGTTATTACAAGTGGAGGAGCTTTTTGACGTAGCCCCAGGTTGTTTCTGTGCTTGGACTCAAACAGGGTCTGTTATTGTCATTGAGTGATGACGATGATGCCAAAATGGTTGAGATGGCATCAATCTGCTAACAATTGCCTCTGCTCTCTATCCCTCTCCAATCTGCTAACAATTTCCTGTGCTCTCTATGCCTCACTCTAGTCAACCCGTTAGAGAGAGATGGAGGGATCATTCAACAGCTGACCTAGGAGTGGTGCTAATGGTATTGTGCAGCCACATGCCAGACATCAAGTGCAGGGCATAGGGCATATGACAGACACAATGGGAAAATCCAAACAACCTGAATGAGAGTTTCACTTCACTCATTAAATTCAGTTTGACTTGGTGATCTGCTACATTCCCTGAGCAGTTGCCTTAAAGTACATTTCTGTGTGTGTGTGTGTAGAGGTGTGTGTGTGTGTGTGTGTGTAGAGGTGTGTGTATGTGTGTGTGTGTGTGTGTGTGTGTGTAGAGGTGTGGGTGTGTAGGTGTGTGTGTGTAGGTGTGTGTAGGTGTGTGTAGAGGTGTGTGTGTGTGTAGAGGTGTGTGTGTAGGTGTGTGTAGGTGTGTGTATGTAGAGGTGTGGGTGTGTGTGTGTGTGTGTGTGTGTGTGTGTGTGTGTGTGTGTGTGTGTGTGTGTGTGTGTGTGTGTGTGTGTGTGTGTGTGTGTGTGTGTGTGTAGAGGTGTGTGTCTGTAGGTATGTGTGTGTAGAGGTAGGTGTGTGTGTAGGTATGTGAGTGTGTAGCTGCTGATCCCAAATCTTCTCAATCCAGATCTTCTCAATTCCAGTGTGGGTGACCTGATGCCATAAACTGTGACATCACCTCTAGAATTCTATATTTAAGATGTTTGCTTTTGTTTATCTTATTTTGGTGAGTTTTTTTTGCTCTAATTCACAGAGGATAATGAGAATAGAACGGCCCAAGGAAATCATTTCCCCTTTTTAAACCAAGGGGAGTGACAGAAGGGTGGCTGTGGAATCAAAGGGGCTCTTGAGAACGAGAAGCGAAACAATATCCCTTGGCTGGAATCGTTTCCTCTTTGGCTGTGCAAAGATGAAATGAAAAGCCCAAAAATGTGTTAATTGCATTTTTCCCCTTGCTCTTCAGTCTGCCAAAAATAGCCTGGAGAAAATAATGTACAACAAGAATAATTATTAGCTGTGTTTCCAAGTGGAACCCCATCAGTATTGTGGTTAAGGTTTTGAACGCTATTAAGATGTTACTAGGCATCCCAGAGCAATGCAAATACACACACACATCCCTACTGTATAATGGCAATATAGACACACACCCTGCTCTGTATACTGTACTAACAAACAAACATACACTAACACACACACACACATATGTGACAGGTCCCCCTGTTACCTGGAGGACATTGGTTGTAAGTGGGCTGTTAGGGCCTGGGAATGTGTGCGGCAGTAATTGCTGGTGTGATGTAGTAATGGTGCTATGAGGAGACAGAGGCAGGGTAATTATGTGGCCTGGTAAAGCCTGTGTTACTGATTGCTGTGATGCAGCTGTGGTTTGGACTTGGCCCAGGTCACATGGAAGGCACCATTCACCACGCCCAGGGTCAAGCACACTTCTTCAGGGTCAAGTTTACAACCTGCTGAAACTGTTTTCCTTTATGAATCACCAATATAAGCCCTTAAGAGATCTTTCATTCAGAATAGAATGAGATATGTTTCCATATTGCCCGTCTGAGTGAGCCACTACACCATTTGGTCCCAGAGGTCACAGCAAGCCTCCCAGTATCACTGCAATTTCCTTTTACTCACTGAAAAGTTGGAGAAAGTCAGCAATTTTATGGGATTGTGGATTCAGAACATCATAAAAAGTAAAAACCGCGTCAGATTTACGACTGTCAATAAAGACAAACAGGCTTGTTTGCGTATGTGTGGAGGTGCCAATGGGCCAGGATTAAGCAGGACGGGCAGACAGAGAGCCAGACCTGAAGGTTTTATAAGGGTCACAAAGTTACTTTATAACAGCCTATTAGTGAATGGCAGTGTGGCTTATGGAGATATAAGGAGCCGATCGATATGTTGTGCATGTGGAACGGTTGATGATGCACTGTAAATCAGCTAGGCTGTGTTTACACAGGCGGCCCAATCTGATCTTCTTTCCACTAATTGGTCTTTTGACCAATCAGATCAGAAAAAAAGAAGATGTGCATAGATCTGATGTTATTGGTCAAAATACCAATTAGTGGTGGAAAAAAAATCGTAATTGGTCTACCTGTGTAAAGAAGGACTGAAGGACTGAAGGACTGTAGCTAGTGGAGGGCATCTGGTTATGTATGTCTAGACCTGCAGGCTCTTATGAGCTATCAACACACTTATATTTAAGGAAAAATAAAAAAACATACAGAGATTCTTAACGTCACTGTCCAATCAGAGATTCAGGAACCATACTTCATGCCCTCCATGGGTTTCTATGGACATGCTGGTCTTAGTTACTTGAGCCCACTGGGTGAAACATGTCCTTGGGTGTAAATCAAACAGACAGACAGCTAACTGATGTGCACAGTAACTGTAGAAAACAGTAACTATTGAACACAGTAACTATAGAACACAGTAACTATTGAACACAGTAACTATAGAACACAGTAACTAGTGAACACAGTAACTATAGAACACAGTAACTAGTGAACACAGTAACTAGAGAACTCAGTAACTATAGAACTCAGTAACTATAGAACTCAGTAACTATAGAACACAGTAACTATAGAACACAGTAACTGTAGAACACAGTAACTATTGAACTCAGTAACTATAGAACACAGTAACTATAGAACTCAGTAACTATAGAACACAGTAACTATAGAACACAGTAACTATAGAACACAGTAACTGTAGAACACAGTAACTATTTAACACAGTAACTATTGAACACAGTAACTATTGAACACAGTAACTGTATTACACAGTAACTGTAGAACACAGTAACTATGGAACTCATTAACTATTGAACACAGTAACTGTAGTGCACAGTAACTGAATAGCACAGTAACTTTAGAACACAGTAACTATAGAACACAGTAACTATTGAACACAGTAACTATAGAACACAGTAACTCGAGAACTCAGTAACTAAAGAACTCAGTAACTGTAGAACACAGTAACTATAGAACACAGTAACAATTGAACATAGTAACTATAGAACACAGTAACTATAGAACACAGTAACTATAGAACACAGTAACTATTTAACACAGTAACTGTTGAACACAGTAACTGTATTACACAGTAACTGTATTACACAGTAACTGTAGAACACGGTAACTATTGAACACAGTAACTATAGAACACAGTAACTATTGAACACAGTAACTAAAGAACACAGTAACTAGAGAACTCAGTAACTGTAGAACACAGTAATTATTGAACACAGTAACTAAAGAACACAGTAACAATAGAACACAGTAACTATTTAACACAGTAACTATTGAACACAGTAACTGTATTACTCAGTAACTATAGAGCACGGTAACTAATGACAGTATCAACTGCTATAGCAGTTAATGAATGTATTAATAATCAATAATAATAATATATGAATATCAGCGGTATGTCAAAGACTAATAACCTAAGTGTTATTTGAGATATTTATAGGAAGGAGCTTATACTTATACCTAATGCTAGTATTTATATAGAGCATATATATTATTTATATTTTAGATAGCATTTGTAGATCGGCTTATCTAGGCATTTTTTTCCAATTAGCTGTGCGAAATATACTGTAGCTTTTATGGTGTTACAACTTACTAATAGCAATATGTGACCTAAGTTCCACTGTCCTCTGTTGGGCCCTTGTTAATGATGTTTCAACGCAATCTCCAAATAAAACGCCACCCCTCATCGTAATTGCAGCAGCAGAATTACAACATGGCTTGCCGTTTTAATTACACCGTGTGGTGCCATCTGTGGTGGCGAGTCAAACTGCCCAAAAGTGAAGCCAAAACATAAGTCAGGCATTAACTCTGAATGGTTTAGGTTAGGGTTAAGGTTAGTGATAGGGTTAAACTCAAAGGTGCGCTATACAGAAATTGCTCCGCCATTTCCTGGTTGCTGAAATTCAAAGAGTTCAACCTAATTCCAGTTTATGTGACCAAACAAGCAAGTGTAGTGTACCATCAAAACCGCTTTGAAATATGCTTTCCATAAGCAAAAATATTGTATTTTCAACTGTTTGAAGGTGATGTACAAAACCGAAAGTAAAAGACGCAAAAACGGAACATAAGAATGGGAAGCATAGAAATTGCTCACATAGAACAGACCTACTGCTTCTTAGACTTGCTTTCTATGAGAGCGACAGATCTATAAATTATGTTTCTATGTGCCTTTGGTCGGGTCACCCAAAAAGTTACATATTGCAGCTTCAAATTTAGACATGAATTCCGAATGGTTAAGGTAAGGGTTAAGGTTTGGGATATGGTTAAAAAAAACGTGAGTGTTTGTCAGGGTCACAACCATGTTTTTTTAATTTTTATTTAACCTTTATTTAACTAGGCAAGTCAGTTAAGAACAAATTCTTATTTACAATGATGGCCTACACCGGCTAAACCCGGACAATGCTGTCGCCCTATGGGACTCCCAATCACGGCTGGTTGTGATACAGTCTTCAATCGAACCAGGGTGTCTGTAGTGATGCCTCAAGCACTGAGATGCAGTGCCATAGACCACTGTGCCACTCGAGAGATCCTGTGGGTCAGAGCTCTCTATGTCGGTAACACCACCACGCTGCATGTGTCTCCCTGGTTATCTCATCCTGTGCTCTCTCTTCACCCCACAAGCAATACTAGGACAGTAAGAGGTGCTGTATTCTAACTGTCTGACGGCAAGGTCATACACAAAAGCTTTCTCTCACTCTCTCTGTGTCTCACACACACACACACACACACACACACACACACACACACACACACACACACACACACACACACACACACACACACACACACACACACACACACACAGAGAGAGAGTCTGCATCCATCAGATTAGAGGGCTTTCCAGGCGTCTGCCCTTGACTTGAGTGTTCAGCGCTCAAGCGATGAAGGGAAAGACAGGAAGAGAAGAGGGGGAACTGATGGAGATGGGTTTGCTCCTAAAGGTCATCCATGAGAAAATGGCTCTATGCAATGATAGAGGCCGGATCCTTTGGTTTCTCTGTGTGAAAGATAGGGGGAAATGGATGGAGAGGAAATGAGGAGACCTAGGTCAGGTTTCCTGTAGAGGAATCAAAGAGCTTCTCATGAAAAGAGAAAGAATGCATAAAATGAACAATGCACTACAGTTCTAAGATTTCTAAGTGTTTCCTGAGGATGTTCCGATGTTCCACACTTACACAGATGACAGAGTAGTACAGTTTAGACCTTCAGTATGCATAAGTGTCGAAATCCTAATTGGCATTGTCTTGTTTCAGTCTATGTACATCACTTTTCCTACATAATATCTCTTGCCGAATAATGACCACTGGGAGATGCTTTGCCAAAGAGCATATTGTCATTCTTTCATCGTCAGGATATCCTTTGGCTCTATCACAGACAAGTGACTACACAGACGCTCTGATGTGTGTGATATCTCCTTTTTCAAGAAGATTTTAAATGTTTCCCTGTTTTAAACAGAAGCCCACGTGGCCCGAGGTTCTGAACATCCCCTGACCTAGACTCGTCTGTGGCGTGTTATCTTTATTTATGAGTCTTTGGAGACCCGCTTGACCGGCAGCGCGGTGGCATTCTGAACACGTTAGCCATGGTCACCTTTTGCCTTTGTGCAATATTAAAACTTTTTTCCATACGCATTCAAGAAAAGGGTGCTTTCCTGATTTTAAATTAGATTTTTCCATTATGACATCGAAATCAACACTGTTTTGGAGACGAGCAACTAGAAATAAGAGCATTCTGAATTGATATCAAGTCTGTGTTTATTTGTGTTGGCTTGTCTTTTTGGCAGTTGCTACCTCTCTATTCCTGGAGATGGGAGCTGCAAGGACCTGGCAGTAGAGATTAAGAGCATAATCCACTCATTCTTGGACACCATAGTCCCATATTCTCAGGAGAATATAATGTCACCATGGCTGTACCTTCTGAATCCATGGTCTTTTGTATTGCTGTATAAGTAAATTGCATCCTTTCAGAGAATGTCGTGGAGGAGACTGTACCACAATGCCAAAATCCAATGCAGCTTAAATCACACTATTCTACAGTTTACTGGAAACTGGCCAATCAGAAAATGAAACAAGGCAGATTTACAGAAAGGTTACAGAAAAGTTCCCGCAATACAGTTTATATGGAGATCTACATGCAAGATCCATGGATATTAAGAAATAGAATTGTTGCGCTGTAAGGCTTCTCACCCCTCTGAACTCTGTCTATTATCTGACCCTAGCATCAACATTTCTGGTCTAGAATAGACAGAAAGGTTCCTGAGGTCCACAACACAAAACCCTATCATCAAAGGTCTGAAATGATCAATATCGTCTTGTCCATGTGAGCAAAAGAACAGCCTTTCTTTTTTTCTTCTTCCCCCTTTTTTTCCCCAATTTCGTGATTACGATCTTGTCTCATTGCTGCAACTCCCCAACGGGCTCGGGAGAGACAGAGGCCGAGTCATGCGTCCCCCGAAACATGACCCACCAACCGCGCATTTAATCACCCGCTCACTTAACCCGTCGCCAATGTGTCGACGGAAACACTGTTCAAATGATGATCAGAGTCAGCCTGCAGGTGCCTGGCCCGCCACAAGGAGTCGCTAGAGCGCAATGAGCCAAGTAAAGCCCCCTGGCCAAACCCTCCCCTAACCCGGACAACACTGGGCCAATTGTGCGTCGCCCTATGGGACTTCCGGTCACGGCCGGTAATGACACAGCCTGGGATCAAACCCAAGGCTGTAGTGACGCCGCAACACTGCGATGCATAGCCTTAGGCCACTGCGCCACTCGGGCCCGAGAACAGCCTTTCTTAAGATTTTCTTTGTCACTATCACTCCTACACCTAACAGTGGTGGTAGAGAGAGGGAGAGAGAGAGAGAGAGAGAGAGAGAGAGAGAGAGAGAGAGAGAGAGAGAGAGAGAGAGAGAGAGAGAGAGAGAGGGAGAGAGAGAGAGAGAGTCAAGGTCAGAGATTAAAAGTTTTTTCTCTCCAGACCAAGGGACACGCTAAGCCTTGGGGATGAAAAGTGATTATATGGTAGTAATTGAATCTCGGTACGCAGGTCGGAGAAAAGACAGAAAGAAAGAGGGAAAGAAAAGAAAAGAACATGTCAAAAAAGGTGAATCATCCAGACACCAGTGAATGTACAGGGACACAAAAAATATACAGTCTTGCACATATACAGTCATTATACATTCTTGCAGTCTGATCTCAATAGTAAGAGCTTCAGAATTTCTTTCTTTCCCTCGTTTTAGCTCATAATCTGAGTCCCATGAATCAGGTACCAGCAAATGGATTACCCTTGATATATTGGGTTATTGTTAAAGTGTTATAGCAGTTAGTCATGAAGTAGATATGGCCTTTAGAGATTTAGTCCTTAACATTCCTAACTACTCCCTGGTAAATAAGGCATTCATCCCACTAGCCAAAAGCCGCTTAAATAAATCTGAGAAATGAATAAGTAATGAACGGAAATTGCATTAGAATGGTGGGATGGATGGGAGTCAAAGGAATGGGCAGAAAGAGGGATGGAGTAAGCTAGTCAGTTTTGCAAATTATCTCCAGTTCCGTTATCTATTTATCCCATGGCATAATCTATCTTGGTAAGGGTAGTGTCAAAGCCAATTCTACCACATGCAGGTGATCAATTGGATGGCATTAAATTATGTAACCTATACTTGTCACCTGTCAATCACAAAGAAATCTCCCTTTTCCCTTTGTTGCGTCAAGGCTAAAAGGGATCAGGTTAAAAGTGCAGTAAAGAGACTAAAAGTGTATCATGTTGGAGTCTGACCTAAACCTATGACTATTAGCATTTCCATTTAGGGTGACTAGAAATGTGTGGCAGGGAGAGTAATCCTTCTTAACAGAGAACAGAATGAGGTGTATTCAGTAGTGACTATAAGTGGTCGAGAACAGCAGAGAGAGAAATGAGGGATGAAAAAGTGGGAAATTATTGCAAGGAGTTGAGAGGGGGTGACAAATGGAAAAACACAAGCACACATTGCCTTTTGGAGCAAGAGCAGTATTGTGCAGATGAAAAACAGGATAGAGAGAATAAGAACAAGATGCCATAATCCTCCACTCCACATAGGAAGTGAAAGAGATGGAGAGAGATAGACAGTGACATTATATATGGAAAGAGAGATGAAAGAAAGCGAGAGGAAGGGAGATGGATAGAGAGATGGGGGAGTGATGAGTAGCTAACAGGAGGGAACACAGAGTGGATCACCATATAGGGGAGGCAGAGGGGTGCAGCACCAGCACGGCACAGCAAACCAGCCTCTGGCTCAGGGTCCTGAGAATCACAGCTGATTATTGGACTGTAATTGAATCCCTCTGATATGCAACGAGCTCAATTCAGCTGCAGTGCAGCGATCGATAGGCTGGGGCTTTATAAAAATTCTCCTAATATCCCTCCCTATGAAACACTTTATCTCCATTGAAAATTTCTATTCTCCCTCTCTCTGCGGTTCCATCTTTCCTCACCATTCTGTCGCGTAAACAGAACAGGGCTGCCTCTTCCTTTATATATGTTTCTCTTTATTATTCTCTATATATAGAGAACATCCCTCCCTACCTCTCTCACCCCTTACAGAAAATCCACGTGAAATTTCACATGTTAAATCTTTGACAACATGTGTTTCTGGAACACTTCACAAGTGATCACGTTTTCACATATGTAGTTTCATCTTATCACATGTTTACGTGTTGTCACATATTATCACATTAACTTCACATAAGATCACGTGATCACATGAAAACATGTGTTTTTGGAACACTTCACACATGTGAAATTAATGTGGTTTTTCCATAAGGGTCTATTCTACCCAATTTGTCAATAGGTATATAGTTTCTTCCTTTCGTCCTCCACTAGATTAATTTATTTATTACACGAGAATTATCTTCTTAGGGAGCGGCTGCATAGGTGACGGTTTTGGAGAGTCTGGCATGTATAGGTATAATTTGAACGTGTTCTCTTCACGGTTCAATGGGTGACTCAACGGTGGATTTTATGATCATAACGCGCCAACCAAACAGAGATTTATGGATATAATAAATGACTTTTTCTAACAAAAGAACCATTGGATGTCTTCGTTGGACACTTGGGAAGCCCTCAGCAGAAGTTCTTCGAAAGGTAAGGGATTTGTTTTAGCTGTGATATGTGTTTTGTGTGACCCGCGCTGGTTTATGAATTTATGCTAACGCAGAAATATTAGAGGTGCTATCCTCAAACAATCAAATGTTGTGCTTTCGCCGTAAAGCCTTTTTGAAATCTGACAATGCTGTGATATTGCCAAGAAGCAGAGCTTTTGATGGCTATGCAACACTTGTATATTGATGAATGTTTAATAATTCAACTTTTGGATTTTGAATTTGGCGCCTTACAGTTATTTGGCGCCTTACAGTTATAGCTACTTTATTTGTCTGCTCCTAATTATCCTGCCATGGCAGAGTTGTCCCCTTGGCAGTCCCCTCTGATGTCAGTGCAGCAGGGTGCTGCCTGGGTATATGCAGTTAGAGTAAGCCCAACTGAGCGTGCCGGCTCCAAGCCACCGATGGCGCGTTGGGGTCAGAGATATACACTGCTGCTCTCTGCAGACTCAGTGACACTGTAATTCAAATCAGGCAGGGAAAAAGGCAACCCCAGCAGTGTCCCACCATCTGAAGTATTATAACAGCAGCCGGCCGGGCACGCAAGACGTAATCCAAAATGCCCTAGCTGGTTGTCACTACTGACATGTTCGGGATGGCCAAACCAATCCGATTTGTTGTCAACTATGAACTGTGAGAAGTCCATCCTAAGTGGTTGAGTAAAGCAGAGTTTTAAATGATTTTATGCAGTAGCATGAAGTTGACACCAGAGAGGTTTGCCTGACCCGTTATCCTACTCTTGACTATCGCTAATGGAGGTTACCATAACAACATAAAGTGACCATGGGACTTGGTGAGGCCAAAGATCCTGAGCAATGGCAATCTGAAAGCTGGCTTTAGTATATAGACTGACTGTGTGCATGCATATGTGGGTGCGTGTGGAAAAGAGAGTCAGTGTGTGTGTTAAGAAGGAGAATGAGAGCATACCAAATGCAGTAATGTGTGTGGGTATGGCTGGGACTTACAAGCTAAATATTTGATGTGTCTGGCTCACTCTACATCTTTTACACCACTGATCTAATGAGCTTAAGCTTATTCTAAACATCTCTCTCCCAAACTCATACTGTCATTGTACTAAAGAAACCCTGCAGAAAGTCAGCATGTAAAGCTAATGCACTAGCACTCCCCCCCCCCAAGCCCTGTACGATCAACCAGCACAGCAGTACAGCAAGCATCTAGTCAAAATTGAACAGAAAGTGTCTAGCCGTGTGAAAGTAGGACAGATGAAACAAGAGAAAATAAATATAACACCTTAAAAACTTAAGTCCTTTTCAAGGACAAGAACAGAAGCTGGGTTACCCTACCTGGCCAGGTTCTAGTGTCAGTCAAATTATTATTTTTTTAAATCAAATTGTATTGGTCACATACACATGGTTGCAGATGTTAATGCGAGTGTAGCGAAATGCTTGTGCTTCTAGTTCCGACCATGCAGTAGTATCTAACAAGTAATCTAACAATTTCACAACAACTACCTTATACACTCAAGTGTAAAGGAATGAATAAGAATATGTACATATCAATATATGGATGAGCGATGGCCGAATGGCATAGGCAAGATGCAGTAGATGGTATAGAGTACAGTATATACATATGAGATGAGTAATGTAGGGTATGTAAACATTATATAAAGTGGCATTGTTTAAAGTGACTAGTGATACATTTATTACAACCAATTTTAGTCATTAAAGTGGCTAGAGATTTGAGTCAGTATGTTGGCAGCAGCCACTCAATGTTAGTGATGGCTGTTCATCAGTCTGATGGTCTTGAGATAGAATCTGTTTTTCAGTCTCCCAGCTTTGATGCACCTGTACTGACCTCGCCTTCTGGATGATAGCGGGGTGAACAGGCAGTAGCTCGGGTGGTTGTTGTCCTTGATGATCATTTTGGCCTTCCTGTGACATTGGGTGGTGTAGATGTCCTGGAGGGCAGGTAGTTTGCCCCCGGTAATGCGTTGTGCAGACCTCACTACCCTCTGGAGAGCCTTACGATTGTGTGCGGAGCAGTTGCCGTACCAGGCGGTGATACAGCCCGACAGGATGCTTTCGATTGTGCATCTGTAAAAATGTGTGAGTGTTTTTGGTGACAAGCCAAAGCCTCCTGAGGTTGAAGAGGCGCTGTTGCGCCTTCTTCACCACGCTGTCTGTGTGGGTGGACCATTTCAGTTTGGACCATTTCAACTTTCCACCTTCTCCACTACTGTCCCGTTGATGTGGATAGGGGGCTGCTCCCTCTTCTGTTTCCTGAAGTCCACGATCATCTCCTTTGTTTTGTTGACGTTGAGTGTGAGGTTATTTTCCTGACACCACACTCCGAAGGGCCTCACCTCCTCCCTGTAGGCCGTCTCGTCATTGTTGGTAATCAAGCCTACCACGGTAGTGTCGCCTGCAAACTTGATGCTTGAGTTGGAGGCGTGCATGGCCACGCAGTCATGGGTGAACAGGGAGTACAGGAGAGGGTTGAGAACGCACCCTTGTGGGGCCCCAGTGTTGAGGATCAGCGGGGTGGAGATGTTGTTTCCTACCCTCACCACCTGGGGGCGGCCCGTCAGAAAGTTCAGGACCCAGTTGCACAGGGCGGGGTCGAGACCCAGAGCTTAATGACAAGTTTGGAGGGTACTATGGTGTTAAATGCTGATCTGTAGTTGATTAACAGAATTCTTACTAGGTATTCCTCTTGTCCAGATGGGTTAGGGCAGTGTGCAGTGTGATTGCGATTGTGATTGCGTCGGTAAGGAAATTGAAGTGGGTCTAGGGTGTCAGGTAGGGTTGAGGTGATATGATCCTTGACTAGTCTCTCAAAAGCACTTCATGATGACGAAGGTGAGTGCTACGGGGCGATAGTCGTTTAGCTCATTTACCTTAGCTTTCTTGGGAACAGGAACATTGGTGACCCTCTTGAAGCATGTGGGAACAGCAGACTGGGATAAGGTTTGATTGAATATGTCCGTAAACACGCCAGCCAGCTGGTCTGCGCATGCTCTGAGGACGTGGCTAGGGATGCCATCTGGGCCGGCAGCCTTGCGAGGGTTAACACGTTTAAATGTTTTACTCACGTTGGCTGCGGCGAAGAAGAGACCGCAGGTTTTGGTAGTGGTCCGTGTCGGTGGCACTGTATTGTCCTCAAAGCGAGCAAAGAAGTTGTTTAGTTTGTCTGGGAGGAGGACAGTCAATATTAAGTATCTGATTTGTTTGTAGGCTCACAGTCATACTGTAACTGTCCCCACATATCCTGTCAAGCTCAGTTTGATCTTATCATCCATGAAGCCTCAAGCTCAGTTCTATCTCCCAATCAGGCTAACTGAGTTGACCCCTTTGTCATATGATATCTTCCATTGGTGCATCTCAAGTCCAGGTTAAATAGAAACCTAGAGGAAAGCTGTTTCCATGGAGATACATACACCATGCTTGATGAATGGTGTCTGTGATGGCCAATAAACTAGGTCCAAACTTTGAAGAAGTTGTAGTCCTGCCAAAGGGAAGCATTTTGACATGGATCAACGGTCTAGTTGCTCATTGCTGGAAGTGTGAAGAATTTAGCTTTTTCAACATGGTTGAGATGTTTGATGTTGTTATCTTTTCCTTGCATAACATCTTAACTTTACCAAAAATCCATACCCCATATACATTTCTTTCATGGTGGTGTCATAAATGTCAGATATTTTTCTTTACATTTCAAAAGAATTAGGAAAACATCTTTGAACTAAACCCATGGTTTTCCTTGAAACTGTCCAAATATTGTCATAATATTATCAGACCCATCCCCAAAGATGTTCCATAATATGCTAATAGCTACTTCTAATTGGTTGTATCTTTAGGAATGACTCTGACACACATTATTTGAACCAACACATTAAAGTCAAAATGAGAAGATGTGTGATGTCAGCAGCAGACTCATAATTAATTTCTGGAAACCTTATAGCAATATAAGTTCAATTTAAAGCTGACATAACTCTGTGAAAACAGCTTATAACACCTCTTCCGAGTCTGTCCTCTCTCTACAGCCATTATATACGGCAAGTCCTAGAACGAAGCACCCATCAGTGGTTGTGTAATTGAAGAGTTTATGCGAGTGCATAGCAGTTAGGCTTGGTTAGGCTCTCGTCCTGATGGGGTGCTGTAATGGAGCTCCTGCTGGCTGGGTGATTGCTTAGGCTAGGCTTGGCCTCGCTCTGTTGCCTCTCACCCACCATTTCCCCAGGCTCTGCCCCGCCAAGCCCTCAAACACATTGTCTGCTAATCAGCTGCCCTCTTTATATAACCAATGCGAGAAATTACAAATCAATGTTTTTCCATATACAGGACTCAAGCCATGGATCAGATATTCACAACTCCCTTGTGCTTCAGTGCAAACAGTTCAGCTTGATTCAAACCATACTCAGAAATGAGAGAGATTTGTGCAACCATAAACAATATGTACACACACACAAAAAAAGGTTCTATATATTGCCAAATAAGGGTTATTTGGCTTGCAACCATAGTGGATCCCTTTCTGGTGCTATATGGAACCTTTTATTTGAAGGTTCTATAAAGAGCAATGCTCATAAGGTTATACATGGAACCTTTATGGTGCTATAAAAATAAAACGTTCCTATGGTTCTATAAAAAAACACTAATAAAATATTTTACATAGCACCTGAAAAGGGTTCCCCTAAGGTTACAACCTATATACAGTAGAACCCTTGTTTATGGTTCTTTATAGAACATTTGTGGAGAATCTCAAACGTCCTTTGTAGTTTTTTATTTTATTATTCTGGTTAGTCATATTATGTTGTTAAAATTCCTTAGGTGTTGTTATTGTGTTGATTGACAAGTTGAGTCAAGTGTGCTAGCTCTGGAATGGCTGGGGGTCCCTGATGAGAGAATTTACAACCACTGATTTAGCCAACTGTTCTCAGAGCATACAGTATATAGAGAGAGAAAGGCCAGTGCGGTTGAAAGTTCCGATAGCGCCACTTTCTCCTCCATAGCCATTGTTAATTGATCATTTATGCTTCCACGTTGTGCTGTTTATTTCTGATAGTTTTCAAAACCTATGAAGTCAAGTGAAAGCAGATATGCCATTTTTTGACACTACAACACAGTAAACACTGGATACACATTTTCCCAAATGCTAATCAATAAAAACTTCTGTTAAATATGCTGCTCTGTTTTGCTTGTTTACAGCGGGTCAGTTCATAACAAACAGTCAGAGGCACTCTGGTATTGTTACAACACCAACATTTCAAGAATAAAGTTCCATATGGCCGCTAACATGGAAGCCGTTCTAAAACCTGACCTAACTCTCTCTCTATACATACAGTACCAGTCAGAAGTTTGGACACACCTACTCATTATTTGTACTATTTTCTACATTGTAGAATAATAGTGAAGACATCAAAACTATGAAATAACACATATGAAATCATGTAGTGATCAAAAAAGTGTTACATTTTTTAAAATATATTTTATGTTTGAGGTTCTTCAAAGTAGCCCCCCTTTGCCTTGATGACAGCTTTGCACACTCTTGGCATTCTCTCAACCAGCTTCATGAGGTAACCTGAAATGCATTTCAATTAACAGGTGTGCCTTGTTAAAAGTGAATTTGTGGAATTTCTTTCCTTCTTAATGTGCTTTAGCCAATCAGTTGTGTTCTAACAAGGTAGGGTTGATATACAGAAGATAGCCCTATTTGGTAAAAGACCAAGTCCATATTATGTCAAGAACAGCTCAAATAAGCAAAGAGAAACAACAGTCCATCATTACTTTAAGACATGAAGGTCAGTCAATATGGAACATTTCAAGAACTTTGAAAGTTTCTTCAATTACAGGGATCCTAGTGGCACAGCATGTCAGTGCAAGAGATGTCACTACAATTCCTGGTTCAAATCCAGCCTGGATCACATCCGGCCATGATTGGGAGTCCCATAGGGTAGCGCACATTTGGCCCATCGTCGTCTGGGTTCTGAAATATCTGGAATGTAGTAATTCCTCTCCATAAGTACAACAAATTATGATGGTCTGCAAGTTAGATATCAGAAATGCAGTTTCATTAGCCTGGGTGCCAGTCTCTTTAGCTAATCCACTCCCTGTACTCCATGGCATGTGCCAAAGAGACTGGCCTTTCTGCCATAGATGCGGTAAAGGAGTCAATGGAACGCAGACGTTCCATTGACCAGATTGGTGCACATTCAACAAATCTGATCTAACAAAGTGGATATTCATCAAATCCTTTTCACTGCATAACATGTAGAAGTTGTCCCTTTTCAGGTTTAGAAGAAGTGACTGCTAAATGCTAACTCCCATTGATATAAACAGGTTAGAATAGCTAGCATACAGAAATCGATGGTGGTAGTCAGTTGTTTTTAACTTGACTTTTTCCAGTTAATTGGTAACGATGACATGAACATGTGTTGGGGTTGATATCCATACAAGCATCATACTCAGATTTTTACCTCAACATATTGTGAAATATACATATAAACAATAGCCTAAATGTATGCAAATTTTGCTGGGGGCAATAGAGTTGTGAGGATGAAGAAAAGCTCCTCGTACCCTTCATGTTCGGAAGTAATTTAACCATTCATTGTAGCCATCGGGATCTGTAGAGTTGCTATTTTCTTGATTTGTCTCATGTCAATTAACTTGTGAGATTCCCGGATTACTTATTGTACTAATAAAGTCTGATTTAATGAACAAATACTATAGTCAGTTTAAAAAAGTTTAAGGGTACAAGAGTACTGTGTAAATATCTGGCTGTGTTGGCAAAATCACTACACATCCCATTGTGCCAAGTTGGGAGAGGTAGCCCATAGTCACAGTTCCAAAACCAGTCAGAAATGTCCAGCTAACCCTACGCCAATGATGCCGGTGGATCTTCGATCCGCGTTAAGTAGCAATCATAACCTTCACCAGCATTGTCTTATGACATGACAGGTAGCTTGAACCAGTCATGACTATTCAACAAAACAATAAATCATTTTCTATTGTCTTTCCAATTTCTTAGTTGTATGATTGTACAACTAGCAAAGGAGTTTTGAAGTTGAGGATGCCATATTCATGAAGTTTGACAATGAGGCCGACAACTAGCATAGTTCAACTAGTTTAGCCAGGGAAAACCATGGAAAACAACCACAGGACAGCATATAGCTGGGCGCACATGCACACTAGGCTAATTCAGGACACCAGATTGTAGTTTATGCCCTGCTATAAGGAGCTGGCAGCTCAAAGTTTGATTAAACAATTCAGAGACTGAAACGAATACATCAGAAGACAAATATTTAATGAGCGAGAATAGATATACAATCTTGAAATCAGCTTTAAATGTCAATAGTAAAATAAAGCTTGAAACGATGTTTGAGTGAACCTGAATCCAGAAAATGAATGGTGAAGTCGCTTCCCGACACGGTAGACTCCTCCTCATCACCACTCTATGAGGAGACTCTAAATATTTCTCCCAGAGACTTTTCCCCCACGCATTTCCATGTCAATTCCATTGTTTTCGGCGAGTTCGATTGACCTCTTTACCTGATCTATCTTATCTATCTCAAATATGAACATTCTATCATGAATGAGCTCAAAGAGAACAGAGGATTTGATCCTGATTCGATCATGCTCAAAGCTATCTACCAATCACAACGATTATGCAAATATTGGAACTCTATAACTTTTTTTCTCCACAGAATACATTCGTATCCGGTTGTTAGCAACCGTTTTTTGTGCAGATGAAACCAGTCTGGCAAAAGTTCCTAGCTCACGTTTAAATTCTCAAACTAAATACATACTGCAATTCCAACCACAAACTGTCTTGGTTTAGATATTAAGCCTCAAAGTACAACAACTTGCCTAGCTAACAGCTAAATGTTTATGACTTTGTTATGAATTCTAATTCTATTTCCGAGGCTCCACCTGTTGTCATGGAAAATATGAATGAACCAAAGAGCATCTCCGCCGTAAATCCAGCGAATATTGAACGTTGAGATTGCCGTAAGGCCAGTCTCTTTGGCAAAAACAATGAGTGTTAAGGAGTGGAATGTTAGCTAAAGACACTTGTACTCAGACTACAGTCTCATCACTGTGCAAATAGAAGCATGAAACTCCTAGAAAGCTTAAATTATATTATGGTGTATGTGTCATCAAAAAGTGCTGATGTGGGTACATAGTTCATCCCCTGGTCTGAACCTTATATCAGATAGGAGTGACTTTAAAACTAATTTTAATGTTTCATGTAGGCCTATGGCCCTGTGGAGCTGTGTGTGCACTTTATCATTGTAAAGATGAAATAAAAAATGTGAGGGGGGAGAGAGATTAACCCTACGCACAGTAATATCGACTCAGCTGAGCGTGAACTTCTAAGGTAGTGCTTCATAGACCTGCCTCTCTGTCCCACTTCTGAGGCAGTTCTTGCCTCAGTTTAATGACTAAAATGACAGATATTTGTGCTGTTTAAGAAAAATGTACTTTAAGAAAAAGGTGACATGTTCTACAACAAATACTTTTACCTGTAGTGTCACACCTGACCCAAAACATCTAAGTGTTTTGTGCAGAGGGAATGAGTGTTCTGTTCTGTTGCTGCACAATACTCCTCTAACTGCACTTGCAATGAGCAATGGCTCTGTGATGGAAATGTAATCCCCCAGCACAGTGTTTGGAATGTGCCGACCACATTGTCAAGCTTGACTGGTGACTTTGAACTGCTGGCGACAGAAGCGATAATGAATTCCAATGGGACGAGGAGGGCTGCAGTGAGTGTTAAAGGTCCAATGCAAAAAAAAAACTCTAAAAATCAAATAGTTTCTGGGTAAAAAATAAGTACCTTAATGAGATTGTTTTCAAATAAAATATTGCTTCTTGGCAAAGATAAATTGATAGGACTGTCTGGGTGGTCTGGGTGGGGAGGGTAAACTGAAAACTAGCTGTTATTGGCAGAAAGGTTTGGAACTTTCTTTCTTATTGGTCTATTAACTAATTTACTCCCTGGTGACATCACCAGGCAGGCCAAAACTCCATCCCACCAGAACAGGCTGAAATTTCAGATGGTCTTTCAAACAGCTCTTACACTAAAAGGGCATTTTCACAATTTCAAAATATTATTCCAACCTCATAGTGTGGAAATATATATAAAACACAGGGATATCGCGTTTTTGACTGCACTGGGCCTTTAACTCTAAATTTGCATGAGAGTGTGCTGTTATTTCCGTCATGATGCCAACGCTTGCTGGAGCAAATCAAATAAATAGAGGCCGGGCACAGCTAAGTTAGTGCCCCCTTTAAATATTAATTTGTTCTTCAACAATTCTGCAAATTATTTTTTCCTTATTTCTTCTCTCTTTTTTGTCTGATCTCTGAGAATGCTCCTTGGTCTGAATTATTCAGCCAGGCCCGTATGGCAGTACGGAAGGAGAAAGCAGAGGGGAGAGAAAGAGACAAAGAGAGAGACAGATTGGCCTGACTTTTTAAAAGGAGACCTGTCAGGGATGCTCCATGCTCCTCCATTGGTCCCTGATAGAAAGTAGGTTACACTATTGATATTTGAGGGGAAAACAAAAACAATTGTGCATGTGCTCATGCACATACACAAATACCCTACTATTCTTGACATGATTCTCACTCACAATTATGTATTATTTTTTTGACTAAACACAAAGCATTTCAGCCCACAAGGCCTCCATCAGCTGAGTGAGAAATTGTCATCCAGGACAGCTACAGGGTTGACATGTTTATTCTCTACAATGTATTTGCTTTTCTCTATGATTTATTTTGTATGAATAAATTGTGTCCATCAAGACCATTGGGAATGGCAACAATGCTCTTAATATCAGACATAATTCTCAGCTTGAAGGTCACATGGATTCTTAGATAGACCATATCCAGTTCCTGGTTTATCTTTGCTGTGTTCCTGAGGAATGCTTGGGTGTGATCATCCCTGTGTTTCTCAGCTTGTTGGTGCCCAACCATGCAGCCACCAACAGATGTTCAAGAGGTGATTACAATGTAGGAATGTCTTCTTTCATTTCCTGACGTGGGCTGTTAAGATCCGTGTACACCACGATTGGAGGGAAACATCTGTTGGAGAAAAATTATAGCAGCGATGCGTGGGTAAAATCACTGGGGAAGCCAAGCCAGGAGAAAAAGCCATATTACAACCTATGTTGTGATAATTGTGTTATTTTCTCTATTACCCATTTGTTCATAAGGAACCATGATATACAGTAAGGGCGAGACAAACAAAAACAGTTTACTAAACAAAATCAACTAGGCTATACAGTGCATTGGGAAAATATTCAGACCCCTTGACTTTTTCCACATTTAGTTTTGTTACAGCCTTATTCTCAACTGGGTTACATAGTTGTTTTCCCCTCATCAATCTACACACAATACCCCATAATGACAAAGCAAAACAAGTTTTAAAGATTTCTTTTTGCAAATATCGGAATATTTTGTTGTTGTTGAAATATCACATTTACATGAGTATTCAGACCCTTTACTCAGTACTTTGTTGACGCACCTTTGGCAGTGATTACAGCCTCGAGTCTTCTTGTGACGCTACAAGCTTGGCACACCATTATTTAGGGAGTTTCTCCCATTCTTCTCCGCAGATCCTCTCAAGCTCTGTCAGGTTGGATGGGGAGTGTCGCTGGACAGCTATTTTCAGGTCTCTCCAGAGATGTTTGATCGGGTTCAAGTCTGGGCTCTGGCTGGGCCACTCAAGGACTTGTCCCAAAACCACTCTTACGTTGTCTTGGCTGTGTGCTTAGGGTTGTTGTCCTGTTGGAAGGTAAACCTTGGCGCCAGTCTTAGGTCCTGAGCTCTCAATAGCAAGTTTTCATCAAAGATCTCTCTGTACTTTGCTCCGTTCATCTTTCCCTCAAACCATGCTTCACCATAGGGATGGTGCCAGGTTCCCTCCAGATGTGACGCTTGCTATTCAGGCCAAAGAGTTCAATCTTGGTTTCATCAGACCAGAGAATCTTATTTATGGTCTCAGAGGCCTTTAGGTGCCTTTTGGCAAACTCCAAGCGGGTTGTCATGTGCCTTTTACTGAGGAGTGGCTTCTGTCTGGCCACTCTACCATAAAGGCCTGACTGGTGGAGTGCTGCAGAGATGGTTGTCCTTCTGGAAGATTCTCCCATTTCCACAAAGGAACTCTGGAGCTCAGTCAGAGTGACCATTGGGTCCTTGTTCACCGCCCTGATCATGGCCCTTCTCTACCTATTGCTCAGTTGGCCGGTTGGCCAGCTCTAGGAGTATTGGTGGTTCCAAAATTCTTCCATTTAAGAATGATGGAGGCCACTGTATTCTTGGGGACCTTCAATGCTGTAGAACTGTTTTGGTACCCTTCCCTATATCTGTGCCTTGACGCAATCCTATCTCTGAACTCTACGGACAATTCCTTCAACCTCATGGCTTGGTTTTTGCTTTGAGATGCACTGTCAACTGTTGGACTTTATATAGACAGGTGTCTGCCTTTGCAAATCATGTCCAATCATTTGAATTTACCACAGGTGGACTCCAATCAAGTTGTAGAAACATCTCCAGGACGAATAATGGAAACAGGATGCACCTGAGCTCAATTTCGAGTCTCATAGCAAAGGGTCTGAATACATACTTACTATGTACATACAACTTTTCTGTATTACATTTTTTATAAATTTGCAAAGAATTCTGAAAACCTGTCATTATGGGGTATTGTGTGTAAATTGATGAAAAAAAAATATTTAATCAATTTTAGAATAAGGCTATAACGCAACAAAAAGGGGAAAAAGGGACGGTGTCTGAATGCTTTCCGAATGTACTGTATATGCTTAGTTTCTGTATGTGTGTGTGTGTGTGTGTGTGTGTGTGTGTGTGTGTGTGTGTGTGTGTGTGTGTGTGTGTGTGTGTGTGTGTGTGTGTGTGTGTGTGTGTGTGTGTGTGTGTGCGTACTGTATGTGTGTCTGTGTGCATGCAAGTAGAAAGAAACATGTTGACTCACCATACATGTAGATTAGTTGAATGCCAATACCATCGTCCTCTCTTTCCTGTTGGCAAAACGGTCTATGTAGTATACTCTTTTAGTTTTTGTTGTCATAGACAACCTTGCTAGCATAATTTCCTTGCATAGAAAACAATGAACCAGCTATGTTAGCTGGCCAGTTAACGTGAGCTTACTAGGCTACATCTAAGCTACATATTGAACTCAGGCTAGTGGCACAACATATGAATTAATGGGTAGATCAAAATTCTGATTATAATCATTGGCCTGTACAGAGAATTAAGTCAAAACCACAAGTCCAAATCCCCATCTCCATCCATGGCTTAGGAAATGGACGATTTAGCTAGCAAGCTACTGCAGGACAACACAAATGGACCAGAAACAGACGTTTTTCTGAAAAATACATGTTGCTTTTGATGTGATTTGATTGGTGTGAAGCCATATCCAAACTGGCCTCCCTTGGGAGGTGGTGGAGTTGCTGCACCAGGACAACCCACAGTTGAGCTCAGCTCAACACTGATTGGTAAAAAAAATTAAAAATAATAAACAATCAAGGGAGGCCAAATGCTTTCTGGCATCAATCAATCAAATGCTACGGTTGAAACATGTCATTCTCTTTTTGTCCAGACAGTATCAGATACATAGGCTGCTGAGACAGAGGGGTGCTTTTTCCCTTACTCAGAGGATTTCTCCGGTGAGATACGTAGATTCAGTGAATGAAGGAAAATTATGAAAACACAGAGAGACAAAAGACAAATTGTTTTATCATTTTTATTTTGTTATTGGTCAAATATTTGGGGAAGCCTGGCCTCCATTACCAGCCACGAATACATGCCACTGTGAGCATACAGTATATGTACACGAATGGAGAAATTGTGTGATTGAGATCTTAAGAGGTGTGACAGGTGATTAGTGTAATACTGATCAGAAGGAATGCGCTTGCGGCAAAAACAACGTGTAGTGGACTGTGAACATCACATCAGCTTTAAAGGATCATAGTAAATCACTGTGATACAGCCCCATTCCATTTTACTTCCTAGATCTTTGGGATAATTGTCTATCATGGAATCTCCCTAAAATATGCACTATTCACCATTTGTATTCAGAGCTTTAAATGTTTATTTCAATTTTTGGAAGGTCTGGTAAGGTCTTTGGAATAATGTCCTACTTTCTCCCATGCTGTTTTAGGCCTATCCTAAAAGTGCAAAAGAACAACATTTTGCCCTGTCCGTTGTCATCTTGTCTTACGCTCTCCCTGGTGGCTCTCTGTATCTATAACAACTATGAAGATGGTAATGGGTTTCTCCATGCAAGTGTGGAAGCTAAAATTTGGGCTGCTAAACTTAAGGCAGTCTTATGCTGTCTAAACCACAGTGTTAGTCCTATTTCATCTGACTAGGTTAGCAGATTAATACTGGATTGGCTGCTAACCTCTTAAACTGACAGTCCCAGAAATCAGGCACAAGAATTACTTAAAAAGATATGTAAACATTACTTATTTTATTGATTTCCCACCTTTTTATAAGTCAGAAGACCTTCATCCAGAGCTTCTTAAGACCATGTAAATGTCCTCTGTTGAATAAACATGTATTTACCTCCCTCTGATGGTCAGCAGCATCAATACGTCAATTTATATCACTTCACTGCAACGTTACGTCAAAGGGGCCATCCTTAGAAAAACATTTATCCAGCTCGGCTGCTTCACGGCACAGACATGACAAAGCAATCGCTGAATTTGTCTCAAGCAGGCAGATTTAAATACATAACTTTCATAGCTCTACGATAAATAATGCCACCTACACACTTCCTTAAACCTAAAATAAGTAAGGAAGTCATTTTTCAAACATTTGTTTTGACATCCGCAACAAAATCGAGCCCTTTACGTAGCCCTTCTCCCCTTATCTATAGGAGGGAAGCACACTGTTTAAATAGCCCAAATGTTTATTTAGATGTAACATACTTTGACTATCACTAATGTCATGATATGTTTGGTAAAGCAATTAAGAAGTTGTAATATTTTGGGTAATCTGTTCCTAAAACAGATTATAACTATATAAGGGCATATTATAAAGTATGAAAAGGATTATTCATAAAAAATCTGAAATAAGTAAAGAAGTAATTTTGTGTGGAAGTCAAACATTGCATATGAGCGAAATGACAAAACCGAGCCCTTTACATAGCCCTTCTCCCCTTATCAATAGGAGGGACGCATGCTGATTAAATTGGCCAAGTGTTGATTTAGTCATTCACAAATGTAACAGATATTGATTATCACTAATGTCATGATATGTTTGGTAAATCAATAAAGAAGTTGAAATATCTTGATTTTCCTAAAATAGATGATAACTGTATATGGACATATTGTAATGTATGAAAAGGGTTATTCATAAAAAATAACAAAATTGATATGTTTTATTATTATTAGATCACACATATTACTAGATCACATTTTTTTTTGTCAGACATAAATAAACATTCCCGGATGAAAGCCAAACTCCACAGCTTTCTAGGGGGGAAACACTACTACATTAATTACATATTGCACTCTTGCTAGATTGATGACTAAAACCATAGTGAAACAGTGCAAAACAACTGTCAGCTCAACTTTAAACAAGAGGCCATGGTGCCTGGCGTGTCAAACCTCTGCTGAGAACATACACTGTTTACTCATGAATGAAAACAGTAATTCATCTGCTAATTAGTAGTTATTCCTAACAAATCACTTGCAGCCAAAGATAAATACACACTCTTAAATTGTGTGTAATCAGAGGGCCTGCCGCCCGCACCCCTTCTGCCACTTGCTCTCCTTCTGCCGCCCTCCCCCCTCTGCCGCCCTCCCCCTTCTTCCCCACCCTCCCCTTCTGCCGCCAGCACCCCTTCTGCCCCACCCGCCCCTTCTGCCGCCAGCACCCCTTCTGCCCCACCCTCCCCTTCTGCCGCCAGCTCCCCTTCTGCCCCACCCTCCCCTTCTGCCGCCAGCACCCCTTCTGCCCCACCCTCCACTTCTGCCGCCAGCACCCCTTCTGCCCCACTCGCCTCTTCTGCCGCCAGCACCCCTTCTGCCCCACCCTCCTTCTGCCGCCAGCACCCTTCTGCCCCACCCTCCCTTCTGCCGCCCTCCCCTTCTGCCCCACTCCTCCCCTTCTGCCGCCAGCACCCCTTCTGCCCCACCCGCCCCTTCTGCCGCCAGCACCCCTTCTGCCCCACTCCTCCCCTTCTGCCGCCAGCACCCCTTCTGCCCCACCCTCCCCTTCTGCTGCCAGCACCCCTTCTGCCCCACCCTCCCCTTCTGCCGCCCTCCCCCTTCTGCCCCACCCTCCCCTTCTGCCGCCCTCCCCTTCTGCCCCACCCTCCTTCTGCCGCCAGCACCCCTTCTGCCCCACCCGCCCCTTCTGCCGCCAGCACCCCTTCTGCCCCACCCGCCCCTTCTGCTGACAGCACCCCTTCTGCCGACCACCCCCTTGTGCCGCACATGCCTCTTCTGTGTTAGATTCAGTTCAATATCCAAAACGTTGTCTCCCAAAGTATGATATTCAGACACAGTAGGCCTATATTAGCTATGGTTATAAATATAGTTTGTTTTTCATGACTACAACATGATTATAAACGTAAATGTATCAAGCACACTAGTTGGTGTCATTGAGCTACCTCTGGCTAGCCTCACCCTGCCTGTCCTGGCCAATCTTTCAACCATGACGAGCCAAACACAGCAGCACTGTAACACCATGACAGACCACCATTCACTGCAGTCACCCATAAAAACTCAACGTCAACAACTCAGTCAGTGAAGCCCTATGTCACGCTATGAACCCACTGATGTCATGAACTAAGCCGATTACTCTCCTTAGATATTCCCACCCCAGAGGCTTTCCTTCCTTCAACGGGCCTTTGTTGCCCAAGTGGATCTGTTCACTGTACCTCATGCGGAAATGCATCTCATTTGAATAAGCCATGAGAGAACTAGATCTGCCCGCTCTTCTCTCTGCCCCATGGTAGTGACAGCTAAACCTAGCAAACAGAGATAAGGAGAGGGGGGCCCTTTCCTTGGACAACTGCATGTAAATAGATACTTTTGCGTAATGCCCTTGGTCGCACGGTAATCTCCTGCTGCAGACAGGATTTTCGTAAGCATGATCGGTAACATGATCTCTTCCAGGGTTACATAATGTCCCTGTTGGCGCATCATCTATAACTGTCCCCTTGGCACAGCGTTGCTGCTGCCAATATTACTTATGTTGAGAGCTCTGCGGATAAGTTATGATATGTTCATTTTGTGGATCCAAGAAGCTTATATACAACATATGATTGGTTCATCTTAATGGGGAAGTTTACTGTATCAAGACTACAGTGAGTATGCAGTTGGGGCCAATCTGCCAATTTAAAGTTATTCTCAGAGGTGAATTCACTTCCTCTATTGACAGAATTGAAACACAATGTAGGCTACCCCAACATTGTATGACACTAGTAATGTAACACCTGTCTGTCCCATCTTTTTTCCTGAGCCTGTGGCCAGTACACTATCCTGATACTATCCCTCAGTGCTGACCTTACAATACCTAACAACCACCAGGGAAATCAGTTTTGAAGGCTGTCACAGCAACAACCACAACACTGGCTGATTAAAACCACCTTCAAGATCAGGGCCTAGCTTTTCGGGCCTTCAGTACTAGCAATGTGTCCCCTCTTATCTGACCTCACTGTTTTAGTACCGGTCTTTTAAATGCACTTAACTGTTTATCTGACTCCTGGGCCCAAACCCCAGCCCACTCATCTTTACTTTTTCACTTGCACTTTTGTCTTGAGTTTCAAGCATTGTGTTTTGGCATTGTAAATTTACTTACAATTACTTTGGTTGATGGAATAAAAGTTTCAAACCAAAACAAAACCTTGAGGCTGAATTAAAAATTAAGAAGCTCCCAAAATGATGAAGGATAGTGGTTTTGTTAGTGTGGAGAACTAAGTGCACACTGTTCTGTTGTTTTGATGAGGGACAGAAAGGATTTTGAGTGTCATTTTATTTCCAGAGGACGTCTTTGTACTTAATGCAAAGAAAGTGTTGATAGCACTGTCATTACAGCAAAGAACAGCAGGATTATCAGGGGATGTATTTAGGGAGTCTGTACAGGGTATACTATTCTGCTGAAACTGGTTAGTGTATTCTAATGTAATGTTTACATAACATATAGCAGAAGCACGATAGATGTACATTCCAGTTGCTGTGGAGAATGTCAGCATGTGAATATGTGTGTTTGCATGTTGTGAGTCTACGACTAATTACTGTATGCATTTCACTGTTGTGTGTAAGATGCCTTTATGAAAGCCAATGTCAGCGATTCATGTGTTACGTATGTAACAGTTTGTTCAGCAGTGTTTGCAAAATGCAGCTTATGAAGCTGCAGATCAATCCGTGATGCTTTTGACTGGCTTTTCTGAACGCTGACATGGATGTGGGTTAAAGCCTCTGATCATCATTAGAGAGATCAGTGCCTGGCTGTGCACGCTGGCTGATACCACTGAAGACTAGTAGGGAACCAGCGGATCGCTGTCACAGTGTCCTACAGCTGCTCCTATTAGCAGGATATTAACAGACACTCCTCAGATAAGATGAGGAGGAACTAGGTGTAGATAAGCCTCCTGCAGACACATTGCCAATACGCCTCACCGGGAATGTGGTTGCTATGGTAACCATGTTGGAGTTTCACTGCACCAAAGGGGGAGGGAGGGATAGAGAATTCTCTGAAGACTTTGTTTCAGAACTCAAGACTTAATGCATTTCATTTGTGGTGATGAGGATGATGCTACTGTGATTAGATGTTTTTGTATTTATTTCAAGGCCCACTGGTTATGAGAATGGAATGAATTGAAAATCCATTTGATTACAGAAGTAAGAAAGTAAAGGTTAGGTGGTCCAAATTATGTAATTGGAACTAACTTTCATAGTAAATAATCTTGCTTGTTGATCAATGGGATAGATTAAATCTAGACTAAGATATGTAAAAAATCTTTTGAAATTGATGATTGAGTTATGAAGCTTGCATTTGTTGTTAAAATAATCGATTACATAATCAAAATGTGTTGTAGAAAAAACAATGAAAAGGGTTGTCTGGTAGCCTCAATAAATAGACAAAGACTTTGTGACCTTGGTACACTTGGGTTCTATCTGCACTAAGCATAGTTCTGAGATATTGAGCTCAGCTCTCACATCTCAGAACTGATTTGTAGTGAATAATTTCTTCATAGCCCATTAAGGTCTTCACTTTAATGGTACCTAAAGTGCAGAGTATCAAAATCCTGAGACATTTGTAAATCCGTTTTTTTAAGGGGGTGCAATAGCAGATAGAACCTTATGGCTCTGAAATTCCAATCTCGGTTCAACCATAAGGTTCTGTCTGACACTTCTGAATTAGACATGTTCAGTCTTTAAGACGACTGTAGCTATTTGAATACATAAATGGCAGAATAACACTATTTTATCAAGATAGAGTCAGAACACATCATCAAATACAGAAATGTATTATGATCATTAAACAAATTACTGTCATCACTGAAAAACGATGTGACATCATTTACTTGACGATTACTAACAGTGCTATTGTTTTTTGCCCTGCGAACCATTATTGCTGGCTAGACTAGCCTTGACCGTATTTAGAGGGAGATGGCAAAGACGTGTTCTGATTGGTTCATCTGTATTTTTTCAGGCTTGTGATTGGATTGCAGATCGAATCCTTTAGCGCCAAGTTGAAATGGGTTTACGCAGAAAGAACTTTGGAATTGTACATTTTTTTCACTTAAGAGTAACTTTATCAAAAGTATAACTTCAGACACATTAAGAACCCTCTATTATATGTGACTAAATCATTTTTGACAAAAATGTCAGATAGAACCTTATAGTCCCAAGGTCTTGATTTGTAGATGAACAAGTAATTGCATATATAGATTTTTTTTTTACTTGACTTGAGACTTGACTTGTGACCTAACGCTACTTGACTTGCTCTTAGAATGTACGACTTGGACTTGACTTGAGACTTGATCCGTTCTACTTGGCACAAAAACATCCAAGATGGCGTAGCAGTGCAGACGTGTTTTTGTTTGTCCCCTCGTGTACTTTGTCTAGCCTCACCCCTCAATATTTCAAATTTATTTTCAATCTCTTTTCCATTTTTATATTAAATAGACCTTCCGGAACCTGCCTCACCCATTGTGTTACCTAACCGCTATTTTTTTGTGACTTTTTTAGACTGAATTCCATTGGGAGCTAGCGAGCTAACCAGCTACTAGCTATTCAGTCACTGTTAGCCACCACTAGCGGCCTTTAACCTACTGCACAGACACCAGCCTTTTTTAGCCCGGATAATACTTGCCAGCCTACCACCATCGGACTGTTTCTCCACCACAACGCCGGATCCCTGCCGTAAACCCTGGACCACTACACCTGATCTCCACAGCTAGCTAGCTAGCTGCCACTGAGTGACCGAGTGGCTCTAGTGGCTAACGCCCCTGCCCCGGAGCTAGCTCCAGCTAGCCATGAGCCAGGAGCATCTCCCGGCTAGCAACAACAATACCTCTCTCGCCATCTGGCTTGGATCCCTCTCGACACGACGCCCCGTCATACTACCTCAACTGGTCTGCCGAAGATTACTCCATCCGCTCTGCCTGCAACCGGCCTCCGTCGGACGTCGGAGCAGACGGTTCTACCATCCCCGGCCTGCTAACTCTTAACTTCTACTGCGTGCCGGCGTAGTAACGACTACCTCGCGGCTTCCCTGCCCCATCTATTGCTGTTCACTGGACCCTATGATCACTCGGCTACATAGCTGATGCCTGCAGGACTATTCCATAATCACGGTACTCCATTCTGTTTATTTTTATTTATTTATTTTATTTATCTGTCGGCCCCAGCCGCGTACTCAGGCCCTGTGTGTTGCTAACCAACCCTCTGCCCATTCATCGCCAGTTTTACCTGTTGTTGTTGTCTTAGCTGACTAGCCTTTGCGGTCTTACCCGTTGTTGTCCTACCTAGCTCTCCCAACCAACACCTGTGTTTGCTTTATGCCTTGCTTTATGTCTCTCTCAAGTGTCAATATGCCCTGTTTACTGTTGTTTAGGATAATTATCATTGTTTAAGTTTACAGTGGAGCCCCTAGGCCCACTCTACATGCCTCAGATTCCTCCTTTGTCCCACCTCCCACACATGCGGTGACTTCACCCAGTATTACCAGCACCTCCAGAGATGCAATCACTCTTATCATCACTCGGTGCCTGGGCCTACCTCCACTATACTCTCACTCCGCCATACCCCTGTCTGCACATTATACCATGAATCTATTCTACCATGCCCAGAAATCTGCTCCTTTTATTCTCTGTTCCCAACGCACTAGGTAAACCCAGGCCCTGTAGCCCCCAGCACCACATCTATTTCCAGGCCCCAGGCACTCTCTTTTGTTGACTTCTGTAACCGTAAAAGCCTCGGTTTCATGCATGTTAACATCAGAAGCCTCCTCCCTAAGTTTGTTTTACTCACTGCTTTAGCACACTCCGCCAACCCTGATGTCCTGGCCGTGTCTGAATCCTGGCTTAGGAAGGCCACCCAAAATTCTGAGATTTCCATATCCAACTACAACATTTTCCGCCAAGATAGAACTGCCAAAGGGGGAGGAGTTGCAATCTATTGCAGAGATAGCCTGCAAAGTTCTATCATACTTTCCAGATCTATGCCCAAACAGTTCGAACTTCTAATTCTAAAAATGTATCTCTCCAGAAATAAGTCTCTCACTGTTGCCGCCTGCTATAAACCCCCCTCAGCTCCCAGCTGTGCCCTGGACACCATATGTGAATTGATTGCCCCCCATCTATCTTCAGAGTTTGTTCTGTTAGGTGACCTAAACTGGGATATGCTTAACACCCCGGCAGTCCTACAATCTAAGCTAGATGCCCTCAATCTCACACAAATCATCAAGGAACCCACCAGGTGCAATCCTAAATCTGTAAACATGGGCACCCTCATAGACATTATCCTGACCAACTTGCCCTCCAAATACACCTCTGCTGTTTTCAATCAGGATCTCAGCGACCACTGCCTCATCGCCTGCATCCGCTATGGGCCCGCGGTCAAACGACCACCCCTTATCACTGTCAAACGTTCCCTAAAACACTTCTGTGAGCAGGCCTTCTAATCGTCCTGGCCCGGGTATCCTGGCAGGATATTGACCTCATCCGTCAGTCGAGGATGCCTGGTCGTTCTTTAAAAGCAACTTCCTCTCCATCTTAAATAAGCATGCCCCTTTCAAAAGATGTAGGACTAAGAACAGATACAGCCCTTGGTTCAGATACAGCCCAAATGCATGCTTTTCAACCGTTCGCTGCCTGCACCCGCCCGCCCGACTAGCATCACTACCCTGGACGGCTCTGACCTAGAATACGTGGACAACTACAAATACCTAGGTGTCTGGCTAGACTGTAAACTCTCCTTCCAGACTCACATTAAACATCTCCAATCCAAAATTAAATCTAGAATCGGCTTTCTATTTCGCAACAAAGCCTCCTTCACTCATGCTGCCAAACTTGCACTAGTAAAACTGACTATCCTACCGATTCTCGACTTCGGTGATGTCATCTACAAAACAGCTTCCAATACTCTACTCAGCAAACTGGATGCAGTCTATCACAGTGCCATCCGCTTTGTCACCAAAGCCCCTTATACCACCCACCACTGCGACCTGTATGCTCTAGTCGGCTGGCCCTCGCTACATACTCGTCGCCAGACCCTGGCTCCAGGTCATCTACAAGTCCCTGCTAGGTAATGCCCCGCCTTATCGCAGCTCGCTGGTAACCATAGCAGCACCCACCCGTAGCACTCGCTCCAGCAGGTATATCTCACCCCAAAGCCAATTCCTCTTTTGGCCGCCTTTCCTTCCAGTTCTCTGCTGCCAATGACTGTAACGAACTACAAAAATCGTTGATATTGGAGACACTTATCTCCCTCACTAGTTTTAAGCACCAGCTGTCAGAGAAGCTCACAGATCACTGCACCTGTACATAGCCCAACCAACTACCTCATCCCCTACCGTAGTCATTTATTTATCTTGCTCCTTTGCACCCCAGTATTTTTACTTTGCACATTCATCTACTGCACATTTACCATTCCAGTGTTAAATTGCTATACTGTAGTTACTTTGCCACCATGGCCTATTTATTGCCTTATGTTCCTTATCCTACCTCATTTGCACACATTGTATATAGATTTGTTTTTTTCCCTACTGTATTATTGACTGAGTGTTTGTTTACTCCAATGTGTAACTATGTGTTGTTGTATGTGTTGAACTGCTTTGCTTTATCTTGGCCAGGTTGCAGTTGTAAATGAGAACTTGTTCTCAACTTGCCTACCTGGTTAAATAAAGGTGAAATAAAATTAAAATAAAATAAAAAAACTTGACTTGAGACTTGGACCTTGTGACTTGAGACGTGCTTGTGACTTGAATAACAGTGACTTGGTCCAACCTCTGTCCAGTAATGTATTCTAAGGGAGTTGGCCCAAAGCTGTGTTACTATGACTGGGTCACTGAGTGTGCATCTGAGGGTCAAAGGTTAGCATTTGTGGGCAAACAGGCTGGGACTGGACATGTGATTTGAATCGGTTCCACCCAGCTGCTGCTTTCACTTTGAGTTGTTTTGGGACAAAATTAAATGCTACTGTATGAAAACAAACATCAAAGCTGAGGGCTACACAGCTGGCATTGGGCATAGTAAGGGAACATCCCCCTCTCTCGGAGCAGCACTGTCCAATTTTAATAAGGGAAAATCTCAGAAGTGCGTCACAAGAAGTCACTGTTGCCCTTGAGTGTGTGCATCAGGACTGGGTCTGTCTTTTGGAGGGGATTGGACACAACCCATGGCGAACTTCATCAGTGATGTTCATGCCAAGCCTACTTGAAACTCTCAGCCCTCTGGTCCCCCTTTGTTACTCTCATTATCCAAAATGCAATGCTTTCTCCCAGCATCAGGTTCTGTTTGTGTCCCTGAATGGTGCTTATGTGTTGTGCCCAGTCAGCTTACGGCACTAAGAGATGTGTGGGGAAAGATGGCACAGGGACGAAAGCCCCCATCCGTCCATTAAGAGCTGGCCTGGAAATCCGGTTATGGGGCTGTAATAAGGCACTGAGCTGCTCAGATAAAACTGGATCCCTCCAATTCCCCTCCTTTAAGTGCTAGCTGGCCATCTCTCATTCACCCTCCCCTCCTCACACAATTCTCAATCCTCTTCTTATGTAAACGCATCCCCTCCAACAGCTTGGACTGGGCATTCCCCTGTCTACTGTGGCTTGCCCTACATACAATACAAAATCTGCACCGATGACTTTGCAAACTGTGTGCTGTGTCGCTGTGTCATCGACTTGGTACGAGAGAAAGACAAATGCTAATTGGCTAAGTACTGTATGAGTCAGGGTTTTCAGACCGTTATGTTTTGGCCTATGTGGGATATATGCAAACCATAGCTACAGTATGTATGTTGCTGAATCAGTGGGGGGTGACTGCTCACAAAAATATATGTATATTTTCTTTGCTGCAGAAGGAAAAACGGTCATCCACATTTCCCTGCCATTTTTCTTCTCATCACGACTAACGAGACAGTACTTCCTCTCACACTATTGCATAATATTACACTATTATTACCTCCACTACTGCATTATAATGATGGCAATAAAGATAACATCAACACTCACACTTTAAATGACATTAATACACGGTTTAGGTTCTCTCTGAGAGCTAGTCATCCTCCATTTCTCATAGAAGGTGCCCAGCCTCACCTTCTCCTGTCTGCCTACATGTCCACTCGCTATGCCTATTCAAAGCAAGCCTCCTCAAGCGGAGCCTTCCATAAGATATGGTCATTTGTTATTCAATTAAAGATGGCTAAGGTCCCGTTGGATCATTAGGCGTGAAGTTGTTTCAAAGGCCCTGCGAGTAGAAAGAAATCCACAGAGAAAGGGAGAGAATGAGGAGCGAGAGAAACAACCAAAATTTGGAGGCCTTAAATCTGGGGAAAGAAAAAGCGGAAATTTCACAACCTGACAAATGAATGCATTGAAAGGCTGGTCATGGCTCACATCAACACCATTATCCCAGAAACCCTAGACCCACTCCAATTTGCATACCGCACCAACAGATCCACAGATGATGCAATCTCTATTGCACCACACTGCCCTTTCCCACCTGGACAAAAGGAACACCTATGTGAGAATGCTATTCATTGACTACAGCTCAGCGTTCAAGACCATAGTGCCATCAAAGCTCATCACTAAGCTAAGAACCCTGCGACTAAACCTCTCCCTCTGCAACTGGATCCTAGACTTCCTGACGGGCCGCCCCCAGGTGGTAAGGGTAGGAAACAACACATCCGCCAAGCAGATCCTCAACACGGGGGGTCCCTCAGGGGTGCGTGCTCAGTCCTCTCCTGTACTCCCTTTGACTGCATGTTCAGGCACAACTCCAACACCATCATTATGTTTGCTGATGACACAACAGTGGTAGGCCTGATCACCGACAACGATGAGACAGCCTATAGGGAGGAGGTCAGAGACCTGACCGTGTGGTGCAAGGACAACAACCTCTCCCTCAACGTGATCAAGACAAAGGAGATTATTGTGGACTACAGAAAAAGGAGGACCGAGCACACCCCCATTCTCATCGACAGGGCTGTAGTGGAGCAGGTTGAGAGCTTCAAGTTCCTTGGTGTCCACATCACCAACAAACTAACATGGTCCAAGCACACCAAGACAGTCATGAAGAGGGCACGACAAAACCTATTCCCCCTCAGGAGACTGAAAAGATTTGGCATGGGTCCTCAGATCCTCAAAAGGTTTTACAGCTGCACCATCGAGAGCATCCTGATGGGTTGCATAACTGCCTGGTATGGCAACCGCTCGGCCTCCGACCGCAAGGAACTACAGAGGGTAGTGCATACAGCCCAGTACATCACCGGGGACAAGTTTCCTGCCATCCAGGACCTCTATACCAGACAGAGTCAGAGGAAGGCCCTAAAAATGGTCAAAAACTCCAGCCACCCTAGTCATAGACTTTTCTCTCTGCTACCACATGGCAAGCAGTTCTGGAGTGCCAAGTCTAGGACAAAGAGGCTTCTAAGCATTTTCTTACCCCAAGCCATACGACTCCTGAACAGCTAATCAAATGGCTGCCCAGACTATTTGCACCCCCCCTACACTGCTGCTACTCCCTGTTGTCATCTATGCATAGCAACTTTAATAACCCTATCTGCGTGTACATAATTACCTCAGCTACCTCGACACCGGTGCCCCCGCACATTGACACATTGACTCTGTACCGGTACCGTCTGTATATAGCCCCACTATTGTTATTTACTGCTGCTCTTTAATTATTTGTTTTTCTTATCTCTTACTTATTTGTGATTTTCTTGTAGGTATTTTCTTGAAACTGCATTGTTGGTTAAGGGCTTGTAAGTAAGCATTTCACTGTAAGGTCTACACCTGTTGTATTCGGCGTATGTGAGAAATACAATTTGATTTGATTTGATTTGAATTGAAATGCAAAGCAAAATGACATCTGACTTTGAAAGCAAAACATGAAATAAACTACTTTCACTTTTAAACTATCCATTAACACATGGCTAGTTTAAATAGGACTGTTATTTCAGACATCCTGATGTTGCAGGTGCTCAGACAGTCAGAATGTGAGTTTAGTCGCCTCTTTAATGACTCCAGTGCTACAGTCCATCCATGAAGTTAATGAAACTGCAAGTAAATAAGGTTACTAGAGACTATGTTATTATTATTATCCTCATTAGCTTTCACAGAAGCAGCAGCAACTCTTCCTGGGGTCCACACAAAACACAAAATATGCCAAGTAACAAAACACTGGTATACTGATTGACAAGGACAGTCACAAACATGTAAAATACAATGATATGCAAACAATACAAAACATAATTTTTCAGCACAGCATGAAAGGCTGCTTGACTGTTGACCACACTTATACCTACTGGCGCCACTCCCAAACTGAACCCATAATACTGTAATGTCCCTTCATCCATGTCCCAGCAATATGTTTACAACCAATAAGTGAAAGAATTCTGCTTACATTAGACGTATCATGCTTCTAAAGGGCGGTAACAGCCTTAAAACAGCAAAGATCTTTTTTAACCCCTTTTTCGTGATATCCAATTGTGATCCAATTACGATCTTGTCTCATCGTTACAACTCCCCAACGGGCTCGGAGAGGTTGAAGGTCAAGTCATGCATCCTCTGAAACATGACCTGCCAAACCGTGCTTCTTAACACCTGCCCGCTTAACCAGGAAGCTAGCCGCACCAATGCGCCCGGCCAACCACAAGGAGTCACTAGAGCGCGATGAGCCAAGAAATCCCCCCCGGCCAAACCCTCCCCTAACACGGACGACGCTGGGACAATTGTGCGCCGCCCTACGGGACTCCCGGTCACGCCCAGATGTGACACAGCCTGGGATTGAACCAGAGTCAGTAGTGACGCCCCAACCACTGCGATGCTCTGCCTTAGACCCCTGCGCGACTCGGGAGTCCTAGAACTTAGATTGTATTGAAGATATTTTAATTAAAGCCATAGGGCTTCATAATACCATTACATACACATTTCTGTCGCTCTTATCCATAAAGAAAATTAGGGTATAAAGTGCCTTGCTCAAGGGCATGTCGATAGATTTTTCACCAAGTTGGCTCGGGGATTCAAACCAACGGCCTTTCAGTTACTGGCCCAAAGCTCTTAACTGGTAGACTACCTGCCGCCAACACAATCAAGCAAACCACTGATGCAATGCCTAGAGCAAAACATGCTCAGCAGAGCACAGAGGGGATATGATTGCAGCATATCCAGAATGATCACATAATTATGCATGCTATTTTTAACATTAAATAATCTAGCTACTGGTGCATATTTATTGAGCGTTGCATTATTGCATTGGCTACCTTGTTTATCTGTGTGCTTTTGTATTCCAACCCTTGACATTGAATTTAGTGCAATGCGTGGTTTGATTCTAAATTGATAGATTTGAATATTTTTTTTTTCTTTCACCAAGATTGTGGGAGTTTGGGAATGTTGTGGTGCATGTGCTTTTGAATGCACTGGAATGCTGTATGCAAGTGACCTCTATAGCTTAATTATCCTTGACACTCCCTGTCGGATGTTGTCAGTTTGAACAACACTTAAAACATAGGCAGCAAAGTCATTACCGCCAAGTTGCTAGGCAACTTGCTGTTGGAGCCATGTTAGAAAACACAGATGGGGGTAGAGTGAGAGAGGAAGGGTGGAGATATGTGTGGGTAATTAGTTCAATACTAGCCTACATCCATCTACTAACTAGCTCTTGTCAGATCAAAGTATTCCCCTGTGAGTCAAACACAACACATAATTAATTGTGTGTTGGTTGATCTCATAGTAATCTCGTTCCCAGACACTGCGGCTCAAATGCGTGAAGAGTCTGGTGGACCAACGTGTCAAACTTGGCCTTCGTCAGCCAATACAGAAAGACCGGGAGAAACTCCCGGGCGCATAGGCAATGGCTTAATTGGCTTAATCTACCAACCAATCACTTCCCCTAACCCTCCCCACACCTGGCCTCTCCATTGGCATAAACCTGACGTTGTGCTGACATGGCAGCTGTCAAACCTGGGAAGCGCCATCAGTGGACACAGCTTGTCTGATTGCATTATCACTACCGTATATTTTCTGTACTTTTTAGAGTCGCCTTAATAAACACAGCATCAGCTTAACAGGAGATTCCTGCACTGTCAATGTCCTCTATCACCACTGTTGGACTGTGGAGGGGAGTAATGGAGAGGATGCATGAGTGTCACATCCAGACAAGTTGTGTTGGGCTTCTGGCGTTGTGTGCTCCCATCTGTTCTGTGGCTGTTTATAGGGCTGTTATCAAGGAAGAGGATGGCAATAAAGGCCAAAACCGAGCACAACCACATCCCTAACAATAAACATAGTTTGACAGGGACACGGGACATAGGGAGTCCCCTATGCCACATTTTTAGTTGACAGATTCAACTGGCGTAAGAAAAGAAGACAGAGGAGGTTCATTGCGTGACCAAGCCACCATCATTAGTGTCATTGTACTCCCATATAGGCCAATGTATGACGAGCATGGTTCAGTAAAGCAATGGAAGGTAACAGTGCACAGTGTCCAAGAGATGTTGTGGCCTGCTGCCGTCCTCTAGGACCATGTGACCGATGCTGTCATGCTGCTGTGTAAAGGCAGTGTGCTCAGGCATACGTATCATGCAAGAACAGCTCTGTCAAATGCATGTTGTCTGTACTTCACTCTGCAGAGTGGGTAGATATTTTAGAGTCTTGCAGATACTCGTCCCTCCTCCTCTGTCTTTGAGGCAGTGGTTTAGATATGTTACTAACTTATGTAGCAACATTTGAAATTGTGTTATTTAGATTGGATAAAAGTAGAGACTAGAATATGGTATATCATACATTACAGTTGAGGACCAATGGGAAAGTAAATCTGCCTTGAAAGTTGATAAACCTCACTTTTGAGAAAATGGCCCTTGAATAGTTTTGGTAAGCCTACTGGAGAGCTCTTCTTTGTCTACACCCATTCAGCATCGTTCACACCCCTTAGCCCCACCCATCTCTTTAAGGATTCACATGTGAGGTCATGTACTAAACAACCAAAGATTTTCCCAGTGTATCTACCTGGCAGTGTGGACATCCCCAGTGAGATGCTTAGGGACTCTGTCTTAACACTGAGGCATGGGCAGCAGCTCTCAGCCTGTGCTGAAGGGTTGTTATCAGGTGAAGAACCCCTGAGCACCTAGTGCTAACAGACCAGATGGAGCTGCTGCAGCCTGACACTGTCAGGAACAAGAGACAGGCCCCAGATGAGCTGAGAGCTCAGATTCTCTCTCTCTCTCTCTCTCTCTCTCTCTCTCTCTCTCTCTCTCTCTCTCTCTCTCTCTCTCTCTCTCTCTCTCTCTCTCGCTCTCGCTCTCTCAACTCAACTCAACTCAACTCAACTCAAATGGATTTATTGGCATGGGAAACAGATGTTTACATTGCCAAAGCAAGTCAAATAGATAATAAACAAAAGTGAAATAAACAATAAAAAATAAACAGTAAACATTACACTTACAAAAGATCCAAAGGAATAGAGACATTTCATATTATGGCCATATAGTATACAGTGTTGTATTAATGCAAATAGTTAAAGTACAAAAGGGAAAATAAATAAACATAAATATGGGTTGTATTTACAATGGTTTTTGTTCTTCACTCGTTGCCCTTTTCTTGTGGCAACAGGTCACAAATCTTGCTTCTGTGATGGGACACTGTGGTATTTCACCCGATAGATATGGGAGTTTATCAAAATTGGATTTGTTTTTCGAATTCTTTGTGGGTCTGTGTAATCTGAGAGAAATATGTGTCTCTAAAATGGTCATACATTTGGCAGGAGGTTAGGAGTGCAGCTCAGTTTCCACCTCATGTTGTGGGCAGTGTGCACATAGCCTGCCAAATAGCATTCTAGTTTGCTTTAATTTTTTAAAATTCTTTCCAATGTGTCAAGTAATTATCTTTATGTTTTCTTATGATTTGGTTGGGTCTAATTGTGTTGCTGTGCTGGGGCTCTGTGGGGTCTGTTTGTGTTTGTGAAGAACAAAGCCCCAGGACCAGCTTGCTTAGGGGACTCTTCTCTAGGTTCATTTCTCTGTACTTGATGGCTTTGTTATAAAAGGTTTGGGAATCGCTTCCTTTTTAGGTGGTTGTGGAATTTAACTTGGATTTCGATAACTAGCAGGTATCGGCCTTATTCTGCTCTGCATGCATTATTTGGTGTTTAGCGTTGTACACAGAGGATATTTTTGCAGAATTCTGCATGCAGAGTCTCAATTTGGTGTTTGTCCCATTTTGTGAATTGTTGGTTGGTGAGCGGACCCCAGACCTCACAAACATAAAGGACTGATTCAAGTATTTTTTGCCAGATCGTATTTGCCAGATGTCAAATTTGATGTTCCTTTTGATGGCGTATAAGTCCCTTCTTGCCTTGTTGCTCAGATTGTTCACAGCTTTGTGGAATTTACCTGTGGCGCTAATGTTAAGGCTGAGGTAGGTATAGTTTTGTGTGTGCTCTAGGGCAACGGTGTCTAGATGGAATTTATATTTGTGGTCCCGGCAACTGGACCTGTTGGAACACCATTATTTCTGTCTTACTGAGATTTACTGTCAGGGCCCAGGTCTGACAGAATCTGTGCAGAAGATCTAGGTGCTGCTGTAGGCCCTCCTTGGTTGGGGACAGAAGCACAAGATTTTCAGCAAACAGTAGACATTTTACCTAAGATTCTAGTAGTGTGAGGCCTGGTGCTGCAGACCTCGCCAATTCATTGATATATATGTTGAAGAGTGTGGGGCTTAAGCTGCATCCTTGTCTCAAGGCCCTGTGGAAAGAAATATGTGTGTTTTTTCCAATTTTAACCGCACACTTGTTGTTTGTATACATGGATTTTATAATGTTGTATGTTTTTCCCCCAACACCGCTTTCCATCAATTTAGCCCCTCCCCTCATGCCAAATGGAGTCAATAGCTTTTTTGAAAGCGGCAAAGCATGAGAAGACTTTGCCTTTGTTTTGGTTTGTTTGATTGTCAATTAGAGTGTGCAGGGTGAATATGTGGTCTTCGTACAGGAATTTGGTTAAAAGGCCAATTTGACAGTTGCTCAGTGCATTGAGGAAATGTACGAGTCTGCTGTTAACGAAAAGGCAGAGGATTTTCCCAAGATTGCTGTTGATGCATATCCCACTTTATTGGCATGGGAAACATATGTTAACATTGCCAAAGCAAGTGAAGTAGATAATATACAAAAGTGAAATAAACAATGATGTCTCCTCATCATGGTGACAAATGCGAGCCTGGGGCTCTCTGGCAAAATGGACTGGCCTAATTAACACAGTAATGACGCTGCAAAGTTGAGTCATCTCACCTGTATAATGAACACTTCTTGTTGCGTAAATCCCTCTCTCCCTATCTCTTTATCCCTCTCTCTCCTTCTCATCTCCTTATCTCTCCCTTTATCCCCCCCTCTCTCTCTGTCTCTCTTGCTCTCATTCTCCCCGTCCCCAGTCTGTCTGTACTAATATAAAACATGCCCAAATTGAAATGAGATATGGAACCACACATTCAGAGCAATGGGGATATCAGTCTCTTTCTCTCTCTCTCATTCTCTCGTTCTCTGTCTGTGTGAATGTCAATTGTGCCCTTACACTTTAACACTCCACAGTGTGTCACAGAGACAGAATATGTAAGTCTAACTAGAGGACACATCTCACAGAAAGAGAAGAGGTTCTGTCGACTGGGTTGAACAAAGACTTGGCTGTGTCTGGCCTGTGTTGTCTTTTCCCATCTTATTTCCCAATGAGTTTGCAAGCATTATTTTAAAGTGGCGTCTTAGATCTATTTTATTTTTTTGCAATTAGAGCCAAGCATGGACCCGGTCCCGCGGCGAGGAAGAACTCCCGTGTAAATGTCTTCTTGTGATGAACTAATTATTTCCTCTCTTCTTCCTCATCATGAATTCCCTACCCCTTCCCCCACTCCCATCCAAAAAGTAAGGATGTAAACAAGAGTTTAGAAAAGTTTCCCAATGTTTTTATGGGGGCTGACAGTGTCCTGTTTGCTAAAGTTTCCCAATGTTTTTATGGGGGCTGACAGTGTCCTGTTTGCTAAAGTTTCCCAATGTTTTTATGGGGGCTGACAGTGTCCTGTTTGCTAAAGTTTCATAATGCAAATGCTAGTGCTACATGTAATAACAATTGCCAGAAAGACTCAAACTCTTTTATTGCAGCTCTGCTGCTCTTTGAGGCTGTCTGAATGCCCATCAAATTAAAATTGCCTACATGATTGACCAAATGTGTTGTTATGGAGTATACTGCACCAAAGCACAGATAGCTAAGGCAATTATTGTTTCAAGTAAACACAATTTGACCGTATCTTTTTTTTCTAATTTACATTATTTAATATGAGTCATCACATTAGCCCCATGCTTCTTCAACACAAAGACACTTTCAGTGGAAGAATTAGCTCAGATGAAAGTAATTACATTGTCCATATTTCACAAGCCGCTCAACATAAAGCTAATGTAAAGCATGGATTTGTGTGGCTCTCTGTTCAAAGCCATTGATCTGAAACATTGTGGTTCAGTTACTCGTTACATGCATCTCTTGAAAGAAGGATACGTAATTCCAGTGCAAAATAAATAAATAAGAAAAAAAAACTGTTTCAACCAACGATAAAATGTCTGTGCAATTTATACACTCCACTGATTGGTTGTTAAAAAGCGTGGCAAAAAAACACATTTTAATTCCTTTTAATTCATGACACAGTCATGCACAGCATAGTGACAGCAAACCATGTCTGACTTGCTTTCACAAGAATCCCCTTGATACACATCAGAGGGAGGGAGAGTTGTAAATGAGTGGTTTAGTCGACACTGTGGTTTTAAGTATGTTTAAAAGTGCACCCTGTGACTGAAATGTGCTGCCACCTGAGGAGGCAAGTCTTTGTGAATGTGATTTTTTTAAATACATCTGTTTTGCGTCTTGCATTAATGTGTATGTAGTTTCTCAAGTTTCCACTGGGGAAGTTTTAACTTCTTAGGGATCAGCAGCAGTGATGTCGGTTTTGGAGAGTCTGGCGTGCCTTCATGGGCACAGGATATATTTTGGGTTATTGACGTATACCTCCTTCTGAGTTTTACTGTGGCCTACGCATGTGTCTGTTATGCTATTAAGAACCACTGTGGCCTGGAAGAGAATATGTTCTTAAGCGGTCTATCAGAAGAAGACACGCTTTCTCTATAGAGCCAGGTTCCTCTGAAGGTTTCTTCTAGGATGGTATTTTATTTCCACTGTCACCTTTGTGACAACTGTATTATATACAGTATATACACTATCGGTCAAAAGTTTTACAACAACAACTCATTCAAGGGTTTTTCTTTATTTTTTACTATTTTCTACATAATAGAATATAGTGAAGACATCAAAACTATGAAATAACACATATGGAATCATGTAGTAACCAAAAAAAGTCTTAAACAAATCAAAATACATTTTATATTTGAGATTCTTCAAATAACCACCCATTGCCTTGATGAGAGCTTTGCACACTCTTGGCATTCTCTCAACCTGCTTCCCCTAGAATGCTTTTCCAACAGCCTTCAAGGAGTTCCCACATATGCATAGCACTTGTTGGCTGCTTTTCCTTCACTCTATGGTCCAACTCGTCTCAAACCATTTCAATTGGGTTGAGGTCGGGTGATTGTGGAGGCCAGGTCATCTGATGCAGTACTCCATCACTCTCCTTCTTGGTCAAATAGCCTTTACACAGCCTGGAGGTGTGTTGGGTCATTGTCCTGTTGAAAACAAATGATAGTCCCACTAAGCCCAAACCAGATGTGATGGCGTATCGCTGCAGAATGTTGTGATAGCCGTCCTGGTTAAGTGTGCCTTGAATTCTAAATAAATCACAGACCGTGTGACAAGCAAAGCACCCCCACACCATAACACCTCCTCCTCCATGCTTTGCAGTGGGAAATACACATGCGGAGATCATTCATTCACCCACAAATTCACCATCAAATTTGGGCTCCAGACCAAAGGACAAATTTCCACCGGTCTAATGTCCATTGCTCGTGTTTCTTGGCCCAAGCAAGTCTCTTCTTATTATTGGTGCCCTTTAGTAGTGGTTTCTTTGCAGCAATTCGACCATGAAGGCCTGATTCACACAGTCTCCTCTGAACAGTTGATGTTGAGATGTGTCTTGAGGTGTTACTTGAACTCTGTGAAGCATTTATTTGGGCTGCAATTTCTGAGGCTGGTAACTCTAATGAACTTATCCTCTGCAGCAGAGGTAACTATGGGTCTTCCATTCCTGTCGTGTTCCTCATGAGAGCCAGTTTCATCATAGAGCTTGATGGTATTTGCGACTGCACATTAAGAAACTTTCAAAGTTCTTAAAATATTCTGTATTGACTGACCTTCATGTCTTAAAGTAATGATGGACTGTTGTTTCTCTTTGCTTATTTGAGCTGTTCTTGACATAATATGGACTTGGTATTTTACCAAATAGTAAAATACCAAGTACCAAGTCCCCTCCTCTACCTTGTCACAACACAACTGATTGTCTCAAACGCATTAAGAAGGAAAGAAATTCCACAATTAACTTTTTTTTTGAAGAAACACCTGTTAATTGAAATACAGTCCAGATGACTACCTTATGAAGCTGGTTGAGAGAATGCAAAGAGTGTGCAAAGCTGTCATCAAGGCAAAGGGTGACTATTTGAAGAATTTTAAATATATAAAATATTTTGATTTGTTTAACACTTGTTTGGTTACTACATGAATAATTATGTGTTATTTCATCGTTTTGATGTCTTCACTATTATTCTACAATGTAGAAAATAGTAAAAATAAAGAAAAACCCTAATGAGTAGGTGTTCTAAAACTTTTGACCAGTAGTGTTTATATATTTTTTATTGTTGTAATTGTACCCAATCTTTTTCCCCAATTTCGTGATATCCAATTGGTAGTTACGATCTTGTCTTATCGCTACAACTCTTCAAGGGGCTCGGGAGAGACGAATATCGAGATGTGCATCCTCCGAAACATGACCCTCCAAGCCACGCTGCTTCTTAACACACTGCTCAGTTAACCCGGAAGCCAGCCGCACCAATGTGTCGAAGGAAAAACCATTCGACTGCACTGAAAGAAGACCGCTGCACCACTCGGGAGGCCCAACTGCATTATACTAATGGTCTGCTAGATAATGTCTAGGAGCAGAAGAGGTGAAACGTGATTTGGTCTAGTCCACTTCAAACAGAGACTATAAGCTTGTTGCACATCTCCTCCAAAGATAAGACACAAATTAATCCAGTCAGGTCGCAGAACAAAATGAAAAAACACAGAAAATTAAATCAAAGTAAGTTAAAAAGGAGGGAAATATTAAGCACAAAGATAAGATGTCTAGTGATAAGGTGTTAATATGCAGGAGAGAAGGAGAGAGAATGAAGGAGAGATAAGGGCTGAATGTATAATCTGTACTTTAATGGCATTTTAACCTAAGAATGGGATTCATGCTTGAGCTATACCACTGTAATCATACAGCTTCTAATAATCATCTCCAGTAGCGGCACTTGTTGGGTACTTCCTGCATTTATAGAGCACGTTCAATATCTCCTCTCACCGTTGGAAAGGCAAAATTCTTTCTGATAGGGACATAGGAGTTATAATCTAAGTGTACCACTTTTTCTTCCTCATTGCTAGAGGCGTGGGACTGTCTGCTTCCATGCTGAGCCTGGGTTACGGAGAGGAATGGAGAGGTCGGGTTCACCCGGGGGTTGAACAGGGAACATCAGCAAAGTCATGCCATCTTTTATTTTCAGGTCTGCTAGCAGCGACTTGTGAATTATTGAGCACATTTCCTCCCAGTTGAAAGGCCACAGAGGTGCAGGTTGTACAGAAAGACTGGGGCTGAGAGTGAGGCAGGGCTCACCTTCGCTAGGCTGCCATGTATACAAATTTCACTTGGCATATTTTATTTAAATCACAGAGACACGGTTAGCAAACAGGAAAAAGGGCCAACGTGTAGTAGAAAATGAATGTGCACTGGGACCGGCGACGTACAAATGGATTGTTTGTCTCACCTTAATGGAGTGGTTCTCAATCCTGGTCCTGGGGACACAAAGGGGTGCACATTTTTGTTTTTGCCCTAGCACTACACACCTGATTCAAGTCATCAAAGCCTTTTGATGAGTTGATCAGTTGAATCAGCTGTGTATTGCCAGGGCAAAAACAAAAATGTGCACCCCTTTGTGTCCCCAGGACCAGGACTGAGAACCAGTGCCTTAATGGACCTGGTTATCAGGTGCATTGTTGTGAATGTGACTTCTCACCTGTGAATCCAGGTGCTTATGAGAGACTCATTTGGACAATAGACAGATAAAATTAATTTGCAGAGGATCTTCTCTGTTATCTATACGTTTGCGGATTTGATTACGGAATTAATAATGTGTCTGGGGAGAAATACGATGTAATTGTCTCAAACAATTGTCTGGAAGACACAATGTCTAGAACTTAGTGGAATTGGTTGGTGCAGTATCAAATGTCTGTTTTCAACAGTACCATGGTACTGGTTGTTCACATTGGGCACTGAAGACTCTCAGTAACCCACGATGTGACATCTTCTCACAGCTAAACAGGAGGTTGAGTAGGGTCTCACCTTACTCCCTCTCTTTTATCACCTGACTGGTGGTGATTCTATAAGAGCTGTGTGATGAGGGGGCTGTGGAAAGTATTGATTGGTGTGATGGTTGCACTTGCCCCCGCCAATACTCTTAGAAAAAAAGGGTTCCAAAAGGGTTATTTGGTTGTTCCCATAGCATAACCCTTTTTGGTTCAAGGTAGAACCATTTTGGTTTCCATGTAGAACTGTCTGTGGAAAGGGTTCTACCTGTATCTAAAAGGTTTCTGCCTGGAGGCTAAAAGGGTTCTACAAAGGATTATCCTATGGGGACTGACAAATAACCTGTTAAGGTTCTAGATAGCACCTTTTTTTCTAAGAGTGTAGCAAAGCCCAAAGCACTGAGGTACTCACCTTGTTTGCCTGCCTATCACCCTTCTCCTCATTCTGGTCTTGTCTGGCTCCCACCCTGTCGTGACTGAAACATAGCATCCCAGATGCATTTCAATCACTCCGTCTGGGAAATATGAAAAGAGACTCTCTTTTGACTCCGATAAGCAGTAATCGAAGACAAATGACATTCCTTGATTATTATTAAAAAGAAAAGTGTCTATGTCATTGAAGGTAGATGTGATCAGTTAAGGCCTCATTTGAAATAAATTGCATTTGATTGTCTAAAGGTGTGATTAAAATCAAATCCTTGCCATATTCTGGAGTATTATACAATACAGTAATTGGATACATTATACCAAAGAAGATATTGAGCAGTGTATGGAAAGAATCTTGTTGGTTCTTTTTTTTCTCATCTTCTTTTCATTTCTCTCTGGATGTTTTCAGCCTGTTAGTATTACCAATTATTGGACAAACATAGCCTGTTCTTGTACAAAGCTGTGGTTGAAACTTAAAAAAAATGCAACTCCCTGCCTGACACTCAATGTTTATACTCTTGACTGGTCTCACACTCTATTTCTCATCTGTCTGTCAATAAAATCATTTCTAAATATTAAAGGACAGTGCCTCTCCATTCCCTGCTCTCATATACACTGAGTGTACAAAACATTAGGAACACCTTTTAATATTGAGTTGCAGCCCTTTTGCCCTCACAACAGACTCAATTCGTCATGGCATGGACTACAAGGTGTCAAAAGGGTTCCACAGGAATGCTGGCCCATGTTGACGCCAATCGAAAGTGTTCCACTGGGTTGCTGGCCCATGTTGACTCCAATGCTTCCCACAGTTGTGTCAAGTTGGCTGGATGTCCTTTGGGTGATGGACCATTCTTGATACACACAAGAAACTGTTGAGCGTGAAAACCCCAGCAGCGTTGCAGTTCTTGACACACTCAAACCGGCGCGCCTTGCACCTACTACGATACCCCATTCAAAGGCACTTAAATCTTCTGTCTTGCCCATTCACCCTCTGAATCGCACACATACAGTACACGATCCATATCTAAATTGTCTCAAGGCTTAGACATCCTTCTTTATCCTGTCTCCTCTCCTTCATCTACTCTGATTGAAGTGGATTTAACAAGTGACATCAATAAGGGATCATAGCTTTCACCTGGATTCACCCTCATCTAACTACAAACACAAAGACTACCACATACAGATGTAGGATTTTAATTTGATCACTCTTTTGTTGCTCAGAATTTTCCTGCACCGCAGGAAATGCAGATGAGCTTTGTAATTTACATAAATTCACTGAAAACCCAAATTAACACACGTTTATATTAACTGTACTGCACATTTCATGTAGCCTACTTTGACCAGTTTATAGCCTATCCACCAATCAAGCAACATTATGGACTAAATGTTGCAGTGACAATATAGGTCAAATTAAGATCCTACATCTGTTGAGTAAGAGACACAAATACAGTGCCTTGCAAAAGTATTCACCCCCCTTGGCGTTTTTCCTATTTTGTTTTATTACAACCTGTAATTTGAATTGATTTTTATTTGGATTTCATGTAATGGACATACACAAAATAGTCCAAATTGGTGGTGTGAAATGAAAAATGTTATTGTATAAAAAAAAAAAAAAAAAAAAAAAAACGGAAAAGTGGTGTGTGCATATGTATTCAGCCCCTTTGCTATGAAGCCCCTAAATAAGATCTGGTGCAACCAATTACCTTCAGAAGTCACATAATTAGTTAAATAAAGTCCACCTATATGCAATCTAAGTGTCACATGATCTCAGTATATATACTGAGGCCCCACCACCAAGCAAGCGTCACTATGAAGACCAAGGAGCTCTCCAAACAGGCCAGGGACAAAGTTGTGGAGAAGTACAGATCAGGGTTGGGTTATAAAAAAATATCTGAAACTTTGAACATCCCACTGCACACCATTAAATCCATTATTAAAAATGTTTAAGAATATGGCACCACAACAAACCTGCCAAGAGAGGGCCGCCCACCAAAACTCACGGACCAGGCAAAGAGGGCATTAATCAGAGAGGCAACAAAGAGATCAAAGATAACCCTGAAGGAGCTGCAAAGCTCCACAGTGGAGATTGGAGTATCTGTCCATAGGACCATTTTAAGTCGTACACTCCACAGAGGTGGGCTTTACGGAAGAGTGGCCAGAAAAAAGCCATTGCTTAAAAAAAGAATAAGCAAACATGTTTGATGTTCGCCAAAAGACATGTGGGAGACTCCCCAAACATGGAAGAAGGTACTCTGGTCGGATGAGACTAAAATTGAGGTTTTGGCCATCAAGGAAAACGCTATGTGTGGTGCAAACCCAACACATCTAATCACCCCGAGAACACCATCCCCACAGTGAAGCATGGTGGTGGCAGCATCATGCTGTGGGGATGTTTTTCATTGGCAGGGACTGGGAAACTGGTCAGAATTGAAGGAATGATGGATGGCACTAAATACAGGAAAATTCTTGAGGGAAACCTGTTTCAGTCTTCCAGAGATTTGAGACTGGGACAAAGGTTCACCTTCCAGCAGGACATAGGACCCTAAGCATACTGATAAAGCAACAATTGAATGGTTTAAGCGGAAACATTTAAATTGATTGGAATGGCCTAGTCAAAGCCCAGACCTCAATCCAATTGAGAATATGTGGTATGACAAAGATTGCTGTACACCAGCGGAACCCATCCAACTTGAAGGCGCTGTAGCAGTTTTGCCTTGAAGAATGGGCAAAAATCCCAGTGGCTAGATGTGCCATGCTTATAGAGACATACCTGAAGAGACTTGCAGCTGTAATTGCTGCAAAAGGTGTCTATACAAAGTATTGACTTGGGGGGGGGTGAATAGTTATGCACGCTCAAGTTTTCAGTTTTTTTTTCTTATTTCTTGTTTGTTTCACAATAAAAAATATTTTGCGGTAGGCATGTTGTGTAAATCAAATGATACAAACAAATGCAACAAAATAGGAAAAATGCCAAGGGGGGTGAATACTTTCCGCAAGCCACTGTATACCTATTTTCAGAGTGCTGTACTTATCTGAGCCCATTCTGAACCATTGAGAGAGAAGGAGAAACTATAGTAGCTTTAAAGTGTGTAATGCTGTCCGGGCCAGGGCTAGATGGATACTCCAGAGTGTAGGGAGCGTAAGGGCCAGGCCGCTTGTGAGTGGCCCTCGCTCTTGTCATCCCTGTGTAGGTGTCAAGCTGCCCCGTTGAGCCTGATCTGATGGCTTGCTCCGCTCTTGAGAAAATGGCTCTCTGAGAGTCCTTCTTCAGCTCTAGCTGTTCCAGCAGGTCTCCTAACCTGAGAGTTCAGGGGGGCTGAATGCTAGCTGTGTGGGTACCCTCATGCTGGGTCAAGCCCACTTGGCCACGCGGTATGAGGTTTTGTGAAGTGAAGCAGTTAAGAGGACGGAGTCAAGACAATATATCCATTGTCCACTTTGCCCAGAATGCCATTTTATGCTCAGAAAATGGGTTGCAATCTGGTAGGATATACAATAATTGAGAAGTCCTGTCACAGTTGTAGAAATGGATTGCTGTGCTCCATCTTTGCATAGACCTTAACGCTTGACTCGGGGCAGTTGCTGCACATTCGATTGCAGACCAAAAGGCCAGACAGTAACATGAGGTTAAATTGTTTTGATCCATAATCTATCTTGTGTCGCTTGGGCACAATAATTGCTTTTTCAAAATGTCCAATGTTCTATATCTGTTGTTAAATCAAGTGACATGATAAACGTTCATTATAAAGGCACACAAAACCAGAATAGCACTTAAACAATCCAGAGGAAGAATCATTGATGAAATTTACAGAGCGTAGAGCACATGAGTAGTCAGCCGGTGAGTGCTGCTTGCTCTCTCTTGCGCGCATGATCTCTCCCTTTTTCCTCTCTCTTCCCTCTCTCTTTCCTCTCTCTCTTTCCTCTCTCTTACACACACTCTCAAACACAATAGGCGGTCTCTCCTCCAGATGCTTCAGTTTAGGAAATATGACATGTTTATGAGGGGGCAGTACTTGTGTGCTACAGTGTAAACATTACTAAGGCAGGTTTGATTGAATCTGATGGCTAGGGACAGATCTTCGTATCCTGTATCTGTTACTATGTTAAGCTAACTCTGTGTAATAGGATGATCTCCTTTCGTCAGCGTTCAAAGCTTACACCTCTCAGCCCCCTGGGATTATACCACCTCAGCCTAATGAAATGCCCTCTGCCTACCACAGCACAAAATGCTCAAATGCTAAACATGCTAATGTTCTTTTCACCAGATCAAACTTAAGGCAGTTGGCTGACATTTCCCAACGTCCACCATTTCATAATTGAAATCATCTAGAAGAGTACTACCAATCCAAAGTGCTGTTGTGCAAATCCAACTGCAAATTATCATAAGGATTTCTATCTGTAAAAGGCTATATCATAATGGTAGACATGGCTATGATACAATACCATAATGTCATACCATTTTGATGTTTGTCTCTAAAGTCATAAAATAAAATATAAAATATATTATACTATATATATTAACAAAATATATTAACAACAAGAAATTATACACTGTAAATTCAATATAGTATGATAGTACAGTAGACTGAAGTATATTGTTTCATACTACACAAAATAGTTTCCCACATGGTAACTTTTGAACTTTTCCATTAGAATGTGACTGGCGGTGCTAATTGTGTCAGTTGATGCCCTGCACATGTTGTGATGTGTGTCCCTACATCCTCAGATAAACCTGAGGCCTTATATTTATATCTATCTCCTGTCTACAGAGCTTTGTGCATCAGGCTCCATTGGTTAGTGAGATATACACCTCGTTCCACAACCCCCCTCCCATGTTTGTTCCTGCTAATTAATGACTGTGGCGCTAATTAAAACCAGAGCAGCTTTCAATACCTTCTGCCTCTTTCAGAGAAATATCACATTTCCATTTACTTGTCCCAGAGACTAATGAACATTCTGGTGCAGGTTTTCAGGCGAGAAACACAGTGGCAGGAAACTGCGCCAAGTGGGATTGGGAGAGAGTGTGTCGTCATAACCAGAGGGCAACATGAGAGAGACACAGGAAGGAGACAGGACTGCCATGAGAATTGTGTGACTGAATATGCAATGATGGCCAAGGAAAAACCCATGTACGGTACGCACATAATATGCAAAAATACAATATATTCACATGCATTTCCCATTATACCATGGGAAAGAAGTACAAATAAATGCAATGAGCGTACACAAATATACACTATATGGCCAAAAGTATCTGGACATTTGTTCAGAACATCTCATTCCAAAATCATGGGTATTAATATGGAGTTGATCTCCCCTTTGCTGCAATAACAGCCTCCACTAGATGTTGGAACATTGCTTCTGGGACTTGTTTCCATTAGTGAGGTTAGTGAGGTCTGACACTGATGTTGGGCGATTAGGCTTGGCTCGCAGTCGGCGTTTCAATTCATCCCAAAGGTGTTCGATGGGGTTCAGGTCAGGGCTCTGTGTAGGCCAGTCAAGTTCTTCCACACCGATCTAGACCAACCATTTCTGTATGGATCTCACATTTATAAATAAAAAGTAACACAATAAAATAACAATAATGAGAGGCTATATGTGTGGGGGAAGCACAGCATCAATTAGAATGTCATTGTTTGCTGTAGCCTTAAAATTTCCCTTCACTGGAACTAAGGGGCCTAGCCCGAACCATTAAAAACAGCCCCAGAACATTATTCCTCATCCACAAAACTTTACAATTGGCACTATGCATTAGGGCCGGTAGTGTTCTCCTGGCATCCGCCAAACCCAGATTCATCCGTCGGACTGCCAGATGGTGAAGTGGGATTCAGTTTCCACTTTGTCCAATGGCGGCAAGTTTTACACCACTTCAGCCGACGCTTGGCATTGCGCATGGTGATCTTAGGCTTGTGTGCTGCTACTCGGCCATTTAAACCCATTTCATGAAGCTCCCGACGAACAGTTCTTGTCCTGCAGTTGCTCGGTTGCAGCACTCTCCAGTGAGTGGACAGGCGATTTCTACGTGCTCCTGTTCTGTGAGCTTGTGTGGCCTACCACTTCGCGGCTGAGATGTTGTTGCTCTTAGACATTTCCACTTCACAATAACAGCACTTACAGTTGACCGGGGCAGCACTAGCAGGGCAGAAATTTGATGAATTGACTTGTTGGATTGGAGGCATCCTATGACGGTGCCACATTGAAAGTCACTGTGCTCTTTAGTACGGGCTATTCCACTGCCAATGTTTGTCTATGGAGATTGCATGGCTGTGTGCTCGGTTTTATATACCTATCAGCAACGGTGTGGCTGAAATAGCCAAATCCACAAATTTGAACGGGTGTCCAGATAGTGTATTATACAGTCAAAGGGCACAGATTCTTGTAAACATTCTCAACAATGCCATTTATATAATGTTTACATATCCTACATTACTCATCTCATATATATATATGTGTATATACTGTACTCCATACCATCTACTGCATCTTGCCTATGCCGGTCAGCCATCGCTCATCCATATATTTATATGTACATACTCGTATTCATTCCTTTACTCTTGTGTGTATAAGGTAGTTGTTGTGAATTTGTTAGATTACTTGTTAGATACTACTGCATGGTCGGAACTAGAAGCACAAGCATTTCGCTACACTCGCATTAACATCTGCTAACCATGTGTATGTGACAAATACAATTTGATTTGATTTGATTTGATGCGTTCACCGGAGAAAGCAATGATGCAGTTTGGTCTTGAGTCTTGACTAACCTGCTTGCTAAGCAACCCGCAGTGCCCATTTGAAACACACTGCAGTTTTATAGTGTCTCTCTCAAGGAATCGGAGTGAACGCACAATGATTTGAATGATAGCATGTTCGATCTGTCACAGCCTTGAGCACCGTGGTGTGTGTGTGTGTGTGCGTGAGTGTCCACATACATGTGTATGAAGCCTTAATCCTTCTCTCTCTCTCTCTCTCTCTCTCTCTCTCTCTCTCTCTCTCTCTCTCTCTCTCTCTGTCTCTCTCTCTGTCTCTCTCTCTGTCTCTCTCTCTGTCTCTCTCCTCTTTACAATCCCCTGGTTCAATCAGACCATTTAATCACAACGTCTCTCTCTCTGTCCTCTTTACCATTCCCTGGTATCTTCTGACAATTTAATCACAAAGTTTCTCACTCTGTCCTCTTTACCGTTCCCTGGTTTCTTCAGACCATTAACGTCTCTCTCTCTCGCTCCTCTTTACCATCTCCTGGTTTCTTCAAACAATTTAATCACAACTTCTCTCTGTCCTCTTTACAATCCCCTGGTTTCTTCAGACAATTTAATCACAACGTCTCTCTCTCTGTCCTCTTTACAATCCCCTGGTTTCTTCAGACAATTTAATCACAACGTCTCTCTCTCTCTCTTTTCTCTTTACCATCGCCTGGTTTCTTCAGACCATTTAATCACGTCTTACTGCCTTTTGCTTACCCAGTTCCTCCTAATGGCCTCCAGTTCTTCCTTACCGCCACCACCAAAACTCCATTCTTTTAATGATCTGCTTCTCCTCCAATTTGTGCAACGAGGGGGGCCTCTTCTTGAAGTTTTACGATAGTCAGGGTTGCCGACATCGACTGTCAGAGAAACTGCTAATTTACAAAGAGATTGCAGAAAATTAAAAATACATTCGTTAAAAGTCACCGGTTTGCAAGTTACTTGTCATGTTCTCTGAACCCGGTAGGAAGGGACTTTCTGATTAGTGACAGCTATCCATCAGTAAGTGGATTGAGAATATAAACAGGCTCCTTCCTTCTGGGTCCTGGAGTATGGGAAATGTTTAATGCTGAACAAATGTGACTCATATAATATATGTTATCAGGCCGCAACCCTACTTAATTTACATTTAGCTTTAAAGAAATGTTAATGAATTGAGCATTACTGAGTCATGGTGTGGGCACATTTTCCAGCAAAGCTCATACCTATCAATGCATGGGTTTCATGCATGACTATGTGTGAAAAAGCAGGTCCGCCTAATGATTGAAAATTAAGCTTTAGCACCTAAAACCCCTAGACAAAAGAAGCTGTGTTTAAACAAGCTCTGAGCCTTTGGAGGACAGTTCGAGCTTTGATACAGTATGTCAAACCTAGGCCTGGTGTAAGCCTCTTAGCATTATACGCAGTTCCTGTGCTCTGGTTTTCTATACCTATCAGCAACGGTGTGGCTGAAATAGCCAAATCCACTAATTTGAACGGGTGTCCAGATAGTGTATTATACAGTCAAAGGGCACAGATTCTTGTACACATTCTCATGCATTCACCGGAGAAAGCAATGATGCAGTTTGGTCTTGAGTCTTGAATAACCTGCTTGCTAAGCAACCTGCAGGGCCCATTTGAAACACACTACAGTTTTATTGTGTCTCTCTCAAGGAATCGGAGTGAACGCACAATGATTTGAATGATAACATGTTTCTGTGCTCTGTGTGGAAAGGTCATATATGAATGCTGTGTGTGCTTCAGTGGTTGGTCCTGAGGACACGGTTCTATAGTATATTCCTAACTGCCTGGCACAGGGATTAGGGCTGAGAGCTCAAAGAGCAAGAGAGAAAGAGAGAAAGAGTGAGCAAATAGAGAAGGAAGAGATTGATTTCATGCATATTTCCTTTGTGATGCTCCTGGCCACCTGACACAGATAAAATAGATTGAACATTAATTGTATCATGAAACAGGATATTTTATTGCCAGCCATGTACCATAGCCCCTAACCACTTTTTTGCACACATTTCTCAATGTTCTAAACCTGCTTCACCCCAAGTTCCCAATGTGTTGCCTGAAATGTATTTTTATTCACAGGTGTAGAGAAGGCTACCAGGGTATACGCTGCGACCAGTTCCTGCCCAAGACCGACTCCATCTTATCTGATCCAAGTAAGAACATTGCCTTAATCCTCCCATCAGAACTAAACTCAAGCTCCAGAAATAGTGACTTTCATTGCAGCCCATTGTTTCTGTGGTTTCAGGTCTACATTTCTATTAGAGGTTTTACTTGGGAGTGATTTCAGATTGGCTAAACATGAACATTACAGGGCATTGTCTGTTCTCAATTATCAAGAGAGCACAGTCTGTTCTATATTTGAAAAGTCCCATCAGTAATCTTTCTCGGTTTGATGGCCCTGACTAAATGTACAGAACGTCTGCTATAATAGAAACACAGACTATGGGTCCCCACTGATGCTCTACAGACAATATGCTCATTTATAAACTGGGTGGTTCGAGCCCTGAATGCTGATTGGCTGACAGCTGTGGTATATCAGACTGTATACCAAGGGTATGACAAAACATTTATTTTTACTAATTACGTTGGTAACCAGTTTATAATAGCAATAAGGCACCTCGGGGGTTTGTGGTATATGGTCAATATACCACGTCTGTGTCCAGGCACTCCGCAATGCGTCGTACGTAAGAACAGCCCTTAGCCGTGGTATATTGGCCATATACCACACCCCTTTGTGCCTTATTGCTTAATTATGCCATGATCAGGAAAAAAACACATTAATATAATCATCTCATTGACAGTTTCTGAAGAATCTGTCTCTAACTGTGGATGGTCTCTCTATTCGACTGTACGCTAGTTTATTCCATGTGTAACTCTGTGTTGTTGTTTGTGTCGCACTGCTTTGCTTTATCTTGGCCAGGTCGCAATTGTAAATGAGAACTTGTTTTCAACTAGCCTACCTGGTTAAATAAAAAATGTTTTAATTAAAATTCATCACACCTAAACTCCCCCTACAGAACATATTAGGTAGGCTAGTGCAATCCTATCAAAGCAGATATTTCCTGCCTTCATGATAAAGTGATCAAATGCCTTCTGTAAGCTCCACCCTCACCATTGAGTCAACCAATTACATAATTTCTGCCTTCGGGGCAGAGCTGCCTCCAGAACCAGATTAATGAGGAACAACTCTAACCTGCATAACAGAGAAGCAGAGGAAAAAGGTCCTTGAAAAATCTGACATTCCTTCTTAATAGCTGTCTATTTCCTTTCATTAGTGTGTGCACAGTGTGTGGGTGTGTGTACTGTACAGTGAGATACAAGGAAAGTTCAAAAACATTTTGAAAGGAACTTATATGTTTCTTTCATTGGAGTATGTCTGCTAAGGTCATACTGCCTCTCACAATACCAGCCCATTGATGTCTTGGCTCTTCCACTAATCTCAGTGATACAGCCTAGTAGCCTCAGCACCCACATGAAAAAATACTACAGTTTACTATAAAATACTACAAAACATACTGTAGAATTCTGTACTGAACTATAGTATACTGTAGAATCTGAGTATACACTGTATACACTGCAGTACACCTTGATCATGTGGGCTGCAGTGGTTAAGAGCATTGGGCCAGTAACCAAGAGGTCGCTGGTTCAAATCCCTGAGCTAACTAGGTGAAAATCTGTCAATGTGCCCTTGAGCAAGGCACTTATTGCTCCTGTAAGTCGCTCAGAATAAGAGTGTCTGCTAAATAACTGAAATGTAATGTGTGGTACTATAGAATGTTGTAGTATACATTAGAATAATATAGTAAACACTACAGTATACTACAGACCGCAAAAACAATACAGTAAATACTACAGTGATTAACTGCAAAAACACTACAGTAATTACTATATTATAAACTACAGTATTTAATTTACGTTTACCCTGCCCCTCTACCATCAACCACACCCAATTTGTGCCACCCATAAGTGAGAAACCTACATGCCAAGTATTGACCATATATTATGTTCCCAACCTCTTACTAAAAACTGTTTGTTCAGACCTCAGTCCTACATACCTACAGGTTATGGAAAATTTGCTCTAAATAGTATCACCATAATCAAGAACATGTAGACAGGTTGACTGCACAATCTGCTTCCTGCTGACTAGAGAGACACAAGATCTGTTTCTGTAAAAAAAAAGCCCACTTTATATCTTAGTTTCTTAACACGCTGAGTCGTATGTTTTTTAAACGATAAATCATTGTTAATCCAAATACCAAGGTTAAAGATCCATCCGATGAGCAAAGATGTAATCCATCTGAGATAATCTTATGAGAACTTGAATACAACATGCATTTCGTTTTGCCCGTATTAACCCCATCAAACACGATGGCCTGAGTTCTGTCACTAAGATAACCATGAAACCATGAACAAGCGTCAGAGCTCAGGCCTCTCGAGGACAACGTATTCAATGAAATAGCATGATCAACAATATCAAAAGCTTTTGACAGGTCCACAAACAAAGCAGCACATTTCATTTTAATGTCTAAGGTATTGACAAGATCATTAACAACTAAGTGGTTACTGTAATAGTGCTATGCCCAGGCTTTCAGGATTTCCTGATAAGGATGTTAAATAAAAAATGTGGGTTATTGAGCCGACAATGATGGGCGCTGCACACTTAACCCTTAAGAGTCTAAGCCCTGTCTAACCGGGGGGAGGGGTTTTACTAAGCTGTATGGTGTTGTTTTAAGAAGGTCATACCAATAATCATTTTACTATTTGATTTTGAATTTTAAGACCCTTTGAAATATTCCCAAAATGTATAAAACATTTTTCGGATGAAAAATTATTTTTGGCCTTTCTGCTATTAGCCTATGCAAATGCATTGCATAACAGATTCGCTACTTGGTACAACAGATAGTCCCCCGCTGGGGCGCAAACATACAGTAGACCTTAGGTTAAGCAGACCGCAATCCAATTGGTCGGCCCCTGTAGATTTCTAGTCTATTGTTAGCAAAGCATCCAGGACTTATTTTTCTGTAAATAGCCTAAAAGAAAGGCTTTGACTATTATTTATCTGATCATTCAGCAAGTTTCCCCTATCAAAATCCAGCCCAAAATAATTGTGAATAGGCTTAGTTCTTTGAAAGAGATAGCACGCTGAAATAAAATGGTGATTTAAATGCATTAATGATGGCGTTTCTTTCGGAATGAGGCCCGTGTCTGAATTCATTTCTTGTGACAGAGAAGGGGAAGAACCTTTCAGCGATTTGACAGTTTTCCAGAATTTTGTCGGGTTCCCATTACAATCCGATAGACGGTTACATAATTATCAGATTTAGCCTTTCTGATTTGTCTTACACAATGATTCCTCAGTTGCTTAAAAGCTTATCAGTCCGGTCCTAAGCCTGTGTTCCTGGCCTTGACCCAGGCATCATCTCTTTTATGAATGACTTCTGATCATTCCGGATTGTACCAAACATTCAATCTACCTTTAACCCATACTTTTTTGAAGGGAGCATGATTAGCTACAATGGTATTGAAGAAATCTGCAAAAAGGTTGAAAGATAACTGAAATAGAGTCAAAATCACTCAAATAAAGACCATGTAAAAAAGCCAGTTCACTGAAGTGTTTTAAGTTCCTCTTTGTGATGACACAAGGCTTACATTTTTGTATTCTCACATCTAATACAAACAACTGGTCACTAAAATACATATAAATAAAAGTAATGTAATGTGGGTGAAGACACCAGTAGATAAAAAATTATCTGGTGTATTCATTAAAATAAGATCAATCAGATGACTTGTAGACAAAGTTGAGGAGTGAAGTCGGAGGAGGTGCATCTGCACCAGCCGAAAGTCAGACACACATTTTTCTTTTTTAAACTTTATTTTACTAGGCAAGTCAGTTAAGATCAAATTCTTATTAACAATGACAGCCTCCTGGGGAACAGTGGGTTAACTGCCTTGTTCAGGGGCAGAATGACAGATTTTTACCTTGTCAGCACAGGGATTGTCACGACTTCCACCGAAGTCGCCTCCTCTCCTTGTTCGGGCGGCGTTCGGCGGTCGACGTCACCGGCTTTCTAGCCATCGCCGCTCAGCTGTTATTATTCCTTTGCGTTTGTCTTGTTCACCTCGCACCTGGTTTGTATTCCAGTGATTGCGGCATGTATTTATTTCCGGTGAATATGTCATGTCATTGTGTGGAATTATTCATTGTTTATTGTGTGTGTAGCACAGGCTCATTTTTCTCCGGGTAACGGTTGTTAATCTGTATTTTGTATGCTTGTGCGTAACTTAGACTGTGTTTGTTGTCGTAGCGCTAGACACTCTATTTAGTGGCCTAGAATATATTGACGCGTTGTTGCGTTCCTTCTTTTGTTTATTGTGCCATTAAAGTGTGCACCTTTTACGACACGTTCCGCTCTCCTGCACCTGATTTCACCCCAGTAGCGCACACCGTGACAGGGATTCGATCCAGCAAGCTTTCGGTTACTGGCCCAACGCTCTAACCACTAGAACAAGTTTTTACTTTATGCAGATACGTCATCTTGAGGAATCTACCTTTAACAAAACCTAACCTATGACCTGACCCATCACCTTACTGTATGCATTACTGCCTCACAGCGGCAAAAACACCAAAAAAGATACAACACATAAATGGCTCCTAGCCTCCCACGCATAGGCTACTTTCTGTCATTAACACTAAAACTGAAAGTAAATATTTTAAACATGAAATAGAATTGTTTTTATAAAACATAAACTAAATACAATCTAGTAAAGTGGATCTGAAAACTAACTGAACCTAAACTGAATATCAAATTATAATTGTGAAACTAATAGAAATAGAAAATAAATATAAAAACACAAAACTATAATAAGTGACTAAATATGTTGCTGCCTTGTTTTGGAGGAAGATGACAAAAAAGCATCAAAACCCACCAGGTCCCAATGCACGGCTATTTGAAGTGTCTGGCTACAGGGATTTTAATTGAGTTCAGCCCAGGAAACTCCATGGGTATCATTTTCTTAAAAGTCATTTGATATATCATGTCCTTTTCTGTATTGATCCTGGAGTCGAGGGTGGGCCATCTGCTATCTCTGTGAACTTTGTCATTGTGAGATGAAACGTGAGGGACAGATTGTGCCGAGTAGAGAGCTCTGCCATTATCTCACCATCCTCTCCATTACATCCCCTTCCAAATGGCTCTTTCATCGCTTTAATAGCTTTAGCCACAGATTCCTCTTGAATCGCTGTGTAACTTTTATTCCTCACAGTTTTTAACACAGAGGTTAAATAATGTCATCATCTGCCGAGAAGTGTTATCAATTAATGTTATCTTGTTTGGATTTTGGAACATAAATTAGCCTTCTGGGGTGACAAAGGGGTTGAAAGAAACTTACAGCAGTTCAAAAAATAACAAAGCGAAATCCCCACCCCTGTTTTGGTAAAAAGCTGAGTGTTGGGGCTGAAGATATAACCACTCTCAAATTCATAGACTGAGCTATGGATGCAATGACTGGCCATCCATGATATCAACATTATAGTTTTAACCATGTTTTGAGGCATGGAGTGTTTGTTTGCATTGTCTACAAACATTTGAGTAAAACAAGCTTATATTTGGGGTTCTGATGGGGTATGACAGTTGAACTCTGCTCATGAGACATTCATAAGTGATATTATTCAATAATCAATGGGTACATATCATTAATGTATAAGTCCAACAATGGATGTAGCAACTGTAGATTGCCCCTTTAAAGCAATAAAGATTAGCTAGAGACCTGTAACAGATTCACAAGAGTGGTCAGTAGAGAGAGAATGTAAGTTAATGCACAAATTAAACTGTCGATCCTTGCTGTAACCTGCAAAAGTCCAAATCCATTCAGCCAACAGCAGAGGGTGTATTATTAGTGTCCACCAAGCCAAGTGGATCCAGCAGTTTAAGCAGTACTATTATTCACCCTTATTCTCCTTTTCCCAACTAACAATGAACTGGGCTTCCACTGACCCAACATCCCCCTACTGCTCAAACTGTCTCAGCCTCTCCCCTTCTCCTCCTCCCTTTCCTCCATACACAGTCCCCCCAGATCATATAATACTAAATGCAGGGCCTCAGTTGAGCTCAGAGTTTTCCAGCAGTGCAGTTCACTGACAGGCCAGGCTGATCCTGCCAAGGCCTATGGCTCACCAAGGCTGTCATGAGTACCACAGTGAGAGACGGGGAACCTTTCAAATTCAAACACTCCTGGTTTGGACTTTCATCATCCTCAAAGGTTCCATTGAGACTGTGGTCATGACTTAATCTCTCCATCAAAGCAGGACAAAATCCAGATTTCTAAGAGGATAGGAGCATCTGTCTCCTTCTGGAACTAGCCTGTTGGAATCCTTGGATAACTTTGCGCCTGCTAGGGCAAATCTTACTACAACTCCAAGGAGCCTTTTACTGATTAGACCCCTTATCTGCTTCAGGAATATGGCTTCCAACTGCGGATAGTTTTACTCTACTACTGTAGATCTGGGTAGTCTCATGTGATGTGGCCAAGAAGGGGTGATCACAGTAGGGAACAGAATTTATATGCTTTAACATTTACTTTTTTGTTTGTGAAAAGAATAGCTCGCTGCTTGGCACATTCTATTTCTTGGAACATTCACAGTATAATAATGTGCCATCCAGAAGCCAAGGTAATACCACATGTATTCTTTTCACCCTCAGTCTCTCTCTCCTTCCATGTTAAACACTCTTCCTTTCATCTCCAGCACTCCTCTTGAACCCTTACATGAATTGTTTTTACTAATGACCGACCAGTAGTATTGAGTGAAGCCTGTGTGTCTATGTACACTGATGACTCAACATTATACACGTCAGCTACACTCTTAGAAAAAAGGTGTTCCAAAAGGGTTCTGCCTGGAACCAAAAGGGGTTCTTCAAAGGGCCAAACAAACCTTTTTGGTTCTAGATAGCACCTTTTTTTCTAGCAAGTTTGTGGGCAGAAGTGAAATCACAGCAACGCTTAACAAAAAGCTGGAGTCAGTTCCAGAATGGTTGGCAAGTAATAAGCCAGTCCTAAGTATTGTATGTCAAAAACTAAAAGCATTGTATTTTGGACAAATCCTTCGCTAAATCCCAAAACTCATCTAAATCTGGCAGTTCAACAAGAACAAATTCGTATTTACAATGACAATCAATGTGTTAACTGCCTTGTTCAGGGGCAGAATGACAGATTTTTACCGAGTCAGCTCGGGGATCCGATCCAGCAACTTTTCAGTCACTTACCCAACACTCTAACCACAAGACTACCTGCCGCCATGGTCTGGCTGTGATAAAGCGCTGCTCTGCTTTCTTGAGATTACAATCAACTAAGCAAATCCTGCAGACCTTTGTTTTAGCACACCTGGACTTAGGGCTGGGCGATATGGCCAAACTATCATATAATGGTATTTTTTACATTTTTGACTGTATTTTATGTTTTTGATTAATAAAAGTTCTACATTCGCTTTATGAGTAATGCGTGACCATATGGTGGCAGCACATACAGTTGAAGTCGGAAGTTTACATACACCTTGGCCAAATACATTTAAACTCAGTTTTTCACAATTCCTGACATTTAATCCTAGTAAAAATTCCCTGTCTTAGGCCAGTTAGGATCACCACATTATTTTAAGAATGTGAAATGTCAGAATAGTAGAGAAAATGATTTATTTCAGCTTTTATTTCTTTCTGATGGCCTTGAGATAGAAGCTGTTTTTCCGTCTCTCGGTCCCAGCTTTGATGCACCTGTACTGACCTCGCCTTCTGGATGATAGCGGGGTGAACAGGCAGTGGCTCGGGTGGTTGTTGTCCTTGATGATTTTTTTGGCCTTCCTGTGACATCGGGTGGTGTAGGTGTCCTGAAGGGCAGGTAGTTTACCCCCGGTGATGCGTTGTGCAGTCCTCACTACCCCCTGGAGAGCCTTACGGTTGTGGGCGGAGCAGTTGCCGTACCAGGCGGTGATACAGCCCGACAGGATGCTCTCGATTGTGGATCTGTAGAAGTTTGTGAGTGTTTTTGGTGACAAGGCGAATTTCTTCAGCCTCCTGAGGTTGAAGAGGCGCTGTTGCGCCTTCTTCACCACGCTGTCTGTGTGGGTGGACCATTTCAGCTTGTCCGTGATGTGTACGCCGAGGAACTTAAAATTTTCCACTTTCTCCACTACTGTCCCATCGATGTGGATAGGGGGGTGCTCCCTCTGCTGTTTCCTGAAGTCCACGATCATCTCCTTAGTTTTGTTGACGTTGAGTGAGAGGTTATTTTCCTGACACCACACTCCGAGGGCCCTCACCTCCTCCCTTTAGGCCGTCTAGTCGTTGTTGGTAATCAAGCCTACCACTTGTAGTGTCGTCTGCAAACTTGATGATTGAGTTGGAGGCGTGCTTGGCAACGCAGTCATGGGTGAACAGGGAGTACAGGAGAGGGCTGAGAACGCACCCTTGTGGGGCCCCAGTGTTGAGGATCAGCGGGGTGGAGATGTTGTTTCCTACCCTCACCACCTGGGGCCGTCCCATCAGGAAGTCCAGGACCCAGTTGCACAGGGCTGGGTCGAGACCTAGGGTCTCGAGCTTAATGATGAGTTTGGAGGGTACTATGGTGTTAAATGCTGAGCTGTAGTCGATGAACAGCATTCTTACATAGGTATTCCTCTTGTCCAGATGGGTTAGGGCAGTGTGCAGTGTGATTGTGATTGCGTCGTCTGTGGACCTTTTGGGACGGTAGGTAAATTGGAGTGGGTCTAGGGTGTCTGGTAGGATGGAGGTGATATGAGACTAGTCTCTCAAAGCACTTCATGATGACGGAAGTGAGTGCTACGGGGCGATAGTCATTTAGCTCAGTTACCTTAGCTTTCTTGGGAACAGGAACAATGGTGGCCCTCTTGAAGCATGTGGGAACAGCAGACTGGGATAAGGATGATTAAATATGTCTGTGAACACACCAGCCAGCTGGTCTGCGCATGCTCTGAGGACACGGCCAGGGATGCCATCTGGGCCGATAGCCTTGCGAGGGTTAACACATTTAAATGGGGGTGGGACTAGGTCTGTTTGGAAAGCGACATAGAGAGAGAGAGAGCTGAGAGGGATGACTCAAGTAGCAGAGTAAACTATACAAATGGATGTTACACACGGTGTATCACATTTAACATACCAAACATTCAAATTCTGTTACAGAAGGTAAAGTAAAAACCCGACCCTGTCCATGCATCAATACAGGTATATAGTAAAATACGGTATACCGCTGAGCCCTACCTGGACTACTGCTCAGTTATATGGTCAAGTGTCACAAAGAAGAACATAGTCAAATTAGAGTTTGCCCATAACAGAGCCGCAAGATCAATAACATCCATTTCAATCTTTCCCGGCTCAAAGTAGAGGAAAGATTGACTGCATCACTACTTGCGTTTGTAAGAGGTATTGACATGTTGAAAGCACTAAGCTGTCTGTTCAAACAGCTAACACACAGCTCAGAAACGCATACATACCCCCCACAAGACATGCCACCAGGGGTCTCTTCACAGTCCCTATGTCCAGAACAGACTCTGGGAAATATGCAGTACTACATAGAGCCATGACTACATGGAACTCTCTTCCACATCAAGTAACTCAAGCGAGCAGTAAAATCTGATTTAAAAAAAACAATAAAACAATACCTCACGGCACAACACGGACTGTGAAGAGACACAAACACACACGCATACGCACACACACACTCTACACACACACATTGTAATGTTGTGGTATTGTTTTTTATATAGTACATTTGTAATAAGAGAGTAATAATGTAATAAAGTATTGTATGATGTATTGTTTTATTTCAAATGCTGTTGTGTTTTGATGTAATTGTTTTCATGCTGCTTGGAATCCAGGAAGAGTAGCTGCTGCCTTAATGGGGACCCTAATAAATACTCTGCTCCCATTGTTTTGGATACAGAGTAACATATTCAGACTGATAAATTGCTGAGGTAAACTCAAGGCTGGGCTGTTGAGACAAACTCCTTTGTATTGCTCTTAGGTAGACTCAGCACGGCTCGTATTTGTCACATGCGCCGAATACAACAGGTGTAAACCTTACCATGAAATGCTTACTTTTTGTAAACCTTTATTTAACTAGGCAAGTCAGTTAAGAACAAATTCTTATTTTCAATGATGGCCTAAGAACAGTGGGTCAACTGCCTTATTCAGGGGCAGAATGACAGATTTTTTTACCTTGTCAGCTCTGGGATTTGATCTTGCAACTTTTCAGTTACTAGTCCAACGCTCGAACCATCTACCCGCCACCCCAATTACGAGCCCTTAACCAACAATGCAGAGTTTTAAAAAAGTAATTAAGAAAAATGTGCTAACCAAGCTAAAGGAAAAATAGCAACACAATAAAATAACACTAGTGAGGCTATATACAAGAGGTACTGGTACGGAGTCAATGTGCAGGGGTGCGGATAAGTCGAGGTAATATGTACATGTAGGTAGGGGTAAAGTGACTATGCATAGATAATAAACAGAGAGTAGCTGCAGCGTGTAGTATGTGAAGGTACATGTGTGTGTGTGTGTGTTTTGTGTGTGTGTCCGTGTGTGTGTGTTGGAGTGTCAGTGTAGTATGTGTGAGTGTGTGGTTAGAATCCAGTGATTGTGCATAGAGCCAGTGCAAGAGAGTCAGTGCAATTTTTTTTTTTTATAATAATAATAATAAAATAAAGGGGTGATGGCAAATAGTCAGAGTAGCCATTTGATGAACTGTTCAGCAGTCTTATGGTTCGGGGGTAGAAGCTGTTAAGGAGCCTTTTGGACCTAGACTTGGCGCTCCGGTAGAGAACAGTCTATGACTTGGGTGGCTGGAGTCTGACAATTTCTGGGGCATTCTTCTGACACCGCCTAGTATAGAGGTCCTGGCTGGCAGGAAGCTTGGCCCTAGTGATATCCTGTAGATACTATCAATATGACAGTATTAGACCTCATAAAGACAATCCTCATCCACAGATTGAATTTTAATTCAATTTAATTCTGCCCTGGACCAGCATAGAGGGAATACATATTATCTGCTAATGTATCTTTATGGGATCTGATTTCATGTACTGCAGCATTGTATGCACTACAGGAGATACATTTAAAGCAGGGTTGGGGTCAATTCCATTTAAATTCCAGTCAATTCAGGAAGTACACCAAAATTCTAATTCTAATTCTCTTCAATGCTTTTCAATGCGGAAAAATTTGATTGGAATTTAAATGGAATTGACACCAATGCTGATCTATAGTGCAGTGCAATTTCCATTTTGAGGAGTTAAACATGCGTATTTGATTTAATGTTATGAATGCATAAAAAGTTGTGTTTGAATGCAGAAAGGCTTTCAATTGTGTAATTCATACATCTTCCCATAATGGAGACAAAAGTATAAATCACCTGGGTCGATAGGTATATAGAGAGGAGGTGTTCAGATTATATAAAGGGTGAGCTCACTATGCAGTCTCATCTCCAAGTGTCAGTTGTTAGTGCACCGATGAACTCCTACCACATGGGGGCTCCACCTCTCACTGTCATTTGAGCCCTCAGTTGCCATCTGAGCCCTCAGTCGTAATCCATATCTACATTAGAAACTATTCATTATTTTATCACTACCATCCGTTTGTGTCTGGAAGAATAGCTTTAAATAGCATAAAGCAGAACAGTTCCACACAGGTGACACTTTCTGACAGATGTAGGAGGCTAATGATCACAACTTGTCATACACTATACATACAAAGGTATGGGGGCACCATGGATTCTGTTATTTCAGCCACAACCATTGCTGACAGGTGTATAAAATCGAGCACAAAGCCATGCAATCTCTATAGACAAACATTGGCAGTAGAATGGGCTTACTGAAGAGCTTAGTGACTGTCAACATGGCACCGTCATAGGATGCCACCTTTCCAGCAAGTTCGTTTGTGAAATTTCTGCCATGTTAGAGCTGCCCTGGTCAACTGTAAGTGCTGTTATTGTGAAGTGGAAACAACAACGGCTCAGCCGCGAAGTGGTAGTTCGTACAAGTTCACAGAACGAGACCACCGAGTGCTGAAGCATGTAGTGCGTAAAAATTGTCTGTTCTCGGTTTCAACACTCACTACTGAGTTCCAAACTGCCTCTGGAAGCAACGTCAGCACAAGAACTGTTCATCGAGAGCTTCATGAAATGGGTTTCCATGGCCGAGCAGCCTCACACAAGCCTAAGATCACAATGCGCAATGCCAAGCATCGGCTGGAGCGGTGTAAAGCTTGCCGCCGTTGGACTCTGGAGCAGTGGAAACCTGTTCTCTGGAATGATGAATCACACTTCACCATCTGGCAGTCCAACGGACAAATCTGGGTTTGGCAGATGCAAGGAGAACGCTACCTGCCTCAATGCATAGTACCAACTGTAATGTTCAGTGGAGGAGGAATAACGGTCTGGGGCTGTTTTTCATGGTTCGGGGTAGGCCCCTTAGTTCCAGCGAATGGACATCTTAATGCTATGCCATGAAACAACATTCTAGACGATTTTGTGCTTCCAGCTCTGTGGCAACAGTTTGGGGAAGGCCCTTTCCTGTTTCAGCATGACAATGCCCCTGTTCAGAAAGTGAGGTCCATACAGAAATTGTTTGTCGGTGTGAAAGAATTTGACTGGCCTGCACAGAGCCGACTGCGAGCCAGGTCTAATCGCCCAACATCAGTGCTCAACCTCACTGATGCTCTTGTGGCTGAGTGGAATCAAGTCCCCACAGCAATGTTCCAACATTTAGTTGAAAGCCCTCCCAGAAGAGTGGAGGCTGTTATAGCAGCAAAGGGGGGACCAACTCCATATTAATGCCCATGGTTTTGGAATTAGATTTTCGACAAGCAGGTGTCCACATAATTTTGGTAATGTAGTATATCTTTAATGAGGTTTAATACGCTTTAACCTCTACAGGCACCTGGGCAGTATTTGGAAGTTTGGAGAGTCTGGCATGCCCAAAGTAAAATGCCTGCCACTTAGGCCCAGAAACTAGGATATGCACATAGGTACTATTGGATAGGAAACACTCTGAAGTTTCTAAAACTGTTAAAATAATGTCTGTGAGTATAACAGAACTGATATGGCAGGCGAAAAAAACAGAGGAATTTCTGTCCATTGTTTTTTTTTGTGTGACTTGGCTTCCACTAGATGTCAACAGTCTTTAGACAAGGTTTCATGCGTTTATCATGGAAGACAACCGTACAGAAGAAGAATTTGTAAGAGGATGGAGGAAGTCACTTTAGTTTTTTGTGCGCGAGACCGTGTGCGCGTTCCTCGGTATTTTCCTTTTCTATTGTTTAGGATATTATCCGTGTGAAATGTAATAGTTAATATACATAAAAGTATACCTAAGGATACATTATAAATGATGTTTGATTTGTTTGGGCAAAGTTGATAGGTATAATTTGAACGCTTTCTCTGGGCGAGTAGACTGTGGATTTTCGGAACATAACGCGCCAACCAAACGGTGATTTATGGATATAAACAATGACTTTTTCTAACAAAAGAAACATGGATTGTCTTTCTTGGACACTTTGGATTGCCCTCAGCAGAAGATCATCAAAGGTAAGCGATTTATTTTAGCTCTTATATGTGTTTTGTGAGACCCGCACTGGATATGAAATTATACTAATGGTTAAAATATGTGAGGTGCTATCCTCAAACAATCAAATGTTGTACTTTTGCCGTAAAGCCTTTTTGAAATCTGACAACGCTGTGATATTGCCAAGAGTCTAAGCTTTTGACGACTATGCAACACTTGTATATTGATGAATGTTTTATAATTCAACTTTTGGATTTTGAATTTGGCGCCTTACATTTCTCCAGGTAGTGTCGGGAATGGGGCGCTAGCGCCCCCAATGATCCTTAAGAGGTTTTTAACAAGTTACACTGTTTAGGTCTCGTATCTTTTCAGTCTCAGTCAAGATGTTAACATTACTTCTGTAACAATTAACATATGCATTTGTAATTTCATAAGTAAACTATAAACAATGTGCATGTAGTCAGTCAGGTCCTACAACAGACTCCACTTCAGATGAACCTGTCAGGAGTCAGTAACAGGTGAATGCCACATGTTACGTTGTGATGCTGTGCCGTTTCACATCAAACACATGTTCTAAACGGAACAGGGCTTTGTCAGCAGCAGAACTATTCCATCCCCTTCCATTCCTCCTCACTGAAACACAGCGAGAGAGCCGCATTTCTGCAGATTCCTTTAAGCACAGCCTCTCCCACGCAGGAGTGAAAAGTGTGAAGGCTGATCTCTGGAGACATCGCCATGCTGCGTTCAAATTGTCAGGAAGGGAAAGTGGGGGCTTAGCAGCACTCAGCACCAACCTGCTCTGTCACAACATCAGGAAGTCGCACTACTCCACATACTGTACAGTGTGTGTGAACTCTGCAGGAGCAGAGGTGGGCGTTTAGTTTAGTGGAATAAAGTAGCCTAGCGTGGGTAAAATAACCTCCCCTGTTGTATTCCTACATTCCTACTATTATGTACTCCAACCTTTTCTGATAAACAAGCACCTGATAGACTTTCTGCTTGTATGTAACCCCGTCACTATACATTAGCAGCGAGTACATTTGAGAAAATTGTAAGGTGTGAGGACAGATCCCGTAATAAAAGGCCATTGAAATTCAACAGATTACAAAGCAAAACGTCCAGTAATTGCTGTCACAATTAAAAGGTTTATTGATGAATGGGAGGACTGTGGCGAACAATGGTGAGCTGCAGTATTAATGATATGCAACAAAGGTGGACTAAGTCTGTACAAAGGAATAAGCCATCAGAAAATATAATTTCATCTGTACAGTAATCCTTCAGGTCAAACACATACAAATATTAGAGAAAAGATTATGCAATACGTTCATTTTTGTGTAGCGTACAGTGTTGGATCAGTTTTAGAATGCCTGAGGATGCAAAAGCAGGGTATAGTTAATCACATGAATCATTCCTCAGGAGATTCTTTCCACCAGAGTGGACAAAGTGTTAGATAATAGCTTAGTGAGGTTTCTGTGCTCCGATAACCAAATCCATTATGCCTGTATAGAATTAGATTTTTTTTTAAAGCAGACAAAAACAAGCCATGCCTCTATTGTCCTACAAATCACGTTCCTCCCACAGTGGGTGAACTTGGTGGCAAATGTAGAATTGTTGATGCAAAAGGCTTAATGGATTGCGATTGCTGAAGCCAATTTACCTTCTGAGATATGTATTAAAGAATAACACTGGTGCAAAAGTAAATTCATATTTATTGCGGCAATTCATCTGGCACGGCCCAGTGCGATTCCGCTTGTTCACACTTGTAAAATATTTATACAAGCCCATGGTAATGGTTTTGGATGGGACATTTACAGTGAGGTATGGATCTTGTCAGCCGGATTGTAATGAAGAATATGGGAGTTCTATGCCAATTATCCTAGCGCATTGTAACGGCTTGCTCCATGCGGATTGTGCTCTCCCTGGCGATGGGCTATCAAAGCTGGGATGACAGAGGATGGGAGGCTGTTCCCTTCTTCCCTCTCACTCTCTGTTGGAGGAGGGCTGACTAGCGGAGGAATACTGAAGCCAATCTGCTCTGTGTTCTGATGCTTAACGTCTTGAAATCCACCAGTCACTTTATCAGGACATAGTAATACAGTCTTTGGTATTTTATTAGTGGTAGTAGTTGATGTTTAAGATAATACATGGGTTAGCTAAACATTTAGCCTGCTCTCTTAGATTACATCCATGTTTGGGGTTCTATATTGGACAAATCTGGAAGCTCAAAGCTGTTGAAGCATACACAAAGCAAATGCCATGCACTGAGAAAGCGACACTATAGAGATCCAGGGAACGCAGTCAGCTGACCAGGGCCAGCAAATCACAGGCTCTACCTGCTTGGGGGTAACACTATGGAGATCCACTGCTGTCAAGTGGGACTCAAGGCATACAAAAGTATAATCAGCGCTGTAATGACAGCTCAGTTTGATTGTAAATGTTGTCCTGTGTTATAGCTACGCTCCTATCTTATCCACTGTTGTGTGAGTCGCCAGTAACAGCCACAGCAGTCAGAACCTGCAAAGTTGTAATGACAGGCTGCCAGGTTGACAGGAGAAAACAGTGATACGTGTCTGGCTCTGTGATTTGCATGGATGGGATATGTGAATGGGTGCTACAGAGAAAGGCTTCATTTTAGAATGAAATGGCCTTTTATTGCTTTTCACTATACATGTACAAGTTGACACTGGATTTAGTACCATTGTTCATTTCTTATAGAGTATTGGGGTGTGATTATTATTAGAGTGTACCGTTGCAGGTAAACGTGTCAGCCCAGGAAAGAGCAGCATAGCAAGTTATTTAATATACATTTTAATTCTACTTTAAATTAAACAATTTACAGTAGCAATTGTCTGCAATCATTTGCTCTTGCAGTCAACAGGGGAAACATGGCTGTCAAAATTAGTTATTTTGGCAATGGAAGGCTGGACTATTCAACTTTTTAAAAAAGCCTCAGGGACTTCAGTAATGTAGACTGCCAGTGCCAGGAGGAAAGCAGAACAATCCAGGCCCCACACAGCTCTGTGGTAATGATTGTAGTCAGAGGTGTTTCTCTATCCACCTCTGCTGCTCAAAGGCAACTCTCAGCCATTATGACCCAATAGCTTCAGGAAGAATCAGGCTGCTCCCATAGGCTGCATTGTTGGAGTGGAAGTAAGAGTTTAGAGTGGAAGAGAATCAGTGGAGAATAGTAGTCAGCTGTCTGGCATTGAAACAAAGGAGGCTAGAGAGGGAATGTTGAGGTACATCCTTTCTGTGCTCATGGATGGAGTTTGTGAGCACTATGAATTTGTGATTACATTTTAACCTCCTTATGTTATTCAGTTTTTGTCCCCATCTGAAACACCAGCCTTCGCCTATTTCACTTCTTGAAACAGGAAAATACAAAAAATAACATGCTCACCTACACTATATGCCATTAAAAGCTGTCATTTCAATGTGTAAGAGCACAAACCCACCCACACCACCACCCAATCTGATCAGGAGAATAGAGTTACAGATAGCTCGATCGTCACATCCATTTCTGTCCTTGCTCGTACAGTAGCTGAGACTGAGCATGCATCCTCAAACCAACCTGAAGTTAGCAGGTCTCTTTGCCAGGCCTCTCCTCCAAGCCTCTCTCTCTCTTTTACCTCAGGCTAAACCCGGCGTTCTCCACAGCACTCTCCTCCACCCCCTCAGACCGTTCCCCTCAGACCAACTGGTGTCTAACTGAATTAAGGGAAGCTCCTTTTATAGTCCATCTGGACTCCCTCCAGGTCCCACTGCCCCGCAGGCGCAGGCACAGAGTCTCACAGGCTTGGCGGGCAGTCACTTCCCCAATTCACCATTCCATCACCCTCCCTCTCACCCTGCACGGGGCCACTGGAGCGGACAGCCTGTCTGTCATTATCACTCTCACATGGGCCAAACTGATCCACTTGGACAAGAGAAGATGTGAGGAGGTGACCCTGGGGCTGCATTCCAATCCAAAAAGGTGTCCCCTCCTTGTTCACTCCCGCTTATGGATTTCAAACGACTGTGTAGGTTCTAGCCTACTAAATGACCTTCATATAACTTCCACCCATATGTTTTCACCTATCAAAAGCTGTCAGATCTTTAATATGCCTTGCGCAGCTCCAATCATGTAGAAATGATGCTTGCCAATGAAAATAGAATTCACGCAATATTTGTTAAATGTCACTAGTCAGTTTGCTGGAAGAAAACACCATAGTATAATTTAAGGATGCTCTCAGTCTATTGGGAGTACTGTAAACAAGACTCACTCCAAATAGCTAGTATCTTTGCTTAGAGAATTTGAAGCAAGTCGAACAAGTAACCAGAGAGTTGTCTTAAAACCATGCATACAGTACAATTTTTTAAATGGTACATGATTTTCACACCTAATCGTATAACTTCCAAATTGCTTAAGTACTTCAAACAGTCTTCAAACGGCCTTCAAACGGTCTTCAAGCAGTCTTCAAGCAGTCTTCAAGCGGTCTTCAAGCTGTATTCAAAGGTAGACTAACCTCACTCAAGTGTCATCATAAGATAATTTCTTATCCACATTAATGGAGAAGACAGTCGTTGACCGTAGGTGTCTGACTGTTGAGTCACATGGTCTGCTGTGTGTCGGTGTTACTAATGTGTTTTGCTGACCCTATTGTGCATGACACAAGACCTATGGGGTTGTTTGGGTGGGCAGGGGTGAAAGAGGTTGTCTGTTAAATAATTAATCTGATCATGATTGACTACTGCTTCAAGGCTCTATGAGAGAGGCACAAGTCCTACACCTCCATTTATAGGAAGAACATTTATATTTTACTTGACTTAATAAAAATGATGGTGAGAGTAAGAGGTTGAGGTGAAAAGGTGGGTTCCACCATGTTTAGGATCTGAAGTTTGCCACTCAGACGTTTTGTGTCACTTGTGCTGCCAATTAGCTAGCTTTTCGGTGGTACTTCTGAGTGAGATGTGTGTGTTTGCGAGTCAGAGGTCCCTGGTTTGTGCATTGGCATGAGCTGAATCAGGAGGAAGCGGTACTCGCTAAGCAAGCAGTGTGATGTCAGCAGTGGATAGGGAGGCTGATGAGTGGGGTTATAAACGTACATTGTGTGCTAACCATTTGAAAGATTAAGTTAATCTTTGACTTACAGAAGTGGTGGCAGCAAAACATTTTCACAATCCAGCTGTGCCCAGAGAAATTATCTGTGAACGATCTGAGAGACAAGGGCCTTCTACGCCATCAAAAGGAACTTATAATTCGACATACCAATTAGGATCTGGCAAAAAATACTTGAATCAGTTATAGAACCCATTACCCTTTATGTTTGTGAGTTGTGGGGTCCACTCACCAACCAATAATTCACAAAATGGGACAAACACCAAATTGAGACTCTGTATGCAGAATTCTGCAAAAATATCCTCTGTGTACAAAGTAAAACATCAAATAATGCATGTAGAGCAGAATTAGGCCGATACCCGATAATGATCAAAATCCAGAAAATAGTCATTAAATTCTACAACCACCTAAAAGGAAGCGATCTCACCTACAGAGAGATGAACCTGGAGAAGAGTCCTCTAAGCAAGCTGGTCCTGGGGCTCTGTTCACAAACACAAACAGAGCCTCAGGACAACACCACAATTAGACCCAACCAAAACGAAAAGATAATTACTTGACACATTGGAAAGACTAGACAGAGTAAACTAGAATGCCATTTGGCCCTAAACAGAGAGTACACAGCGGCAGAATACCTGACCACAGTGACTGACCCAAAATTAAGCTTTGACTATGTACAGACTCAGTGAGCATAGCCACCTTGCTATTGAGAGAGGCCGGCATAGGCAAACCTGACTCTCAAGAAAAGACAGGCATGTGCCCACAAAATGAGGTGGAAACTGAGCTGCACTTCCTAACCTCCTGCCAAATGTATGACCATACTAGAGACACATATTTCCCTCAGATTACACAGACCCCACAAAGAATTCGAAAACAAATCCAATTTTGATAAACTCCCATATCTATCGGGTGAAATACTACAGTGTGCCATCACAGCAGCAAGATTTGTGACCTGTTGCCACAAGAAAAAGGCAACGAGTGAAGAACAAACACCATTGTAAATACAACCCATATTCATTTCAAAGGGTTTTATTGGCATGGGAAACGTGTTTACATTTCCCAAGCAAATCAAATAGATAATAAACAAAAGTGAAATAAACAGTTTTGTAAAGATGTGCAAATATTTAAAATCAAAAAGGTGTTTATTTAAGGTGTTTATTTATTTTCCCTTTTTTGTTTTAACTTTATTTTAACTAACCAATAAAACTCTTTGAATTGAATTGAACGAGAGAAAGAGAGGAATTAAAGGAGAGGAGAATGCTGGGCATTCTGTTAGGGGATGTTAAACCTTGTACGCATCACTAGTCAGATTTGATCTCCCGGATAAAGTAAGAGCAGGAGTTAAAGAAGCGATAAACATTACATCACCCCTCTACGTTCAAATCAGAGACCAACTCTGGCAGCTACACTCTTGTCCTTGTCTGCGAGGCATCCGGATAACCCCAGTTCACTGCCCATCCTGATAGATCTGAGCCGACAGGAAGGAACAACCCTATTAGCCCTAAATTGATAAACACAAGTGTGTTAGGCAGTATTAACAACTGATAACTGATGGGCAGTAGTTGTTATTTTGGGCAGGGGGTGATCCATGCTGTGAGTCAGGGTGGCAGAGATCTGTTCTGGCTGAGAGAGGCCTCCAGCCGGGAGGAAGATAACGAGCTTTTACAGCCCTGTTGAGGATTTAAAGAGCTTTATGAGGTTCTAACAAGCAAGATAGGGCCATGTTTGGCTTAAAACATTCATGAGGATGAAATCGGTTTTACTGGATATGACATTACTGTATTTAATTTTATTTCAGTATTCATGTTTTTATTTGGAGAAACGGAGCAAGGTTGTAAAAGGCCCTCTAAAAGCCATTTGTCATAAAGATGAGGTTGTGCATTGAGCTCAGGACACAAGTATTTGGAGTTGGATTGGAGCCAAGGGGAGTGTGCCAGGGCTTTCTGGAGACATCCATCACGTTTTTCCATTACTGCACCCAGGAGCATACTGGGACAAGAATTCAGCCCCCCCTCCAGCAGGCTACCAGCCATACACACACACCATATCCCTGCACTTAGACAAAGGCAGTAGTGCTGACACACATTATTGGCATTACAGTACAGCGTTTCTCAACCATTTCTGTACCAGTGACTGGCGAGACATTGTCCTCCTCCTCTTTTTTAATCAGCTTACGTTTAAAACAAATTCAATATGTAAAAACACCACTGGAGATGCAACTCACCGCTATACAGTAACTGGGCCTCTGCTCTAGACATTTGGTTAGCCTCCTTGTTGTGCTGTCTCAGCATCTTCTCTGTCTCAGCATCTTCTCTGCTGTCACTCTGTGCTTCTTCTAGTTCTCTGTCTGCCTGCCTGCCTGCCTGCCTGTCTACCTGTCTGCCTGTCTGTCTGCTTAAGCCTTGTACGTTATAAAAGCCAAGCTAATGACTTAGGTTAGATTAGTGCCTGTCTATATGTGTTCCCTGACTGAATCATAGTGCTTCATAGTGCTTTATTAATTCATAGAGCTTTATGAAGAAGTGTAATAAATAGACTCAAGAAATAAGTTGTTTCTTCTAACATGATCATCCAACAGTAAATGTAATGGCCTAAAGAAATGTTGCAGTTGAAGGCTTCTACCCATGAGAAGGCCTATGCCCTAGCATTATCCGGTGCACATTTCTTCCCAAAAAAGAGGACGTTTTGAGTGAGACGACATTGTAGAATGTGTTCTTTGTACGTTTATAGGCACCGGTGCCATTTTTAATGATCCATGATCTTGGCTGTGTAATGACAGGGTTGGAGCAGGTCTTTTTGCTGATGCCACATTTGACTTTGAATATGAGTTTGTGTGACCTCAGCTTATCAGAAAATGTACAAGCCCATGGGTGCAAGCGTAAACATTTATTTTTTATATAAAAATATATATTTTGTGTGTGTGTCAATTTCAACAAGCCCACCCAACTTAAAATATGGTTCAGCCCATCTGGTATTTGCCAGAATTGCCAGATGGCCAATCTGCCCCTGACTACACCTTTGCAGATACGGTCACAGGGATCAGCACACTACTGTGTGTGTGCACATCTATGCGTGCGTGTGTTGCTTTATTGCTGCAAGGGCTGTGTGATTTACTCTGAATCCACTGGCAGACCCTCAAATTTACCGCCCTTTATGTGACATTTGTTGGTACAGATACAAAGGTGTAGAGCATAGGCTTAATAAGGGCAGTCAGTACATCTTACTAACTCCAGAGGAAGACAGGACCTCCTTCCTTACCTGCTTCACTATACTGCCTTCAAGTGCAACCAAGGTCAGGTGTATTGTATTATTAATGGTAAATATTACTTCCCACCTTACAGTACATGTAGTTGTGGTTATAATGGTGGTATGGTAGTGATGCAGTGAATATACAGTTCTCTGAATTGCAGAAGAAGCAGATTGGTAAAGCAGGAGGCTAATTTATTCCGACTTTTGATTACACCAACTACAAATGTGATTGTATGGGTATTCATGGAAACAAGTTAAGACGATGGGAAAGAAATGCCTCTAGGTGAGTATTGAGAATAGAAAGCACATTCACAGCCATTAACTTACCACTTCAAACACAGTAACACATAGTGACAATCTAGCTGTGCCAGTGGGATTGACACTTTGTGTGTGTAAGTGGTAGCAGAGGCTTAGTGCATGGTTGGGGGCAGATCCCCGTCGCAGAGACACCAGTCTCAGTGGGTTTAATATACTCCTGCTCCTCTCCTCAGCCAGTCACAAAGCAGCACAGACTTCAAAATGCCCGCCACTCTGTAGCCTTATCTGCTGCAGCTGAAAGAGACTGCAAAAGTGATGGAGACTACATGGGATTGGGATTCTGTAGCAAAGGAGCTCATGAACTAAAATGTGCTGGGTCAGCTCCACTGTTTATTCCCACATTGCAAATGGGTGAGAATCAAATACACATTTTTCTATTTGGTCTCAGGAGAGTGGGGGTGTGTTGGGTTAGGGTAGAACACTCTGAGAGACAGTGCTACTATACTTCTAGTCGTACCTGGACTCATGGGTAGATGTAGCATAGTAAAGAGAAGCAGGTTTACTATGTTACATGTAGTCTATGAGACCAGGCAATCTAGCCTCATGGAGAACCAGGCTTGAGGCGTGACAACAATGTGATTTTGGAGGTACGGCTATGCGAGACTACTATACCTCCTATGCTACTGGGTCCCTCTTTTCAAATTCTATATTTGTACAGTGCTTGCTCAGGACCTCAGCAGTAAAGAAACTAGCTGACTAATGGAATGTGGGAGATTAAAAACAGTCAGGGTTGTGTGTGCGTGCCTGTATTTGCACACAAAGCACACAATATGTATAGTAATTTATTCAATTAACTTTAATTAATTAATATAACTAATTATTAAATGATGAACACATAAAGACAGACATTTAGTTACATCACTTCTGCTATGGTCATTTATACCATGATTATTGACATCAATACTACCAACAGCCACATTAGCAAACTCATTTGGCAAAAGAAAAAGACGATTGAATACGTCCATCCTAGAGTTGTGAAGGTATCTCATTCAGACTAAATAGTCTTCTGATTCCCTCTACCTATCGTCTGTCATAGGAAATAGGGCAGTTGTGCCACATGTGGCCAGCACGAAATCTATTGTCAGTGAACAATCAAGAAAATGTTAATCAATCAAATGTATTTTTTAAAGCCCTTTTTACATCAGCAGTTGTCACAAAGTGCTATACAGATACCCAGCCTTAAACCCCAAAGAGCAAGCAATGCAAATGCAGAAGCACCGTGGCTATAAAAAAAAATATGTTGTAGAAAGGCAAGAACCTATGAAGAAACCTAGAGAGGAGCCAAGCTCCGAGGGGTGGCCAGTCCTCTTCTGGCTGTTCCGGTAGGAGATTATAAGAGTACAGCAGGGTCAAATAATAACCACAGTGGTTATTGAGGATGCAGCAGTTCAACATCTCAGGAATAAATGTCAGTTGGCTTTTCATAGCCGAGCGTTCAGAGGTCCACAAATTATTAATAACAATCTGTCAAATGCATCGCTTCATGTCTAAGTAGTAGCATTGTCTGAGCCAAAACTCTCCTGTTTCTGTAGCATGAGGCAGCTTATGTATAAGTACACAATTAAGTACAATTAATGCTCTACCGGATACTGTAATTTTGAATAAGAATGCAGAACACATACAAAGAAACAGTGCATCATGTTGGAGAGTAAAGAGTGATCAGTGCCTCTGCTGGGCCATCTCTCAGAGGGATAGACCCACTCCTTTCTCTCCTGTCCCCCATCACCACAACACAACACACGCCTCCCCAAACTCACCCTGTGTGGACATGCAAGCATGCCTATGTCTTCGTATGTGTGGTCCCAGTCACGTCATCTCAAACAACAGCATATTAAGGCACAGCACATGGTGTAGAAAACTGATGCAGCTACATTGTGTGCATATTTTGCATGAGTGGTGGTTAAGTGTGACAGTTAGTCATTAGTAGCTTATTTCCAGCTATAGTGTGCTGAGTCAGTATCACAGCATGACACTTCTTATTGGAAGGTGTGAGCCTTTCACAGAGACACAACCACACAGCAGAGTGGAGTCAACCTTTCTGTCCTTCTGTCTTCAACCAGAGGTGGCACCACAGGTTCCAGAGTGGTGGGGCAAACCAGATATGGGCTATGATGGGACCAGAATATTTCTGCTACGATGGGACCAGCATTTTTCTAATCAGGTCACAAACCCTGTCCAATTGCAGCAACCTTGTACTTGTTCATATGAATTATTTGTTAAATAAGGACTGGGGGGTGGTCACCTATACACAGACAGAGAGAAAGCAACATGATTGGACAATAGCACTCAAAGGGCTGAGCTTGCTTTATGCAGGTTTGCATTGTGTAGGCTTTCCCTATGCAACTATAAGCCTAATAAATAAAGAAAAAAACAGTCTTTGTCAGCTATGTGTTTATTAATTAATTCCAGTTAATAATTTTGGTAGCCTAGTCGGCCCAAGTTTGAATATAAAACAAATGTGATCCCATTCTTTTCTCCTAACACAAACAAATGGGCTATGAAGACACAACGTTACCTCTTCATTTACCCTGGCCACAGGGACAGGGCGTAGGAGATTGTATGCAGCTGCTGTTCTAAGTCGTCAACAATGATCAGACTGAAAAATCATCTAGTTTCCATTAAATGTGTAGCCTGGCGAGAAAAAAAACAGCACATGACACAAACTAATGTGGGGTTGTTTATTCTGTCGAAGTTTCAATTTAAAATAGAATATTGTAGAAGGGAAATCACGACAAGATGAATTCACCATAAAGTAAAGCGCAGCCTAAATCACAATCAAATGAAATAAATATGTTACTAAAGTGCATAAAAACTATCTTAGTACAATAAGTGCAAAGTGAAATGCATAAACGGTAGTGTCTCTGCTTTCAACAGAAAAACACAAGAAAATACAGAGACCACAATGTTCACAGCTAGAATGGACTTTATAATATTTCAAATATCTGTGTACAAGATGTCGATAAATAAAATGGCATTGTGCATGAAAAACAAAAATAAATGTTGTCATAAAACAATATGAATACTTACAAACACTGTCCACCCTAACCCCACATGGAACAGTAGGTCCTCATCTCACCCATACAGCACTGGGGGAAATGTAATATCAACAGATAAGTTACAAGTCAAACATTTTACAAAATACAACACCCTGAAGCATTAAACGAAATAGAATGTAATTCTGATAATTACTCATGCTTCAAATAATGTTATCATCAACTCCACAACGTGGTTCTGAGAGCACTTGCATTCAGCTAGCAAGAAGCTAACATCCTAATGTCAACCTGAAAGTATCAACAGGCTAACATGACCATCTGGCATAAATATTACAAAAAAACCTCTTATACACTGCAGATGATGCTGCGCATGTACAATCCCATTCCATTACACTTGTGTGTATAAGGTAGTTGTTGTGAAATTGTTAGATTACTTGTTAGATACTACTGCATGGTCGGAACTAGAAGCACAAGCATTTCGCTACACTCACATTAACATCTGCTAACTATGTGTATGTGACAAATCAAATTTGATTTGATAACTGCTTGCACACCTTATTTATGGCTCTCTTAAAGCGACAGTGCCATTTCGTGGATTTAAATGAATGCAGCTACGTGCTTTTAACACCTGGATACAAATACATGTCAGATTGCTAATGTTTAGGTGTAGCCTGCTCCAACATTTATGTAAAGAGTTTTTGCTTGTGTCGGGAGTGATGTGTTATCACTTTTGCTAAATTAATAAGCTACCGGAGGAAGGTGGAGAACTTTGTGCCTAACGATTTAAAGATTACACTAGATGACTAACAGGGGTTGCTGTGTTGAAGCCACCACACCTCCATCTTGGAAGCTATAGAAATGCATTTAATAATGTCTACATTAGTTTTTGCCACATTGTATTATATTACAGACACCTTAATGCATACTTTTAAATTATATTATGTGAGGTAATATTTATACATTGCATTCGGAAAGTATTCAGGCAACTTGACTTGACATTTTTTTTATGTCATCACTCTACACATAATACGTCATAATGACAAAGTGAAAACAGGTTTTTATACATTTTTGCAAATGTATAAAAACAAAAATCTTTTTTACATAAGTATTCAGACCCTTTGCTATGAGACTCGAAGTTGAGCTCAGGTGCATCCTGTTTCCATTGATCATTCTTGAGATGTTTCTACAACTTGATTGGAGTCCAGCTGTGGTAAATTCAATTGATTGGACATGATTTTGAAAGACACACACCTGTCTATATAAGGTCCCACAGTTGACAGTGTATGTCAGATCAAAAACCAAGCCATGAAGTCGAAGGAATTGTCCGTAGAGCTCAGAGACAGGATTGTCTCGAGGCACCTATCTATTGAAGGGTACTAAAACATGTTTGCAGCATTGAAGGTCCCCAAGAACACAGTGGCCATTCTTAAATGGAAGAAGTTTGGACCCACCAAGAGAGCTGGCCGCCCGGCTAAACTGAGCAATCATGGGAGAAGGAGGGAGGGACCAAGAACCTGATGGTCACTCTGACAGAGTTCCAGAGTTCCTCTGTGGAGATAGTTTTCCTTCTGGAAGATTCTCCTATCTCTGCAGCACTCCACAAATCAGGCCTTTATGGTAGAGTGTCCAGATGAAAGCCACTCCTCAGTAAAAGGCACATGACAATCCGCTTGGAGTTTGCCAAAAGGCACCTTTAGGACTCTCAGACCATGAGAAACAAATTTCTCTGGTCTGATGAAACCAAGATGGAACTCTTTGGCCTGAATGCAAAGCGTCACATCAGGAGGAAACCTGGCACCCTCCTTATGGTGAAGCATGGTGGTGGCAGCATCATGCTGTTGGGATGTTTTTCTGCGGTACGGACTGGGAGACTAGTTAGGATCGAGCGAAAGATGAACAGATCAAAGTGCAGAGAGATCCTTAATGAAAACCTGCTCCAGAGCGTTCAGGACCTCAGACAGGAGCGAAGGTTCACCTTCCAACAGGACAACGACCCTAAGCACACAGCCCATACAATTCAGGCGTAGCTTAAGGACAAGTCTCTGAATGTCCTTGAGTAGCCCAGCCAGAGCCCAGACTTGAACCAGATTGAACATCTGAGACCTGAAAATAGCTGTGCAGGGAAGCTCCCCATCCAACCTGACAGAGCTTGAGAGGATCTGCAGAGAAGAATGGGAGAAACTCCCCAAGCACAGGTGTGCAAAGCTTGTAGTGTCATACCCAAGAAGACTTTAGGCTGTAATCGCTGCCAATGGTGCTTCAACAAATTACTGAGTTAAAGGTTCTGAATACTTATTGAAATGTGATATATATATATTTTTTAAGATATTTCTCTCTAAAAACCTGTTTTTGCTTTGTCATTATGGGGTATTGTGTGTAGATTGAGGGAAGAAAACGATTTCATCAATTTTAGAATAAGGCTGTAACGTAACAAAATGTGGAAAATGTCAAGGGGTCTGAATACTTTCCAAATGCACTGTATATATAAAAACACTTTCCTTAAAATATAATTTTATGTTCTCATGTTACTGTCCCACTACAACAAAAGAAATGCCAAAATAAAAGTAATGTTATCCTTACAAAATGTAATTGAAATACTGTAGAATTCCATTAATTCCTATGGAGGACTGCTCCTACTGGGGAGAGCCAATATGGCCCACTGGTGGCTTCAAAGCCTCTCACTGGCCAATACATACTGTAGCATCAGCAATCCAGGGATTATATACATCCTTGGATGTTCCCAGCCGGCACAACCTGCGATTTCTGTGAACGTGATTGATCAAGACATGCACAGAGAATGCCATGTTTGTAGGGTTTTTGGATAAATGCCGAAAATAAGGTCTGTGGTAAACACAGGCTTCTGAGATCTTTTTCATTTTGTTCTATGAGATAATCTTCACCAGCTAACGTCACTTTTTGTAAATATTGAAGTAGTAAAAAAGCACATAAAGTACATAAAGGCTTTATAAATGTATAATTCATAAAGGTTACGTTAACTGACTGCTATTATCTCATAGACAAAACGTACAGTTGAAGTCGGAAGTTTACATACACCTTAGCCAAATACATTTAAACTCAGTTTTTCACAATTCCTGACATTTAATTTAGTCTTAGGTCAGTTAGGATCACCACTATATTTTAAGAATGTGGAATGTCAGAATAATAGTAGAGAGAATTATTTATTGCAGCTTTTATTTCTTTCATCACATTCCCAGTGGGTCAGAAGTTTACATACACTCAATTAGTATTTGGTAGCATTGCCTTTAAATTGTTTAACTTGGGTCAAACGTTTCGGGTAGCCTTCCACAAGCTTCCCACAATAAGTTGGGTGAATTTTGGCCCATTCCTCCTGACAGAGCTGGTGTAACTGAGTCAGGTTTGTAGGCCTCCTTGCTCGCACACACTTTTCCAGTTCTGTCCACAAATGTTCTATGGGATTGAGGTCAGGCTTTGTGATGGTCACTCCAATAGCTTGACTTTGTTGTCCTCAAGTCAGTTTTCCACAACTTTGGAAGTATGCTTGGAGTCATTGTCCATTTGGAAGACCTATTTGCGACCAAGCTTTAACTTCCTGACTGCTGTCTTGAGATGTTGCTTCAATATATCCACATAATTTTCCTTTCTCATGATGCCATCTATTTTGTGAGTGCACCAGTCCCTCCTGCAGCAAAGCACCCCCACAACATAATGCTGCCAACCCCGTGCTTCACGGTTGGGATGGTGTCTCCCCCTTTTTCCTCCAAACATAACAATGGTCATTATGGCCAAATGATGTATGTAAACTTCCGACTTCAACTGTATAAGATATCCTAAACCTGTGTTAACCTCAGACCTTATTTTCAGCGTTTATTCCAAACCCCATTAATTTTTGCCGTAGGTGGCTGAACGAACCAGAGGTAACTCCTTCATGGGTTTGAGGACTACAACCTGGCGGGTTTTATGTGAAGGACAGAGAAAATGTGGGCGAGTTGGCAAAACATGAGGCAAATAGCAAAAAAAATACGCACTTTCCCCTCTTTTTAAGGTTTTTGCGTCAATATTTTATTAATGGGATGCTACAGGATTTTGGTAATAAAGCACTTTATCTACTTCCTTAGAGTCAGATGAACTCATGGATACAATTTCTGTGTATCTGCATCCAGTATGAAGGACGTTAGAGGTCATTTTTCTAACCAGTGTTAGAGCAATGACTGGAAGTCTAAGATATCTACTAAATGCTAACAGTTACCATAGACTTCCAGTTATTGGGCTAACGCTAGCTAGCAATTGCACTTATGTGAATTAGCAACTTCCTTAAACTGCACAAAGAGACATAAAAAAATGGTATCCACGAGTTCATCTGACTCTGGGGAAGTAGATAATTGCTAAAATCCTGAAGTATCCCTTTAAACAAAATCAGAAGTCATGGAAAAATGCTGGGGCAAATGTCAGCTCGCCACACATTTTCCATGGCTTCAACACATTTAGATGATTGTCTGCCTAACCTACAGTAGCCCTCTTTCCACTGGCGTACCACACACCCCCGCATCAAGGCGGTGGGGCCTAAACCCCCCTCCAGATAACTTCCTATAATGTTTAGAATTATAGGAAGTTAGCTGTAAAACTGCTACCTTTTCTCTGGGGCTCATGTCAAGATGTGGTGAACAGCATGGAATTTGCTTTACATTTTCTAAATTCTCTCAGCCTCGTTGCAAAATGTGTAGAATAGCATGACATCAGCTATACAACTGCAATTTGTCTCTAGCCCAATGACAATATGTGTAGAATTGTAAGAAATTAGTGTTAAAACAGAAACATTTTCTCACAGCCTCATGGCAAAATGTGTAATTAGATTTTCTATGAAACTGCAGATTTTTCTCCTGACTCACTCACATCCTTTAACACAGGATCATTTAACCATTAACCTGAGGGGGAATGCGGCTGCTACACTGGGAAACTAAGATGATTAGGGCCGCCATTTCGTTAGTTATCAAATGGATGAGAGTTTCAGGAAGAGAGTGTGTTTGTGGAGGGTGGTTGTGGCTCTCAGGGTCATAGACTTCACCTTAAAACTCACCAGTAACTAACTCTAGACTCACAGTACTTTGAATTACCTACACACCTGGGCCAAAATGTGACTGAAGTTTAAAAGGATGTGGACACACTGTACATTACATACTGTAGAGCTCAAAGCCTGGGTTAGGATTTGCCTTATTTAGGAAGTGGGGAACGGGCGTCAGACAGTTTCTCGCAGGACAAGGTGTGTGCATGGTCTCAGGTGGACCTGGTTCCCATAGCAACAACTCCATTCACAACAGAGAAAGAGAGGGGGAGACAGAGAGAGCTGAATCCAAGGACATGCTAGCCTCCAGGCGTCACAACACTGAAGGACGGCTAGTCTTAACGGCCAGAAAAATGGCTGAGTGTCCATGGAGACAGGAACAGTGACAGAGGGAGAGAATGGATGTGTGTGTGTGAAAGAGAAAGAGTCAAAGCCAGTGTGTACCTTTTATCTTTTCTATCCATCTTTAATCTCAGAAGATTTTTTTTTACTATACTGTACCTCAGAGAGGCACACCATAAACTGATCACGTATCAATTCAAGTCTCTTCAGCTCATACGAGGTGGCTATCTGTTAAGACATTGATTTTTGCACAAAAAGAAATGAGAACACTTAAATTGGAAATAAAGAATGTCATATTCTGTTTTATTTCCAAAGCCATATACCAGTACCATTTGTATTCTGAAACTCTGAACATGATGCGATCCCTCAGCACATTGATACAGTAATTCATGGTGTCACACAAAATAAGAGAGTCAGGGCTGGAGTTTTCCCTTGCTTTTTGCACCACTATAAACTTAGAAAAACTGTTTAACTGACAGACAGAAAATGTATTGACCTCTCAAAAGTAAAACACAACTTCCCAGGAACGGCACTCTTTGAAAATGTATGAGGAATGATCTAAATGCCACTTTACCCATGTGTGTTCTGTCTCTTGCCCAGCCCATCGGTTTCTGGGACTAATAAGACAGTCTAGAACGGATTTCCATTAAAAAAATCGTTGGAAAGGTACTCAGATCCAGACTCATTTTGGAGAACAAGCTACCCCAGATATTTCACAGTTTTGTGTTAGCCCTGAACTAGCTCACCTGATTCACCTAATCTAAGGCTTGATGATTAGTTGACAAGTTGAATCCGTTGTGCTAGCTCTGAAATTGTTCAAATACATGGAATGGCTGGGGGTCACTGAGGAGAATTTTGAAAACTCTTGTATTAGAAGACGATTAAAGTCAATAGTTACAGTGAATTGCCAATTCAAAGAAACTGGTAACTTACTGCTGAAAAATGTATTTTTCTGTATATGTACAGTACGTCAGCATTCTTTTACCACAGGGGGACTCACAAAGGCTTGGCCTTGACAGGCTTGTCTGGATACCTGGGTGGGTGAGGAGGCAGTGACATGGTCATGGGACAACATGTCAGCCAACCAGAAGTGTAGTCTCTGAGATGGTCTTTTTTCCCCTTTTTTTTTGCTACAGTTCAGGTGAAGAACTTAGAACACCTTTACAAAAGCCTTGCAGTTAGAATGACTGACTTTGTATTGAAATTATTGCCATTGAAGGACAATTATAGTCATCAGTTAGAGTGAACTGCAGATTCAAAGAGACTGGTGACTTCGGGATGTTTTCCTTTCTCTATATACTGGTATGTGCGTCAGCATTCTTTCACCACAAACTCACAAAGACTCACAAAAGTCTCACATAAGGCTCCAGACTAGCCTTAACCAACTACCTTTGATACCTTGGTGGGTGGGGAGGCAATACCATGAATAACGAAGCAACGGCAGATGCACCATGGGACAACATGTCAGCAAACCAACAATATGACAGCCAACCGACATGAGGGGCTTTTTCCAGGGAGAGCAGCTTTAGGGAGTCTGTATTTTTTGTGGTCTTTTCTGGGCTATTTTAGTAGTTTTTGCCTCTTTATGCATTTACCTACAGACAGGTGGAGGGGCTATGTTGGCATGGTGAGTGTTCTTCAGGGAGGTGTGGGGTGGAAGGGAAGTAGGATGACCGGCAGGTCACAGGTACCCCACTGGCTGCACCTGCCTCTCCGTCTGGCCACAATCACACAGAGACATCAGGGAGCGGCCACCTATGTCAGAGGAGGCTGCTGAGGGGAGGACGGCTCAATATAACGGCTGGAATGGAGTGAATGGAATGGTATCAAACACATGGAAACTATGTGTTTGATGAGTTCTATACCATTCCATTAATTCCGTTCCAGACATTATTATGAGCCGTACTCCCCTCAGCAGCCTCCTCTGACCTATGTACACACTGCCATATTGTTCTACCTAGGGCTCTGCGTCGGCCAGCCCACACTGGTACAGGGGAGATGGCATTCGCAAATGTCACCTCCAGCTGAATAACAAATTGAACTTTTGTTCTGCCAAAGACTCTCCAGTGAAAAATATTGATTTTATTTTTCTTTGTGTTGCTATTCTATGTGTAGGATAACTCTTATATAATGGCCTTCCCGCACTGTTGCAGTGAACCAGTAAGACACAGAAGTTCCATGTTTAGGTTTAGATTGGTACAATATGTTCTACAGATCTGAGTTCAGTTCCAACTGGGTGAACGGCACCAGGACGCCATCTGGTTGTGCTGTCAATATTAAATTGCTTGTCTCGTTATGATTAGTGATGCTCTTTTATGCTGTGATGTTCCTTACTGCCACACCTCTGGATTTAGATGTTGCTGGACACATTTGTTATTTTCTAAATTAATCTCAAGATGAAAGGCAATGACAAGACATCATGAATAACTATAATAAAAAATATATATAAAGTACAGCATATCCAGGTAGGGCTGCAGTACAGCTTTCCTTTTCTCTCTATTCACAGGTACAATACATCGACAGCATTTTCATAGAATACTCATTCTGTTGCGTTCCTCTCCATGTCACTGTGTATTGAAGGGAGATCTCTAGAAGGGAGGCTGAGGTCTCAGGATCGCTGACTGAGAAATTATGCAATGGCATCGCTCTTTAAAATGATGAGATTAAGCTCAGATCTCCCAGACCCCTTGGTATTCCACTATGCAGCGTAATTAATCTTACCTCTGACAGTACGCTCAGGAGATAGATAACATCTCCACTGCGGCAAAGCCATTGGTGTTAGGAGTGTTTCAGCCACTTATTCATGTATACCAATATGTTTCTCTGGGGCTACCCCCCACTGTCCTGACCTAAGTGATTATTTTTCCACCGTAGTTCAAACTATATGACACACAGTTAGACTAAAATGTACATTACAATTACAATAAAATGTACAAAATGTCCTTATCAATGTAAATAGTACGTATGTGCTGCATGGATTCTCAGGGGACCATTTACACAACACAACTGTTTTCCTTGCAACAAAATCGTGCGTCCACTAAGCTCCACAGTCAAAACTGTGGAAACAATCTTCCACCTTCTGTAAATTGAGATGTAGGCAAAAGTCTTATGCCAGGATATCTCACTACGCACTGATATCTTTCACAGAGTGTAATATACACTAGTAATCGTCTAATTCATGGTGCGTTTTTCGAGCATGGGAAATAAGCCATGGAGTGTATGGGTGCAGTCTACTCTGTGTCAGCTTGGATTATGCCCAGAGCATGTGTCTACTGATGCTATGTGACGTGAATACAGGGGGGCTATTGGATCTTCCTTACATAAAATAACAAGTCATAGACAATGCTACTTTATGCTGTGACAGGATGCTAACGTGCATCTGTTTCTAATAGCTTTCTCTCTCTCCCTCCCTCCCTCCCTCCCCTGTTGTCCATGTCTCACCCTTCTCTCCTCTCCTCACCGGAACAGCAGATCACTTGGGCATTGAGTTTATGGGTAAGAAAGCTTCTTCCTTTTTTACACTGCTATGAGTCATGTTTTCTAAAATCAAGTTGTGCACCCACTACGTTCGTAATGTTTATGACTTGCATACCTTTCACCTTGTTTGTTTTTTACCTTTTTTAATTATATATCACATTTCTATTTTATACATAACTCTAACTTTTGTTTGTTTCAATGAGAACTTTTCACTATCCCATAATATATGTAATGCAATTTAGAGGAGAGATAGGTAATTTTCTCAAAGTCCTTCTCACAGAGGGCTATGGCAACTCCCCTTCACCTCTCACTCTCCCTCTCGCTCTCCCTCTCCCTCTCTCACTCTGAAGTTCCCCCTTAGAATACTAATGTTCTCCAGTCTCCTTGGAAACGGCAGAGAACAGAGAGGCAGGAGACAGTGAGGGAGATTTAATACTGTTGGCACGGTAACTAACAGCATCCTTGCACACTGGCACTGCCTGTACGTGTGTCTGTGGGGTCTTGACGGGAGAGCGCATCCCCATCCTGCCAGCCTCTCTCCATTTGGCATTGGTGTAAATCATGGGCAAAAGAGCTGTAGTTAATGACATTGTACTGTGAGACATTGTTAATTACTCTCCTTCATATAAACACAGCTGGTGTACTCAGAGGACCATAGATACCTGGGAAATAGAGGTATCTGCCCACAAAGTATGGATGAACCATAGCATCTATATCAGTGTATGTACAGTGCATTCGGAAAATATTCAGACCGCTTCCCTTTTCTACATTTTGTTACGTTACAGTCTTATTCCAAAATGGATTAAAAATAAAAATCCTCATCAATCTATACATAATACCCAATAATGACAAAGAAAAAACAGGTTTTTAGAAATGTTTGCAAATGTATTAAAAATAAAAATCTGAAATATCTAATTTACATAAGTATTAAGACCATTTGCTCTGAGACTGGAAATTGATCTCAGGTATATCCTGTTTCCATTGATCATCCTTGAGATGTTTATACAACTTGATTGCAGCCCACCTGTGGTAAATTCAATTGATTGGATATAATTTGAAAAGGCACACACCTGTCTATATAAAGGTCCCACAGTTGGCAGTGCATGTCAGAGCAAAAACCAAGACATGAGTTTGAAGGAATTGTCAGTAGAGCTCCGAGACAGGATTGTGTCGAGAAACAGATCTGGGGAAGGGTACCAAAAACGTTCTGCACAGAGCTCCACAGAGGAACTCTGGAGCTCTATCAGAGTGACTATCGGGTTCTTGGTCACCTCCTTGACCAAGGCCCTTCTCCCCCGATTGCTCAGTTTGGCTGTGTTCTTGGTGACCTTCAACCCTGCAGAAATGTTTTAGTACCCTTTCCCAGCTCTGTGGCACTATAAAATCCTGTCTCGAAGCTCCTCTGACAATTCCTTTGACCTCATGCCTTCGTTTTTGCTCTGACATGCACTGTCAGCTGTGGGAACTTATATAGACAGATGTGTGCCTTTCCAAATCATGTCCAATTAACAGAATTTACCACAGGTGGACTCCAATCAAGTTGTAGAAACATCTCAATGATGATCAATGGAAACAGGGTGCACCTGAGCTCAATTTCAAGTCTCATAGCAAAGGGTCTGAATGCTTATACAAATAAGGTATTGCTAGTTTTTATTTTTTATAAATATCAAAAAACTTTTTTTTTTTTGCTTTGTCATGATGGGGTACTGTGTGAAGATTGATCAAGGGAAATTGATTGAATCCATTTTAGAATAAGGCTGAAACGTAACAAAATCTCTATTAATTTGGACTGACAACCACATATTTGTGGCTGCATTAAGGAAAGTGTTTTTAGCTCATTGTGCTAATTGTCTCATATGTGGTATCCTTGTTCAATAAGGATCACCAACCAGTGTTATTCAGCAAAGAACAAAATGTTCTAATCTGGTATAGCTCCTCTTTAATTTAGTCCACTTCAATGTTATGCAGTTCACCTGAGACAGGACCATCAGCCATCTCTCTAATTCCCCTGGGTAAACCCTGTGAAATCAACCATTTGCAGTGGGTCACAAGGGAAGACACCACAAACAGCATTTTACTGGAAGAGCCAGAGAGACTGAGGGGGATGGATAGATTGCAGCAAGAGAGAGAGAGAGAGAGAGAGAGAGAGAGAGAGAGAGAGAGAGAGAGAGAGAGAGAGAGAGAGAGAGAGAGAGAGAGAGAGAGAGAGAGAGAGAGAGAGAGAGAGAGAGAGAGAGAGAGAGAGAGAGAGAGAGAGAGAGAGAGAGAGAGAGAGAGAGAGAGAGAGAGAGAGAGAGAGAGAGAGAGAGAGAGAGAGAGAGAGAGAGAGAGAGAGAGAGAGAGAGAGAGAGAGAGAGAGAGAGAGAGAGAGAGAGAGAGAGAGAGAGAGAGAGAGAGAGAGAGAGAGAGAGACAGAGACAAAGAGATTTTAAATGTCTCTATTAGTTTGTTTACTGTTGGTTTTTTATTGTTTATTTCACTTTTGTTTATGATCTATTCCACTTGTTTTGGCAATGTAAACATATGTTTCCCATGCCAATAAAGCCCTTTGAATAGAATTGAGAGAGAGAGAGAAGCTGGAATAAGGGAAGATCCAGACGATAGGACAGAAACAAAGGATTGCAGAGAAACAGGAGTGAGAAACAGAATGAGATGGGTAGTGAGAGTAGAAGAAGAAGGAGAGAGAGGAAGAGAGAGATCTTACATACAGGTAAAGGAGGTTTGCTACTCCAAGCCCTCAGTCTGTGGGGAATGTAATAGTCTTTGATTTTGTTGGGCAACAAAAATAATTTGCATGCCAATGGAGGCCATTCCCACAACAGACTGCTACCTACGTCCACTGTGAGGCACGGATTCCAACTGACAGTGACAAGGAGTGAAGAAGTGACAGATTGCTTCATTGTGCATTTTACTCTTTCGACTTGGTTTGTTTGTTTGCTTGATCACTGCCATGTGTATGGGGCTCAAAATGATACCTGTGAAGGAAATGTCATGTTGCCCTCTGAGGAACAGGTTCAAAATGGACACAGGTGACAAGGAGAGATAACCTGGCTCCTACAGCTCTGCTATTGTAACTTTGATTACAATCACCCACACTGCACTTGCAAGTCAAATGTTCTCCGCAAAGGGACTGTGTGTGTTTGTGTGTGTGTGTGTGTGTGTGTATTGAGTGGGGTTAGATTCCTTTGATGTGACTCCTGGAGTGAGAGTGAAATGTCAGACTCCTCTGTCATTATCCAGTTAAAGAAAGTTATCTACAAGAAGGAGGAGTTGATGCCATCAAAAAGCCAAAGTCCCCTGCCCTGTATAACTGGCAGACGTCACGACAACCAGAGGCTTCACTGAGTGGAAAACATACAGTAAATAGCAATGATTTCTGGACAGTTCTGTTCGTGCACCCAGGTCAAAGAAACAATGCAGTGGCAATGATGTGAGTGCTTACACATGTAGGCATGTGTTAGCTTTTCTGTTCTTCCTGTTGTCTCAACTCCTTTAATGGCAAGGGGGAGAAGGTTGCTGTCTGTCAACTGGAACTAGGAACAGCAGGGACTCTGTGATTAAACTGTTTTGGGTTTCTCTCTTATTTCCATGTGTGAAACACATCACTGTTTCACAGTCATAGGGAAGGGTGTCAGACACAGTGGAGAGAATTGACACGGATAAAAATACTACCGTTCATATTCATGCCTCTGTTAAGGAAGTATTTATAGTTGTTAGCTACATATTTATTCCAGCATAGTTGCATCTTATTAGTAGAATAATGGTTTATAATATCAAAGTTGTAATATGTTTCTCTCATATCGATTTATTTCCAAACATATAGGCCTAAACTATGTGATTAAAGGGCTTCGGCTTTGTGATTAGTTTCAGCAGAAAGTATGGGTACCTGAAATTCCCTAATCATATATGATATGATATCAACCACAGAGGAACAGTAAAATCTTCATATTATAATAATGTTATGAATCGTATAACAGAATCAGAGTTTTCTGGATGCACCCTACCACATGCTAGCGGTGTGAAGCTCGCCTACATTGTACTCTAGAGCAGGGGAAATGCATTCTCAGGCGTGATGAATCACGCTCCTCCATCTGGCAGTCTGACGGACAAATCTGGGTTTGGAGGATGCCAGGAGAACGCTATCTGCTCCAATGCATAGTGCCAACTGTAAAGTTTGGTGGAGGAGGAATACTGATCTTGGATTGTTTTTCATGGTTGAGGCTCCTTAGTTCCAGTGAAGGGGAATCTTAACGCTACAACACACAATGGAATTCTAGACGATTATGTGCTTCCAACTTTGTGGCAGCAGTTTGGGGAAGGCCCTTTCCTGTTTCAGCATGACAATGCCCCCATGCACAAAGTGAGGTCGAGATTGGTGTAGAGGAACTTGACTGGTCTGCCCAGAGCCCTGACCTCAACCCCATCGAACACCTTTGGGATGAATTGGAATGCGAATGTGAGCCAGGCCTAATCGGCCAACATCAGTGCCCTACCTCACTAATGCTCTTGTGGCTGAATGGAAGTAAGTCCCCGCAGCAATGTTCCAACTTCAAGTGGAAAGCCTTCCCAGATGAGTGGAGGCTGTTATTGCAGAAAAGGGGAGACCAACTCTATATTAATGCTCATGATTTTGGAATGAGATTTTCGAAGAGCAGTTGTCCACATACTTTTATGCATATATACACTGAGTGTACAAATCATTAGCTCTTTCCATGACATAGATTGACCAGGTGAAAGCTATGATCCCTTATTGATGTCACTGGTTAAATCCACTTCAATCAGTGTAGATAAAGGGGAAAAGGCAGGTTAAAGAAGAATTCTTAATCCTTGAGACAATTGAGACATAGATTGTGCCATTCAGAGGGTGAACAGGCAAGACAAAATATTTAAGTGCCTTTGAACAGGGTATTGTTGTAGGTGCCAGGTGCACCGGTTTGAGTGTGTCAAGAACTGCAATGCTGCTGGGTTTTTCACACAACAGTTTCCATTTGGGGTGTGCCAAGTAGTCTGACAAAACAAGTATTATTACGGATATGGGCGATTACGAACCAATTATTTTTTGTAATTATCCATGATCAAAATATATATATATAATTTGGGTGCCAGCAAGCCTCTACCTCATGTCAATCAGTCACAGAGTTTCTAAACCATACTGTCCTGTCTTTGAGTCACTCATGTGTGTAGTCTAAATAACTCAACTGGCTAGTTTGCCTATCTGTAAAGAGCGGGCTGATCCTGCTGCTCTAGTTGGATAGAGGGAAGCTGTTTTTCTCTGTCGACTCGCTTCATAATTTAGTCCAATCACTTTTCCTCACATTATCGGTCTGATCATTTAGAATGCTGCTGCACGCTACTATGATAAATCACATGATGAGAACGTTTGCTATTAAACTATCAATGTGCATAATATCTAACAAGTGGGGCGAGAGTAGGGAAAAAATATGAAACGCTAATGCGCATTCTGACTGAGTGACAGCAAACTTAGCTGCCCACCGCAAGTTGAGGACAAAGACTCTGACACAGACACAGACACAAGCAATCCTCCGCGCACTGGTCCTAATCTGCATATTTTATGCAGTGAGAACGTGCAGAGTTATTTTGCCAACCTCCATTTAGGCATATTAAAACAATTCAGTTTTGGTATGATAATGAATACGAGTATGGCCATGTCGGCACACCCCTAGTTTCCAGTGTGTATCAAGGATCGTCCACCACCCAAAGGACATCGAGCCAACTTGACACAACTGTGGGAAGCATTGGAGTCAACAAGGGCCAGCATCCCTGTGGAATGCTTTCGACCCCCTTGTAGAGTCCATGCCCTGACGAATTGAGGCTGTTCTGAGGGCAAAGGGGGGTGCTACTCATTATTAGGAAGGTGACTATATCACATGTACTTCTTGTCACTCTTACGTAATGTAATTATTACTGCATGGTTAAACCACATGACTAATTTGTTATTTCAATTGAAAAAAAAAAGATATATGACCTTGTACCCTTACAAATACACATCATATTTGTTATTTAGGTCATATGATTTATTCAGAACCAGAGCGGATCCGAATCAGTGAACCAGAGCACAGGGGTTCGTTTACTGTGGCTACAACTTCATGTACTGTAGGCCGCCCTTGACCTTGACAACACATTTTTAATTACCTCCAAACAGGGCTTGTATACAGCATTTATGACGTGCATCAGAGGAGCAGAGTAAAACCTTTTCCCATTAGTGCATCATCATGGTACTCTGCAGGGAGGTTGTGGGCACAGAAGATTCAGCTGCATGGACTAAAATAGTCCATACAGCCCCACAATGGCGGTGTCATAATACCCATAAAACCTAGCGGTCAAACAGGGAAATGGTTTTAATCGTTTTTTCACAATTCATGTTTTCAATAGGAGATTTTAGAAGGTTTACCCTGGCGTAACGTTTTGACAACCATGTAAATCTCTCTCGGACAAGGTGACTTATCAATATATTCGGCTCTATTTACTCTCAGATTCAAAAATTTGCATCAAAGTAGACATCATGCAAGACTACAAATCCCTTCAAGCTCCTGCACATCCTCTCTAGCTGACACCTTTGCTAACAGGTATTGTGTCCATTTAAAACTTGCACAAGACAGTGCACAGAATTGTCAATTTAAAGACATTTTGCCAATTTATTAATTGCTACATTTTGCTGACATTAGATAGTTAATCCAGAGATTCTTACCTTTGGCTCGATTCGGCAGTCTCGTCCATATAATCATGGCATTTGTAGTTCTTTCTGATAGCCACGTTATCAGCTAATTAGCATTTCATTTTTTTTGGGGGGTAAATACTGGTGAATATATTGATAGAGACACCTTGTCCTAGAGATATTTACACTGTTATCAAAACATCACGCCAGGGTAAGCCTGCACGAAACATAGCCCTTATTTTAAGTGTTTCTAAAATCCCCTATGGTAAAAAATGAATGGTGGCAAAACAATTGGAACCATTTCCTTGTTTGAATGCTAGGTTTTATGGGTATTATGAATCATACTGTGGTATTCTATTAACAGTTTTGTAGCATGTGAGGCGTCACTAGGAGTGACATGCAGGGTTAGCTGTCATGGGATTGCAAGTGCCACTTTCCTACGTCTCCCACAAGGTTCCTCTCTTCTCATAATTACAGTAAACAAGGTTATGTGATGACTCAGGCTGATTAGATACATCAAAACAGAAATACTGCCCCTTGAAACTACTGGTGGGAGGGAGGGAAGTTAATTAGCCCAGCTCTCAAGTGTTTTGGCTTCAATATTGATTTTGATAAGATAAAGTAAATTAATGTACTACTAAGCCATGTTTGGTGTGTTCTACAGTTGGCTACAAAAGCCTGGGGCTCTCCTGTTCTTCTTGGCCCAGACAGCAAAACACTATAGGGCTACCTGGGTAAAACACTTTGGAAGATGAGACCAACACTTCTATAAATACTGAATTGAAATATAAATTGCAATACATGTATGTACAATATTCCTCATTGCCTTGCCTCGTAATCATGTTAGACATGTGGATATCAAACCGTTTTGTCCTTCAACCCATGTACACCATATTGGTCAAAATGATTTAACCATTTGTCTGTTGCATGGATACAATTGTCCTCTATTTTGTGGGGATTTGTGTGATGGTTCTCCTCAAGGTCTGCTGTACCAAATATAATCTGATTGATTGCCTATTAATTCCTTTGAAGGCAACTATGATTTACTTTTTCATATGAAAAGAGACAGCTGCCATTTGTCACTTTTAATGGTGACCATTACAACTATAACTCTTATCTTCTGTATTCAGACACGGCTACATTACAACTAGCATCTATGACAAGGCTTTGCATCCAATGGGACTGATGATATGACAGTGTTGTTTGTTTGGTTTTAAAAATGGCATGTGAAATTTAGACATGAACATTATTATTACAGTGAGTTAAGGGCAATGTTTTATTTTCTGTGGCCATCTCCTTGGCGATTTCTCTGTTTAACATTGGTTACGGGAGCATCTCTGTGGACACTAACTTCTCTCCCAGTCCTAGGATTTTCCTATTTTTGCTCTTTGTTCCTCCGTCAATGTCAGCTCTTCCGCTTCTCTTCATTTCAACAGAGAGCAAGGAGGTGTACAAGAGACAGGTGCTGTCAATCACCTGCATCGCCGTGGGGATAAGTGTTCTGGGCACACTCTGTATGGCTCTCTACTGTCGGAACAAGTGAGTGGACATGATCACCCAGAGGATCTGATCTCAGTTCAGTTCCTACACCTAAACCAATAGAACACACCACAGGCAATTGGCTATTGATCTAGTTTCAGCTGACACTCCGTGTCAAATACAGGTGTAGGATCTTCCTTTTATCACCCTGTTGTAGCAGGAATGTCTTGCATTCAAGGCTTAAAGGGCTTGTAAAGTTTGTAATTTCCACTTTAAAATGTATAACAAAAAATGTAGCAGTCATTAATTATAATCCACACAATAATTCACATTTCCTTTTGCTGCAGGATTATTTTCTTGCTGTGAGAAACTGGTCAAATTAAAATCCTACACCTCTAGCCTACTGTAAGAATACGGATTCACATTTGTATCCCTACAAATAATGTTAAAGGGAAAATGTTTAACTTCATATTCATAATCTCCAGCACCACTCCAACATCAACATACACTGTATGTGAAAATGGCGCGTTTCTATGTTTTGTGGAAAAAAAGATGTGTTTCAAATGACATCATCAGTGTGCATCGTGATATTAACCAAATATGAGAAGGAATTGCCTACTAATGGTCTGCTAAGTGGTTGATGATGTCACTGGAAACACATATCTTCCTTTTTACTACAAAACCTAGAAATGCGGCATTTTCACATATGTTGATGTTGAGTTGGTGCTAGAGATAACAAATATGAGGTTACATTTTTTTTTTATTTCTCTTTAATACATTTGCATACTTTTTTTGCATTAGCATAGCTCTTGGCAGTTTGTTTTATTGTATCGGTATGGGCCCTACACACATTAATTGTGTACACATGTTGTACATTCTGTTTACACCTGAAAGCACCTGTCTATAATGTATATCCTTTATATATTCATCCAGAATGCTGGGTCAAACATCCAAGCTGTGATTGCAAACTGTCATTCAGGGTATAAGGAGCAGACAGCCCTGTGATAAATTCATTGTAATTTCATTGGGTCTGTTATATAACGATGTGAGTGAGTGAGCAGTCTGACAACAAGATAATCAGATCAAACCATGATCTAGAGCCATTTGGAATTCATCTATAACGGAGTTAGAGCACAGGAACATATCAGCTCAATCAGAGCCCCTCAGTATAACCTTCCTCACTACAACAACTAGGGGTAGAGAGGTAAAGAATGGGGTCTGAGTGTTAAAGGTCAAGGCAATTCTGTGGTTTAGTTAACATGCCATGCACATGCACTCCCCCTCAGGAGACGCAGGGAAAAACTCCAGGCCCACTTGAAAGAGAGTCGCAGCCTGAAGAACTACAGCGCCAATGCCTCTGCCCTGGAGTCCAAACCCGGCCTGAGGCCTAACATGGGCCTGCAGCTGCAGAATGTGAGTATACTGGGAGATTGTCCCCTTCCTCTGCATCCTTCACTCTAAAGACATGTATCTAGGGTGACTGAACATGCTGTTGGCTTACATCTCATAACCATTCCACTGTTCCAAAGACATGGATGTCGATTATGGCAGCCACACACACCTCTGATTTAGAGGGGTTGGGTTAAATGCGGAAGACACATTTCAGTTGAGTGCATTCAGTTGTACAACTGACTAGGTATCCCCCTTTCCTTTCCCATTTATGCATAACGTCTTTGTCATGCAGAGCTGTTGGAGATATGTTGTTCGCTCATGGGTGCAGCAGCAATCAGTCTACATTGGAGATTGGCATGATAAACAACTGCCTGTCCTATTCCACCCCCATCCACCCAAACCGAACTGTTCAGAGTTAACGCTGTTAGCACAGAAGTCTTTGAGAGAATACTGCTCAGTCATTTGGGACCCCGGGCTGGTTATTGTTGTATTCATCATATGCTCAATAGCTTCTGACGACAGATCTATCTCAGACTGCCTATCTGAGCTGTTTGCATGGCAAACACCGCGTTCATTTGAATGTCAGTCAAAGTTAGTGCCTGTGCACCAGAGAGGGATAGGGATGTGAGGGTAACACACACCACTGCAGCTAGTTATAAAGTCATTGTTTTAATGTGATACGAGTCATTGCACCAATGTAGCCAGCACACATTAGAGTCCTGCATTGGGTCGGATACCCACCGTTCCTCGCGGGTGAGCAGCAATAGAATCAGCTGCCGGGTAGAATGAAAACATTCTTTCCACCCGTGGGTCGGCTTGCGGTTCAGAACAATTACATTGTAAGTCGGAAACAATTTAAATCCAGATAATACACTTCTAAATAACCCAGGAGCTTGTTGGTTTGCATTGTGTTGTGAATTCCATTCTGTGAGCGGCGAGGCAGACATAAGGCTATCAGAACACACACGCATTGAGAGCCCGGAACTGTCCCTTATTTGTGTGGTTTTAAAATGTTCTAATTGTCCATGCGCAGAGCTTATGTTCCCACTCCCCACGTGAGAATACGACGCATTGCCAAGTTTACTTTCCCTGGATAGCCTAGCTCATGCAAAAATGGCTAACGTTGGTTGAGCAGCCCAGGTGACAGACCCCGGTCAATAGTGGTAAAGTTCCTGAGGTTCCAGGACAAGGTGGCTATTCTGGAGAGAGCCAAGAACCTGAGAGGAACCAACATCTTCTTTAACGAGGACTTCTCTGAAGCTGTGAGCCAGAGGCGAATATAAATGATTGTAGTCATGAAGGCTGCCAGAGAGAGTGGGGACATTGCTTACATACGCTACGTCAGGCTCATTGTCCACCCACCCACCCACCCACCCAAAAGTGGTGAGAGACTAGCTTCAGCCCCGCATCACAAACACACACACACACTCTCTCTCACACACACACGCACACACACACACACACAGACACACTTACACTCACAAATGCACTCACTTTTCTTGCTTTATTCAATATTATGTCTATCTCTGGTAAGCTACAGAGAAAAGGGCTAAAGATAGCCCGTATTGATATATGAATGAGTTTATTTCCAAAACACTATTTCAATCAATTTTTCACATTTGTTTTTTCATCAGAAATGATTTCTTATGGGCATAGTGGTGTTGTGGGTGCTGCAGCACCCCTGAATAATAAAACAATTATAATATTGATTCCATTTTTTCCACAAAAAGTTGTGCACCAGTCCTACTAGTCAATACAGACATCGGTAGCACGGATAAAATATTTAAAATGCACATGCCCCCAACCCCAAAACTGCTATGCTTATGGGTATCTACATGTGTGTGTATAAAATATTACTGTTTTCAGAAACTTTATTCATAGGATTTAGATCAGTTGTTTAGCAAAACGCTATACAGTATATCAATTGCTTAGCTGGAATGGAATGTTTGTGTACTGTATATTTGACTGTGATATGTGGTTGTCTCACCTAGCTATCTTAAGATGAATGCACTTACTGTAAGTTGCTCCGGATGAGAGCATCTGCTAAATGACTAAATATCAAATGTAAATGTTTTACATACAGGTCTCATATTTTTTTTTAGATTTTTTAATTATTTTTTATATTGATATCACAAATGCATCATTTGTACATCATTTGTACAGAATTTTTTTTGTTTTTAATTACCGATCCTTGACATCCAAAATAGCCTCCAACACTACTCAGCCAACTGGATGCAGTCTATCACAGTGCCATCCGTTTTGTCACCAAAGCCCAATATACTACCCACCACTGCAACCTGTATGCTCTCGTTGGCTGGTCCTTGCTACAAATTCGTTGCCAAACCCACTGGCTCCAGGTCATCTATAAGTCTTTGCTAGTGTTAGGTTCTTATTTTTCAGAGTAAATAACTCACAGACACTAGAGAAACAAACAAATAAACAAACAATGAACAAACAGTCACCATGAGGTGTACAAATTCAGAGACTTATGGCCTCCGAACTATGATCACACAACAAAATGCCATTCCAGCTGAATCTGCGGTCTCGTTTAATGGCATATGGAGCAGATTTTAGTTTCTCCACTTTCCCCTTCTGGTTCCTAAGAGAGTAAATGCACAAGACTTGAAAAGCAACAAAAAGACATAAAACATAACAGTATTAACAATGTGATAAGCTATGCATAATTATATATGCATGAAAACCAAAGTCTGAGACCCTGACAATTCCCACTCTCTCTTCACCTGACTCTATGCCTCCTGGATACTTTCCTGCTGGGTTCCACAAAAATGAAAGCTCTAAAAAGCCTCCTCATGCTTTCACCCAGTCTTCCCCTTTAGGCCCCAGGTCCCGAGAGGTGTTCCCAAGTCATGTCATTTTCCTTTTGTTCCCCATCTCCTCTATTTCACCTGATAGGCATGTCACCTGATATGCAAGTGCATATCCCTAATCCACGTTACATCCTCTTGCGGTAACTCAGCACTGTATATGCTTTCACATCAAGTACAATTACCCTCTATCCTCTATCATATGATGCATTAAGACACGATCTGACGTCACCATCCATGATAACCTCAAAAAAGCACAGATCATAACAACAGTTAAGTTTCATTTCTGTTTCAGGAAATTCAGACAAACATTGACTATATGACAAATTATTACATTAACCTTTTCTTAATAACATCTCTAAGACTAATGACAAAAAGCATAACATACTGTTACTGCTAAAACCATTTTCTTAATTAGTCCATACACCCTTATTCTACTGGCGACCTCTCATAAGAGTTACCAGATCATAAAGTTAGCACCCTAACCCCCAGAATTCCCACTCTAGGATCCCAATCTGGTGAAATTTTTATCAAAACAAAAAACACAACATGAAATCAGCAAATATATATATCACAATCCATTTGAAGTAACTGTCATCCCATATTAACATATATTTTCCTTTCTATATGCAGTCTGAACACAGTACCACTGTATAAGTACCCCAAAGACCAGGACCTAAGGGAACTGGTAATTTTCCCCTTTCAAACACGTGATAAAAAAACAACATGTAAATCAAAAAGAAACCAATTCGAATAACTGATCAACTTAGAATTACAACTCTTTATAACTCTCTACGGAAATTATAATAATCTCCTAAAGTAATGGTACAATTTGGATAAAATTTCTCATGAATTTTATAATGAAATTCCCCTGTTCCGTTAATTCCCAATGAAGTTGATCATTCTTCATTAGGAATTTTTAGTATACAGGGATTTAGACACCATTAAAATATTTCCTCTCCCTTTCTTTCCCTGTCCTTCGGAAACCATTTAAATACCTCTTCAAAACATTTCCATCCTCCTGCATACCCAATTTAACTGAATTGAAAAGACTCCATCCAATAAATCCCCCAACACGGTGACAGTATCTCTCCCCCGAGTCTAACTATTCACTGGTCTCCTTTTCCCCATGTGGTTCTCCATCACCACCATACCACATAAAAATATGTAAAGTTAATTTTAGGTTTGGTAATCCCTATACTAAATTCTCGTGACCCCTCCACCCTTTCGTCCATTCTAGAATTCCATTCCAGAATAAGACGACATAAAATGTAAATGTATTTAAAAATAAAACCACATAAAATGTCTAATGATTTAAACAAACCCTAAGGCCTTCTTCATTTGCAAGGAGTGTTTGGCCATATAATTTAAATGTGTTACCTTTAGAATCCATTCCCCTGGCAATTTGCCTAGAATCTTCAATGCAAAATACGTTTTCCTGTGGCAAATTTAGCCAATTTCTCAGTGTAGGTATTCAGCAATATTTAATCCCTGGCTTTCACTAAAAAGTTAGGTAAAACATTATCTCATACATCTTCATTCACATAGAAACTGTAATCTCTATGCACCACCTATCGATCAAACATAGACTATACACCGCTAGGTGAAAGTTCCATTCCTTATCCTTTCTGGAGGATTTGTTGTTGCGCTTTTGAAAATGATGCAAACGCTTGTCTGGCAACATTTTCTCCAAATACAGCAGGCTCCATACCCACTTTACACTCCCTTTTCCGATGACCAATATCCCCACACCTAAAACAGGACCCTACACTGATGCTTTTCCGCTAAGTTTCTTTGTCTTATCTTTTTTTACAGATCTCGCAAGGGAATACCCCCACTAGGGACCTATCCTATATGGAACCTACCCTTCACGTATATTAGCCTGGCTCTCGCAGAGAAAAACCTCCACTTGGGACCTATCCTTAAATGAACCTACCCTTCACTTATATTAGCCTGGCTCTTATATTTTTATCTGGATCTCGCAGAGGAAAAACCTCCACTCGGGACCTATCCTTATGGAACCTACCCTATACCAGATATTTACGTCCGGTTGTTTACACAATGGGCTTACAGAATTCAACTTATGCTCTCCAGGTCCGTATCCCATAATTAGTTCAGCCAACGATTCACATCTCCCCAAGATGTCAAAATGAGTGGAAACAGATATAGGAACTAGCCTACCTTGTTTGTTGCCAGCTCTGCTCCACTGATCTGGACTCTTTGGTTTGACTACAAATTGTGGTGAACTCCTGGCAAGCTCGTCATCTGTTGTTCTTATTTTTCAGAGTAAATAACTCACAGACACGAGAGAAGCTTTAACCAAGTTTAATTCTTCCCAAAGGTTCTGTACAGCTGTATGTCAGACAACCCAACATTTCTCCCACCCAGATATATATATCCCACTTAAGTCACTCCTCCTTCTCTCCAATTCTTACATCTTATGGTTTAACAGGAAAAAAGTAACAAGATACCAAACCCTTATTACTCCCTTCAGGGGACCTGTCCTCACCTCCTGACCTCAACCCCTCCTTTACCTAATCCACAGATGTCCATCTGTCTTCCCTGTATCAACACGTTGCTCTCCTCTTGTCCACCCAACACATTCAACAGCTATCTGTCTTTCTACAGAGACCCAGTCTCTTTCACTCCTTAATATACTATGTGTCTGATCTATCATGTCTTCAATATCTCAATGTTAAAAATGTCGAATCCAACACTAGGTAAAGCTCCGCCTTATCTCAGCTCACTGGTTACCATAGCAACACCCACCCGTAGCACGCGCTCCAGCAGGTATATTTCACTGGTCATCCCCAAAGCCAACACCTCCTTTGGCCGCTTTTGCTTCCAGTTCTCTGCTGCCAATGACTAGAACGAATTGAAAAAATCACTGAAGTTGGAGACTATATCTCCCTCACTAACTTTAAGCGTCAGCTTTCAGAGCAGCTTACCGATCGCTGCAGCTGTACACAGCCCATCTGTAAATAGCCCATCCAACCAACTACCTTCTGCTTTTTTGCACACCAGTATTTCTACTTACACATCCTCATCTGCACATATATCACTCCAGTGTAAATTGCTAAATTGTAATTACTTAGCCACTATTGTCCTATTTATTGCCTTACCTCCTTACTACATTTGTACACACTGTATACAGATTTTGTGGTTGTAGGTTCACCTGCCTCATCTCAAGCCTATTATTGTGAGTGTTGCAATAGGCCACCTAGTGCTAACAGTCAATATCTGGATAATGTGTTTGTAATGCTTAATAGTCTATGTGATGTTAACAGAGAGGTCTATTTTCTGGGTGATCTGAATATAGACTGGTTTTCATCAACCTGTCCCCTCAAGAGGAAGCTTCCCACTGTAACCAGTGCCTGTAATCTGGTTCAGGTTATTAATCAACCGACCAGGATGTTTACAAACACAACAGGAACCATGTCATCTATGTGTATTGATCACATTTTTACTAATACTGCGGTACTTTGTTCTAAAGCTGGAAATCCAGAAAAGGCAAAGTTCCAAATGCTGGCCTAAAATTGTGTATGAGAAATCATACAAAACATTTCATAATGATTCCTATGTTGAAAAATATTTGTTTGTCTGATGTGTACTGAGGAGCATGCAGACGCTGCACTTGATGCATTTATGACATTGTTTCTTCCAGGTATTGATAGGCATTAAGAAACTGAATGTTAGAACTGTTAAGGCTCCGTGGATTGATGAGGAATTGGAAAACTGTATGGTTGAGAGAGATTAAGCAAAGGGAGTGGCTAATAAATCTGTCTGCACATCTGACTGGCTTACTTACTGCAAATTGAGAAATTAAGTGACTAATCTGAACAAAAAGAAGAAGAAACTGTATTATGGAACTAAAATAAATAATATAAAGTATGATTGAAAAAAAGCTTTGGAATATTTTTGATGAAATTATGGGCAGAAAGACTAATTCAACTCCATATTTAATTGAATCAGAAGGCTCATTCATAAAGAAAACCGGTTGATATTGCCAATTATTTTAATGACTATTTCATTGGCAAAGTGGACAAATTTAGAAATTAAATGCCAACAATAATCTGTGAGCCATGATAATCATTAATAAAATACCTAATAAGGAAAGAAAAGCATTGCATTTTTGAATTCTGTAAAGTAAGTGTGGGAAGGGTGGGGAAACTATTGTTGTTAATCAATAATGAGAAACCACCTCATATTGACAATTTAGATAGAAAGCTACTGAGGATGGTAGCAGACTATATTGCCACTCCTGTTTGTCATATCTTAATCTGACCCTGGTGAAAAGTGTTTGTCTTCAGACCTGGAGGGAAGCTAAAGTCATTCTGCTACCCATGAATGGTAAAGTGCCCTTTACTTGTTCTAACAGCTGACCAATCAGCTTACTGACGGCTCTTAGCAAACTTTTGGAGAAAATGGTGTTTGACCGGATACAATGCTATTTCTCTGTGAATAAACTAACAACATACAGTACTTTCAGCATGCTTATAGAGAAGGGCACTCAACATATACTGCACTGACACAAATGATTGATGATTGGCTGAAAGAAATTGATAATAAGAGGATTGTGAGAGCTGTATTGTTAGACTTCAGTGCAGCCCTTGATATTATTAACCATAATCTATTATTGACAAAACATATGTGTTATGGCTTTACATCCTCTGCCATATCATGGCTATCTATCCAATAGAACAGAGGGTGTTATTTAAAACTACTTAGGGAGCAGTGGGGCACTACCCGGTGAAATGTAAGGCGCCAAATTCAAAATCCAAAAGTTGCATTATTAAACATTCATCAATATACAAGTGTTGCATAGTCATCAAAAGCTCTGCTTCTTGGTAATATCACAGCGTTGTCAGATTTCAAAAAGGCTTTACGGCGAAAGCACCCCATTTGATTGTTTGAGGATATCTATAATATTTAGCCATTAGCATAAATTCATAAACCAGCGCGGTTCACACAAAACCCATTTCACAGCGAAAACAAATCCCTTACCTTTTGAAGAACTTCTGTTGAGGGCTTCCCAAGTGTCCAACGAAGACATCCAATGGTTCTTTTGTTAGAAAAAGTCATTTATTATATCCATAAATCTCTGTTTGGTTGGCGCGTTATGTTCAGAAAATCCAACGTCGAATCGCCCATTGAAAAGAACGCGTTCAAATATATCTATAAACTTTTCCTAAACAAATCAAATACCAGTTATAATGCATCCTTAGCTATCCTTTTATGATTATTAGTGATAATATTTCACTCGGATGGTCACCTAAATGTTATATAAGTAAAATAATGTGGGGCGCGCACCCAGACTCGCGCCCGAGAAAACTTGTTGACATTTCAGGTCCCCTTACCATTTCCTGTTCCTATCTGTTCTGCTTACTCCATTCACTCCCAGTCTTTGTATATAGACTGTTGACATCTAGTGGAAGCCATAGGTACTGCAATCCAGGAGCTGGATTGCCTTGAAGTCAATGGGGAGAGTGTCAGACAGAGCAAAGGTCACCAAAAACTGCATTTCCGGATGGATTTTCCTCGGATTTCTGCCTGCTATATCAGTTCTGTTATACTCACAGACATTATGTTAACACTTTTAGAAACTTCAGAGTGTTTCCTATCCAATAGTACTAATTATGTGCATATCCTATTTTCTGAGCCTGAGTGGCAGGCATTTTACTTTGGGCATGCCAGACTCTCCAAAACCGTCACCTCTGCTGCCGCTCCCTAAGAAGTTAATGGAAGCTTCTCTATTGCAAAACATGTAAAGTGTAGAGACTAAACTTATTGGTGTCACTTTAGACTGTAAATTGTAAATTGCTTTAAAATCAAATAAAACAACACTTTATAGCATAATTCCTCACCCCTATCTGACCTAATGAACTCTTAGGCACATGTATATGTACTGATGTGTGGGTAATTGTCAGCAATGTGTGTAACTGTCAGTAGGACATTTTTTTTCTGTTATTAAATTTGTGAAGTTCAAAATCAAATCAATTGAAATCAAATTGTATTATTCACATGCGCCGAATATGGGGGAAAACCTTACAGTGAAATGCTTACTTACAAGCCCTTAACCAACAATGCAGTTTAAAAATATGAATAAGAATAAGAAATAAAATGAACAAGTAATTAAATAGTAGCAGTAATATAACAATAGCGAGACGATATACAGGGGGTACAAGTACTGAGTCAATGTGCGGAAGCACCGAGAAGTTCAGTCCTTGACCTTTTCTTGTCTATTGATGTTCTGTATTATGTCATGTTTTATGTTTTGTGCGGACCCCAGGAAGATTAGCTGCTGCTTGGGGATCTGAATAAAATACTAACCAGATTAGTAAAAATAAAGGTTATGATAAGGGAATAATCTACAATACCATTGTCAAAAAGGTGCTTCGTGAGTGAAATCCCCAGTTTGGAAGGATAACAACGTGGTAGATGGTTACACAGCCTGCAAGCAGGTCAGTCTAGTTGATTTTGATAATGCAGTTAATTATCAGTTAATAATTACATTAATTATGACTTTCGTTCATTAGATCATAAGCAGGCCATGTAAAGTGTAAACCGGTGTGGCTGGTAAAAGTTTGAGTAGCCTACTAAATAAATGTAGCCTAGTTTTTGCAGCCTATATTCTAATCTGGGAATAGTTTTAAGGTATTGTTTTTTTATGTCGGCTATAGGCTTTCATTAGGTAAGAAGGCTAATTAAAATGCATTTTTTCTCAAAGCGATTTCAGTGACGCATCACATTTTAAAAATATTGTTCTTAATTAATGGCATAGTTTCCTTTTTTATCAACATTTTGAATAGACATGCAGAAAAATGTATTCATACAATTAATATTTTTGGCTACTGAGTGGCGCAGTGGTCTAAGGCACTTCATCTCAGTGCAAGAGGCATCACTGCAGTCCCTGGTTCGAATCCAGGCTACATCACATCTGGCCGTGATTGGGAGTCCCATAGGGCGGCGCACAATTGGCCCAGCGTTGGCCGGGTTTGGCCGGGGTAGGTCCGTCATTGTAAATAAGAATTTGTTCTTAACTGACTTGCCTAGTTAAATAAAGGTAAATTAAATAAATAAAAATAAATAAATAAAATACAGGTAAGGGGAATAGTAATAATAGACTAATAATAATAATTACAAATCAAGTGTACTACTCTGGAGTCATAAAAACTATTAAATACATTTATGTAATATAGCATGTAACGGTTCGGCTCTCGGAACAAAGCAGTGGGTCTGTCCTGATGTTGAGTATCGGGTGGGACTCGGAATTGATGTGGCGGGTGTGGCTCCATAAATCTGACCATTGCAGGACTGTAGTACACATATGAAGTACTGTATCTTGTTACAGAATCCTGGTATTACAATGTTGATTTTCGATTAAACTCGATACTATTGTCATTGAAGGTCCAATGCAGCCGTTTTTATCTAAATATCAATATGAAGTACCTTACTGTGATTGTTTTCCATTCAAATGGTCAAAAAGACACAAGAATAGCTTATTAACAAAGAGCAATTTCTCAAGCAATAATTTTGCTAGGACTGTCTGGGATTGGTCTGACTGGGGAAGGGAAAACTGAAAGCTTGCTTTTATTGGCAGAGAGGGTTGGAACTATCTTTCTTATTGGTCTATTAACTAATTTACCGATGGCCAAAACTACATCCCACCAAAGCAGGCTGAAATTGCAGTCGGTCTTTTGAAACAGCTCCTACACCAAAGGGCATGACCATATTTTTCACAATTTTGCATTATTATTCCAATCTCATAGTGTGGAAATATATACACTGCTCAAAAAAATAAAGGGAACACTTAAACAACACAATGTAACTCCAAGTCAATCACACTTCTGTGAAATCAAACTGTCCACTTAGGAAGCAACACTGATTGACAATAAATTTCACATGTTGTTGTGCAAATGGAATAGACAACAGGTGGAAATTATAGGCAATTAGCAAGACACCCCCAATAAAGGAGTGGTTCTGAAGGTGGTGACCACAGACCACTTCTCAGTTCCTATGCTTCCTGGCTGATGTTTTGGTCACTTTTGAATGCTGGCGGTGCTTTCACTCTAGTGGTAGCATGAGACGGAGTCTACAACCCACACAAGTGGCTCAGGTAGTGCAGCTCATCCAGGATGGCACATCAATGCGAGCTGTGGCAAGAAGGTTTGCTGTGTCTGTCAGCGTAGTGTCCAGAGCATGGAGGCGCTACCAGGAGACAGGCCAGTACATCAGGAGACGTGGAGGAGGCCGTGGAGGGCAACAACCCAGCAGCAGGACCACTACCTCCGCCTTTGTGCAAGGAGGAGCACTGCCAGAGCCCTGCAAAATGACCTCCAGCAGGCCACAAATGTGCATGTGTCTGCTCAAACGGTCAGAAACAGACTCCATGAGGGTGGTATGAGGGCCCAACGTCCACAGGTGGGGGTTGTGCTTACAGCCCAACACCGTGCAGGACGTTTGGCATTTGCCAGAGAACACCAAGATTGGCAAATTCGCCACTGGCGCCCTGTGCTCTTCACAGATGAAAGCAGGTTCACACTGAGCAAGTGACAGACGTGACAGAGTCGAGACGCTGTGGAGAACGTTCTGCTGCCTGCAACATCCTCCAGCATGACCGGTTTGGCGGTGGGTCAGTCATGGTGTGGGGTGGCATTTCTTTGGGGGGCCGCACAGCCCTCCATGTGCTCGCCAGAGGTAGCCTGACTGCCATTAGGTACCGAGATGAGATCCTCAGACCCCTTGTGAGACCATATGCTGGTGCGGTTGGCCCTGGGTTCCTCCTAATGCAAGACAATGCTAGACCTCATGTGGCTGGAGTGTGTCAGCAGTTCCTGCAAGAGGAAGGCATTGATGCTAACGACTGGCCCGCCCGTTCCCCAGACCTGAATCCAATTGAGCACATCTGGGACATCATGTCTCGCTCCATCCACCAACGCCACGTTGCACCATAGACTGTCCAGGAGTTGGCGGATGCTTTAGTCCAGGTCTGGGAGGAGATCCCTCAGGAGACCATCCGCCACCTCATCAGGAGCATGCCCAGGCATTGTAGGGAGGTCATTCAGGCACGTGGAGGCCACACACACTACTGAGCCTCATTTTGACTTGTTTTAAGGACATTACATCAAAGTTGGATCAGGCTGTAGTGTGGTTTTCCACTTTAATTTTGAGTGTGACTCCAAATCCAGACCTCCATGGGTTGATAAATTTGATTTCCATTGATAATTTTTGTGTGATTTTGTTGTCAGCACATTCAACTATGTAAAGAAAAAAGTATTTCATGAGATTATTTCATTCATTCAGATCTATGATGTGTTATTTTAGTGTTCCCTTTATTTTTTTGAGCAGTGTATATATATGCATAAAACACAGGGAAATCACATTTTTGACTGCACTGGGCCTTTAATAACAGAATATGGCTGTTCTGTTGTCAATGCATCTTTCTAGACTGTTTTATTTCCACTGGAGTCTATTGGGAACTTATGCTAATGCATGCTCTTTGTTTCTTTTGTGCCTACCCACACATATATTGATATAGATTTTTATCTGCAAGCTATCGGTTACCAGGATTTCACAACATGGCTGCCTTCGCTGGGGGTGGGGGACTCAGTGATAGTATCACACACACACACCTCTACTCCCTTCAACCCCCTACTCATTGTCAAATGGTACAATTGCTCTAGCGTCTCGCAGTCTGTTTTTAAATCAATTGTGACCAAGGCTGCCCTTTTCTTCCTACCTGCAGCAGCACTCTGTGGAGGTGCTATGCTTCATGATGGCTCACCCCCTCGCTTCATGATGGCTCATCCCTTGCTTCATGATGGCTCATCCCTTGCTTCATGATGGCTCACCCCTCGGGCTACAGCATTCTGCTATGGGAAGAAAATAAATGGTCCTGACGACGTCTTCGCACAATACAAGTCCTAAATGCTGGTTCTGCTCTGGGTGGTGTGCAGATGAAACCCGCAAGCGGATGGCGGCCACTATCTCTCCTAGATTAAAACATCCATTACACTAACATGCTCCCCCGCTGTGCCATAACAGCCACAGCCGCGGCATCAACACGCAGGCCTCGCCACATCTATTACGTGTTGCATAACCCCTCTCTTATTGAGATGAATACCTGGCTTGATTTCATGAAGCAGTGCTGAGGTATTTGACTCTGTGCAAAGCCTCTGATTGGTTCTTAAAAGAAGCAAAGCTACTGGACTGACTGCAGGACACATCTGCTGCCTATTTTATCCATTATATTAGTTCTAGAGAAAAGCATATTGGTATTGGGTGAGCAGTATTGTGTATAGACTGTCCTAATTTTGGTTGAAGTCCAAAGGATTAACAGTATATTTGAGTTTCCTGTACTGTATTTGTGGGTTTTCAGTCAGGATGCATAACAAATTAACTTTAACTTTATGACCCTAGACTTTGCTTCAGTTACATCACACATATAGCCATTACTCAATTCCTCGTCATCAGGAATTAGTTATTAATCCCATCCATCCAGTGTTAATTGATCCTTCTGCTGTGTGATTTATCGCACCCTCTTAGTCAAGTTTACGGCACATTCCGTACCCTTGTGCAACAGCTAACTTTACATATTTTTTTTCACATCTGGGAATAATTAATTAATGTTCTCTGCCAGGCTAAATATTAATTAGCGATTTGCTTAACATCTACACGGTGGAGTGTGTCAAGACGTTTCAGCCCGCAAGCACCTGATGGCAGAGCAGGGTACAGGAAGCTGAGTGAGTGACAGGGCGACAGTGTGGCAGCTTAAAAAGTGGTGCAGTGTTGTTGTGGATGGCTGGTGGAAGTCTGGAAGTCCTGTTTTGGTGGATTACTGGGGAGGTGAAGCGTGTCTGCTGCCATGTCTGGCTCTCTTTTAAAAGCTTTAAAACCATGAGTTTCTCTCTCTTTTTTTCCGAAGCAGACATTCTGCAACTCTTCCTTGTGTAGTTTTAATACCCCGAAGCTCTTTCTATTTTGCTGTCTTGTACTTGAAATAAGAAATATCATAGTCCCATTGTGTGAGCGTGTCACATTTTCTCATGCATCCTCATTTCTTTTCTCTCTATCTAGTCTCTAGATTTCTAACAGTAATTGAAATTTCATAACACTTTCTTTAGCATCAACTTAAAAATAAATATTGCATAAAGCGAACAACAAAACGTTAAATTTGAATTATAGTAAGTTTTTCTGACTGCATGAATTTAATGTTGCATATTTGAAAGCCATACCTTCTCTATTAATGCTATGATGAACGTATCAGTATTGATTATTTCCCAGGTAGAAGTCAAGGATCCATATGAGTCCAAGGTCCAAGTATACAAAAGTAAGATCAGCTCAGGATGAGGAACAGACAGCAAGAGTCTAGCTAATAAGCTCACTATCCTGCTTCACTTAGTCAGGACTGATGCTGTTTCCCTATCAAAAGGACAAAGTCAGCCCTGGCAGCAGTGGACAGGAAGAGGGTAGACAGGAAGAGGGCACAGTATTAGGCACCATAGATGGACAGGAAGAGGGTAGACAGGGGAGGGCACAGCATTAGGCACCATGGATGGACAGGAAGAGGGTACTGTAGACAGGAAGAGGGCACAGTATTAGGAACCAAGAATGCAATGTAAAAAGGATGAGAAAGTCATGGAAGATCTGCAGGAAATTCTTGAAGGTCACTTTCTTGCTGTTCAAAAACTGTTTTGAAAGGGTCCTTGAAGTCAAGAAACTTTAGTAGACCTACATGTTACAGGTCTCTCATGTTGGGCATGCCAATGTGCACACTGGAGATTTTAAAAACACCTAGAGTCTAAGCCCTGTCTAATCCGGGTGAGGGGGTTCTACTAAGCTAACGTATGGAATTGTTTTAAGAAAGTAATACCAAGGATCATTTATCTATTTGATTTGGAATTTGAATATTTTAATTTGGGTTTACTGCTATTAGCCCATGCAAACGCATTGAATAACAGATTCACTACATAGAAAAACAGATAGCCCCACCCAAAAATCTAAAGGAAGTTTGTTCTGAAATGTTCATCCTATATCTGAGAGATAGAAGAAAGATCAGGATTTATATATTTTTTTACACGTATTTAACTGCTTATTTTTGGCACTAAACTATCTCCATATATACTCCATATATAGGGGCGGCAGGTAGCCTAGTGGTTAGAGCGTTGGACTAGTAACCGAAAGGTTGCAAGATTGAATCCCCGAGCTGAAAAGGTACAAATCTGTTGTTCTGCCCCTGAACAAGGCAGTTAACCCACTGTTCCTAGGCTGTCATTGAAAATAAGAATTTGTTCTTAACTGGCTTGCCTAGTTAATTAAAAGTAAAATATAAATACTTCCATAAATGTGTTTAACTGGTACCAGGGGACCTTCAGGTGAGGCTTGTGGGTGTCAAAATAATTTGGATGTTTTCATGAGAAGTCCGATTTTCAGGATCTCATCTGACAAAGACTGCTCTAGCGCTGCCACTTTTCACCGCAGATGCATAAGGGTGACATTGGCAGATGGCTAATATCATTAGTTTAAACTGACAGATTTTGATTAGACTCTAGTGGGTTAAAAGATGGTTCAGAGACTCATCCAGTTCTCGGTTGAAACAACTCCATTAGTTTTCTCTGTAATTCTTGATAATCCTGTCTGCATGTACTGTTAAATGAGCTTTCCAACAAGTTAACCTGGTTGGATGCATGAGTCCATCTATTTAACCTCGAATCTTACACCCATATTGGCGCCATTTATATTTGAATTATTAATATTTCAATTGTGTCAGCGAATTCATTATTGCAGCTTTTTGTAATGGGTCGCATTGTGAGGATTTACCATTAAATCATGCTTACTCTCCAGGCTTTGGACGACAACTGTAAAATCGGAGAAATTATTTAATATCATCTTATCTTGGATTAATGCATGGTTCCTGGCTAAGTGCTGCACACGCCATCATGGATTGTGGTACCATGAACTTCCTTGGGTTAATCTGCTGTCTGTCTGGGAATAGTGTCCAATTATACTGACTCTGCTCCTCTACACCAGTCCTTTATCAACTATCTGCACTCCTCTGCCACACTTGAGATGTATAGCTCTACTTCTCTTTCACACCCTCTTCCCTTCTCACTCATTGACACAGTAAAATAGAAGGAGGAGTGGAATAGATAGAGAGCAGGAATGTCATTGAAATTCCTGTCTTCATTCTCCTCTTGTCATGCAACGTACTACCTCACGCTGTGGCGCACAAAGGGTGAAGGTGTGTGAGCATACTGAGTTATGTATACAAGTAATATAAATCTTTAGATGTGACTCCAAAGGAACATGACCATTCCATACTGACTGGAAATGGACTGATACAAATAGAAAATGTGTGCTTTAGCTATCTGCATAGTTAAAACTTAATTGTATTGCATGCATAAACATGCAATATGATCTGTATAATTGATATGAGCCGTATAATCAGTATGATCCGTGTAATGCAGTTGTAGGTTATAACCTGCACATGAGTACATTTACATCTTTGTTCATTTTTCAGTATTGCAAGAGGTCCTCCCAGCCACATGAGGGAGCTGTCTGGGAGTCCAGCTTTGCCCAGTGCAACGCCACCCCTACCAACAACTCCAGAGGTCCAGGCACAGTAAAACATTACAGGTATGATTCCCTCACATAGAACTCAGTTGCCTGAATGATGAACACTTCTCTGTGGAAGTTCAATGTCCCTTACAGTAATTCAGTGAGACGCAGTGAAGAGAGAAATTGAATTAACTACATTAGAGCGCAACCTAAGATCATTTTAGATTGATTGAATGCTTTAAACAAAGAATGACAGTAAATTAAATTGGTGATAAACATGTTAATGTACACATCTGTAACTGAGCTGAACATGCCAGCGAAGAGTCAGAGATCTGACTCCAACCACATGACATGTTCTTTAAGAGCCAATTGCTGTATTACAATGATCTTATTTCCACATTGTAGAATACTGTGCTAATGGAAAGCTCTGTTGTGGCTTAACTCTTTATACTACATTAGCTTCCTGGAAGACCACATATATACTGTGGGCTATAGATGTATAACTCTGTAGGTTTACATTACCCGAAAGCCCATATGAATCAAATGTGATTCTATGGGATTTTTTATGTGATTCTATGTCGTGATTCTATGGGGCTTTTATGGCAACAGCCTTGGCATGTGAATCCCATGTAACAGCGAGAGCTATATCTCTGGGAACAGCTAGTCCTTCGCATTACAATAAAGTCCAATCACAGTCAAGTTGATCTCTCTCACTCAAAAGCCAGATATCCATCATTAACTTCTCAGTGGTATTTCCTGCTTTCGTATTCCACTTGTATTCAGTGAGCTGCATGTGAGCTGGGACCCAGGGAATGCTATTGACTTCACATGATTTCAGGAGTAGGGAAACCACACTCACTCATATAGCATTGTGAATTTCCCCAGCCACCAACCTGCCTGCATAATTACAAGGACATTATGGTGGCTATAGAGATCCACCTTTCCTTGTCTGTGTGTGTGTGTGTGTGTGTTTGCATTGCGTCAGTGTTTGTTTGTTGGGATTACAGATAACCAAATCCTTTTGTGTCTGTTTGGCTTAATCCACACCGCCTTCTTTCTTAAATGTTAAGCTCCGACAACAATTTGATTCCCCCTCTGGTTTTGTTGGTGGCTGGATTGTAAATTGTTTGTTTACAGTCCTTGCCCTTGCCATAAGTGATGTCTATAGGATCATGTCAGTTTGTATGATTGCACTTGTGTCGGCTTAGGGAGGATTTGGATAAAGTTTCCAGCAAATTAAAGTGAAGATATGTTTCAAAAATAGCTTGAAACTTGACAAGCTCTTGAGTGGATTTTGTGTCGAGGGAACCCTTGAACTGTAGTTGCCATGGTGCTCTAGAAGCAGCCTTAGCGGAGAGCTCTGTAAATATTTACATATTTTGTTATGTTTAAGTGTTTTTAATTGTGGGTTTTTTGTGTCATCTGTTTTGTTTCTGAACATTGAGTTTTTTGCATATTTCTGGTGGTTTTGACCCACAGATTTGCAGATAGACAGGTGATTTTTTTGCTGGCTTGGCTAATTGTTTTTGTTTGAGTGATGCATCTGAACAATGCACTAGCTTTTTTGTTCCACCTGGCTGCTGATTCCTGATCTTTTGAAAACATTGATGGAAGAGTCACCTGAAGCTTGAGAGGAGAGGAATTGGAGTTCTGAGGTAGAGGGCTCATAATGAGGACGACTAGCTACTACTCTGAACTGTGTGTGGTGAGCTTTCTGGCGCCCTGGTATGCTGAGACATCACCCAAGTGGATGCCATAGATTGTGAAGGAGGTCCAGTGGCTACATGACTCAGGCTGGTTCCCAGAGTAGCCCTGTACAAGCCATATACTGTCCCTCTTCATCTTTGGAGGATGCATGCACTCAAAGACTTGGCCTCTATTGGTTGATCTAGCTAACTATAGCTAGGCTACTCATGATGATGTATTGGTTGATCTAGCTAACTATAGCTAGGCTACTCATGATGATGTATTGGTTGATATAGCTAACTATAGCTAGGCTACTCATGATGATGTATTGGTTGATCTAGCTAACTATAGCTAGGCTACTCATGATGATGTATTGGTTGATATAGCTAACTATAGCTAGGCTACTCATGATGATGTATTGGTTGATCTAGCTAACTATAGCTAGGCTACTCATGATGTTGCATAGGTTGCTTGTTGTTTGCATTTAAAGTGCTATTGAAATCTAATGAATTACTATTATTATTATTGGCCATCACTTTGTTCTATCCCCACAACTTTGGCAGCTGGTTAGTTACAAGGCTTATCTAGCATCAAATCAAATAGTCTTCACTTGTCTATAAGCATTTAATGTGTACTGGGGTTAAACTATCAATAAAGATATGATCTGGCACACAGAGAGGTTTTCAAAGTCCTCACTGCACATGACTAATCAATGACTTCCCACCCCAAACCCCAATCACGTCAACACACTGCAGAAACCCACACTACAAAAAGAAACAGGAGATGTGTTAGCAGAGGGACACAAAGGTTGTATGACAGGGGAAACTCAAGTTTAATTTACTGGAGAAATGGCCTGAATCCTTTTCTCCTAGATGGATTGGCAATCAGCCACACTTGTCCAATAGCCTGTCTTTAGCAGTTTATGTCGTCCCTCTGTGTAGCGAGCGCCTTGTAGCTACAGTTGAAGTCGGAAGTCTACATACACTTAGGTTGGAGTCATTAAAACTTGTTTTTCAAACACTCCACTAATGTCTTGATGACAAACTATAGTTTTGGCAAGTCGGTTAGGACATCTACTTTGTGCATGACACAAGTAATTTTTCCAATAATTGTTTACAGACAGATTTTTTAACTTATTTTATTTTACCAGGTAAGTTGACTGAGAACACGTTCACATTTACAGCAACGACCTGGGGAATAGTTACAGGGGGTGAATGAGCCAATTGTAAGCTTATAACTCACTGAATCACCGCTTTGAAACGCTGTTAGCGGGCACCCCGCTAACTAACTAGCCAATTCACATCGGTTACACATACACTAAGTTGACTGTGCCTTTAAACAGCTTGGAAAATTTCAGAAATGATGTCATGGCTTTAGAAGCTTCTGATAGGCTAATTGACATAATTTGAGGTGTACCTGTGGATGTATTTCAAGGCCTACCTTCAAACTCAGTGCCTCTTTGCTTGGCATCATGGGGGGGAATCAGCCAAGACCTCAGAAAAAAATGTGTAGACCTCCACAAGTCTGGTTCATCCTCGGGAGCAATTTCCAAACGCCTGAAGGAACCGCATTCTACTGTACAAACAATAGTATGAACGTATATACACCATAGGACCACGCAGCCATCATACCGCTCAGGAAGGAGATGCGTTCTGTCTCCTAGAGATTAATGTACTTTGGTGCGAAAGGTGCAAATCAATCCCAGAGCAACAGCAAAGGACCTTGTGAAGATGCTGGAGGAAACAGGTACAAAAGTATCTATATCCACAGTAAATTGAGTCTTATATGGACATAACCTGAAACCTGCTAAGCCTAACATTAACCCTCATCCTAACCCTAACACTAACCCTTATCATAACCCCAACCTTAACTCTTATGCTAACCCTAACATTAACCCTTATCCTTACTCTAACAGTAACCTTATCCTAACAGTAACATTAACCCTTATTCTAACCCTAACATTAACCCTTATCCTAACCCTTACGTAAACCCTTGTCCTAACCCAACATTAACCCTTATCCTAACATTAACCCTTATCCTAACCCTTATTCTAAGGTAGCCTAGTGGTTAGAGCGTTGGGCCAGTAAACAAAAGGTTGCTGGATTGAATCCCCGAGCTGACAAGGTAAAAATATGTTGTTCTGCCCCTGAGCATACACTGTTCCCTGGGCGCCAAAGACGTGGATGTTGATTATGGCAGCTCCCCGCACCTCTCTGATTCAGAGGGGTTGGGTTAAATGCAGAAGACACATTTCAGTTGAAGGCATTCAGTTGTAAAACTGACTAGGTATCCCCCTTTCCCTTAAACCCTAACTGTAACCTTAGAAAGCATTTGCTTATCAATAGATACTGTGTTGACATTGGTGATTTTAGCATGTAAATCTTGGTGGGGCAAAAGATTATGCATGCCAGCAAAGCCACTAAACACTAAACAGTACATTAGTTGCACTATAACAGTGACAAGCAGTGCCCACAAACTGTTAGGGCCTACATAATGCTGTCCCAACAGCAGAGCTTTCTGTTCAGCACAACGAAGTGAATCCTTACCACCGCTACACCTGGCTATCAGCGGAGCCTTGTCTGGCAGAGAAACAATTCATTCAGCCTCATTTACTGCCTTTAAAAAAAACATAGCTGATATGTCTGACCGTATCTCCCTGGCATATTACATAATTTGTGCAGCAGCATATAAGAGATGTTGGACTCACCTTGTTGTGCGCGGCGGTCCTTCATTGCAAATGTTGTCATCAAAGAAAGAGAAAGATTTGCTATTCCGAGTTGATTGACCGTTCAAAACTTATTTTCCAAGTCTGAGTGTGTTTATTCCCGACTTCCCAGTTGCAATGCTTGCGGTTAGCCACTGTCACCGATTCCTTCCAAACAACTCATTGTTGAATTAGCGATTTCCAACTTGTTGTGTTATGCTTAATTCCAATGGCCGATGAGTATCTGTAATTCATCTTCATTATTTATCTTCATATGACAAGGATTAAAAAGGATTTTCCAGTAGATTGTCTATTTGATTAATGATGATGACTGCAAGAGTCCAATCAAAGCTACTGTAGCGACAACGTAATTTGACGTAATTTTATCTGTGGCCAATGACCTTGAACCTTCTTGGAAGGGCACTTCAAATATAAGTCTATGGCAGGGCCCAAAGGGCTCACATTCTTGATGTCTACCCTTACTTAAGGCGGATGACGTAGTGTCCCCATGAGTGACAGAACACTGAGCCAATCATGGTGCAATGCTGAGCCAATCACGGTGCAATGCTCTTATTTTCTGCTGGCCTGCCCCACCACCACAGAAAGCACTGAGCTAGGCTGAAACACCTGCATTTTGGAGCTGCCTGTTTGTATGTGCCTTTAATAACTCAATGATATATATATTTCAATTGTGTGACATGATGCTCAAAACTGGTCGGGCTCTGCCCTGAATGACGTGTTGCCTCTGTGTGTTGATAGTATGACCGTCTGTAGAGCATCCATTTGGGAATATCTAAATAATGTGTGACCAAATCGGAAAATCGAATAATCCACTTTTGAACCCTTTCCCTGTGGTTGATTTCAGAAGCGGCTCCCTGTCTCACAGTCCAGACCAGAGAAGTAGAGCCACTCATTGGTCAGTACCGCGTAGAACTCTGCCTATACCCAGGGGAAGGCTAAATCCAAATGGAGGATCCAAACATTCTGGCCCCGCCTACCAACACCTCCAGGAGTTGGAGTCGTCTGAGAGGGAGGTTGAATCATTGAGAGGGTAAGTTACACTGTCGGTTTATCAGAGACATTAGTACTGACTAAATCTCAATTGTCATTCAACTTACAGTAGCAGTAATAGTGAAAATGTGGACATCATGTCCTTCACCTTGAATACTACTTTTGCAAACTCAGAATGAATGTGTTGGTGAAGTTCAAATCAAATAATCGAATCAAATGTTATTGGTCACATACACATGTTTAGCAGATGTTATTGCAGGTGTAGTGAAATGCTTGTGGTTCTAGTTCTGACAGTGCAGTAATATCTAACAAGTAATCTAACAATTTCACAACAAATACCTAATACACACAAATCTAAGGAATGGAATGAAGAATATATAAATAAATGGATGAGCAATGTCAGAGTGGTATAGATTAAGATATATTATAGAATACAGTATATACATACAAAATGAGTAATGCAAGATATGTAAACATTATTAAAGTGGCATTACTAAAGTGACTCGTGTTCAATTTATTTGTCATGCAGTGGGTGTAGCTAGGGTAGTGAAATCAGGCGCAGGAGAGCAGAGATGAGTGGACTAAGTACTTTACTAGGCAATGTTAAACCGAACGCAACCGAGTCACAAAACAAATGCCCAAAACCAAATAAGGCAGTACAAGATACACGTAAATTACCGGCTGCCACAAAGCACGGGTGAATAAACATACAAACCCGGTGTGAAACGGCATGTCAACAAACAATTCCCCACACAGACATGGGGGAAACAGAGGGTTAAATAAACAACAGTAATGAGGGTCAAATTAAAACCAGGTGTGATGGAAAACAAGACAAAACAAATGGAAAATGAAAAGTGGATCGGCGATGGCTAGAAGACCGGTGACGTCGACCGCCGAACGCCGCCCGAACAAGGAGAGGAACCGACTTCGGCAGAAGTCGTAACATTATTAAAGTGGCCAATGATTTCAAGTCTGTGTATGTAGGCAGCAGCCTCTCTGTGCTAGTGATGGCTATTTAACAGTCTGATGGCCTTGTGATAGAAGCTGTTTTTCAGGTAGTTTGCCCCCGGTGATGCGTTGTGCAGACCGCACCACCCTCTGGAGAGCCCTGCTGTTGTGGGTGGTGCAGGTACCATACCAAGCTCTGATACAGCCCAACAGGATGCTCTGAATTGTATTTTAGGTGGCAAGCCACATTTCTTCAGCCTCCTGAGGTTGAAGAGGCGCTGTTGCGCCTTCTTCACCAAACTGTCTGTGTGGGTGGACCATTTCAGTTTGTCAGTGTAGATGTACACCGAGGAATTTAAAACTTTCCACCCTTTCCACTGCTGTCCTGTCGATGTGGATATGGGGGTGCTCCCTGTGCTGTTTCCTGAAGTCCACGATCATCTCCTTTGTTTTGTTCACGTTGAGCGAGAGTTTATTTTCCTGACACCACTCTCCCAGAGCCCTCACCTCCTCCCTGTAGGCTCTCGTTATTGTTGGTAATCAAGCCTACTACTGTTGTGTCATCTGCAAACTTGATGACTGAGTTGGAAGCGTTCATGGCCATGCAGTCATGGGTGAACAGGGAGTACAGGAGGGGGCTGAGCACGCACACTTGTGGGGCCCTAGTGTTGAGGATCAGTGAAGTGGAGATGTTGTTTCCCACCTTCACCACCTGGGGGCGGCCCGTCGGGGAGTCCAGGCCCAATTGCACAGGGCAGGGTACCCAGAGCTTCAAGCTTAATGATGAACTTGGAGGGTACTATGGTGTTGAATGCTGAGTTATAGTCAATGAACAGCATTCTTACATAGGTATTCCTCTTGTCCAGATGGGATAAGGCAGTGTGCAGTGTGATGGCGATTGCATCGTCTGTGGTCTTATTGGGCCGGTAAGAAAATTGAAGTGGTTCTAGTGTGATAGGTAAGGTGGAGGTGATCCTTGACTAGTCTCTCAAATCACTTCATGATGACAGAAGTGAGTGCTATGGGACGATAGTCATTTAGTTCAGTTACCTTTGCTTTCTTGGGTACAGGAACAATGGTGGCCATCTTGAAGCATGTGGGGACAGCAGACTGGGATAGGGAGAGATTGAATATGTCTGTAAACACACCATCCAGCTGGTCTGCGCATGCTCTGAGGACGCGACTAGGGATGCCTTCTGGGCCGGCAGCTTGCGAGGGTTAACAAGTTTGTCCACCAATAAGTTTTCCAAACGTAACAGATAAAACAACGCTGTTTTTGAAATAGCAACATATCACAGAAAAAGAGATTTTACACAATCCCAGAGTCCCAGAGTTTAGGTACTTATACATTCAGACTGTTTCTGTTTGCTGCAGTGGTTTCTGGGTCATTATTCTCTAACGTAGAGAGCACTGCTGTGTCTGTTTTGAGGAGGAGGAATGCTGCATAATGAGCCTATCCCAGGCGCCTGTCCCAGGCTCTTATCCCAGGAGCCTGTCCCAGGCTCTTATCCCAGGCTCTTATCCCTGGCGCCTGTCCCAGGCTCTTATCCCAGGTGCCTTTGCCAAGCTCTTATCCCAGGCTCTTATCCCAGGAGCCTGTCCCAGGCTCTTATCCCAGGCTCTTATCCCAGGTGCCTTTGCCAGGCTCTTATCCCAGGTGCCTTTGCCAGGCTCTTATCCCAGGTGCCTTTGCCAGGCTCATATCCCAGGCTCTTATCCCAGGTGCCTTTGCCAGGCTCCTAACCCAGGCTTATATCCCAGGCTGTGTGGCCCTTCTGTCTACCTCTGTATTCACACCTCTGACATCTTTCGTCTCTGATTTATGGATCCACCTGTAATCTTTAAACAAGAGTCCCTGTCTCCAAATCCCACAGGGTGACGTCTGCTATCTCTCCTCCACTTGCTCTAGCTCTCTCTCGCTCTACTTCTCTCTTGTCTCTCACTCTCTCTCGCTCTCTCTCTTTTTTTCTTTCTCTCTCTCTCTCTCGTTCTCGCTCTCTCGCTCTCTCGCTCTCTCTTTTTCTTTCTTTCTTTCTCTCTCTCTCTCTTTTTCTTTCTCTTTTTCTCTCTCTCTCTTTTTCTCTCTCTCTCACTATTTCTCTCTCTCTCTCTCTCTCTCTCTCTCTCTCCTTTTTTCTCTCTCTCCTTTTTTCTCTCTCTCTCTTTTTTTTCTCTCTCTCTCTCTCTTTTTCATTCTTTCTCTCTCTCTCTCTCTTTTTCATTCTTTCTCTCTCTCTCTCTCTCGCTCTTTTTCTCTCGCTCTCTTTTTCTCTCTCTCTCTTTTTCGCTCTCTCTCTTTTTCGCTCTCTCTCTTTTTCGCTCTCTCTCTCTCTCTAAATATAGAAGAGGTTGTTTGGATCCTGGATGCTGATTGGTTGAAAGCAGAGCCTACATGTAGGCCGTCAATTTATAAACTTAATCTCTCCTGGAAAAAAGTGCCCTAGACAAAATTTTTCCATATGCTGCTAGGCTACATTTGGTTTGCAACGGTTGGGGTTTGTAAACCTTGCTGTCTGCCTCTCAGACCTGTGGAACAATGTTGCAGTTTTTTGGAATCTCCACCGTGCATGCATATGAACGTGAAGAGAATATAACAGCTTCTCTGAGCCAGGCGGATTCATTTATCATGATCATTATAATCGATATATTAAAAGAAATGTCAATAGAAACAAAGGTTAAACAAACATAGTTTGCTGTCTATTGCAAATATCAGAACTAAAGCAATAAGGCCCTCGAACCCAGGAATTATTGAGAATAGCACTTCATCTTTGGCCTAAGAACAGTCCTTAGTCCGGAGTTATCACACAATAATTCTCAAGTTCTCATGCCTTATTGAAAAAGAAAGTGGAATGCTGCTGCCTCGGATCTGACAAAGCTTTAGACTTCATTTCAAGAGGAGAAATTTCAGAGGCAGATTATTTTTAGAAGTGAAAAAAAAAAGGCTCCCTGCACTCTAGTTTTTTCTCCTCTTTGTTTTTCACTGTGCTGAGCAAAGATAAAAAATGAGGTTATGTTATGATCTCCAGTAAAATGGCATTAGCTCAAATGGAGTGCTTGGCCTGTCGGCTGTGGATTGTATTTTTAATGGCGGTCCTACGCTGCCATTCCTCTCTCTTAGTTTGTCAGTGCATGACGGGTGGAGGGATTCAGTGGGAAGCTGAACAGCGAGACCTTGAAACCAGGCAGGACTCACTGAAACAGACAGACTCTGTGGGGACTCAGCCAATAAAAATATCACTATCATTGCCAATGAAATAGATAGCGTTATACTGATAGACTTTGAAATGTCATAACAGCATAGCAGGAACTTTTACAAAGAGGACAATGCTTTAGACATGTGGATAAGGTCAGTCGTGTTACAGGGAATGTTCCAGTCAACTAATTGGTTGATATTGTAAATTCGTAGAAAAAAAGGTGCTATCTAGAACCTAAAAGGGTGTCCCCATAATAGAACCCTTTGAATAATTGGTTTTGCAGGGAAAATCCTTTTGGTTTCAGGTAGAACCCTTTGGGTTCCATGAAACCTAAAAGGCTTATCCTACGGGGACAGTGGACGAACCCTAAGAATATAAGTCTGTCCTGTACTCTACAACTCTAGGTGCAGACCACTGTCAGGTGCTTGTAGAATAAGCAATAACAGGTGAACGGCCTAACTCGGCTGACATACCAGATGCTAGACATAGCCTCCAGCTGGCCCTGAAGGCGGGAGCACATGATTAGTTGAAAAGACTGACTGACCTATTTACAGATTTACAGACAACCAGCACATAGAGAGAGAATCCCTATTCCAGTGAGTTGCCATGGAGACACTGCGGTAAAGGGTGACATGAGAGAACACAATGAGCGAGAGCATGTGAGAGAAAAAAAAGAGGCAGAGAGGGAGGTAGAGAGAGAGAAGAGAGAGAGGAGGAATGTAGAAACTACCTGTTTTGCATACAACAGTAAAAACAAATCAGTAAGAAGTGCTATCCCTCTCATTCTGTGCCTGTCAGAAAAACTTGCTGTTATCTCTCCAGAATGGCTTAGGCCTACACCAACACATCTATTGTAACCAGTATTTTTAGATACACCTGTCAGATTTCTCAGTGCTTTCTCAAACGCACAGAGGTATAATTTAATTATGCAAATGCCTGTCTGTCATTGCGGTGAAAGTGTTGCAGACAGAGTGTGGAGATACAGTACTTCTGCATAAATCTGATATCAAAGTACCTGCCTGAGCTGTAACCTGGCTCTTTTCACAATTACTGTAATTGATTCCTCTGACAAGGTCACTATTACTGTAATTGATTTCTCTGACAAGGTCACTATCCCTGTAATTGATACCTCTGACAAGGTCAATTCCATAAGGAAGCATTGATGGTGGACCTTGACTGTTCTGGCCCCACCAGACTGGATCATAAGTCCCTAACCCTCCTCTGGTCTACACATCACTGGTCTATAACATTCTAATATACTACTCTGTATATCTTTAATGGGCTCCTAATTATTCAGGATATTACCCCTGAATGAACCAGCCAATAGTCTGTCCCAGAATTCTCTGGAATGTTCTTGTCTGACAGGAATGGTTCAATCCTGTCCCTGCTTTGCTGCACCCATCAGCTTTCTCAGCTGGAATAGCGTGAAGGTCCCCAGATCAATTTGGAAAATGATCACTATTATCCCAGGCTAAACTCTGGATAAGAGCATTTGCTAAATGACAAAAATCTAAATGTTCATTGTCTACTGTCCCAGTCTCTTTGACATTTGCATTCACAAACCATAATGAAACATTACAGTATTATCTAAACATCCATAAAATCCATATATAGATATCTACATAAATCAATGTAGATAATTAAAATACAAACTATGTACAGTGCCTTCGGAAAGTATTCAGACCTCTTGACTTTTTCCACATTTTGTTACGTTACAGCCTTATTCTAAAGGGGATGAAATGAAAAAAATCCTCAGCGATCTACACACAATACCCCATAATGACAAAGCGAAAACAGGTTTTTAGACATTTTAGCAAATGTATTAAAAATTAAAACAGAAATACCTTACATAAGTATTCAGACCCTTTGCTATGAGACTTGAAATTGAGCTTAGGTGCATCCTTTTTCCATTGATTATCCTTGAGAAGTTTCTACAACATGATTGGAGTCCAATTGCAGTAAATTCAATTGATTGGACATGATTTGGAAAGGCACACACCTGTCTATATAAGGTCCCACTGTTGAAGTGCATGTCAGATCAAAAAACAAGCCATGATGTCGAAGGAAATGTCTGTGGAGATCCGAAACAGGATTGTGTGGAGGCACAGATCCGGGGAAGGGTACCAAAACATTCCTGCAGCGTTGAAGGTCCCCAAGAACACAGTGGCCTCCATCATTCTTAAATGAAAGAAGTCTTCCTAGAGCAAATTGAGCAATCAGGGGGAAAAGGGTCTTGGTCAGGGAGGTGACCAAGAACCTGATGGTCACTCTGACAGAGCTCCAGAGTTCCTCTGTGGAGATGGGAGAACCTTCCAGAAGGACAACCATATCTGCAGCACTCCACCAAGAGTGCTGAGTGATCAGACAGAAGCCACTCCTCAGTAAAAGGCATATGACAGCCCGCTTGGAGTTTGCCAAATGGCACCTAAAGACTCTCAGATCATGAGAAACAAGATTCTCTGGTCTGATGAAACCAAGATTGAACTCTTTGGCCTGAATGCCAAGCGTCACGTCTGGAGGAATCATGACACCATCCTTACAGTGAAATATGGTGGTGGCAGCATCATGATGTGGGGACGTTTTTCAGGGACTGGGAGACTAGTCAGAATCGAGGCAAAGATGAACAGAGCAAAGTACTGAGAAATCTTTGATGAAAACCTGCTCGAGAGCGCTCAGGACCACAGACTGAGGCGAAGGTTCACCTTCCAACAGGACAACAACTCTAAGCACACAGCCAAGACAAAGCAGGAGTGGCTTCATGACAAGTCTCAATGTCCTTGAGTGGCCCAGCCAGAGCCAAGACCTGAACCCAATCTTACATCTCTGGAGAGACCTGAAAATAGCTGTGCAGCAATGCTCCCTGTTCAACCTGACAGGGCTTGAGAGGATCTGTAGAGAAGAATGGGAGAAGCTCCCCAAATACAGCTGTGCCAAGCTTGTGGTGTCATACCCAAGAAGACTCGAGGCTGCAAAGGTGCTTCAACAAAGTACTGAGCAAATGGTCTGAATACTTATTTAAATGTGATATTTCAGTTTTTTGTATTTATATATTAGCAAATATTTATTGAAACCTGTTTTTGTTTTGTCATTATGGGGTATTGTGTGTAGATTGTAGATTTCAGCATATACTGTACAACTCACTTCAATAATCTCACCTCAAATCTATGAACAGAGCAATTTTGTATTACAATGTTTCATTCTGTAAACCACGGTCAGATATTTGCCCTCTGTTGGGTGCATGCATGGATGTTTTCAGGCTGATTGTATTTTCCACATCTAAGGAGATTTGCTCCAAATGTTATTGTGGGCATTAACAAACTGACATCCCTGTTATCAGAGAGCAAGGCCCAATATGGCTTTCTAAATGTGGCTCGTTTGGGGCTCATTCCAAAACCTCAGTGAAAAAGAGAATCATCAGCTTTGAAAACCCCCTAGATGGAGGCTTACATCTCTGATTAGGCTATTACAAGAAAGAGAGTGACTCAAAGTTAAATATTGATGCGACAAGAGCAGCTAGCCTTTGTCAGGGATTATGAATTATTACACAAAGATAATGAGCCCCAAGCCCTAGATTGTACCTCAATTGAGACGTTGATATTACAGAGAGGATGTGTTGCTGTAATGTGAGGTAGCTCATGCCAGATCACTTTGAGAAAAAGAAGAGAGAGCAAAGAATCAATATTTGATATAAACAACACAACACTTTGACTTTGAAAGTGCCTCATGAAGCACAAAAGCAATTTCTATGGTGGGAACAAATGGTGGACTATTTCATGTCTAAAAGTGAATGGGGACATTGTTGAGCGCTGATTACTTCATTAATTATCCTAGATGCTCAGATGCGTCAAACATATTCTTGTTGGACTAAATATTCATGCCATGCTCCATTTAGTTAAGTATCCCCATTTCAAGGTGTCAAATCAATAATGTAGTGTCTGAACTCCCTCTTAACTTTCCCAACTCATAATCCAGTTCATACTATGTGAGTGTTTGGCTAGATAAAGACATGAAAGAGAAATGTCAAGTTCATCTTATTATTTTGGTGCTCTTCATGCCTCGGAGAAGGCAAGGTGAATTCTGGCTCACAGAGTACCCTTGTTATGTTTGGGAAGGTGCTTTAAAGGCTTGAGTTAAAATGAAACTCAAAGCAATTAACTTTTCTTTAAGTGAAATGAGTGCATGTGGGAATTGACAGCAATTGTAATTATCTCTCTCTCTTCGCTCTTCCTTTCATCAGGTGCCAGATTGTGAGGGCCGGGAGCGACCCGCGACAGGATGCCTTTCTAAATATGCAACCCCCCGTGTCGGTGGAGCAGTCGTGGGAGAGCAGGGTGAAGGTACGCTGCTGTCCACTGGACCAGGGCCTGGACCATGACATCTCCACCTCCACCTGGAGCCTCAGGCGTCCCAGATGTCCAAGCCGCTCTTCCCCTCCTCCTTTCCGGACCTGCTCCATCCCTATCATCCCCTCGGTCCAGGGCCACAAGGACGAGGTCTCCTGTTTGCAAACAGCTACTGGCTCAGCCACCTGCAGCACCATGCACAGTAAGGAAGTAGGAGTGCGCTCCCTCATCATGCTGCACCCCGCCTCCTCTATTGGGGGCCAGCAGCAGGACGAGGTGGCCCTTCTCCTAGAGGAGGCCCATGAGCATCTAAGGGCTCTTGCCCACAGGAAGCAGGAAGACAGCGTCGGCGCCGCCCCTCAACTGCCCAGAGAGACTGTGTGCTTCCTGACACTCAATGGCGGAGGAGCGGGGGGTTTGAGCCCTAATGGACCCACTGAGACCCAGTTAATGAGCCCTAGAGAACCTCACAGAGACTCAGCCCAGCCCTGCCAATGAGACAGCAGGGTCTGGGCCATAGCTTCCTGTCTGGATCTACAGTAAAACAACCGTGGTGTCTTGAAGTCAAGACTGTAGAGAGTTCTGCATCAAAGGGATGAGATTAAACTGAATAGAGAAAAATAATATCATGGAATAAACAATGTGCATACTGTATGGAAGAATGAACAGAGGGATGGTCTATGGAGTGATGAAGAGAGAAATTATGTATATGCATTTATTTAAATGAGAAGCTTCTTAGACAAAAGAAACCAAATAGTCTGTCATCTCCATGGTGTTTTTAATTGTAAAAAAAAGTATATATAAATATATATGGATATAAATATATGGAATTAAAAAGGTGGCCAAGTTCAGTTGAGGAATACAGGAATGATGTACCGTCTTTCTTTTTTTGTAACAACTCCTCCACATTTTTCCGGCTTGGAGCACGTTTGTGTGGACCCCATGCACCCTTACCCCTTCTGTTTTGCTACCTGGTGTGAACCGACGATGCAGATAAAAATGGCTGCCACAGCAACCGTATCTACTGTAAAACAACCTCTCAACTACCATTGTGAGTCTACCCAGCCAAGGATTATAACAGTCCCCCTTGCCTTGGATATACCACAGCAGTATACTGAAGAAACATTACAGAATGATACAGAGAGACTTTTGCAGATAAACTACCCCAGGTTGACCCTGTCACTGGCTTGGGACAACAGGTTGATAAGACAGGCGTGATGCTAACACGGTTGGCTAGTTTGGTGTCTTATTCCTTTTTTGTACGTGAGTGGAATTCCTCCTCTGCTGACCAAGTTGTTTAGCATGGGTGTTTTTTTTCCCTCTGTCTAACCCCACACAACTCTGAGTACACACACACACATTCCCTCAGCACACAATGACGTGTACATGTGTGTTGGGGGTACACAGCAGGGATGGAGGGATAGGCCGGAACAAGTGGAGGAATTTCTGTTTTTTAGTTTCAGTTTGTTCGTGATGAACAATCAGCTGCTTTCTGGGGAAGGGGAGGGGGAAGACTGGGGAGGGGTTGAAGAAAAATGTGTTTGTGGTACCTATGAAGTGGGGACTTCAATTACTGTTTTGAATTTAGAACCAAATGTTGGGGGGGAAAAAGCATAATGGAGATTTTGCAGATTTTTTTTATTTTCTATTTTATTTTCAATGGTTCCCCACTCACTAACCCATGAAATTGTGCATGCAGATAATATTTGTTTTCAGATTAACACCAATAATCTCTAGTGAGTTGCTGATTTCACTCACAATGCCTGGAATTTCACAATCAAATAACCTTGTATCAGAGGTTTACAAGCAGACCATAGAGGTGGCCAGGGCTTTGGTAGGTAGATAAGGAGGTTAGGCTCCATATTGCCAACAACCCTTTCAGAGGTTTTTTAAATGATCTCCACAATGAGGTCAATGTAGCAGTAGTAATAACCATTGGAGGTTTCCAGATAAAAGCTAACTATTTATGTGTAGGACATATCCACTTGATGCCTAACAAGGTAAATGAATCGTGCTGCATGATGTACTTCATGCATCAACGACCAACAGTCACATTTGGGTCATCAGACATCAAGTGGAAATGTACCATTATCTGTAAACGTCCAAAGCGTATTACTTTACCTGAAACCATTTTCAACGGTTGGTCTTGGAAATCATACATGCTCTCTGTACATCTGCTCTGCTGAATGGTTTTTGCAGTTATGAAAACCAATTTAAGTCGGGCATCTCTCGTTTCCACTCTGAACATCTGAACACCACATTACATTTGCCTGTAATTGAACACTGTCTGCTACACTCCACGTACTTTCTGTTAACTTTATCAGAGAAGAAGCAGTGAAAAGGGGCCAGCCATATGACCGCCTGTGTTGAAATGATTAACAAACTCATTGACCTTTCCTGCAAATGTCTCAAGACTAGGGTGAGACGAGGGTGAGACTTTCTATATTAGGTTCTAATTTTTCTGTCTATACATGTGTCTGTCTGTGAATCTATGTGAATGCTTACGCATTTGTGAGTGTACGTGTTTTATTTTTCAAATCAGATTGCTCATTGGAGTGTGTGTGTACGTGCGTGTGCGCGCGCGTGCGTGCCTGGGTTTGTGTGTGTGTGTGTGTGTGTGTGTGACTATTTGCATGCATGTGGTTATATAAGTTAATGCAGTGTATACATGGGCCCATACTGTATGTTCATGTCTAAGTAAGAGATTTTGCTCAGCTGGACAATGGACAGACAGCAGTGGAGAGGTTAGCTGGTTGATGGCAGGGTTAGACCATACAGGCCAGACAGATAAGAGACCAGCTTGATCCACAAAGACCTCTGACTGCCAGGGAAAGCAACCCCATCAGAGCGTGGCAGTGTCTACTCTCCCCACAAATGGCTGGAGCAGTTTACAGCCAACGCCAGTGATGCAGAGCCTTTATCCTCTACCCTGATAAATGCAGGGTTGTAATCAGAGTTTGTTGTGAGAGTTTTGGGGGATTTATACTTTGTCAGGTTTGTTTTTCTGAGACATTCCAAGGTGAAATGATTCAGCACTGTTCATTTCCATTTGAAAAGGCCTGTGTTTCTTAGTCTGAAGTTTATTCAGTGCTGTGCGTTGAGGCAGAAGAAAAAGTGAATCCCTGGTGACGATTCTGAGCCAGTGGATGTGTAAACCTCTCTGTAAAGCTGATCTGCCTTCATAGAGAGTGACGGGGCAAGGAAAGAAACAATCCACTATGGCTCATTCTTGTACTTTTACCTACTGTGTGTGTGTGTGTGTGTGTGTGTGTGTGTGTAATGCAATAGCAATGTTCATCAGGCACAGTGTACCAATGTGTTAATCACTGGTGCTGAAATTCAACTTCAGTCAAAAGATGTTCTGATTACTCAAGTATTCATCCCGAGATGTCTAGGTCACACTTCATTTTGGATTGAGTATTGCCTCTCAAATATAGAGGTTTGAAGGAGTTCAAAAGGTAAAGGTGTTGAATGACCAATCAACAAAACAGCGTTACGTAAATTGTAATAAAAATAATGAGGGCAGAGCTATATTTCAGATAAGCATGGGATTATAGCTAGATGAATTTCTAATGTCAGACCAGGTTTGATAACCTTGATGTCAGCCATTCAAATAATATTACAGATAATTGAACCAATAGCCTTTTCATGGTAATACATAGCTCTGTGACAAGTGGTTGTTGCATAGTTGTTATACAATGATAACACACAATGGACATGCAATTACATGATGCAATAGCATCCGGATATAAACAACTAATGTTGTTTTGACCCTCTGCTGCCTATGTGTGAATTACCCAGTCACTCTATCATAGGCTGGTCAGACTGCTATATGGTTTAGGCTATATATTATCCCTTCAGCTTCATATCATGTCACTGCGAATGTTCATTTTTGAAATAAGAATGAGTCTAAAATGGGTCTTGAAATCCAAGTTGTGAACTCCAGAGATGTTCCATGCCAGTGTATGTGTGTGTGTTGACATAGAGTTTCCCCACAAAACCCTGGCTAATGTAAAAAATATTCCAGTTGTGATATGAAAAATAGAGTCTCATTTTTGGCAGTGAAGAACTTTATTTCAGTGATACCCCTCAAAAAACGATATAGTGGATTTTTCTGTTCATTTTATTTTTGTATTTTTGTTTTTCAATAAAGATGAGTCTTCAGTGTTATTTCTTTCAGTGCATCTGCAGAAAATGTAAATAACATTACTTATATTTTGGAGATTATGGAAAATTCATAATCCAAGGTATTAGTTACTGTGCTTTGGCCTTAATCCAAAAAAACAATCAGCTACAGAATTCCTGAAATCTGATAAAGGTGCATAAAGCACAGCTCAGGGATCAACAGATGAAGAATGGTCATAATATCTGCAGATTGCTGGTGAAGTCAACCTGGAGTTGGGAGAGTGAGGAGGAGGACGACATAGGTGGATGCAGGAAACATAGAAGACTTGTTAATAATGTGCTGAGAGAGAGAGAGCTCATTAGACAGTCACAGACGGGGCGAGATGCAGTAGGTTTTACTCAGACATAAAGGTACATGACTCAGCCAACCAATACATTACAGTCCAACCAATACATTACAGGCTAACCAATAATACTCATACTAGGTAAAATGTTATTTTCTGATGAAAGATATACAGTATGGACAATAAGAAAACTAACAAACACGTGTGTGTGTGTGTGTGTGTGTGTGCTCTCTCACGGATAAATCACTACTGGATTAAGTAAACATTTGATTACTGTTTGCGGATCACTGATACTTGGTTGAGCCCAGTCCAAGTACAATGGGAAGACACACATTGTTTATGTCTGCTATAGTGACCAGTGACCACACACCTATAACCATATGTCAACCTCTGGTTTGATCATCAACAGCGTTTTCCCTGTGCTTCACCTCACTGAGATGCTGAGCACCAGCTGATTCAGGATCAGTCCAGGCAAAGCATGTGATGGGGTGAAAGAGACACTACAAACCAGTACTACAGCTCTCAGATCAGTGGCCACCAACAAAGACGGGTTTAAATCAATAACAAAAATTATCCAGCAAGGAAAAAACATATTTTTTCCACCATACAATGACATCCATATGTTTAACTATACTGAACAAACATATAAACACAACATGTAAAGTGTTGGTCCCATGTTTCATGTGCTGAAATAAAAGATCCCAGAAATGTTCCATACACACAAAAAGCTTATTTCTCTCAAATGTTGTGCACAAATTTGTTTACATCCCTGTTAGTGAGCATTTCACTTTTGCCAAGATAATCCATCCACTTGACAGGTGTGGCATATCAAGAAGCATGATCATTACACAGGTGCACCTTTTGCCGCTATAAAATGTGCAGTTTAGTCACACAACACAATGCCACAGATGTCTCAGGAGCGTGAAATTGGCATGCTGACTACAGGAATGTCCACCAGAGCTGTTGCTAGATGTTTGAATGTTAATTTCTTTACCATAAGCCACCTCCAACGTTATTTTAGAGAATTTGGAAGTACGTCCAACCGGCCTCACAACTGCAGACCACGTGTAAGCACGCCAGCCCAGGACCTCCGCATCCGACTTCTTCACCTGAGACCAGCCACCCAGACAGCTGATGAAACAGAAGTATTTCTGTCTGTAATGAAGCCCTTTTGTGTGGAAAAACTCATTCTGATTGGTTGGGCCTGGCTCCCATGTGAGAGGGCCTATGCCCTCCCAGGCCCACCCATGGCTGCGACCATGCCCAGTCATGTGAACGAGATTAGGGTCTCATTAATTTATTTCAATTGAATTATTTCCTTATCTGAACTGTAACTCAGTAAAATCATTGGAGTTGTTGCATGTAACGTATATATTTTTGTTCATTATAAGTGCATTTGTAGCACATAACGCACCATATGGTAAGTTTCAGCGGATCTGTATACAATATCTGTCTTCAATCTGTCCCCTTTTAGTCATCAAATGATTACTTTAGACGTTTGAATTAAACCATCTTTAGTCTTTAACAGTAGGTATCTCATCCATTATTAATGCATATCTTTTATGTATATTATATTTGTGTTTATAAGCCACATACAAATTATTATTTGAGAGTTTAACAAGCATTCAATGTAAAACAAATCAAAGGTTGCTCATGCTTTTCAAGACAGAGAGAGAAAACAGAGAAAACGACAGCTCTAGGATGACATTGGATGCAAAAAACAGAAATGTGAAACAATAAAGGCACTGCAGACACTCAGCCATTATTGGGAGACTATATGGTGACTCTCCCTCAGACTGCATTGAATGGACCCTTTAGATTGCATAACTAAACAGCAAGATAGAACAAAGATAGCTGATTTTACTGGATCCTCAATCTATTCCTTCAGCTTTCTTCACCAAGATAAATCCCTTTTGATTGTAGTCATCAATCACAACATAAAACACAAACCATCCCTGACAGACTACCATTATAAACTGATCTTCCTTGAAGCGTGTAACTGATTTGTTTATGTATCTATTCATTTACCTTTTTATACTGAGTTTATTGAGACCAAATTCTATTTTAGAATGAGTTGGTGAGCAGAAGGAAGGTTCATACAACTGCTATGATCTTGACTGACCACAGAGTAAAAACCATGGCTTGATATTGGTGCAGAAGAACAACCCTCTTTGTAGGACAGTGGTCCCATCACTGGAGTATTTGGAGATCCTAGACCACAGGGGGAATGTCTTCCTACACACCCACCAGGAGCAAGCTTTATAGGCTTTATACTGTGCTAGGTATTGTATATGTGGATGATAGGTATGCTATTTTACCCACACTGACATTCATGTTTGATCTTGAATGTGAGAAATTGATTTCTATATGTAAAAGTAAGAGTCCACGCCACCGCTGTCACTGACATGATTAATCAGGCATGGTTCCTGAAGCGTCCACCTACACTGAGTGTGAAAAACATTAGAAACACCTGCTCTTTCCATGATAGACTGACCAGGTGAATTCAGGTGAAAGCTAAAATCCCTTATTGATGTCACTTGTTAAACCCACTTCAATCAGTGTAGCTGAAGGGGAGGAGACAGGTTAAATAAATATTTTTAAGCCTTGAGACTATTGATACATGGACAGTGTATGTGTGCCATTCAGAGGGTGAATTGGAAAGACTAAATATTTAAGTGCCTTTGAACGAGGAATGGTAGTAGGTTTGTCAACATGGGTCAGTGTTCTTAATGTTTTGTACACTCAGTGTATACATAATCTCATCTCCTGTTAACCATGGTTCTGATAATATTGAAAAATCATAAGAAATGAATCGTCAAAAGGTATTGCCCTCTTCCTATCATCTATCCGAACTAGAAAATATTAAATATGGTGACTGACCTCTTTCCCTGCAGGCTGATAAAAACATAAAATAGAGGGTACAAGCAGGTTCCACAGCCACATGGCAATATGTCTTAAAGTTATTGTTGCTTCTATGTTATGTAATCAAGCGACTACTAATAGTGTAGTTAATATGCAAGTCTGAAAGTGGGCCAGAAAGAAACATTGATTAACTCTTTAGAAGTGAGATGGAGAGTTCCGTCTCTTAGTTATGGTTGTCTAGAGATCCGTTTTTGTGGTATTATTTAATTGTGCCGGGCACACAGACATAATCATTATTCCATGCGTCTCCAGTAGGCGTAGAATAATGTGTTTCTCATAACACTGTCAATGTTACTGTTCCACAGTACAACCGTGCTGCACCGATAAAGATTGTACAATATCAAATTCAGTCATTGAATGTTTGCGGTATGAAGCAAACACGCATGTGGACACATAGAAACAAACAAATACAAATGGAGAGAGTTTATAGATGCATTTTTGCACTGTAGGTGGATTCTGAGAAGTTGTGTGTGTTTCAGGGGAAACAAATGGAATTAATTATTAAGCTGCATTCTGATTAAGAGGAAATATTACAGGAAACAGGAAACACAACTATAGGTGAGTAGGGCCAAAAGATTCTCATCAGTTGTCAGTAAACATAAAAATACATCTGATCCTGTTGCTCCAACAACCTCCAATGTTTAGTGTAAATGTGTTCTGGAAATAGCAAATCCTTTCCGAAAATAGAAATTGCTCATGATACATGATAATCTCTCTGGGAGAGAAAGAAGGAAAACAAATGAGGATCATCTAGGTGAAAAGAAGAGACAGTTGGGGCTTGCATCAGCAGATCGAAAATAACATTTCCAACACTAACAAACAGTTTTCATAATCCTCACGTATTTTAATATATTAAGATATGATGACAAAATTCTAGAAATGTTTTTTAATTAACCACATGATACACATAACATACACAATATAACCACATGAAACAAACATGATACACAACATTCATCATAGCAAATCATTTGGATGGGTAATCTCTTCCCCAAAAGACATTTATGGCCCACGCAAAAGAGAGGCTCCTTGAAAATTATGTCATTACTCCTGAGCGATAGCTCCCAGTCCGATTGTTAGCTGTAGAAAAACAAGTTGGCGCATTCAATAGCCCGTAACTCAAGATAAAAATCTATAATAATATTCAAGCTCGTGCTTATAATGGCTGGAAAACCCCATCACCTGCTAGGCTTCTCTCTGAGCTGTTTTCTTTGTTGCTGTTCAGCAAAAACACTTAGGAATCTACACTGAAGCGTTACAGATTGCACGATAGAAAAAGAGAAAGAAATTTCATCAGCTAAATGCATGAATTTGGTGCACTTTGAGATGAACATTGAGAGATTAGAAAATTGAGAGATTAGATATTTTTCAGGTAATTTGCACCTTCCCACCTGCCACAGCAGACACTGCCAGTACTCAATTACAATAGCTACTGTGGGTCTCTCTACTCTGGAACACATACAGTGCCTTCAGAAAGTATCCACACCTCTTGACCTTTTCCACATTTTTGTTGTGTTACAGACAGAATTTTAAATTGATTAAATTGAGACAATTAAAAATGAAAAGCTGAAATGTCTTGAGTCAATTAATATTGAACTCCTTTGTTATGGCAAGCCTAAATAAGTTCAGATGTAAAGATTTGCTTAGCACGTGAATAATATGGTTCAGTCTGCTTCTCCACCAGACACTGGGAGATGGATTCACCTTTCAGCAGGACAATATCTTAAAACACCAGGCCACATTTACACTGGAGTTGCTTACCAAGAAGACAGTGAATGTTCCTGAGTGACCGAGTTACAATTTTGACTTAAATCTGCGGCAAGACATGAAAATGGTTGTCTAGCAATGATCAACAACCAATTTGACAGAGTTTGAAGAATTTTGAAAAGAGTAATGGACAAATATTGTACAATCCAGGTGTGCAAAGCCCTTAGAGACTTATCCAGAAAGACTCCGTAACATATAAGCTGGGAGTCAGGAAGCAGGAAGCACTTCCTATCACTCAGAAGTTATGTAGCATACTAAGGTGACAACCATGGACGTTTTACAGTTGCTTTGAATGTTCAAAATCATAGGGAAGGACTTTTCAAAACAAGTCCTAGCTAGGTAGCTGTTTAGCTTTCTAGCATATTCTCTAATTTGTTTGTAAACAATTGACAAACTTGTTAGCTACCACATGTTCTTGTCAAACTGTCAACAGAGTACTACTGCATGGTCGGAACTAGAAGCACAAGCATTTTGCTACAGTCGCATTAACATCTGCTAACCATGTGTATGTGACAAATAAAATTTGATTTGATTTCAGTAGCTAGCAAGCAACAAGATATCCCAAATAACAGTCCAAAAAACACTTAAGGGCAAATAAATCAGAAGGTGGTTTGAAATGTGGCTTGAAATATCTGATTGCATGTGCTTTTTCGCAGACTGCAGGAAAAATAACAGATTCCAAATGGATATGCAAATAAATTGCTTTATCTTGTCTACCCTCCTCTTTCATTATGTCCTGGTTGTAAAAAGTGTAAAAATAAAGCATTGTTTTAATAGTAATTTTCACAGGCCTTTTCACCTCAACTGCATATTTTTTTAAACCATGTTTTACTTTTTCACTGTCTCTATTTCACCTGTTATAATTTGTGTAAATAAATACAATTAATTAGAATATATAGAGCAGCTTGAAGTGATACAGTCTACTGCAGGGGTGTCAGACTCATTCCATGGAGGGCCTAGTGTCTGCAGGTTTTTGTTTTTTTTCCTTTCAATTAAGCCCTAGACAAGCAGGTGTGGGGAGTTCCTTACTAATTAGTGACCTTAATTCATAAATTAAGTACAAAGGAGTAGAAAAAAACCACAGATTTTCAGACCTCCATGGAATGAGTTTGACACCTGTGGTCTACTGTGTGCTCAACCCACCTCTGTTCTCTCTCTATCTTCCCTCTTCTGTCACTTTCTCTGTCTTGTATGTTGCTGTCTGTGTCTTGTCTGTTGCTGTCTGTGTCTTGTCTGTTGTTGTCCCAGGTTCTTGTTTGATTCTGTCTCCTTTGTCTATCCTCTTCTGTTAAGTTCTGTTCTTCTGGTGTCTGTCCCAGAGGACGCTGGTGGGAGGTCTCATGGTAATGGCTGGAATGGAATTAATGGAATGGAGTCAAATTTGGTTTCCTTATGTTTGATGTGTTTGATACTGTTCCATTTATTCCATTCCAGCCAATACAATGAGCCTGTCCTCCTATAGCTCTGCCCACCAGCCTCCGCTGGTCTCTCTCCATCATATACTATCATTCTGTTGCTGTCTCTGTGTCTTGTCTGGTGTCTCTCTCCATCATCTGCTCTTATGTTGCTGTCTCGGTGTCTTGTCTGGTGTGTCTCTTTAGTTTTGCAATCCAAAATGGTCAAGCGGATGCTGGGATAGCTTAACTACTTACGGAGTGGTGGGGCGCTCACTCCCGACACTACACGGTGAAATGTGAGGCGCCAAATAAAAAATCCAAAAGTTGAATTGTTAAACATTCATCAATATACAAGTGTTGCATAGTCATCAAAAGCTCTGATTCTTGGCAATATCACAGCGTTGTCAGATTTCAAAGCGGCTTTACGGCGAAAACACAACATTTGATTGTTTGAGGGTAGCACCTCTAATATTTAGCATAAATCCATAACCCAACACGGGTCGCACAAAACACATAAAATCGCTAATATAAAATCGCTTACCTTTGATGAACTTCTGCTGAGGGCTTCCCAAGTGTGCAACGAAGACAATCCATGCTTCTTTTGTTAGAAAAAGTCATATATTATATCCATAAATCTCAGTTTGGTTGGCGCGTTATGATCATAAAATCCACCGTTGAGTCGCCCATTGAACCTTGAAGAGAACACGTTCAAATTATACCTATACACTTTCTACAAACAAATCAAACATCATTTTTAATGTATCCTTAGGTATCCTTTTGGGTATATTTGCTGTAATATTTCAACCGGTCGATAACGTGAACGATAGGAAAGAAAAATAAAGTGGTGCGCGTTTACAATCTCGCGCGCGCGTCAAACCTTGTTTACAAAAGTGGTCGCCTGACAATATCCTGTTCCTATCTGTTCTGGTCACTCCTAGAATTCCCAGACTTTGTATAAATACTGTTGACATCTAGTGGAAGCCATAGGTACTGCAGTCTCAGTCCTACATAAAGTTGTATGCAATAGGCACAATGGAGAAGATGCTCATTTACAAATAAAACTGCAAATCCGGATGGATTTTCATCTGGGTTTTGCCTGCTATATCAATTCTGTTATACTCACATACATTATTTTAACACTCTTAGAAACTTCAGAGTGTTTCCTATCTAATAGTACTAATTATGTGCATATCCTACTTTCTGGGCCAGAGTGGCATGCATTTAACTTTGGGCACGCCAGACTCTCCAAAGCCGTCACCTATGCAGCCGCTCCCTAAGAAGTTAACTTGTTTTGGGCCTGTCTGGGTCATGTAAATCATCCTCTTCCTCACCAGTTGCCCCTGGCTGCTGCTGTTCTAAGTGCTCCACTGACCTGCTGTTCTCATCTGTCTTCCTCCTTGGCTCATCAGCAAGGTAGCAAGGTAGAAGTGCAACATGTCATTAGTTAGTTTTAAATTACTGTATACTGACATGACCAGGGCAACTCAACTGTAAAGTGTAAAGAAAAATTCCAGTATCCACATAACAGAGCAGCACAACTCCAAACATGACAGATAAGAAGCTACATAGCGCCTAGGCCAAGGTTCCCCAATTTTTATCACGTTTCAGGTAAGACCCAGATGCAGACAGTGTCGAAGTAACAAAAGTGTATTACTAGTACAGGGGCAGGCAAAAGGTCCAGAACGGCAGGCAGTCTCAGGGTCAGAGCAGGCAGGGGTCATAATCCAGTGTGGTGTGGCAAGGTACAGAATGGCAGGCAGGCTCCCACACCTCCGCCGGCTCGTCAGGCTCCCACGCCTCAGCCGGCTCGTCGGGCTTCTGTCCAGCTCCCACGCCTCGGCCAGCTGGTCAGGTTTTCCCAGGCTGCCCGTCATTACGCACACCTGTCACCATCATTATGCGCATCAGCGCTCGCTGGACTTGGACTCCATTACCTTGTTGATTGCCCCTCCTATGTATGTCTGTTCCTCTGTTAGATTCCTGTGTCGGCATTATTGTAGTCTGTTTTCCCCTGTCCAGACGCTGTCCGCATTCTGTTCCTGTCAGTGTTTCATTACATGTTCACTCCCTGTACTTGCTCCTCATCTCCAGCGTCTGTCCTCACAGAAATGTCTGCAGCATTGAAGGTCGACAAGAACACAGTGGCCTCCATCATTCTTAAATGGAAGAAATTTTGAACCACCAAGCCAAAACTGAACAATCAGGGGAGAAAGGCCTTGGTCAGGGAGTTGACAAAGAACCTGATGGTCACACTAACAAAGCTCCAGAGTTCCTCTGTGGAGATGGGAGAACCCTCTAGAAGGACAACTGTTAGGACTCGACGGCCGGCCGAGGCATGGCGCTGGATAAGCTGGCTGAGGCGTAGAAGCCCAACGATTCGGCTGAGGCACGAAAGTCAGACGAGCCTACTGAGGCATGACATGGCATGGGCGCCTGCCAAGCCAACCAAGACAAGGTAACCTCTCGAGCCGGCTAAGGCGTGGAAGCCTGATGAGCCAGCTGAGGCACCCCCGGTTCCTACGGCAGCGCCACCCGGACCTGACGTCACCAACAAAACAAAAAACCAAAACCTCCCTGATGCTTCAAATATTGGTGTCAGCATACTGAGAGGACAGACGCTGGAGATGTGAAACAAGTATAGGGAGTGAACATTTAATGAAACACAGACAGGAACAGAATACGGACTGCGTCTGGACAGGGGACAGATATAGGAGGGGCAATCAATAAGGTAATGGATTCCAGGTGAGTCCAGCGAGCGCTGATGAGCGTAAT